>CM075982.1:73064299-73194299 GCA_038087875.1 Malacoraja senta
CAAGATGCAGCACAGAACGCCACAGGAGATCCTTCAATCGTGGGGTAGACTCAGACTGATCCCACCCCCCAATCTTTGCACATCCCCAATCCTTTCCACTCACCACTTAAGTTTCATGCTTCACGTATGTTGTGTTTTTATAACTGTTGGCAGATCAATTTCCCTCCTGGGATAAATAATGTTCTATCGTATCGTACGGTATTGTACATGGACCAAGTGCGGGCAAGGGGGACTGGTTTAGATGGGACATGTTGGTCGGCGTGGGCAGGTTAGGCCAAAGGGCCAGTTTCCACACCGTATGACTCTGTGACTATAACTGTAAATACTTGGGATGACGAGGGAGCAGTCATACTGCCCGCTGTGACCTTCGTGCCCATCGTGTCATGATGACCTTCAATAAGTACATGGGCAACCCTGTCATTCATATCGACTTTGCTGTCCACTCCCAAATACAATGTGTAAAAGGCATGGACAGGGAAGGTTGAGAGGGATATGGGCCAAACGCAGACATATGGAGCCAGCTCAGACAGATATCGTGCTCACGTGGACCACTTCCAGTCTCCATGCGGCATGACGCTGTCTTTTCTTGATTTCCTTAAGTATTCAGAAACCTGCTGAATGAGTATTGAGTAAATTAGGTAAAGACATTTATTTTTATACTATTCTATTCTAAGAAGCATCTTCGCATCAACTCTTCAAATTCAACTCAGAACCTTCCTTCTTAATGGGGTCAGCTCTCATTGGCTCATCTTAATCTCTTTCCTTAAGACAACGCACGACCTAGTTCAGCTTGAAATACTTATGTAAAGGCACACTAACAAAGGATGATAAACGGTCATGCCAAACATGCGCTCAGTCCTGCAACACCTGCTGGGCCAAACACTTTACCTCCCCCCCCCCTCCCATTCCCAACTGACCTTTCTGTCCTCCATTACCAGAGAGAGGCCACATGCAAGCAGTAGTGCAGCGGTAGAGTTACTGTCTTACAGCGTTACAAACCCAGGTGCAATCCTGACTATGGGTGTTGTCTGTACGGAGTTTGTATGTTCTCTCTGTGACCGCGTGGGTTTTCTCCGGGTGCTCCGGTTTCATCCCACACTCCAAAGGTGTGCAGGTTTGTAGATTAATTGGCTTCTGTAAATCATCTCTAGTGTGTAGGATAGAACTAATCACTGGTCGGTGTGAACCTGATGGGCCAAAGGGCCTGTGTCCTAGCTAGATCTTTAAACTAAATTAAAGCACTTTGTATTCTGCTTGGGTAGCTTGTAACCCAATGGTATGAACTGCAATACCCCGCACAGCCTCCCTCCCCTCTTCTCTCTTCCCTATTGAATAACTACTTTGGTTCTGTCTTCACTAAGGAAGACATAAATAATCTGCCGGAAATAGCAGGGGACCGCGGGTCAAATGAGATGGAGGAACTGAGTGAAATCCAGGTTAGCCGGGAAGTGGTGTTAGGTAAATTGTATGGATTAAAGGCCGATAAATCCCCAGGGCCAGATAAGTTGCATCCCAGAGTACTTAAGGAAGTAGCCCCAGAAATAGTGGATGCATTAGTGATAAAATTTCAAAACTCTTTAGATTCTGGAGTAGTTCCTGAGGATTGGAGGGTAGCTAATGTAACCCCACTTTTTAAAAAGGGAGGGAGAGAGAAAACGGGGAATTACAGACCAGTTAGTCTAACATCAGTAGTGGGGAAAATGCTAGAGTCAGTTATTAAAGATGGGATAGCAGCACATTTGGAAAGTGGTGAAATCATTGGACAAAGTCAGCATGGATTTATGAAAGGTAAATCATGTCTGACGAATCTTATAGAATTTTTCGAGGATGTAACTAGTAGAGTGGATAAGGGAGAACCAGTGGATGTGTTATATCTGGACTTTCAGAAGGCTTTCGACAAGGTCCCACATAAGAGATTAGTATGCAAACTTAAAGCACACGGTATTGGGGGTTCGGTATTGATGTGGATAGAGAACTGGCTGGCAGACAGGAAGCAAAGAGTAGGAGTAAACGGCTCCTTTTCAGAATGGCAGGCAGTGACTAGTGGGGTACCGCAAGGCTCAGTGCTGGGACCCCAGCTATTTACAATATATATTAATGAGCTGGATGAGGGAATTGAATGCAACATCTCCAAGTTTGCAGATGACATGAAGCTGGGGGGCAGTATTAGCTGTGAGGAGGAGCTTGGAGGCTGCAAGGTGACTTGGATAGGTCGGGTGAGTGGGCAAATGCATGGCAGATGCAGTATAATGTGGATAAATGTGAGGTTATCCACTTTGGTGGCAAAAACAGGAAAGTAGACTATTATCTAAATGGTGGCCGATTAGGAAAAGGGGAGATGCAACGAGACCTGGGTGTCATGGTACACCAGTCATTGAAAGTAGGCATGCAGGTGCAGCAGGCAGTGAAGAAAGCGAATGGTATGTTAGCATTCATAGCAAAAGGATTTGAGTATAAGAGCAGGGAGGTTCTACTGCAGTTGTACAGGGTCTTGGTGAGAGCACACCTGGAGTATTGCGTACAGATTTGGTCTTCTAATCTGAGGAAAGACATTCTTGCCATAGAGGGAGTACAGAGAAGGTTCACAAGACTGATTCCTGGGATGTCAGGACTTTCATATGGTCAAGTCAAGTCAAGTCACATTTATTTATATAGCACATTTAAAAAACAACTCTCGTTGGCCAAAGTGCTTTATTGTTATAAGAATAGTATAAACAAACAAACTACATACATATATACATGTAGCCCTCGCTCAGAGGACGTCAAGAAAGGCTTGTGAGTATAGATAAGTTTTTAGTCTTGACTTAAAGGAGTCGATGGAGGGGGCAGTTCTGATGGGAAAGGGGATGCTGTTCCACAGTCTAGGGGCTGCAACCGCAAAGACCCGGTCGCCCCTGAGCTTATGCCTAGACCGCGGGATATTCAGCAACCCCAAGTCGGCCGATCTGAGGGACCTGGAGGTGGAGTAGTGGGTGAGAAGACTTTTAATGTAGGTGGGGGCAAGCCCATTGAGGGCTTTGTAAACATAAAGAAGGATCTTGAAGTTTATACGGAACCGCACAGGGAGCCAGTGGAGAGTGGCCAGGATCGGGGTGATGTGGTCCCTTTTTCGGGTGCCCGTCAGGAGTCTCGCTGCGGCATTTTGGACCAGTTGCAGGCGGGACAGGGAAGATTGGCTGATGCCAGTGTAAAGGGAGTTGCAGTAATCTAGGCGGGAGGAGATAAATGTGTGGATGATCTTTTCGAGGTCATCAAAGTGTAGGAATTGTTTTATTTTAGCTATCTGGATAGACTCGGCTTGTACTCGCTAGAATTTAGAAGATTGAGGGGGGATCTTATAGAAACGTACAAAATTCTTAAGGGGTTGGACAGGCTAGATGCAGGAAGATTATTCCCGATGTAGGGGAAGTCCAGAACAAGGGGTCACAGTTTAAGGATAAGGGGGAAATCATTTTTTACACAGAGAGTGATGAATCTGTGGAATTCTCTGCCACAGAGGGAGTTGAGGCCAGTTCATTGGCTATATTTAAGAGGGAGTTAGATGTGGCCCTTGTGGCTAAAGGGATCAGGGAGTATGGAGAGAAGGCAGGTACAGGATACTGAGTTGGATGATCAGCCATGATCATATTGAATGATCGAAGGGCCGAATGTCCTACTCCTGCACCTATTTTCTATGTTTCTATGTTTCTATGCCTCACCTGGACTCACAGCATTCCTCTCCTCCACCTCCCCTTCCACCTTCATTCCTTCCTCCAGCTTCACAATTTGCAACTCTTCAATCCTTTTGTCTCACACCTTCTGTCTTTTGATCTCTAGCCTTTGTTCAACCATCTGCCTATCAACCCCTCTCTACCTGTACCCACCTATTACCTGCCTGGCTTTATCCTGCCTTCCTATCTTCCAGCTTTATTTCTTCCGCTCCTCCCTACAATCAGTCTGAAAGGTGTCCTGACCTGCAACATCACCCATCCATCTTCTCCAGAGACCCATTGAGTTACTCCAGCACTTTGTATCTTTTTATGATGGATTGTAAAGAGTCAATGATGCATAAAATGGTGAGAGTTTGAATGGTGTTTGTATTCAGTGGATCCTTGTACATATATCAATGACACAGCCAGCAGTGAGGACATCCTAGGGACCTTGGTCATTATTGCAACATGAATTAATGAGTAGAAACATCCAATTATATAAGGTGCTGATGAGACTTGACAAGACACAGAGTGCTGGAGTAACTCAGCGGGTCAGGCAGCATCTCTGGAGAACATGGATGGGTGATGTTTTGGGTCAGGGCCCTTCTTCAGACTGGACTGTTGTGGGCTGTTGAGGACTGTTGTGGACTGTTGTGGACAGATGTGGACTGTTGTGGACTGTTGTGGGCAGTTGTGGACAGATGTGGACTGTTGTGGGCTGTTGAGGACTGTTGTGGGCAGTTGTGGACTGTTGTGGACTGTTGTGGGCAGTTGTGGACAGATGTGGACTGTTGTGGACTGTTGTGGGCAGTTGTGGGCTGTTGTGGGCAGTTGTGGACTGTTGTGGGCTGTTGTGTACAGTTGTGGACTGTTGTGTACAGATGTGGACTGTTGTGTACAGATGTGGGACTGTTGTGGACTGTTGTGGACAGTTGTGGACTGTTGTGGGCTGTTGTGGGCTGGTTGTGTACAGATGTGGACTGTTGTGGGCTGTCGTGGACTGTTGTGGACTGTTGTGTACAGATGTGGACTGTTGTGGACTGTTGTGGACTGTTGTGTACAGATGTGGACTGTTGTGGACTGTTGTGGACTGTTGTGTACAGATGTGGACTGTTGTGGACTGTTGTGTACAGATGTGGACTGTTGTGGACTGTTGTGGACTGTTGTGTACAGATGTGGACTGTTGTGGACTGTTGTGGACTGTTGTGTACAGATGTGGACTGTTGTGGACTGTTGTGGACTGTTGTGTACAGATGTGGACTGTTGTGGACTGTTGTGGACTGTTGTGTACAGATGTGGACTGTTGTGGACTGTTGTGTACAGATGTGGACTGTTGTGGACTGTTGTGGACTGTTGTGTACAGATGTGGACTGTTGTGGACTGTTGTGTACAGATGTGGACTGTTGTGGACTGTTGTGTACAGATGTGGACTGTTGTGGGCTGTTGTGGACTGTTGTGTACAGATGTGGACTGTTGTGGACTGTTGTGTATGGATGTGGTCGACCCATCCAGCAATGGATGCACTTTCCACACATGGAATGTGGAGAGAGTTGATCAGGTTGATTCCTGGAATGGTGGGGGTTTGGGCACATGTAGAGTGGGCTTACACGCCAGTCTCTGGTTTTGTTCATTGTCTTGCTGATACATATTATCTCCAGATGCAGACCCAAGCTGTGGGGAGTTGGATGGACAACAGTGTGTTTACACTTCAGTAAAGAACAAAACGTGTTTGAAAGTGATGTTAGCAATGAACAATGCAGGTGACAAACACTGCAGAATAGTCTGTAATTGCTTCAATTTGTACATGCCTTGTATATATATATATATAGATATATATATGCCCTGTGTATATATGCCTTGTGTATATATGATGTGTATATATGCCATGTATATATGATGTGTATATATGATGTGTATATATGATGTGTATATATGATGTGTATATATGCCCTGTGTATATATGCCTTGTGTATATATGCCATGTATATATGCCCTGTGTATATATGCCCTGTGTATATATGATATGTATATATCCCTTGTGTATATATGTGTATATATGCCTTGTATACATATGATGTGCATATATGATGTGTATATATGCCATGTGTGTATATATGCCCTGTGTGTATATAGGTCTTGTGTATATATGCCTTTTATATAACTGCATATGGCTTGATTGGGATGAACAACCAAATATGATTTGCTCCAGTCTTAATTTGCACCAACAGAATATAATATTTTATATGTTATTCATTGCAATAGTGCTTAATATTTCATGTCCAGTACTAGTATCACGGTGTGTTTAAACTGCAGAAAGGTCTTCAGTAACTCGGGAGAGAGTGAGGAATACAGAAGAGGTTTATTAGGTTAAACGTGCTGCAGCAGTTCATCTTCAAGTGCTGCCAAATGGAAGGGTAGAGGCAGCCCACGTCACGGTGGATGGCTGTATTAATATCGATTCTCTGAGCCGTTAAAGGTCAGGACTGAGAATTAGAGTTAAATCCGGTCCGGGAGGAGAAACAGGCGGAGAAAGATAAGATAGAAAGGGAGGGGATAAATCATATTTCTACAGCGGCTTAATGGGAAATGATGTCCAAATCATTGGGCTCTTCAATGTAGCAGTGAAGTTAAGGGTTGGTTGTTGCGTGTACGAGACAAACTACAGTGACCTAAATGGACCTGAACATTCTAGAAACGTGCCACTGCTGGTCTGGGTTTGTTGATAATTTGTTTAGATATACAGCGCAGAAACAGGCCATTCGGCCCACGGAGTCCATGCCGACCAGCGATCCCCGCACCCTAACACTATCTATCCCACACACACTATCCCCATACACTAACACTATCTATCTCACACACACTATCCCCATACACTAACACTATCCCACACACACTATCCCACACACACTATCCCCGTACACTAACACTATCCCACACACACTATCCCCGTACACTAACACTATCCCACACACACTATCCCCATACACTAACACTATCTATCTCACACACACTATCCCCATACACTAACACTATCCCACACACACTATCCCCATACACTAACACTATCTATCCCACACACACTATCCCCGTACACAAACACTATCCCCATACACTAACACTATCCCACACACACTATCCCCGTACACAAACACTATCCCACACACACTATCCCCATACACTAACACTATCTCACACACACTATCCCCGTACACAAACACTATCCCACACACACTAGGGACAATTTTACATTCATACCAAGCCAATTAACCTACAAACCTGCACGTCTTTGGAGTGTGGGAGGAAACCGGAGCACCCGGAGAAAAGCCACGCGGTCACAGGGAGAACGTACAAACTCCGTACAGACAGCACTCGTGGTCGGGATTGAACCCGGGTCTCTGGTGCTGTGAGGCAGCAACTCTACCGCTGCGCCACCGTACCGGCCTGGAAGCCCGAGGAACGCTGTGGGACGCCAAGGGACGAGGCAGATTGCGGAGTGGGCGCCCTGATGAAACGGGCAGCTGGCAGACTTGAGGCAAACTCTGGGCGCTGCAGAGGGGGTGGGGGGTCGTGCACATGAGGTCCGCCCTGCTGCTCCTGCAGGTCCTGGGGGTTGGTCTGTCGCAGCCTGGGGGAGGGGGTTGTGATGATTCATTCAATGGGGCATCAGGCTGTAGCGGATGAAACCAAGGGCAACGTTAGTTATACTTTAGTTAGTAATACTACTGAACGTCATACTTTAGTTCTGTTTAAAGTTATTCGTTACAGGTTTGTGTGATAGCTGATTTTACTTTTTTGAATTGTAGTTTTATATTTAATTTAAGTTATGATTTGATTTGAAGAGATCATAATGTTCTCTGTTGATAAGAACGTAGTGATAGACAATTTATCACAGTTCATTTTTACAATGTAATAAAAATAGTTGTTACACCTTTGTGACTTGAGAGCAAATGATGGTTTTCAACTGGTGTGACCCATCGTTGCAGCGATGAAGGGCTGGGGAACGTGAAGATGTTTCACCACGTGGGGCGGAAGGAGCTTCTAGGTTACAATCTCAACTGGGCACAGACAATAATGACCATGAGTCTTGTTGCAAAGGGTCACTGACGCTGGGGGTGTTGCTGTAGCTTTGCCCAATCGCGGGAACTGGAAGCATCACACTGTTCCTGCTTTAACTCTGACAACTACTCCAGCTGTGGTAACAAACTCAGCATATACCTGACTCTATAGACATAAAATGCTGGAGTAACTCAGCGGGACAGGCAGCATCTCTGAAGAGAAGGAATGGGTGATGTTTCGGGTCGAGACCCTTCTTCAGAATTCAGCTCAGTCTGAAGAAAGGTCTCGACCCGAAACATCACCCACTCCTTCTCACCAGAGATGCTGCCTGTCCCGCTGAGTTACTCCAGCACTTTGCATCTATAGAGTCATAGAGTGAGACAGTGTGGAAACAGGCCCTTCGGCCCAACTTGCCACTAATGTTCCAGCTACAGTAGTCCCACCTGCCTGCGCTTGGTCCATATCCCACCAAACCTGTCCTATCTATGTAACTGTTTCTTATACAATGGGATAGTCCCAGCCTCAACTACCTCCTCTGGTAGCTTGTTCCATACACTCACCACCCTCTGTGTGAAAATGTTACCCCTCAGATTCCTATTAAATCTTTTCCCCTTCCCCTTGACCTATGTCCTCTGGTCCTCGATTCCCCTACTCTGGGCAAGAGACTCTGTGCGTCTACCCGATCTATTCCTCTCATGATTTTGTATACCTCTATAAGACCTCCCCTCATCCTCCTGCACTCCATGGAATAGAGACCCAGCCTAGTCAACCTCTCCCTGTAGCTCACACCCTCTAGTCCTGGCAACATCCTCGTAAATCTTCTCTGAACCCTTTCAAGCTTGACAATATATTTTCTATAACATGGTGCCCAGAACTGAACAAAATATTCTAAATGGGGCTCGACCCGAAACGTTGCCTATTTCCTTCGCTCCCTAGATGCTGCCTCACCCGCTGAGTTTCTCCAGCATTTTTGTCTACCTTCGATTTTCCAGCATCTGCAGTTCCTTCTTAAACAAACTTCTTAAAAATATTCTAAATGCGGTCTCACCAACGTGAGACTGCATTTTCTTCAGTTGAAACCAGCATCTACAGCTCCTTCCTACACCTTATACTTGACTCACATCTTCAACTGGAAACCGACTTTCTGCAATCCGGAACTTGTTTTCCTGTAAGCACCAACATGTCAGTTTGTGAGTCTGCAGAGGGTCTTTGCCTGAGCTGTCAGCCTTTGGTGACCATTCTAAATATTCCAAGAAAGGTTTGTTTTCTGTGCAGGAGATCTGTAATACGTGGTGTTAGAGCTGAAGGTGAAACAAATGGGTTTCAGGATATGAATTCAAAAGGAATAATGGGAATTTAAGGGCCAAATAATCTTATTGGGTATTTATTCAAATATCATTATAGGTTCACCGATTCTTCACCATGTTATGTGCTACTGGGTTTGTTTTATTGGATTCACTGATATATTAATTTAAAATGTATTATATCCAAAATCAATGATCAGAACATGCCCAGAGGACAACAATGAACTGCCTGCAGGAGATGGCAGCAAATGGCTGTAAATAATGGCAGCTGCCTCATATTGATTATACATCTAATCTCAGCACAGCATTTAGATCTCGGACACTTTCAGATGCTCGATTTGAACATCTTTTGCTACCAATTCAAAAACAGAGCTATATAAATACCACCAGTGAAACTAAGATGTCATCTGGATCATCTGTTGTGGCCCCAACAGATAGAACAAGGCATTAAATCCAAACTCATTGTGTGCATCGACTGCCTCAACCTTGCGACTGATGACTTTCACATCCGGTTTCCGGCTTTAAGCGATTTTCATGAACTTTGCTGAATTGTACATCAGTCTTTAGGCATCTCTTTATCCCTGCATCTGTCTCTCCTGTTCCCATGTCCCTTTTGTGAAGATTGTGGTTTGTTTCAGAATCATCCACGCAGGTTAGCATGAAATGAGATTTGAGTGACCTCATTCACGTCTCCTGCCCGTGTCGAGTATTCTGATATTTATTCCACTTGTGTAAGCAGCATCTTCACCAGGGCCGTGCGGTTCTGTGATTCATGCTGCTTTTATTTTAATGAAAAACCCTCTGAGTGGAATTTGAGCAGCTGTTTTCTGTGAGCAAAAGTGATTCTTACCATGGAGAGTTCCATGATCTACTTAATCTGTAATTTTATTGAAATTGAATTATTAATTTTAATTTGTGAGGAATCATCTGGAACAGAACATGTGTTTTCAGTGCACAAAGGAAAGTATTTCCACATTATCTGAATTAGCATGAAGATATTTACTGCACGGGTCATTTGGAATGTGGACAAAGTCATGCAAATGACCTAGAATTTTGTACAGGACACATCACCTGCTGGTATTTTCAGCGTTAGAAATAGGGCATTTCTGTTGGCACAAACTGACCTCATTTTTATTGTAAGTTTGTTGAAATCAGATCACTTGCTGCTACATCTGACATTGGTGTGTCACCGCTCACCAGTAGAGTTGGCGGCTCTGGAGAATGTTGGACACGAAGCTCACTCCCATTCTTGTGTGGCCCGCCGACTTTGATGCATCCTGATCATCTGCAGATCGTTACACCAGCATTCATGCACGGCTTGTTTGTGCTGCAGGCTCGGGTAGTTTCATAGTTTGGGACTTTATTGCAGCACGTTCTCTGAAGGGTCTTTAGTGTTCAGGTGTGGCACAGCCCAGGTGATTAGGAAGGTGCTCTGGGCAAGCAGTGATGCCACACATACACCTTACAGGCCAACATCACCTCAGGATTGCCGATGACTCATGACATGACGTGAGCTTCCTTGTCGTTGTGTTACAGTCAGAAGTTGTTACAAACATGATTTTGAACTGTGAGTGCTCTTTGATCAAATTAATGTCCATCACACTCTTGTATGAAATATGAAACCCATCTACTTGAAAGCTATGCATTACTGCTGTATAAAATATTTGTTTTCGATACTGTACAGGGCTATAAAACAATTACAGGCATTTATTGGGTGGCTTTTCACGCCGTTGAGAAACACTTCATGTGGTGCTATGTGTGGTCATGACAGTTTAAATGCCATTATATTGTACAGGATGTATGGTAGCAGGTTGCTCCTCAACCATTTCAGCAACCTGTGCCACGATTCACAGTTGTAAATAGAACAGGTTGTATGTTGAACACTCAGCTCTTGGTTGCTGCTGGAGCTCCAGCCTTCCACCCAGACTCACTCGTAAAGAGTGAAATGATTTGATTTTTAAAGATGTAACCATCTTTAGATGTGCAGGAAGGAACTGCAGATGCTGGTTTAAAATGAAGATAGGCACAAAATGCTGGAGTAACTCAGCGGGACAGGCAGCATCTCTGGAGAGAAGAAATGGGTGATGTTTCGGGTTGAGACCTTTCTTCAGAGTGTCTCCAGCTTTCTGTTTCTAACTATCATTAGATATTCTATTGATCAGCCAATGAAAAGCAAGGCCACTCAAGACTCTCAGATATATTGAGGAATTATCTTCAGTTTTGAAAGAAGCTGTCAAGGTGATTTGGTGGCGTGTCCTAACTTTCTGGAAATAAGTGTTATGTTCCTTGTGTGAACTAATCTTGTGTTTGGCTTTTCATTGAACTACGTGTTGATTTATCACTCATCTGTGAAATTGAAGCTTGTCACAGAAACAGCCACAACTGCCAAATGAGTTCATGTTATTGGGATTAGGAGATTTTATTGAGTCCATTTGCATTGATAAATATTTCAAATATTTAAAAACTATCAGAAATTTGGCAAAGTCCTCAAATCTTCAGTTATAGAAATTGTCTACTCAACATCTGGAGTTACAGGGGAGAAGCCGTGGAGATATTATTTGTTTTTTGTTTTTTTAATGAAGATCATGTTGAATTGAAAGATTTCTCACCAAGGCTGACCCACATACAGAGCCCTCCATAATGTTTGGGACAAAGACCCATCATTTATTTATTTGCCTCTGTACTCCACAATTTGAGGTTTGTAATGGAAAAAAATCACATGTGGTTAAAGTGCACATTGTCAGATTAAATTAAAGGGTATTTTTATACATTTTGGTTTCACCATGTAGAAATTACAGCTGTGTTTATACATATTCCCCCCATTTCAAGGCACCATAATGATTGGGACACATGGCTTCACAGGTGTTTGTAATTGCTCAGGTGTGTTTAATTGCTTCCTTAATGCAGGTATAAGAGAGCTCTCAGCACCTAGTCTTTCCTCCAGTCTTTCCATCACCTTTGGAAACTTTTATTGCTGTTTATCAACATGAGGACCAAAGATGTGCCAATGACAGTGAAAGAAGCAATTATGAGACTGAGAAACAAGAATAAAACTGTTAGAGACATCAGCCAAACCTTAGGCTTACCAAAATCAACTGTTTGGAACACCATTAAGAAGAAAAAGAGCACTAGTGAGCTTACTAATCGCAAAGGGACTGGATGGCCAAGGAAGACCTCCACAGCTGATGACAGAAGAATTCTCTCTATAATAAAGAAAAATCCCCAAACACCTGTCCGACACATTAGAAACACTCTTCAGGAGTCAGGTGTGGATTTGTCACTGACCACTGTCTGCAGAAGACTTCATGAACAGAAATACAGAGGCTACACTGCAAGATGCAAACCACTGGTTAGCTGCTGTAATTTCTACATGGTGAAACCAAAATGTATAAATATGGCCTTTATCAAAATCTGACAATGTGCACTTTAACCACATGCGATTTTTGTTTCTATTACAAATCTGAAATCGTGAGTAGAGAGGCAAATAAATAAATGATGGCTCTTTGTCTCAAACATTATGGAGGGTAGTGTATCAGGAATATGTTTAGACTGTTATAAAATTGTGTTTGAATTATCTTGTTCAGAACTTGGCCAAACGGGATCAACTATTACCTTCAGCTCACACTGACACGGTGGTAAACACGCTGACACTGTGGTGAACACACTGACATGGTGGTGAACACACTGACACTGTGGTGAACACACTGACACGGTGGTGAACACACTGACACGGTGGTGAACACACTGACACGGTGGTGAACACACTGACACGGTGGTGAACACACTGACACGGTGGTGAACACACTGACACGGTGGTGAACACACTGACACGGTGGTGAACAAAAGAGTCAGGGCTCACACTGACACAAGAGTCACAGCTCACACTGACACTGTGGTGGATTCAAGAGTCAGGGCTCACACTCACACTGACACAGTGGTGGACACACTGACACAGTGGTGGTGGACACAAGAGTCACAGCTCACACTGACACTGTGGTGGACACACTGACACTGTGGTGTACACAAGAGTCACAGCTCACACTGACACTGTGGTGGACACAAGAGTCACAGCTCACACTGACACTGTGGTGGACACAAGAGTCACAGCTCACACTGACACTGTGGTGGATTCAAGAGTCAGGGCTCACACTCACACTGACACAGTGGTGGACACAAGAGTCACAGCTCACAATGACATGGTGGTGGACACAAGAGTCGGGTGGCACCAGCCTCCCTTTCTCCGTTGTGTCCTGACTTGCAGAATAATTCTCTCATCGCGCACACTTTGAGAGGCTCATCAAGTTTACACCATTCAATCATGGCTGATCTCTGCCTCCTAATCCCATTTTCCTGCCTTCATCGCCATAACCTCTGACACCCGTTCTAATCAAGAATTTGTCTGTCTCTGCCTTAAAAATATCCACTGACTTGGCCTCCACAGCCTTCTGTGACAATGAGTTCCACAGATTAACTACCTTCTGACTAAAGAAGTTCCTCCTCACCTCCTTTCTAAAAGAGCGCCCTTTAATTCTGAGACTATGACCTCTGATCCTGGACTCTCCCACCAGTGGACACATCCTCTCCACAAGGGCAGTTATGAGAAGGCAGGCTGGTTTTCACAGATATGGTATGTTGAATGCAAGTGCTGATGTGGACATAGGTTAACAGGCATCGTGAAACATGGTTATATGGTTCTCACTTGTACCGTTAGTCATTTACAGCTTCAGTGTTCCAGTTTGCGAGGTGACAGGAACAAAGTAAGGATCTGATAACAGCCGGACCTTTCAACAGGGCATCAAAACCTAATCTAACTGTTTTAAATAGAGAGGGGGATAAGATTTGTTAAGAAGATAAAAAAAAGTTGAGGATATTTTGGCTTGAGTACATTTTGTTTCAGAAATTGCAGGAATGAAGTATTTAGGGAACTAGATTGTGAGAGTGTGGAACCAATTGTAAGTAACAATACCTCCTGTGGATCAATGAATATCAGAATGTAGACTTTATACGGATTATCTTCCAAGTGAACTTTAGAAACAGGAGCGCGTTCTGCAGCCTCCCAGCAGTGTGTGTGTACGAGGGATGGTCACGTCACTGTTGTCTCTTCACAGTGGACGGTTCACTGACCACACAGCGCTGACCAAGGGTCCATGCTGTTTAATTGTAAGATTAAACGAGAACTTACCTAAGTTTGAAGTTTGATCTTTATTTTATGAGGAGTTACGTAGGTGATTACGTGAAGAACCCCGCCAGTGCGCCTGCGCGTCAATCTTCAAAGCAGCGGTGTGAAATCACAAAAAACAACAACCGAAGTAATATAGTCTCATAATAAAACGAGTAATACAAGAACTTCCATCTGACCTTTATGATAGAGGGTAGGGTCGTGGTGGGCACGTAATCACCTACGTAACTCCTCATAAAATAAAGATCAAACTTCAAACGTAGGTAAGTTCTCGTTTAATCTTACTATTTTACTTCGGAGTCACGTGAGTGACTACGTGAAGATTTTAAAGCTTTGTGATTTCATGCCGTGGATCAATCCCGGCTTCTCACTGCATTGATTGACTCGGAACGAGAAATAATCAATAATCAACCATAATAACATTTGTACCACAAATGCAGTAATTCATTTCAATAATGAAATTAATCAGATCCCCTTTAAACCAGAGGAATTTACACAGAACATAAAATAGTTTCTGCGAACAATCCCGCATTAACAATAGGCCGATGGTAAAAATGTTGAAACATCAACTCATTGGACCACCCGGCGGCTGCGAGGATATGGTCGACGGGGACGTCTGTTGCCCTGTCCGCCGACGTTTCTGCTGCCCTAGTCGAGTGAGACGTAAAAACATAAGTGTTAATACCAGCAGCTGTTAAGACTTCTTTTATCCATCTGGAAATAGTCTGTATTGAAACTCTCTAGTGTGGTTTCTTGTGTGTGATCAACAACCCAGTTTCCGTATTTCTCAAATTCTTTGTGACCTCAATGTATTGTAACAAATATGTCTTAATACAGAGACAAGGATCATTTGGATATACTGTTAGTATAATTTTAAATCCTGTCACACCTGGCCTAATTTGCTTTAGTAGGTCATAGATATAGAATGTAACCTTATCTTCAGTTACTTCCATACTGTCTATTTGTAATTTTCCAAGTGTTTGCACTCGTTGTGCTGTCACTCATGCCATAAGCATGAATACTTTCATACTGAGCTTGACCAAAGGTAAAGACACACTTGATGACCATTCACGAAGTAGTTTCAGTACCACACTTACATCCCAGATTGTCATGTACCTAGGTTTCGGTGGTTTGGAATTAAAGATTCCTTTCATTAGTCTGGAAACAAGTGGGTGTGACCCAATTGGGTTTCTTTCTGAATCCAGAACCAAATATGAGGACAATGCACTTCTGGCAGAATTAATTGCACTACAACTCAGAACTTCATCATAATAAAGTTTTGACAGAAATTCTACAACATCTGAAATATCTGCAGTACTTTATTGCACATTTTTCTGTACACAGAATTCTTCCCATTTCTTAATATAAGAAAGGTACTGTTTTTGAGTGCTCTTCCTCCAGGCTGCCGTAAGCATGTCCACAGTACGCTCAGACAGTCCTCGTCCCAGAAAAGGCATTCTTAAAACCTGCAAATCAACAAATCCAAACAATCATATAATAGATGTTGTTACCCTGTTACAGGGTGCAGCAATAAATTACTCTTTTTTGGGACTTTCATCAACATTTGTGTTGTTAATTCTAATATCAACGGATACCATGGCTGTATAGGCCAATCTGGTACTACCAATACCCTTGAAGCAGCATCTTGCCTGATTTTAAGCAAACATTGGCTTATGAGGAAGAAAGGTGGAAATATATATGAAAACATACCACCCCAATGTAGCGAGAAAGCATCAATCGCCACTGCTCCGGGATCTGGTTTCCATGAGACATATCTCGATAGCTGATGATTCAAGTCGA
Organism: Malacoraja senta; assembly: GCA_038087875.1. NCBI lineage: Eukaryota > Metazoa > Chordata > Chondrichthyes > Rajiformes > Rajidae > Malacoraja > Malacoraja senta. Next base: position 73,080,328 of record CM075982.1, read on the forward strand.
TGTCGGGCATTCCAAATCTGATTACTATATCATTGAATACCTCTTGATTCAACATCCATTCTTTATTATCATGGAACTTTCATGACCTGGTGTCTGCTATCATGTTCATTCTACCTGGTAGATAGATAGCTGAAATCCAAATGTTCTGTTCAATACACCAAGACCAAAGTTGATTTAACTATTTTCTAACATGACACCGACTTAATTCCACCCATATCATTAATATAGGCAACTGCTGTTGTGTTTATTAATTTTAACGAACCTTCCTTTTAGTTGTGTTCCACAAGCTTGGAGTCCATAGAAACCTCCTAAAAGCTCCAAATAGGTAATTCCCCATGTCTGCAGTAACAATAACTCTTCCTGATTCCATCTGCCTCCGCAGCTAGATGTTCAGTCAGTTGCACCCCATCCTAGTGCACTGGCATCAGTTTGTAATATCATGGAAGGTTGTTCAATCAGCACTTTGCCTGAACTGCTTGAGACATGTAGAATCCACCACTGCAGATTAGAAACAGTATTTGTTGTTACTTGCATGGTTCTATCAAAATGAGCAGCATTTATTCTCAGTGCCTGTTCTTCTCTGCAGCTGTTGATAATGCAATGGTCCATACTGGACTGCTGGGAATCTACTCTCACTATCGACGGCACCACTGTCTCCCCATCTCCTCAGGCATGCAACCTTGGCGTGATCCTTGACTCAACCCTCTCCCTTGAGCCTCACATCCGCCATGTTCTCAAAACATCATTTTTTCGCCTCCGCAACATTGCAAAAATCAGATCCTCTCTCACACCCCCCGCTGCTGAAAGACTCATCCATGCCTTCATCTCCTCCCGACTGAACTACTGTAACTCTCTTCTTTTCGGAATCAATTCCAGCAGCATCAACCGACTCCAACTGGTCCAAAATGCAGCCGCTCGACTCATTACCCACACCAAATCCTGGCACCACATCACCCCAGTTCTCAAAGAACTTCACTGGCTTCCCATTTCCCACCGGATCACCTACAAAATCCTGGTCCTCACCTACAAAGCCCTCAACAACCTGGCCCCCCCTTATCTCATTGACGTCCTCTCCCCCTACCAACCCTCACGGTCCCTCAGATCCACATCAGCTGGTCTCCTCTCCACTCCGAAATCAAACCTCTGCACCTTTGGAGGCAGAGCCTTCTCCAGGGCAGCTCCCAGGCTCTGGAATTCCCTCCCACAACCGGTCCGAAATTCTGAGTCCCTCACCATCTTCCAGTCCCACCTCAAGACCCATCTCTTCACCTCTGCATACCCTTAGTCCCATGTTCCCCTCCCCTCTGTCTTACTGCTCTATTTTGTTTTGTTTATTCCTGACTCTCAATTGTAAAGCGACTTTGAGTCCTGAAAAGCGCTATATAAATAAAATCTATTATTATTATTATTATTACTAATTTTCCCAGTACTCGAGCCACCTGTCTGATTAGAGGTTTTTGCTCGTTTAACAGATTACTGCAATCTAATCAACTCCACCCTTTTTTCACTGGGCAAAGTAATTTGCATTTGGGCTAAATCAATTGTGAACCACAAATAACCAATTGAGGTACATGTTTTTAACCTTGATTTCTTTGGATGAATTTAGAAACCCCCAAACTTTCAAATGTTTGATTTCATAACTGCAACTGATGCTTCTGTTGACTGTTTTGTCCTTCCTATAATCAGGACATCATCCAGGTATGCCATTAGTACATGCACCTGGCTCTCAGCAACCCCAGAATTGATTTTAACAATTTTATGAATATTCTGGGAGCGAACGTTAACCCATTAGGCAGAGCTTTGAACTGCCCTAATTGGTTCATCCATTTAAATTTTAAGATACTTCATATCTTGCAAGTGAACAGACACTGAACAAAAGGATTCAGACTTGTCAAGTCTATAATCATCCTACATCCTCCATCCTTTTTTGATCGAGGGAATATATTTGACCCAAATTGGTGAATTTGGTAGACTGATTCTTCAATAACACCTTTTATATATAGGGTTTTGAAGCGCAGCTTAAACTTCCATTCCTTCGCAAAGTGGAGAGTTCTGCTAGGAACATGCTGGACAGGCAAATCATAATTTGGATTGAATTCAATTCGAAATCCTTGTATATTATTCAGAATTACCACATCTGAAGTAATCTTCTTCCAATGTTTATAGAAGAGACGTAATCTGCCTCCAACTTTTGGACTTAATCCAGTTAGTATGTTCCCATGAGAACCAGGTCCACCTACCTCTTGAGTCATTTGAGTATTCTGAGATCCCTGGATTCTCCCGGAAGCACCACCACTCCTGCTGCAGGCCACCAGCTACGTCCCTGCGTTGATGAGCGACTTGGTCCTGGTCTAGGATCCGTATGACGTCTGAAAGGATACTTCCTCTTTACAGACTTTGTAACCATTGATGTTTTTATCAATCCTGTTTTCGCTTCATCTTCCAACTCTTTAATACGTCTCCCGAGATCCTCTCCAAAGAGTAAGTTGGGTAATTGTATATTACTTGGTTTGCAGAGTGCTGCGAATTTCGGATTCATAGTAGGCCGTATAGCACCTTCCTCAGATAATTGATCTCGAAGTGGATGCTGCATAGCAACCCCAGTGCTTCCTGATGCAACTTCGTCATCCCTTGGCTGTTATCTGCTATTCTGGTAAAAGCAGTTATTCAGAACCCAGCAGCTTTAATATTCTCTGCAACTGATTCCAGATAATTTGGTCCACTGCTTCTGCTTTCAGCAACCCACAGTTACTTGGGGTCTCCTGCTTTCTTGCAGTCTCATCCATCTCCTGCTGTTCCAGCTGATGGTAAACCAAGTAATTTATTAAGGAGGCCAGTTCTTCTCCTAATGTCTCTCCTGACCCTGACGGGGTAGCGAATCCTACTGCCAGTGGTGGAACATCTGGCAGCTGCCGTTCATCGCCTTGTACAGCCTCACCGTCAGAGTCGGCGTCTGAAATCTCATGACCCGTAGCACGCTCCTCATCCCTGAGGGTGCATTCCATCAGCCCTGAGCCAGGTGCTGTTAAGCTGCTTCCAGCAGCTTGGATTTCAGTACACTCCTTCCTGAGTGAACTTTGCTCCAACAGCCTATGTAAAAGGCTTTCTATTTGGGCAATACGCTCGAAAGCAGTATCTAGCCCTGGAGCTACTTCCATTGCCTGGGACCCTCCGTGGGCCGTTGGGATTTAAACTTCGTCTTTTGCCCGACAGGCGCTGACTGTGTTTTCACCAGCCCCATGTCCACAGTCGCTATGCTCACCGCTGGCGACTGTACCGGGGTTTAGAGACGGTTGGTCTCTAACCGCGGACTCCCGACTTTCCCGACTTTCTGTCGGCTGTGTCGCTCGCCTCTTCCCCCTGTCCGTTTTTTCCCATGGCGTCTGTGGAAAAAATCCCCATAGACCCACAGTAAACGGACCTGGAAAACATGAAAAAAGTTGTTACTTACCTTGTAGTTGAAAAACTACAAACCACTGGAGGAGCACTGCTCCTCACGTCCGTTTGCGTCAAGGCGTCTGACGTAATGACGCGCAGGCGCACTGGCGGGGTTCTTCACGTAGTCACTCACGTGACTCCGAAGTAAAATTGGATCCAATCCTCCACACACCCGACTAGGACCAGGACATAACCTGAGCAACATCGGACTCTGAGGAAACTGGGAGATGAGGAGAGATCACAATGTGTAAGGAGTGGAGCCGAGATCATATTGCTTCTTTCACGTTTGTTCGTGTTGGAGACAGTATTGATCTGATATTGTGTATTGATCTGATATTGTGAACAGGATCATCTTTTAGTTTAGTTTAGAGATACGGCGCGGAAACAGGCCCTTCGGCCCATCGAGTACGCGCCGACCAGCGATCCCCGCACATTAACACTATCCGACACACACTAGGGACAATTTACACATACACCAAGCCAATTAACCTACAAACCTGTACGTCTTTGGAGTGTGGGAGGAAACCGAAGATATCAGAGAAAACCCACGCAGGTCACGGGGTGAATGTATAAACTCCGTACAGACAGCGCCCGTAGTCGGGATCGAACCCGGGTCTCTGGCGCTGTAAGGCGGCAACTCTACCGCTGTGCCACCGTGACGCCCGGTTTTTGTGAACATATTAATCCGCACAACTGAAACAATCCATTTTATTTTGAAATACAGATCTCGACGACATCAGCATTTTAATTGCAGCAAGACAACAAAGAATATTGGTGGCTGGGATGTCTGAATGACTGACTCCTCCTGCAGGTAGGATTCAGGGGTAAATAATAGTTTGTTGCCCTCTCTGTTACCGTTGAATAGTAACTCTGGTTTGTGAATGGACTCTTGCAGGATAGCATCATGAGACATGAAGGGCCGAATGGCATGCTCCTGCACTTATTTTGAATGTTTCTATATTAGCTTGATGCCTTTTACAAATACCATTGCTGAAAATTACGACTTGACATAATGCTGATTCATAGATAATTATTTAACCATTGAGCAGATAACAGAGAGAGAATGTACAATTGGGGAGGATTTTAATGTCTTTGATGCTGAACGTGATGGCAGTGTAGTTACACTGCAGGGGGCATTATGGCCCCAGTCTAGGTATTTGTATTACCTACTCCTCAGTAGACCGGTGGCCCCAGGTATACTGAACTATGTCACTGCGACTCCAATCCATGTTCAGACTATTTCCCACTCAGCATGACAGCGTTTGAGTGAATGCTGGTGAGACTGCTGGCTAAAGTCTTTACATTTAATGAGGGCACATTCCTGCAACAAACATTTGGATCAGACCTCTGCATTGCGAGGGTGTGTTCCACTTACGGAGCTTCAGCCCCACAGCTTACCGTGGGAGCCGTTCACTTGAGATCATCATGGAGGTTGGTCTCCAGCCACAAGGACTGCTTTAGGGGCAGCAGAGAGAGCGATCTCAGCGATGACCAATGGCCAAATAGATCAAAGGAACCCTAAAGACCCTGTCCCACTGTGCGAGGTAATTCTCCCGAGTTTTCCCCTGATCCGAACTCGGAGAATGTCCGTAGTGGGTCCGTAGGAGTTCGTGGATGTCTCGTAGCGGCTCGTAATGCTAACGGTAGGCACTCGGGACATCCAGTAAACTCGTGACGTTTTTTCATCCCTGCAAAAAATGTCCACGAGTAAGAAAATACTCGTGATGAAAAAAATTGTTACTTTTTACTCGTACGAGCCGCTACGAGACATCCACGAACTCCTACAGACCCGCTACGGACATTCTCCGAGTTCGAATCGGGGGAAAACTCGGGAGAACTCTTGAATTACCTCGTACAGTGGGACAGGGGCATGACATTATCAGGTTAGCCTGATCTTCAGTCTATTTTAGATATGTGGGGAGGGGTGGGGAGATATGGATCACATGCGCATCATGTTTAGCATGGACATTGTGGGACAAAGTGCCTGTTCCTCTGCTGCACTCTTCTATGTATGTTCCATATTTGGTATGCATGGTTGCTGGCTTTAAATTATTTTGGCATTTAGAAATGTCCTTTGAATGCTGTTTATTTTTAATTGGATTCATATTATCATTGCCAGAGATTGAGCATCTTGGATGACCCTCTCCCCTACCCCCCGCCTTACACCGGAGTCATTACTGGTGCTGTCGTCTGCCCATCTTGCAGTTTGGAATTCCTGTTCCGTTGTTCCCACTGAACGTGTAAACCCACGAGGCGCGCTGATTGATGAGGCCAGAATCCCTCGCCTCTGAGCGACACATTGCTTCTCCAAGTCCCAGCGGTCTGTTCAGATGCTCGCTGCTAACAAAGGATGTTTAAGTATCAGGATAATTAAGCAATATGTTTTTTATGAGATTCAACATGAGGAAACATCGCATTGCTTTTATAGCAGGTCATATCATTATTGTCGAGCATATCTTGTACATTAGCATTGTGTTCAGATTCCATGCACGCCAAGCACAGATGGAAGGCGCGCGTTAGCTGCCATCATCGTAATTACTTTAGGAAATGAATTTTTAAAGGACTGAAATGAAAAAAAAAATTAACCACGGGTTTTCATTTTACTTTAAAAAAACCCCATTTGAAGGCCTTTTGCTGTTGGGTAGCCCGAGGCTGTGAGGTTGAGTTAATGACTCGTGTGTGATTCTGATGAGAGGAAGAGTTGACTGTTCATTCCACAGACATGCTGACATCGCTTTGAAATGGTGATAAATATATTTGTTTCCAATTCCAGCATTAGAAATAAACAGATTATAAATATACATTTTGTGATATTTTGTTAAAATGCCCGTCTTTAGGTGAGTGCATAAAGACCAGTATTTTAACAAAATATCACAAAATATGTATTTATAATCTGCTTATTTCTGTGGATGCGGACACCAAGACTCCTCTGTACATCAGCGCACCCTCGGGCTCTGCCATTTACCGTATTTACTCAATGCAAGAGGCTTTTTTCTCTTTGAAACCTGGGAAATGTTGGCCAGTGTTTCAAGTGTCCAACATTCCCTACTTTGTCTCAGCGCCCTTTCCTCGGTAAGGCAGTCCACTAATACAAATTGTTGTCGTTCCACCAATCCTGCTTCTGATCCAATGGTGGGGTTGTGTTGATTGGCCCCATTAATCAGTATGACAATTGTTACATTCAAGAACGTTTCAATGGAATTTGTTTTACCTCAAATGAGCACCTTGAGTCCCAGTGCACGGCCCGACCCGTCCATGACAATGTCCCTGTGATGTCAAACATTGGCTCTACATGCTGTGATGTAACCCTAGAACAAATATCAGATCTCCGGAAGCAAGGTCTGAGGAAGGGACCTGACCTGAAACATCGTCCCTCCACAGATGCTGCCTGACCTGCTGAGTTGCTCCAGCACTTTGTGTTTTGCTCAAGATTTCAGCATCTGCAGTTCCTTGTATCTCGGGATCTTGACTTCCAAGTAATGCTTCTTGTTGTTATTTCCAGAAACATCTATTTATGTTCACCATGTTCTCAATAAATGAACTTTCTCTTAGCAACAGAGAGAGGTGTATGTTGGTGCCAACTTGCACTTATTTTGGGGTGTGAGGTGGGCACAAAACACTGTCGTTTAGCAGCGGAGCTGTCTGTGCCAGTATGCATTGGAATATTGGAATATCAGCCAATGTTTAAAAGTACTGGAAAAGTGTAAGGATTTTTTGGTTGGTGGCGTGTGCAGTCTGTGAAATTCTTTCCTGTTGCTTTGAGGTCCACAACATATTGGACTTGGCAATTGCGTGCAACTTATCATTGCCCATGCACTGTTCATTGTGAATTCCATGCATTGGTTCACTTACTCAGTGGGCACATGTACATTGGGAATTCTGTGGGCTTTTGGCTCAGTTCCTCTGGACACTAACAGTGCATTGCCATGGAATATCTACAGACTGCTGTTCTGCAGGGGGACAACTTGGAAAGAATGTTCTGAAGTGAAGGTGCAAAACTTCAAATCAACCAATCCCCAATTCCCTCCAACCGCCACTGACCAAGAACAACAGTGAGAGATGCAATATCATGTAGGGTTATTGAATGTTGCAGCAGATGTTAGCGTATTGTCTATCACCATTACTGAAATGGACATTAAAGGGTGTCTTCATTACTATGTTGTTTTAGATCCCCAGATTTGTGCACAATTACAATGTCTGTAGCTGTTGTTTCAATACACATTTTATCCAGGATTAACCAGTGTGTCCACCAGCGAACAAGGTGAGACCAATATCACTGCCTCAAACAAGTTGATTTCAGAATGCCCCAGTGGTCTCCAGTCTCGCGTAATTGAGTCTGAAGAAGGGTCTCGACCCAAAGCGTTACCCATTTCTTCTCTCCAGAGATGCTGCCTGTCCCGCTGAGTTTCTCCTGCTTTTTGTGTCTAGCTTGCGTAATTGTTGTTCCTTTGTCCAAGTAGAGATGCCACCAGATCCCTGGCCTTGAACATCCCTGGTTTCAATCCCAGAGGCAGTCCCCCCCCCCCCCCCCCCCCATACCAGGATTGCGATGGACAGGAATGTAACACATCCGGGAGGGAGGAGGATGACGTCCAGTGGCCACCTCTCCTGGACAAGAGATTGGAGAACGACATTGTCACAGTTTCATTCAGGGGCAAGCACAAGATTCACGACAACATCTTCCCATCAATGATACCTACCTGTTGGACTTCACCCTGAGCAAGGGGCCACAGTCTAAGAATAAAGGGGAGACCATTTAAAACTGAAATGAGAAAAAAAATGTTTTCAGCCAGAGAGTTGTGAATTTGTGGAATTCTCTGCACAGAAGGTAATGGAGGCCAATTCATTGGATGCATTCTAAAGAGGGTTAAATAGAGCTCTAGGGGCAAGCAGAATCAAGGGGTATGGGGAGAAGGCAGGAACGGGGTATTGAATGTGGATGATCAGCCATGATCACAATGAATGGCGGTGCTGGCTCGAAGGACCAAATGGCCTCCTCCTGCACCTATTTTCTATGTTTCTATGTTTCTAACATCGTTCCATCACTGATACCAGGTACCTGTTGGACCTCGCCCTGAGCAAGGGGTCACAAGGTCCTTGCATCAACTGGACATGATGGGCCTTTGCAAAAGTTCACAGTTCCTGCTACCCAGAGATGCTGCCTGACCCACTGAGTTCCTCCAGCATTTTGTGTCTATCTTCGGTTTAAACCAGCATTTGCAGTTCCTTCCTACTCAGAAGGCACACAGTTCTTGTGTGGGAAAGGTGGGTGAGGGGAAGCTGGAAGGGAGGAGGGGCTGGCTGGTACTACCCAGATGCTGGTTTATACTAATGGGAGACACAAAGTGCTGGAGATCTGGTCTGAAGGAGCCAGGACATATAACAATAAAACACTCTTGATTAGATTAGATTAGATTAGATTTTAGATTAGATTTTATTTCTTGTCATTTGAACCTCAAGAGGCTCAAACGAAACTCCGTTTCCACAGCCATACAAACAAAACAATTCCTACACGACACACAAACAATTCAATTTACAGAAAAACATCCATCACAGTGAATCTGCTCCTCACTGTGATGGAAGGCAAAGTCATTTCTCTCCCCTGCACTCCCCATTCTCCTCCCGATGTTGAAGCCCCAGGCGGGCAATGTGAAGTCCCACGGCCGTTGAGGCCGCGCCGGGCGGTGTACGGCCCCGCTCCGGGCCCAAAAGTCACAAAGTTGGAGCCCCCGGCGGGCGCTGGAATGTCCCGCAGCCATTAAAGCCGCGCCGGGCGATTTACGGCCCCGCTCCGGGTCGTTCCAAACCCACGACACGGACGGGAGAGATTGCGTTGCGGGAGCTCCGGAAAGCGGTCTCTCACCCGGACCCCGCGAGCTCCCGATATCATAGTCCACGGGTCTGCAGCTGGAGCTCCGGAGTCGGGCCGCAGCAGCGAGCCACCACCGCTCCTCACGCTCCGAGGACGGCCAGCCCCACGATGGTAAGTCCGCAGCTCCACAGGCTCCGCGACTGGAGCCCCCAGGTCGTCCCGGTCGGAGGCCGCTCCACGGAGCTAGGCCCCAACGACAACGGAGACCCGACAGGGAAAAGGTCGGGTCTCCCGTGCAGGGAAGAGATTTTTTAAGTTTCCCCCTCCCCCACCCCCACCCCACACCCCCCACATATACACAGTTAAAAACAGTATAAAACACCACAAACAACTACATTTAACTAGACAAAAATTAAAAAAAAAGACAGACAGGCTGTAGGGGCCGCTGCAGTAATCCGCGCCACCGCACTCCACTCGTCCACTATGTACACTTGACTCTACTACATGTTGTGTATCTTCATATCAGCCAACCAGAAAGCCAGAAGTCCAGTGTTGGGAGAAGGACTCATTTGAAAGGTGGACAGAGTGGCAAAGACCACAAGCAGTTAATTCACAATCAAAACAATAGCAGGCAGCCTTGGAAGCCTCACCTTACCCCACTAGCAGGCACTAGATAGCAGGCAGCCTTGGAAGCCTCACCTTACCCCACTAGCAGGCACTAGAGAGCAGGCAGCATTGAAATTTGACAAACAAGTCAATGCCGTGGTAAAAGCTAGCTTCTTTCAGCTTCGGACGATAGCTAAAATAAAACAATTCCTCCAGTTTGATGACCTCGAAAAGATCATCCACACATTCATCTCCTCCCGCCTAGATTACTGCAACTCCCATTACACTGGCATCAGCCAATCTTCCCTGTCCCGCCTGCAACTGGTCCAAAACGCCGCAGCGAGACTCCTGATGGGCACCCGAAAAAGGGACCACATCACCCCGATCCTGGCCTCTCTCCACTGGCTCCCTGTGCGGTTCCGTATAAACTTCAAGATCCTTCTTTATGTTTACAAAGCCCTTAATGGGCTTGCCCCCACCTACATAAAAAGTCTGCTTACCCACCACTCCACCTCCAGGCCCCTCAGATCGGCCGACTTGGGGTTACTGAACATCCCGCGGTCTAGGCATAAGCTCAGGGGCGACCGGGCCTTTGCGGTTGCAGCCCCTAGACTGTGGAACAGCATCCCCTTTCCCATCAGAACTGCCCCCTCCATCGACTCCTTTAAGTCGAGACTTAAAACTCATCTTTACTCTCAAGCCTTTCTTGACGTCCTCTGAGGGAGGGCTATATGTATATATGTATGTATGTACTTAATCTATGAACCACTGTTGTATAACGTTAGTACCTCCACCATAAAGCACTTTGGTCAACGAGAGTTGTTTTTTAAATGTGCTATAGAAATAAAAGTGACTTGACTTGACTTGACTTGACTTGACACAATGCTGAACACACTATCGTCAGAGCTCTTGTTGCAAGCACAGACACCATTGCCAAGACCAGACTCAATTCCATTTATCCAACTGGTTCATTTCCAGTTGTCAGATGTAATTACTTTGCTGGCTTCTCACGACTTAAAGAAATTCTTGCAATGATCTCATTGTTTTCAGAGTGTCAGCATGCCCTTTGGTCTTGGCATCCATTTGTGAAGGTCTGTTGTAGTTGTGTAATTGGAAAAGTGGCAGCAGTGTGGATGCAGTCAGCGCCCACAGAAGCAATGTGCTAATGACCAGATAATGGTCTCGCCCTAAATGTGTCTTGCTGTCAGCAAACAGACCTTTTTTTTCATTTGTTCAAGGAGCTTTATTCAATGTTTACACTTTACAATGTACCAGAAAATACAAGAGTCAATAGTCACATGACATCAGGCAGTCATTATATTACAACAGTCTCATCCTTGTCTACAATATGTTCAAACCCCTGCGGCGACCAGTGTTCAAGGGCAGCCTCCAGAGTCCACATGGACACCACGTGTTCACTCTCCAGGCACACGCGAGCACAGACATAGGCCCGGGAGAGAGGCAGGCAGCCGACTCTGGTGGACCATCAACCGCCCGCTGCCTGGACCCGTGGATGGCCATTTTGGCCGCAAACAGGCCTTTGGGCAAGAACCCGAGAAAGCAGAAGGTCAATGTGTGAAACTCTGGAGTCAAAGAACTGAAACTGTGGGTTTAATGCGGCCAAAGGAGTCCATGCACGTTGCACGAAGAATGCAAACGTGGCCATCAGTTGAGGGGTTGGTGTGGTAGTGGCAAATGTAACTTCACCTGCTCAGCACTTCCTTACAACTGCACAGGATGGTTGGCCCAGGGACTGTGCTTGTCTCTGGACACAGATTTGAGCCACAATTGTCTGCCTCGATGGCATGAGGGCTATCAACCATGGATGGTAGAAACAAGGAATTACAGGTGCTGGTTTACAATAGAAGACACAGAATACTGGAGTAACTCAGCGGGTCAGGCAGCATCTGTGGAGAACATGGATAGGTGACGTTTCACAGAGTGCTGGAGTAACTCAGCGGGTCAGGCAGCATCTGTGGAGAACATGGGTAGGTGACGTTTCACAGAGTGCTGGAGTAACTCAGCGGGTCAGGCAGCATCTGTGGAGAACATGGACATGCATCTTGGAAGGAGTTTTGTGTGAGAAGGAAGAGGCTGTGGGCTTTGAAGCAATGAGAATTTGGGAAGAGCATTGTATGCAGTGAAGGTAGACAAAAATGCTGGAGAAACTCAGCGGGAGAGGCAGCATCTATGGAGCAAAGGAAATAGACAACGTTTTGGGTCGAGACCCTTCTTCAGACTCCATAGATGCTGCCTCACCCGCTGAGTTTCTCCAACATTTTTGTCTACCTTCAATTTTCCAGCATCTGCAGTTCCTTCTTAAACATTGTATGCAGTGAGAATAGAGGTCTCTGTGGCGGTTTGGGAACTTTGGGAACTCCAAACACTGGGGCAGTTTGGGAACTTTGGGAACAAACACTAGGGCAGTTTGGGAACTTTGTACTATCAGGCCATGGGGCGTTGCGGGCATTAGTTCCATCACACTGACAGTGAAACTTTCTCCTGGCAGTTTCCCAGCCAGGGGTGAAGTAGTTGGAGATAGGCAACGATGGGTGCAGCCATTTCACCCTCTCATCAATTTGACTGAAGAGAGTCAGCAAAAAAACCCCAAGATCATTGTTAATTCATGTCTCTAATTATGGTTAATTGACGCAGCTAATTATGGACAACGGCTGTGATCTGCACTCTGGGCTCATCAAGACTGATCTCTCTCCACACACGATGCAGTTACACGTTGCTGGAATAAGGCTTGAAGGAGAACTGTGGATGTATTTTCTAATCAGGCAGGTTCTGTTGACTGCACAAGTTACTTTGTTTATGAGGCCATCAACTATATTCCATCCATCATATTACAGTCCAATATCTCCCCAAGGCTTTTGTTATTTCATACAATATAAACCTATCATTGACAAAGCAAAAATAACTGGAGACAATTCATGCCACCAGTAAATTAAATAAAAGTGAGTTCATAATTGAACCATGGAGTGCGTAGAATTTCATAAATGGGCCAGGAGTAAACAATGAGGGTATGTCGGAGAGCTGGCCGTGGCTGGAAGAATAATGCCCATGCTTCATAGTGAGGGATTGGACCGGAAATATAATAAAATTTTGGTGATTTGGTGCAAAGATTTTCATTAGGAGAAAATAACCATGCTACTTGCAATGAAGATTGACCTGAAGCATATTTCCTAATCTAATGAATGGTACTATATTGAGCCAATCATTCCTTCTTTATCATATTTGAGCCAGAATGTGTATCGTGCAGGCACTTGTGTTTCGGCTGTGATGATATCTTCAAACTGCTAACAAACTCAGCCTTGTCTGAGCCCAAGGTCACCATGCCATCCTGGACCATGCTTAACAATTGGATGAGGGAATATAAACCACTTGCTGGTGAGGGTGGGGACAGGAGAGTTGGGCAGATGCACGTGTAGGTGAGGAGGGGGCAGGGATGCAGATGTTCCAATCAATGGGATCTCCTCTGGGGAGGAGGTGACCTGCACAAGAGGGTGGGTTGTACCTGGAAGGATGAGAGGGACTCTTATTGAAACAAATAACAAGAGGATTTCAGTATAGGAGTAAAGAGGTTTTTCTGCAGTTGTATAGGGCTCTGGTAAGACCACATCTGGAGTATTGTGTACAGTTTTGGTCTCCTAATTTGAGGAAGGACATCCTTGTGATTGAGGCAGTGCAGCCTAGGTTCACGAGATTGATCCCTGGGATGGCGGGACTGTCATATGAGGAAAGATTGAAAAGACTAGGCTTGTATTCACTGGAGTTTAGAAGGATGAGTGGGGATCTTATAGAAACATATAAAATTATAAAAGGAGTGGACAAGCAAGATGCAGGAAAAATTTCCCCAATGTTGGGCGAGTCCAGAACCAGGGGCCACAGTCTTAGATTAAAGGGGAGGCCATTTAAGACTGAGGTGAGAAAAAACGTTTTCACCCAGAGAGTTGCGAATTTGTGGAATTCCCTGCCACAGAGGGCCGTGGAGGCCAAATCACTGGATGGATTTAAGAGAGAGTTAGATGGAGCTTTAGGGGCTAGTGGAATCAAGGGATATGGGGAGAAGGCAGGCACGGGTTATTGATTGGGGACGATCAGCCATGATCACAATGAATGGCGGTGCTGGCTCGAAGGGCCAAATGGCCTCCTCCTGCACCTATTTTCTATGATTCTATATAAGATTATTAAGGGTTTGGACACGCTAGAGGCAGGAAACATGTTCCCAATGTTGGGGGAGTCCAGAACCAGGGGCCACAGTTTAAGAATAAGTGGTAGACCATTTAGAATGGAGATGAGGAAAAACGTTTTCACACAGAGTGTTGTAAATCTGTGGAATTCGCTGTATCAGAAGGCGGTGGAGGCCAATTCTCTGGATGCTTTCAAGAGAGAGTTAGACAGAGCTCTTAAAAACAGGAATGGGGTACTGATTGTGGATGATCACATTGACCACATTGAATGGCGCTGCTCGCTTGAGGGGCCAAATGGCCTATTCCTGCACCTACTGTCTATTGTCTATTGGACTGGAGGGTGGCACAGAGGTAGATGACAAAGTGACACGTGGTCAATGCTGCTGCCACCCAGCTCCAGCAACCCCAACCTCTGGAGCACAGAACTAGTTTGGTGGCCGTCACATGGAGTGCAGGTCTGATCATGTATAATCCCGCCCAATCTGTATGTTGAGTATTAAAGAAGGAACTGCAGATGCTGGAAAATCGAAGGTACACAAAAATGCTGGAGAAACTCAGCGGGTGCAGCAGCATCTATGGAGCGAAGGAAATAGGTAACGTTTCGGGCCGAAACCCTTCTTCAGACTGATAGGGGGTGGGGAGAAGAAAGGAAAAAAGGAAAAGGCGGAGGAGGAGCCCGAGGGCTGGGGGAGGGGAGGAGACAACCAGATGGCTGATGAAGGGGAGGGGACAGCCAGGACTAGCAGAATTGGGAGAATTCAACGTTCAGGCCACCAGGATGTAGACTGCCCAAGCGGAATATGAGGTGCATTTCCTCCAATTTACGGTGTTGCTCGCTGTGGCCATGGAGGAGACCCAGGACAGAGAGGTCAGATACGGAATGGGAGGGGGAGTTGAAGTGCTGAGCCACCGGGAGTTCAGGTTGGTTATTGCGGACCGACCGGAGGTGTTCGGCGAAACGATCGCCAAGCCTCCGCTTGGTCTCACCGATGTAGATCAGCTGGCATCTAGAGCAGCGAATGCAATAGATGAGGTTGGAGGAGATGCAGGTGAACCTCAGTCGCACCTGGAACGACTGCTTGGGTCCTGGAATGGAGTGGAGGGACAAGTGTTGCATCTCTTGCGGTTGCAAGGGAAAGTACCAGGGGAGGGGGTGGTATGGGAGGGAAGGGAAGAATTGACAAGGGAGTTACGGAGGGAGCGGTCTTTGCGGAAGGCAGACATAGGGGGAGATGGGAAGATGTGGCGAGTGGTGGGGTCACGTTGGAGGTGGCGAAACTGACGGAGGATCACTTGTTGTATGTGACGGCTGGTGGGGTGAAAGGTGAGGACTAGGGGGACTCTGCCTTTGTTGTGAGTGGGGGGATGGGGAGAGAGAGCAGTGTTGCGGGGTATGGCAGAGACCCTGGTGCGAGCCTCATCTATGGTGGAGGAGGGGAACCCCCGTTCCCTGAAGAATGAGGACATTTCAGATGCCCTGGTGTGGAACGCCTCATCCTGGGAGCAGATGCGGCGTAGACGGAGGAATTGGGAGTGGGGGATGGAGTCCTTACAGGAAGCAGGGTGGGAAGAAGTGTAGTCCAGATAGCCATGGGAGTCGGTAGGTTTGTAGTGGATGTCGGTAAGGAGTCTATCACCTGCGATGGAGATAGTGAGGTCAAGGAATGGTAGGGAAGTGTCGGAAATGGTCCAGGTGTATTTGAGTGCCGGATGGAAGTTGGTGGTGAAGCGGATGAAGTCAGTCAGTTGTGTGTGGGTGCAGGATGTGGCACCAAAACAATCATCGATGTAGCGGAGGTAGAGGTCGGGGATGGGGCCCTGGTACGCATTGAACAAGGATTGTTCTACGTACCCGACAAAGAGGCAAGCGTAGCTGGGGCCCTGTATGTTGTGTACCTGTATGTTGAGTAGTTGGTTTGTTTTTCTCTTTGCTGTTAAATGGACAACTATTTAAACATGCAGCTCGTGTCCAATGAGATATTGTCCACCCCATTGCTACAGAAACTCAAAGTGGTCGTCAACGTGTGTGACAGCAGCTAATGACCATCTCCTCCGCAGAAGCAGCAAATCGTCTAGCCTCCTGGCATCGTCCAGTCATCATCCAGTCATCGTCCAGCCTCCTGGCATCGTCCAGTCATTGTCCAGCACCTGGCATCGTCGTGTGGTCCAGGAAGTCGGAATCAGCATGTCTGCTCCAAATGATGATTGATTGATCACGCTTGATCAGGCATTGCTGTTATTGGTTTTTCTGTTTCTACGTTTACAAGTGATCTTCTTTCCAACAACATCGTGGAAAACATTTAGTTCAAAAAGAAAAAAATATTACATCTTTAAACTAGAAGCAGGATCCAGTTTTGAATAGTTATAGAAGTTATATTCAATATCCCCGCAAATGATTCAAAGTGAGTTTCTTTGGTGAAAATGCTGCAATATTTAGCAAAAGCCAGAGAATTAAATCCATCCTCTCATTTTTTTTCCGAACAGGGACTAAATGTAAACAAATGAATTGCTTTCCTTGCGGCAGATGTTTAATTGGGATAGTTGGATGTAGTTCACCGTTCAGTTAGCTCACGTTTGGTTTGGTCAGTCAACTTGGTACAAACACAGGGGGAAAATGGGTCAGAGGTCAACATTATACCTAAAGAGTTCATCGTTCTCTAAAGTACAGATAGAAACAATGAATTGTTGCTGTCTGCCGAGTGCCTGACATCGACGGTAGACACAAAATGCTGGAGTAACTCAGCGGGTGAGGCAGCATCTCTGGAGAGAAGGAATGGGTGACGTTTCGGGCCAAGACCCTTCCTCTGACATTGAGCTGTCCTTCAGTCTGAGCCACTTATTGGCCACAAGGGAGTGGTCACAGAAGCAGGATGTAAGGTTTGGTCTGAGTGGTACATGAAGCGGGAATGGTTGGAGATGCCGGTGGGGACCAGCACCTAGCTTAAGGTGGGGACAGAGATGCTGGTGTCAGTCTACAGTGAGTGCTGTGTTTTCCTGCGTTCCTCCTGGGTTGGAGGATCATCCTCTGGAGAGATGGCAGAATCGATGATGAGTTAAATTTTTTGTGGACAAGTGGTCTTCCTGCATTAAGGAGTCTTTCTGCTTTGGACTTTCAAGGACTGTGTTCCTTTCACTATGTATTCTTAGTGCAACTAAATTTTATGAAGGAATAGTTTACACGGTGGCGCAGCGGTAGAGTTGCTGCTCACAGCGCCAGAGACCCGGGTTCGATCCCGACTATGGGTGCTGTCTGTACAGAGTTTGTACGTTCTCCCTGTGACCTGCGTGGGTCCGGTTTCCTCCCACACTCCAAAGACGTACAGGTTTGTCGGTTAATCAGCTGTGGTAAAAACTGTCCCTAGTGTGTAGGATAGTGCTCATGTATTGCTGGTCGGCGCGGACTAGGTGGGCCGAAGGGCCAGTTTCTGCACTGTATCTCTAAAGCTTAAAGTTAAAGTCTAAAGCAAGGTGCAGTAAAGAATCTACAAGTAATTATTGTAAAGAAAATGATTATATTTAATTTCAAAAATATGCTACATTGAAGTGAAATGGTGCAACAGGTTTCACACTTGTTGTACAAACTGTGAAGGTAGCATTCACAAGAAGGCACACAGCAGATGCTGCAGATGGTGACAGTTGTCACGGTGACTCTGGGGCATGGTTCAGACAATTAGTGTCTTCATTACCTTGGGTCACCTGTATGTACAGGTAGGCTGATGATCAAACAATGGCATGCACCACCATTGAAAAGAACCAATCCAAACATTTAAGATTTAAACAATTAAAATGTGTTGAGGGGAATAGATAACGTTGACGCGCCACGTCTTTTACCCAGAGTAGAGGAAGCAGGAACCAGAGACATTGGTTTAAGGTGAGGGGTGAAGGTTAATAGGAATCTGAGGCACCACCTTTTCACAATTAGGTGTTGGTACGGAGCTTGGATCACTCACTCACTCACTCACAACACAGACAACGCAACACATTTGGAAATCTCTGTTGCTCCAGAATGCCAATGATGGGAGCAATGATTGTAACAGCCTGATATGTTAGCTTGCATCACTAAATGTAATATTTGGCCCAAAATAGATCTACTCTTCTGTTCGATCAGTTGAGAGAACAAACCAGCTTCCCATGAAATTGGTCTCTGTCACAATCGTTCCTTCAACAATGACATGAAATCCCAGGCTAAATCCCACCATTGATGTTGGATATAATCATCGTTGCATCTCCTGTCAGATCCTCATCTTTTATTCATATCATTCATGGTTTGTTTTGTGGTCTGTTGTGATTACAATATGATTTGGCAGAAAGTGAACCTTGCCTGTTATAAGGTAGACAAAAATGCTGGAGAAACTCAGCGGGTGAAGCAGCATCTATGGAGCGAAGGAATAGGTGACGTTTTGGGTCGAGACTTGCCTGTTATAATTCACTGTAGTTCTCAGATCCCAATTGGCAGCAGTGCTTTCCCGCTGTACATGGATGTCAGGACACGGCGTGCAGAGTTATCTTTGATATTCCGGTAGGGAACCACAGGCAGATTCACACTGCAGATGAAACAGGACGTTTATTGGCTAGCGATTGCTTTGGAAATGGTGACGTCGCTTTGATGGATCAGAAACACCAGCTGGGCACAAGAATGATTACAAGGAATGAGAGGTTAACCTATGATGAGCGTTTGACAGCACTGGGCCTGTACTTGCTGGAGTTTAGAAGAATGAGGGGGGACCTCATTGAAACATACATAATAGTGAAACCTCATTGAATACAGAATAGTGAAAGGCTTGTGAGTGGATGTGGAGAGGATGTTTCCACTAGTGGGAGAGTCTAGGACTAGAGGTCATAGCCTCAGAATTAAAGAACGTTCTTTTAGGAAGATGAGAAGAAATTTCTTTAGTCAGAGGGTGGTGAATCTGTGGAATTCTTTGCCACAGAAGGCTATGGAGGCCAAGTCAGTGGATATTTTTAATGCAGAGATAGATAGATTCTTGATTAGTACTGGTGTCAGGTGTTATGGGGAGAAGGCAGGAGAATGGGGTTAGGAGGGAGAGATAAATCAGCCATGATTGAATGGTAGAGTAGACTTGATGGGCCAAATGGCCTAATACTACTATCACATATGACTTTATGACCTTACATCTGCGCTCAGAGCCCATCACTGAATCGACACACCTGGAGACAGTGACCAAGCCAAGGTGTGTTGCAGGATGCTGAGGTTCCTAAATCAGCTGCCGTTTCTGTTCAGTCCCTCACTTTCCACTCACCCAGAGTCTTATGAAGGTGGCCAAAGATGCGTGAAAAGTCAGACTGAGCTCGATGATCCTAGTTGGGAACTCGATGCATAGCTCATGTGGCAGGTAGCACTGCTTGGAGATGCAGTAACTGTTGCAAGGGTGGATATGAGGTTCTCCATCATGTCTGGGTTTCACCCTCTTTTTGTCACTGATAAACAGACCCCAACAACTTGTGTGTGGCCAGTCCCTGCAGCTCCTGTACGCTGATGAACAGCTCAGTGATGTTGTGGGCAGGTCATGATGCTGTGGGGAAGGTTTTGGTCGGGAGCTGGGGCATGTTATGTAACTTCATGTCCAGTGGAAGCTGAGCTTGGCAGTAACAGAGCTCAAGGTAATGACCTGAGTCTGTCGACCCTTCAACTGCTTCTAATGCAACGATGAATGTTGTGTGTTTGCCCAATGATTCTCCGTCTGCTGGTGAGAGATGGACACGGTGCAACCTGCTGGACTGGGGTCAATTCTGCCCTGGGGTGGACAGACAAAGGTCCTGATGGTAACTGGTCCTGAAAACGGTGCCTGGTGTGGTCCAATACGTGCGTGAGTTTGTATGTGCTACATCGCTAAAGGAAAACGTGCACAACTTGGTCTAATTTCCAACAGCAGTTGGGCCAAGAGAGAATAAAACAGACCAATAACTGATGTTACAGCATGAGCAATATATTTTAGAGCTGCCTGCTATAGTTGTGTCCTGAAACTCTGCATTTCCCACTCCCTTGACTGTCAGTCTGACGGAGGGCTGGACACGAAACGTCACCCATTCCTTTTCTCCAGAGATGCTGCCTGGCCCGCTGAGTTACTCCAGCTTTTTGTGTCTATCTTCTCTGCATACTGATGTTGATATCCTTACTCGTTCAGAGAAGATGATTGTATTGTGCTGCATGATCGGGGTAGTATGTGCAGCACTCATCACATCCAACAACCTCTTTCGTGATGAAGTCATTGGTGAGTTTCAAGGAAATGACAGTCACACATTCACTTTTCAGTAGCGGCTTCATAACCATTTAATTCCTCTCTGCTCCTGTGCTGTCATTGTCAGTCATTGTCATGGACACGGTGGCTTGAGTTGACCTGTGGTTCCATGGCCTTTGCAAACCATCTGATAACTTGTCGAAATGTCATCCGAGAGCCTTGACCATAATTTTCAAACAGCTCTTTAAACCTCGGCCTCATTAGTGCCGTGATCTCCCTTTAACTTCTTGCTGTTACCTTGTATATCCATGACCCTTCTCTTGAATAAGATGGTCAATTAGCAATTTATAAAAGTATAGGAGAGTTCTGGCAACTGAGCATTAAAGGTATCAGGATGCTGCAGAATTATGACTGAGTTGAACATTTACAAAAATTCCAAATCTATATCTCAGTCCAAATAAAACATTTGAATTGTTACAGCCTGCCCTGTGTATTCCTTTATACTGAATAAGACTGGAGAGGAAGAACATTAACACTTTCAGCATGACTACAAATAATTTTAACATACATTTCAAATATGATTTTTTGAGGCAGCTGAATTTTTTTAATTGAATCGAATCCTTTATTGTCAAATGTGACAAGTCAGTAAAATTCATGCATGCATGCTCAAGGTATGCAAATAGTGGGCGCATACAATCAGCTGACAAACTTACAATGTATCTCGCGACAAGTCCTCCTTTGTTAATCCCTTCCCCCCCCCCCATTCCAAAGACGTACAGGTTTGAAGGTTAATTGGCCTCTGTAAATTGCCCCAAGTGTGTAGGGAGAGAGAGTGAGATAACATAGTACTAGCGTGAATGAGTGATTGATGGTCACCATGAACTCGATGGGCTGAAGGGCCTGTTTCCATGCTGTATCAATCAACAGATAATCAATCCGTTGTATCACATTTTCTTTGAATAAATGCAGATAATGCAGGAAACACTCAGCAGGTCAGGCAGCAAAGTTTCAAGCCCAGATCTACACTTAGTTCTGGGACAGAGAGAAATAACAATGGTTTTCAGGGATGAGAAACATGCAATCACAGGGAGAACACGGCAATGGCACGCCACAGATGGCTGTGGAGGCAAAGGCTGTGGATATGTTACAGGAAGAGATAGATAGATTCTTGATTATATATCCGTGTCTGAGGTTATGGGGAGAAGGCAGGAGAATGGGGTTAGGAGGGAGAGATAGATCAGCCATGATTGAATGGCGGAGTAGACAATGGGCCGAATGGCCTAATTCTGCTCCTATCTCATATGATCTAATGATGACATGGAGATACCGGAGATCACGCTTGATTCAGGGTGCTTGACCCATGTTTCTTCACCACTGTTCCACCAACACGGAACCATACACTGCTGGAAGGCTGGGGTTTGTTGGCTCGGAAACAAACACAGGTATGGACTTTTAGACAATGTGGCTTTAATGTAATGACACGACAGGGTAGAGATCACGGCACTGAAATTCGAAGCTTTGGGTTTGCAGAGAGATGGTGTGATGTGTTGGATATATTTGTGGCTGACTGCACAAGCTGCTGCTCACAGCGATATCGGTCACCCTCGCTCGGAGGTAGCGTGCGTGGCGTCAGCGTCCAGCAGAGGGATGAAACAAAATCTGGTGTTTTCTTTATGACATTTTAATAATATCTCAAGAAAAATGCCATTAAAAACCACATTGTGGGACTAGATATGACTTTGTAAGGAATGGTACCAAAGTGATGGGGAGAGGCAGATTTGTGCAAAGAGACTTGGTGCAGGGTTCCAAAAACGTTAATCTGCAAGTCGAATCGGTAGTAAAGAAAGCAAACTCAATGCTTGCATTTATTTCAAGAAGGCTTGTATACAAAAACAGGGATGTAATGCTGAGACTCCAAAAGGCGCTGGTCAGGCTGCATTTGGAATATTATGAGCAACTTTGTGCCCCATATCTGAGGAAGGATGTGCTGGCTCTGGAGAGGGTCCAGAGGAGGTTTACAAGAATAATCCCAGGAATTAGCAGGTTAACATATGATGAGCGTTTGTCGGCACTGGGCCTGTACTCACTGGAGTTTAGAAGAATGAGGAGGGACCTCATTGAAACGTACAGAATAGTTAAAGGCTTGGATAGCGTGGATGTGGAGAGGATGTTTCCACTAGTGGGAGAGTCTAGGACTAGAGGTTATAGCCTCAGAATTAAAGGACGTTCTTTTCGGAAGGAGATGAGAAATTTCTTTAGTCAGAGGGTGGTGAATCTGTGGGATTCTTTGCCACAGAAGGCTAAGTCGGTGGATATATTTAAGGCAGAGATGGATAGATTATTGATTCGTACGGGTGTCAGAGGTTATGGGGAGAAGGCAAGAAAATGAGGTTAGGAAGAAGAGATAGATCAGCCATGATTGAATGGCAGAGTAGACTTGATGGGCCGAATGGCCTAATTCTACTATCACCTGATCTTAACCAGGTCGACTGATTCTCGGTTTATTCCACTGTGATTGGGATCTGTGACAAATGTTAGCTTTCAGTATGCCAGAGATGTGATCAGCCCTCACCCAATGACTACTCACAGCAAGAGTGTTTTATTGTCATGTGTCCCAGATAGAACAATGACATTCTGACTTGCTGCAGCACAACACCATATGTAAACATCGTACACTGTAAACTATATAATAAACGAGCGAGAAAAACAAAGTTCAGTGTGTGTTTATGCACATACTAATTCTCGACCCGAAACATCACCCATTCCTTCTCTCCAGAGATGCTGTCTGTCCCGCTGAGTTGCTCCAGCTTTTTGCGTCTGTCTTCGGTTTAAACCAGCATCTGCAGTTCCTTCTCTCACAAATACACACATATATATAGATCATAAATATAAATATATATACACGCACACATACGCACACACAAACAAACAATAATCGTGCGATTCATTGCTTCTATTCAGGGCTGAGTAGATGAGTTTCTATTCACTCAGCTATTCATTGCTCTTCCCAGAGGGGGATTGACACAAAGTGCTGGAGTAACTCAGTGAGACAGGCAGCATCTCTGGAGAGAAGGGATGGGTGACGTTTCGGGTCGAGACCCTTCTCCACACTAGTGCTGTTCCCAGAAGGGGCTGTTCACTGCTTCTATTGACTGCGGAGTTGATGGGCTTCTATTCACTGATGTACCCAGTGGTGGCTGAGCCTGCAGACCTCCTCTCCATAACACACTTACTGTTGACACTGTGAGGACCTGGTGTAATGGTGTTGATGCTGAAATGAGAAGCATCACCATGAACAACGTCTACCAGGCAGATGCATGAACTGACTCCATGATTCTTATATGGCAGAAATAGTCCTGTTGTTGTCTTTCCTTAAGAGTTGTGGGTGAGTGAGACATGCTTCAAGTAATCTTCCTGAACCATTTGAAGGAAAATCACTATACACTCCTGTAGTTAACGTCAGATGTCTGTTGCTTGATGTTCAGCAGGTGATGTCCAGGTGTCCAGCAGGTACCTTGAAATTAATCAACAACAGGCCCTTGTTTCATTGACATGTCAGTGGAGAGTGATGTTTGTTGTATTTCTTTGAATATTGCAATTGGATCTACATTCATAGAAACATAAACAAAGGTGCAGGAGTAGGCCATTCAGCCCTTCATGCCAGCACCGCCATTCAATGGCTGATCATCCACAATCAGTACTCCGTACCTGCCTTCTCCCCATATCCCTTGATTCTGCTAGACCTAAGAGCTTTGTCTAACTCTCTTTTGAATGCATCCAGAGAATTGGACTCCACTGCCTTCTGAAGCAGAGAATTCCACAAATTCACAACTCTCTGGGTGAAAACGTTTTTCTTCATCTCAGTTCTAAATGGCCTACCCCTTATTCTTAAACTGTGGCCCCTGGTTCTAGACTCCCTCAACATCGGGAACATGTTTCCTGCATCTAGAGTGTCCAATCCCTTAATAATTTTATATGTTTCTATAAGATATCCTCTCATCCTTCTATATTCCAGTGGATACAAGCCCAGTCGCTCCATTCTTTCATCATATGACAGTCCCGCCATCCCGGGAATTAACCTTGTGAACCTACGCTGCACTCCCTCAATAGCAAGAATGTCCTTCCTCAAATTAGGAGACCTAAACTGCACACAATACTCCAGGTGTGGTCTCACCAGTGCCCTGTACAACTGCAGAAGGACCTCTTTGCTCCTATACTCAACTCTTCTTGTTATGAAGGCCAACATGCCATTCGCTTTCTTCGCTGCCTGCTGTACCTGCATGCATACTTTCAGTGACTGATGTACAAGGACCCCCAGATCCCGTTGTACTTCCCCTTTTCCCAACCTGACACCATTCAGATAATAATCTGCCTTCCTTTTCTTGCCACCAAAGTGGATAACCTCACATTTATCCACATTAAACTGCATTTGCCATGCATCTGCTCACTGACCCAACCTGTCCAAGTCACCCTGCATCCTCATAACATCCTCCTCACAGTCCACACTGCCACCCAGCTTGGCACCCTATTAGTCACTACCTGCTATTCTGAAAGGGATCCGTTAATCCCTACACTTTATTTCCTGTCTGCCAACCAATTTTCTTTCTTTTTTTTAAAAATTATTTTTATTAGAAGTACGGTAAATTACAGTAATACACAACACTTATATCTTAATACATTTTTTATACCGCTTCATTTTTTGAGCTTTAAAAGAAAGATAGAAGTAAGAAAAGTAAAGAAAGTGCGCAAGAGTCGTGAAGTGCAAGAGAGTGTTGGGAAAAGAAAGCCCCTTAGAAAAGAAGTTAGAGAAGGAAGTAAAGTAAGAAAGTAGATCCTAGAAAAGAAAGAAAAAAAATTTGGAACAATCGCTCTATTATGACATTATACTCCGCAGAAAGGGGACTACCAACCAAGTCTGTTTTTGTTGTTTTACCTCCCATTACCAGGTCCTGATACCATTTATTTATTTATTTATTTTTTAAATTACTATTGCACCTCATGCTTGTAATAGGTCCAGAAACGTAGACCACGTCTTTTGGAATTGGTCTGCTTTCCCTGCTAAGAGGAATCTCATCTCTTCCAACATATTTGATGTCCACATTTTTATTGTTGGTGTGGGCGCATTTTTCCAGAATTTAAGTATGAGCTTTTTTCCCATTATTAGCCCGTAATTGAATAAGTTCTTCTGATACACGTTTAATTCAGGGATACCTTCCGATATTCCAAAAATGATTCATTCTGGTTTTGGTACCAGTTTTATTTTAATTAATTTTGAGAAAATATCAAATATTTCATACCAGAATTTTTGGATTTTTGTACAAAAAACAAAAGAATGCGCTATGGTAGTTTCTTGACATAGACATTTATCACAGATTGGTGAAACATTAGGAAAAATTTTATTTAATTTAGTTTTTGAATAATATAGTCTATGTAATGTTTTGAATTGGATGAGTGTATGTCGTACGTTGATCGAACATTTATGCACCTGTAGTAAATGATTATCCCAGTTCTCTTTTGAAATTTTTATAGCTAATTCTTGTTCCCAGTCTCTTCTAATTCCATCTGTTGTGGGTATTTCTATGTTTAAAATGATATTATATAAGTACGATATTAGATTAGCTGATTCCGCCTTTGTCTTCATTGCTTCATCTAGTAAGTCGGAAGGCATATTATGATAGTCTTTTGTGTATTTTTTCAGGTAATCACAAATTTGTAGATATTTAAAATATTGATTATTTTTCAAATTATATTTCAGTTGTAGTTGTTGAAATGATAGTAATTTTCCCAATTCATACAGATCTTCGAGCGTTTTGATTCCCATTCTTTCCCATTGTATAAATGATTTGTCTATGGTTGAAGGTTTAAACAATGGGTTATTGACTATTGGTATTGAGAGAGATAGGTTTCTTAATTTTAGATTCTGTTTTATTTGTTTCCATGTTCTAATTGTGCTATATATAATTGGGTTTTTATTATAATTTTTATTATTCAAATTTATTGGAGAGAGAATAATCGCTCCTATATTACTCGGGGAGCAGTCCCCTTTTTCCATTACAATCCAGTCTGCCTGCTGGGCAGAATTGTCCAGCAGGTGAATCATATTTTTAATATTTACTGCCCAATTATAATACATAAAGTTAGGGAGCGCTAGACCCCCCAACTCTTTTTGTTTATTAAGGTGTGATCTTTGTATTCTATGGCATTTATAATCCCATATAAAATTTGTAATGTCTGAGTCCAATTTTTTGAAAAACTTTTTTGGGAGATATATAGGTATTGATTGAAATAGGTATAGGATTTGTGGTAAGAAAATCATTTTTATAGCATTTATTCTGCCTATTAAGGACATCGGAAGTGTTTTCCAGAATTTAATCAAATTATTTAATTTCTTAAGTAAGGGATTATAATTGGCTTTAAACATATCCTGGTAATTTCTAGTAATTTCAATTCCCAAATATTTGAATTTTTCTGTAGCTATTTTAAGGGGGAATTTCCTGAGGTGTGTTGAGTCTTTTGGTTTTATCGACATAATTTCACTTTTGTTCCAATTTATTCTATATCCTGAGAAGGATCCAAAGTCCTCAATTAAATTTAATATATTTGGTATACTAATTTGTGGTTTTGTGATGTACAGTAGTACATCATCGGCATATAAGGATATTTTGTTATTTGAATATTTTGTATTATAACCGTAAATATCCAGGTGTGTTCTTATTTTTTCAGCAAGGGGTTCAATTACCAAAGCAAATAACAGCGGTGATAATGAACATCCTTGTCTATTGCCCCTTGATAGTTCAAATTTCGAGGATAATATATTATTAGTTAGTGTTCTAGCCGTAGGTTTGTTATATAATAGTTTTATCCATGCAATGAAGTTCTCTCCCAATTGGAATTTTTGCAATACTTTAATCATATAATCCCATAGCAACCATTTCTCTATCCTTGTCAGCACTCTACCCCCAATACCATGTGCCCTAATTTTGCCCACTAATCTCCTGTGTGGGACCTTATCAAATGCTTTCTGAAAGTCCAGGTACACTACATCCACTGGCTCTCCCTTGTCCATTTTCCTAGTTACATCCACAACAAATTCCAGAAGATTAGTCAGGCATGATTTCCCCTTCGTAAATCCATGCTGACTCGGACCGATCTTGTTACTGCTATCTAAATGTGCGGCTATTTAATCTTTAATAATCGACCAGCATCTTTCCCACCACCGATGTCAGGATAACTGGTCTATAATTCCCTGCTTTCTCTCTCCATTCTTTCTTAAAAAGTGGGATAACATTAGCTTACCTCCAATCCACAGGAACTGATCTGTTGTATAATGTCAGATGCTATTCACTGGCAAAGGTGTGGAGCGCAGTAACAGAGGAGAAGCTGCAGGAGGCAGTGTTGAGCATAAACTCGGGAGAAAATCCTTGTGATTCTATGGCCAGATGACCAAGTTTGAGGTTACTAGCGGTGTGGGGTGGTCACCAGTGAGGTACTGACTGAGGAGTGAGGGCAGAGACTGTGTGTGTGTGAGGCTTCCAACCTTGGGCACACCAGGGTGAAAAGTGTATGTCCTCCATGTCCAGAGTCTCGTGAAATGTACAAAGTCTCCAGTTCCAGGTTAGTTTATTGTCATGAGGTACAGTGAAAAGCTTTTGTTGCGTGCTATCCAGCCAACAGAAAGACTATACATGATAACAATCGAGCCATTTACCCTGCATACATGCATGATAAGGGAATAACGTTTAGTGCAAGGTAAAGCCAATAAAGTCCGATCAAGGATAGTCCAAGGGACATCAAAGAGGTAAATAATAATTCAGCACTGCTCTCTAGTTGTGGTAGGATGATTCAGTTGCCTGATAACATTTGGGAAGAAACTGTCCCTGAATCTGGAGGTGTGCGTTTTCACACTTCTGTACCTCTTGCCTGATGGGAGAGGGGAGAAGAGGAAGTGGCCAGGGTGCGACTCGTCCTTGATTATGCTGCTGGCCTTGCCGAGGTAGCGTGAGGTGTAGATGGAGTCAATGGAAGCGAGGTTGGTTTGTGTGACGGTCTGGGCTGTATCCAGTATTCAACTAGGAAATTGGACAAGGGAGAGCCAGTGGATGTAGTGAACCTGGACTTTCAGACACCATTTGATAAGGTCCCACATAAGAGATTAGTGGGCAAAATTAGGGCACATGGTATTGGGGGTAGAGTGCTGACATGGATAGAGAAGTGGTTTGCAGACAGGAAACAAAGAGCAGGGATTAACGGGTCCCTTTCAGAATTGCAGGCAGTGACTAGTGGGGTACCGCAAGGCTCGGTGCTGGGACCGCAGCTATTTACAATATTCATTAATGATTTAGATGAAGGGAATCAAAGTAACATTAGCAAATTTGCAGATGACACAAAGCTGGGTGGCATTGTGAACTGTGAGGAGGATGCTATGAGAATGCAGGGTGACTTGGACAGGTTGGGGGAGTGGGCAGATGCATGGCAGATGCAGTTTAATGTGGATAAATATGAGGTTATCCACTTTGGTAACAAAAACAGGAAGGCAGATTATTATCTAAATTTGGTCAAGTTGGGAAAAGGGGAAGTACAACGGGATCTGGGGGTCCTTGTTCATCAGTCAATGAAAGTAAGCATGCATGTACAGCAGGCAGTGAAGAAAGCAAATGGCATGTTGGCCTTTATAACAAGAGGAATCGAATATAGGAGCAAAGAGGTCCTTCTGCAGTTGTACAGAGCCCTAGTGAGACCACACCTGGAGTATTGTGTGCAGTTTTGGTCCCCTAATTTGAGGAAGGACATTCTTGCTATTGAGGGAGTGCAGCGTAGGTTTACAAGGTTAATTCCCGGGATGGTGGAACTGTCATATGCTGAGAGAATGGAGCAGCTGGGATTGTACACTCTGGAGTTTAGAAGGATGAGAGGGGATCTCATTGAAACATATAAGATTGTTAAGGGCTTGGACACGCTAGAGGCAGGAAACATGTTCCCGATGTTGGGGGAGTCCAGAACCAGGGGCCACAGTTTAAGAATAAGGGGTAAGCCATTTAGAACGGAGACGAGGAAACACTTCTTCTCACAGAGAGTGGTGAGTCTGTGGAATTCTCTGCCTCAGAGGGCGGTGGAGGCAGGTTCTCTGGATGCTTTCAAGAGAGACCTAGATAGGGCTCTTAAAAATAGCGGAGTCGGGGGATATGGGGAGAAGGCAGGAATGGGGTACTGATTGGGGATGATCAGCCATGATCACATTGAATGGCGGTGCTGGCTCGAAGGGCCGAACGGCCTATTCCTGCACCTATTGTCAATTGTCTGTTGACATAGAACATACAACATACAACATACAACATACAACATACAACATGGAACATAGAACAGTACAGCACTGGAACAGGTCCTTGGGCCACAATGTCCGTGCCGAACATGATGCAAGGTTAAACTAACCTTCTCTGCCTGCCCGTGATCCATATCCCTCCGTTATGTCATTATAAAAAATGTCTTTAAAACCTGGTAAGTGCCTCTTAAATATAAAGATTAAGAAGTTAAATCATTGCTCATGTCGGATTTGGGGATTCAGAAATGGGTATAATGATATAAATGTGGAGAATGGGAAAATATTGCATGGAATACCAATAAAAATAAAAGAATTATTGCAAATAATTGCTCCAAGTTCTATAATGGGAAACCAGAAGATATGAAGCAGTTCGTATCGTTTAGAGATACAGCGCAGAAACAGGCCCTTCGGCCCCACCGAGTCCGTGCCTACCAGTGATCCCCGCTCACTAACACTACCCCATACATGCTAGGGACATTTTTTTAACATTTATACCAAGCCAATTAACCTACAAACCTGCACGTCTTCGGAGTGTGTGAGGAAACGGAATATCTCGGAGAAAACCCACGCAGGTCACGGAGAGAACGTGCAAACTCCGTACAGACAGCACCCGTAGTTGGGCTTAATGTGAAAATGTTGTCACATTATGATGTGACTGATCATTGAGAAAAGAAAATATGAGCTCTGCGAAAAGAATGACATCCACGTCCAGGTGTATTTGGATATCTCTCCATATCCTGAATCTGCTTCGTTAAGCTGGTCCTTTGTGGCCAGGTGATAAATCACTGAAGCATCAGGTAATTTTGCCGTGCAGACAGCGAGTGGGAAAAACGCAACCGGCATGGAAGATGTTCAAGTTTTAAAATGATAAATATGTCCAAGGAAAGACGATAAATTATATTGAACCACGAGTGGCTAGCTTCAAAACGGGGAAGCCGTGAGCTGAATGAGGAACCTAGTATTGTAGACATGTGTAATAAATTACCGCCTAATGTGCAGATCCATGACACTTCTTTGCAATAAAAAGCTATTATTTCAGTTGGTGAATATATCTTTAAAGCTAAGACTTTGTCCTTTTAACCCAGCCTCTGGTACATGTTTACATTGAAGTACTGAATCTATTAGACTCATTGTAATAATGCATCATGCTGATAGGACAAGGTTGTTCATGATAGACAAAAATGCTGGAGAAACTCAGTGGGTGAGGCGGCATCTATGGAGCGAAGGAATAGGTGACGTTTCGGGTCGAGACCCTTCTTCAGACTGAGGTCTCGACCCGAAACGTCACCTATTCCTTCGCTCCATAGATGCTGCCTCACCCACTGAGTTTCTCCAGCATTTTTGTCTACCTTCGATTTTTCCAGCATCTGCAATTCGTTCTTAAATAGGTTGTTCATGATAGTCGTTTATTCACAGGGTTCACCCCAGCCAGTCTACACCTTAGGTAGACACAAAAGAGGAAGGGTACTTCAGCCTGAAGAAGGGTCTCGACCCAAACCCCTTCTCTCCAGAGAGGCTGCCTGACTCCAGCATGAATTAATCCATGACTTTAAAGAATCGTTCTGGTAAAACACAAAATAAAATATTTTAGGAATTTCTCCAAACAGTTCAGGTATAGAAAATTAAGATTGCTTTCCTTTTCAACTATATAACAGCTAGCACATTTTTAATGATAAATAGTTGAGAGCTTCATTAGAACAGCTTCACAAAGTCTAAAAATAATTCAATATTTAATTGATTATTGTGGGTCAACACAGCTCTTAGTTCGTTCCACGGTGCTTTTGAAGAAAGATTTTTTGATCAGAAATATTTCCTTCTAAAAATTAATCTCTGCTGTTTTCCTGTTCGGTAAGCTTGAATTTTAAAGTCATTAGAAACATGATGTTGGAATATCAAGACAAACTTTGTAAGTGGTCTCTCTCACGAACCTGCAACGTGGCTATGAGAACATAGACCTGTGATGGGTAGCATTTGAGATGCACAAATTGCAGACGTTCAAGGAAACAAAGTTCAAGCGAGTTGTGTGTAGAGGAGCTGCTGTTGTGGGCTGTTCCCCTGAGGTACATTGTAAACGCAGTTATAACAGGGCAGCTGGTTACTCTGCCTCTAGTTTTCAATTCTATATCTTGCAAGAAGAGACGAATAACTGAGAGAAGAACAGAGCCTGAGGTGTTATGTTGATGTACTGGGAAGAGTTTGTTTATAAAATAATATTCCCCTTAGGCAAAGGACCATTTGATTTTGATTTTTAATACACCCTGCTCTATTTCTACAAATGATTTCACACGTCTGCAGAGAAGTGACAGCAGGGACAGTGTGCTTTCCTTCAGCTGTGAAAAAAAATATTTGTTGGTTTGTTGAAAGTGTTGGTTCTAAAATAAACCTAAAAGTCTTTTGACTTTCCTACACTAGGTTTAAAATCTGCAATTATTTTCACTGCTCGAGAAGGCAAACCAACAATGTAACTGAGATATTCCGTTGTCCAATGGCATCAGTTCCAATGTGTACGAAGGAACTGAAGATAGACACAAAATGCTGGAGTAACTCAGCGGGACAGGCAGCATCTCTGGAGAGAAGGAATGGGTGACGTTTCGGGTCGGGTCTGAAGAAGGGTCTCTGCCTGTTCTGCTGAGTTACTCCAGCACTTTGTGTCCAGTATCAGTTCCAATCTGACAATGAACCATTTCCCCATCACGTGTAGATTGAGAATACAACAGCAAACAATCATCCCAGTAAGAGAAGATCCCCGATATCTACAGAATGTGGAGCCAGCTGGCAGAGGTCGACTGGGGCATGGACTGACAAGAAGCCCCACGAGAGACCAGGTCAACGTGTGGCCTTAGTTTCTCAGACATGGGGGAGGGCGGGGGGGGGGGTTACAACAGACTGCAGTATATCTGTGTGTTAGGGGGAGAGGGTCAGGTTTAGGGTGAGGGTTAGGGCTAGGGTTGAGGTTACAGCAGACTACAGTATATCTGAGCGTTAAAGTGAGCGTTTCAGATCAGCAGTGTATGAGGGTGTAAGATTAGCAGTGTGACCAGAGACAGGGACATTTCTATTACAGTGCCACGTAAAGTGGGTGAAGGGAGAACATACTGCCTGGCATTGTGGCTGGCATACAGGGTAATGCAAAGTTTCATGCTGCAGGAACTTTGCAAGAATATATGGAGAATGAACACTTTGAATTGAATCCAACTGCAGGTGTCTCTCACTGACATCTGTCCCAACCTGTGGCATCTGATGTTTGGGGGGTGGGCCAGTGGGTGGGGGGATTCTAGCTCCATTGGCCCACAGAGCCATTGCCTTGTGTCCATTGGATCAGTGACTGGTCCAACAGGAGTAGTTTGAGCTGCAGCCGGCCGGCGTTACACTAACGCAGTGGTCACTGAAGGTCACTCACTCACTCCTGTGTCATGGACAGAACACTTGTTTCAAACGAGGAATTATGTTCATAAACACCCTGTGGGAAAAGGACAAGTGGATTTGAGGTGGTCCTTCTGATATTTATGATTCCTCACATTGATGCTGAGTTTCACAAAGGCCAGCGAGCTGTCTGTCTCCTGCTGGCCGTCGCTGCTGGTGATGGATGTACCGCCACTGGTCAGTGGGGGAGTGGAGAGGGGCGAGGAGGGGGGAGAGGGAAGGGGGGTGGAGGAGGAGAGGGAAGGGGGGAGAGGTGGGGGGAAGCTGAGATACAGGCAGGTTGTGTCAGTGAGACACCCAACTGAACATCAGAGGGGAGGAGCTGATGGAAGTCTATCAACTGATAAGAGGCATAGATGGGATGGCCACCAGAGCGGCCTCGATGGGACTGCTGGCCAGAGAACAACGTTAACCCATTGTGAATTCAGGACCAATTCATGTCACCGAATGTCACTTTGCAAAACCACTTAGTGGAGTCGTGTTTGATTCAAGAGTCTAATGCTTGTGCTGCAGAGAGGTTTATTGGTGCAGAGACAGATGTTGGGCAAGTATCCAGCCAATAACACGAGATTTACTCCAGAAATAACATAATCAGCATTTTGAGATGTCCTTGGGTCTAAATGACTGTTGTTGAGATAAGACGATGAGCTTGCGTCTTGCAGATATCATGGTTTTAATGAAGGCATAATCCATTGGTGAAAGATTCTATTTCTTGCTCGGATAATAAGAGTTTCCCAGCTGTGATGTAGCTCGTGATTCTTGCTAATCCCTCATCCATATCAGTGAAATGAGAGCTTTAATGGACATCAATGCTTGAGCCTGAAACGGTATTAAAACAAGTCGTCATCATATTAAATCATTTATCAGTCAGAATTTCAGCTTGCTCGGATCATGCCTTATTTGTACAGAATGTAAACATACGTCGAGAATGGTTTATTGTCATGTGTCCCAGACAGAACAATGACATTCTTCCCTCAGTCACACAGCACAACATGTAAATGTGCTACTCTGTAAACACCATCATAAACAAAACTAAAATCAGTATATATAATTAAAAACAGAATAATAGTGCCAAGACAAATAAAATTCCCGCAAGTCAGTCTAGTCTAGTTTAGTCTAGTCTAGTCTAGTCTAGTCTAGTGTTGTCTAGTCTAGTCTAGTGTCCTCTAGTCGAGTCGAGTCTCATCTCGTGTTGTCTCGACTAGTCTAATCTCATCTAACGTAGTCGAGTCTAGTCTAGTCTAGTCTAGTCTTGATTAGTCTAGTCGAGTCGAGTCTAGTCTTGATTAGTCTAGTCGAGTCGAGTCTATCGTCACCTGTACCGTGAAAAGTATTTTTGTTTGGGCTTATTTGGAGGTTGTCGTGTTTAATAACGTGGTCGTTGGGAAGAAGCTGTTCCTGAAACTAGACGTTACAGTTTTCAGGCTCCTGTACCTTCTTCCTGATGGCAGGGGTGAGACGAGTGTGTGGCCAGGGTGGTGTGGGTCTCTGATGATGCCAATTGGATGTCACATCAGCATCTCCTCTGCCCTGATACACCCTCCCCATTCCATGATCTCCCCTTCCCTCTGCCCTGACACACCCTCCCCATTCCATGATCTCCCCTTCCCTCTGCCCTGACACCCCCACCCTGTGACTGAAACCCCCACTCTGCACCCCACCAGCCAACACCCACACATGGGCCAGAGGCATCTACACGTGGTACACAGCCCCGGAGGTCCGCGGGTTCTCCTCTTCCCCTGATGTTGATGAACATCTTGAATTCCACTTTGATTCCCCCCTGACATCAACCTGATCTTGGTTCCTCCTCACGCCCCGAGTAGCAAACAACTGTCCCGGGATAGTCAGCGCATTACTGCACCATGTCGCCCGGCCTCCCATCCAATTTACACTGAGATGTGATCAATGCTTTAAACTGCCCGAGAATACCTCATGTTTGTAGCCACATTGCTGTGGAAATCCGAAAATCCATTTAACAAATGCTGATTTATTTCACTAAATGAAAGGTCATCAACTAATTAGTTTAAAACAAATATATGAAGAACCCAGTTCTGTTACAAGATCAGTGAAATGCCCTTTCCCTCCCTCTACAGCGTTGCCTGTTCATGTCCAGCATTCTCTTCCCTCATTTCAGATTGCTGACATATTGTTCTAGGATTCGTGTAATGATTAGTTTCCGTTTATTATATTATTGACAGTGTACAGTGTTTACATATTGTGTTGTGCTGCAGCAAGTCAGAATGATGTTCTTCTGTCTGGGACACATGACTGATATCCGACTGCATTTGCACAAACAGAACCTTATTTATATTAGTCTTACAGCACGGAAACAGGCCCTTCGGCCCAACTCATCCATGCTGACCAAACATATTCCATCTACACTGGTAGGTGAAGAAGAAGGGTCTGTCTGAAGAAGGGTCTCGACCCAAAACGTCGCCTATTCCTTCTCTCCAGAGATGCCGCCCGTCTCGCTGAGTTACTCCAGCTTTTTGTGTCTATCTTCAGTTTAAACCAGCATCTGCAGTTCCTTCGCACACACTAGTCCCACCTGCCAGAGTTTGGCCCCAGTTCCTCTCAACATTTCCTATCCATGTAACTGTCCAAATGTCCTTTAATGTTAAAGTACCTGCCTCATCTACACAACTCAGCATTAAAATACTTTTTAATCTAGCAGTATACAACGGACAAAATTGCAAATTGCAGAATAGAAACATAGGCAATAGGTGCAGGAGTAGGCTATTCAGTCCTTCAAGCCAGCATCGCCATTCAATATGATCACGGCCGATCATCCAAAATCAGTACCCCGTTCCTGCTTTCTCCCCATGTCCCTTGATTCCTTTAGCCCTGAGAGCTAAGGCTAACTCTCTCCTGAATACATCCAGGAAATACGGATCAGTCTGAATCAGCATTTCAGAAATGCTTCAGAATAATGACAACTAACAGATTCAATAGAACAGATTACAGAGTTGAGTGGAGTGAAATACAGCACAGAAACAGGCCCTTCTTCCACATGTCCACGCCGACCAAAAACATCCTGTTTTATAGTAATCCCACTTCCAGCATTTCTTCAGGCGTGACATCTGGTGAAAGAGTTGATTCGACACAGCGTGTTGTAATCCCATAAACATTCATCCCCACACTGGCCCACACTGGCCAGAGACACACTGGCCCACACTGGCCCACATTGGCCCACACTGGCCCATCACTGGCCCACATTGGCCCACACTGGCCCACACCGGCCAGAGACACACTGGCCCACACTGGCCCACATTGGCCAGAAACATACTGGCCCACATTGGCCCACACTGGCCCACATTGGCCAGAGACATACTGGCCCACACTGGCCAGAGACACACTGGCCCACATTGGCCCACACTGGCCCACACTGGCCAGAGACACACTGGCCCACACCGGCCCACATTGCCCCAGGCTACACTGGCCCACATTGGCCTACACTGGCCCACAGTGGCCTGGGCTACACTGGCCCATATTGGCCTGGGCCACTCTGACACACAACAAGCGACACAAATCAAATGACGGCTCCCTTGGCTGAGATACTGCAGGATAAAGATCAGATCAAATTTGAAATTTCATATCAGAACATCAGGAATCAACTTAGATGGAGATGAGGAGGAATTTCTTTCGTGGTGAATCTGTGGAGGCCAAGTCAGCGGATATGTTTAAAGCAGAGATTCTTGATTAGTACGGGTGTCAGGGGTTATGGGGAGAAGGCAGGAGAATGGGGTTAAGAGGGAGAGATGAATGGCTGAGTAGACTTGATGGGCCGAATGGCCTGATGCTACTCCAATGCCTTATGCCTTTCCCATGTAAAGTTGATCACATTGGTGTGTTCAGACTGAGTTTGAATGGTACTTTAATGGAACGTTAACTGGGGCGATGTTTGGGATGGGAATTTGAGGGAGGAATTGGCTGCCACACTGGGAGATCAACGTGATATCTCTGACCTTCAGTAGCTGCACAGTTGCTGCTGTCAGCTGGCCCGCACCCGTGCATGCTCAGCTGCTGCGAGCTGCCAGTAATGCAGAGACGCACGCTGCCGCTGCAGATGGCTGAACATTGTTTCCATGGCAACTGCCTCACGATGTGATGATAAAAACAGAATCAAACTCCTCTATGCGTGTCGTTCCCTCTCACACCTTGGAGGCAACGTGACGGGGAACTCAAAACAATGATTAAATATATCTGAGCTGCAGATTCACCCGCGATTACAGAGGTGAAAGGGGCATCGATCAGAACGCCGGGTTGGATTAAACCTTCCACGCGCGGCACGTCTCCGTGGTGAGGTGCAGAGGAACCCTGGCAGAGGGCGGTGAATCTGTGGGAGAGTGGGAGAGGAGGCATCATTAACGAGGGGAGGTCAGCGTGGTCAGGCTGCGGTATTGCCGGTTCGAGGAAACTGCCCAGAGGAGGTTCCCTTGTCTGGGTGGATCACCTGTGACCCAAGGGAGGCTCGGTGGCAGCCGGCCGATCCCGGCACCAACCACTTCAAATATTCCTCTCAAATTATCAGTCACGTAAATAACACGAGATAGAAATGGAATAATGGAAGCGTCTGTGTGTGGGGGAGGGGGGGCAGTGTGGGGGCGATTGGTGATGTGGGGGGGGGTGTGAGGGGGGGTGTGGGGGCGATTGGTGATGTGGGGGGGGAGTGTGAGGGGGGGTGTGGGGGCGAGTGGTGATGTGGGGAGGGGAGTGTGGGGGCGATTGGTGATGGGGGTGGTGTGAGGGGGGGCAGTGTGGGGGCGAGTGGTGATGTGGGGGGGGGGTGTGAGGGGGGGGCAGTGTGGGGGCGATTGGTGATGGGGGGGGGAGTGTGAGGGGGGGGCAGTGTGGGGGGGGGGTGTGGGCGCGAGTGGTGATGTGTGATCCACCTCATTTCATTTGGGGCATTAATTGGCAAATGGAAGGTGCTGCCGACAGTGTGAGCCCCCCCTCTAGTGCCCCCCTCTAGTGCCCCCCTCTAGTGCCCCCCTGCCCCCCAGTGCCCCCCCCCCCCCCCAGTGGAGAGGGACAGAGAAGACAGTGAACCACATTAGCTCACATGATGGTTCAGCTATTTGTTGCTGTAACTGTTTACAGAACGTTACATCTGGTTTGTTATTTTCTGTGATTCAACTTGCTGTCAATTATGGTTTTAGAGGTTTTCCTCAACGCTGACTCCTGGATATAGAGTTGTTGACGCACAGAGTCTCTGAATTGGAGAGGTGGGGAGAGGGGCAGGGAGGCAGAAGCAGAAACATTCTGCGTTTGAGGAGTTGCCACCTGTGACGTCTCCATTCTGCAGTACCTGTTCAAATGTCTACCTGGGGTAGACTGATTGTAGTTTCTGAGTTTGGTTACATTGTAGATAATACATATTATACCATAGAGTGATACAGCACGGAAACAGGCCCTTCGGCCCAACTTGCCCACACCGCCCAACATGTCCCAGCTATATTAGTCCCACCTGCCTGCGCTTGGTCCATATCCCTCCAAACCTGTCCTATCCATGTACCTGTCCAAGTGTTGTTGTAGTCCCAGCCTCAACTACCTCCTCTGGCAGCTCGTTCCATACACCCACCACCCTCTGTGTGAAAAAGTTACCCCTCACATTCCTATTAAATCTTTTCCCCTTCACCTTGAACCTATGTCCTTTGGTCCTTGATTCCCCTACTCTGTTATTTAGACAATTACATCCTGCACTGCACAAAGTGGCTCCATTTTGTGTTGCTACTTTCAGAGTTTGCTTCATCCTAAACTAAAAGTGCAATAGATGATTTTGCTTTGGGAGAAATTAATCTTTGGTGAGGGAGGCGCTGGTGTACCTCATCATACCATGAAGGTTATGATTAGGGTTCGCTTTTCACTGGACCTCGGTACACGTGACAATAAACTAAACTGTAGGGACTTCCCAATCAGTGAATTGGGAACAGAGCAATGTGGTCTCCAATCCTGATTATGGGAATGCAAATGCCGAGAGATAGGTTTCAGGTAGCGTACCCAACACATTAGGAATATTGTCTCTGTGTGATCATATATCATCCTTTGCTAACATTAACTACCAGACAAACAACGACCAGACTCTGTTCCATTCAACAACCTCTCTGATTATTCACAGCTTCCTCTGTGCGACACTAAACGTCAGCCAAGATTCTGTGCTGGCGACGATGACAAGATTTGACCTCACCAGCTTTGGAGGCAAGGGAGCTGCAAAATGCCATTTCACATTTGCTTTCAATGTTCATCCTGAATCCTAAACCTAAGCTTAGTGGAGAATAGACTAAGTGGGACCCGTTGGGGGGGGGGGGGGGTGTGGTGATGGAGAGGAAGTGTGGGCTGGAGGGGTTTGTGAGGGGGGGAGGAGGAGGAGGGATGTGTGTGGGGAGGGGGGGTGTGCGTTGGGGGGGGTGTGGTGGGGGGATGCGGTGGGGGTGTGTGGGAGGGGTTGGTTTGGGGAGGGGGGGTGTGTGGGAGGGGGTGATTTGGGGGGGTTGTGCGGTGGGGGTGGTTTGGGGAGGGGGTGGTTTGGGGAGATGGGGTGTGGGAGGGGGGATGTTGGAGGGGGTGATTTGGGGAGGGGGGGTGGGAGGGGTGATTTGGGGGGGTTGTGCGGTGGGGGTGGTTTAGGGAGGTGTGCGGTGGGGGGGTGTGGGAGGGGGTGGTTTGGGGAGGGGGGGTGTGGGAGTGGGGTGTGGGAGGGGGTGGGAGGGGGAGTGTGGGAGGGGGGGTGTGGGAGGGGGTGGTTTGGGGAGGGGGGAGTGTGGGAGGGGGGGGGTTTGGGAGGGGGTGGTTTGGGGGGTGTTTTGGGCTTAGTGGAGATGGAATGTGAGTGTATTTGGCTGAGAATCACAGGAAACGTCACCATGAAAGGGGCCAATGAGGATTGGGCACTCGGCAATGCAGGAGGATCCGTGATTTGGTCCCAACGTCTGGTCTCTGAGTGATTTACCAAATAATGCTTTGAGCTGTAAGTGAGTTCAAATGTCAACATGTTTAAGAAGAAATAGAGAGAGATCAGTGGAGCAACAGAAGTGAGGAAAGGAAGAGAGACTAATAAAATAAGATCAAGGATTTGACTTACGTCAACGCAAAAGGTAATATTATAGAGTTATACAGCATGGAAGCAAGTCCTTTGGCCCAATTTGTCCATGCCAACCAAAGTGTCCCATCTATACTAGTCCCACTTGCCTGCATTTGGCCCAGATCCCTCTAAAGCTTTCCTGTCCATGGACTTGTCCAATATTATTTGATGACAACTTCAAACATCTCAGTTTATGGAACATCGATTCCACCGTGGTATTGCTTTGCTTTGGACGATGAAGTCTGATGTAACAGTGTAAAATGAACCAGGCATTTTGTAGAATTAGATGTCACCAAAGACTTTATCACTGAAAGTATGAAGGGCTCTCGTGTGTACACTGATGAGAATATGTGTGTGAAATTCCTGTGTACACAAGATATGAAATGTATGGACTTCCAGCAGATGTTTGATTATAAATCATCTTTTATATTGGAAAACGATAGCAGTTGTGAAGGTTCAGTGCTGGGAGTGTTGGTGCTGACAAATTCTGACTGTGTGTTCGCATTAACTGAATGTAGAAAATAATTCCAAGCCTCTGTCCACACTGAGAACCTGTGGCAATGGGTTTGGTGAATATAATGAAAGCTGAACTCCTAGTAATCACATTTAACAATTACTCGTCATTAAACCATTTTGTTCACCATCTTTGGAGCAAATTGATCTCCAAAGGTCAGTGGCTGCCGTCACAAGTGAATGTGAAGATAGACACAGAGTGCTGGAGTAACTCAGCGGGTCAGGCAGCATCTGTGGAGAACATGGATAGGTGACGTTTCACAGAGTGCTGGAGTAACTCAGCGGGGCAGGCAGCATCTGTGGAGAACATGGATAGGTGACGTTTATTTTATGAGCTTCTCACATGTTTAGAGTTGAGAATATTCAGTAACTTTGATCTGGACATCTCATTCGGAAACATGAGCTTCTTTCAAGTGAAGTGACACATGGCTCTCTCTGTCTGCATTGCAGGTACCACAGTTGTGAGCCATTGGGCAGGTTGTGTGAATCCCCAGACCTTGTTGTCAAAGTGCAATCATGCTTTTCATTTCTATTGTTCAATTGTAAAAATATAAATCAATAAAAATAATAAATAATCAGAAGGTGAAACAGTTCTAGATCTGAAAATCATTCTCCTGAAATGTCATTTCTGATCATTTCGCCACAGATGCTGGCTGACCTACTGAGTATTTCCTTTATTTCAGACTTCAAACATCTGCTATATTTTTCTTCACAATTAGCAAAATACCGTGCCCCAGAATAAGGGTATTTATTCTTCTCTCTGGAATAGTAATGAAACATTTCAACCATCGTTCTAATTTAACTGGATGCTTGAACAGTAGTGTCATTAAAGATTAAATAAGGAGGGGGCTAATAGATTGGATATTTACTCCATGACTAACCTTAATTAAGCACAAAATTATAAAGCCATAGTGTTATACTGATGCAATTACCACAGTTCAAGAGGTCACTGATTTTTTTTGATGCTAGTAATTAATTTGTTCACAATTTAAGTTGTTTCCAGTAAGTTTAATTGTATTTAGAGGGTGAGGATATTGGAATGCCCGAGTATTATTTTACAGCAGCCTGTGACATGTGTTGTCGATGTCCAACATAAACATGGAGCACCTGAGAAGAACCGGTCAAACTGGGTAGCACCCTCGATCAGTTCTGTGGAACTACAGTCCATTTCTGTGAAAAAGTAAACCGAACTGGTCATTCTGCATTATAGTCATGGAGAGAAACAGCACGGAAACAGGCCCTTCAGCCCAACTTATTCATGCTAAACACCTTGTCTACCAGAGCTAGTTCCTTTGGCCCATATCCCTTATATGTCAAACTTAATCATGTATTGACTGGTTAGCAGGCTACAGAAGCTTTTCACTGTACCTCGGTACACGTGACAATAAACTACACTGAAACTGAACTTGTTATATATGGAGGAGCTCGGACATTGGGATCAAATCAATTTATTTTGATAGATCTGTGAAGTTATGAATTTGCAAGTAGTGGAGGCAGGAAAGCTAAAGAATTGGAAGAAGCTTGGTGTGAGCGCGCCACCAGATCCAGGATCCCAGCCCTGTTTGGTGGTGATAAGGACGGGATGTTTTAGTAGGATATTTTATGTATTCACTCTGCCAAAGTATCTTTGCTGCTCTGATAACCGGTGACTGGCCTGTGATCGATGTCACACATCAACTCAGGGTCCGTACAGGAGCCACCGTAATTATCTCTCTCTGATTATCTCATCAAGATCTAGGCTTGTTTCTTTCTGCTTCTGCCTGATTTGCATGACTGTGAGACAACTTAAACATGGACAATAAAACACGGCAAATATTAGCTCTCCAAGGAGCTTCCACAGTGTGCTTCTGCAGCACTGCCAATGGCAGTCACTTGGAGGATGTGTCTTGGCATCTGATTGACCCACAGTGAAGCATGTTGCTAAACTATGTGCAATCTGTGATGAATGCAAACATCCTGCTGTTGAAATAATCCCATCAAGTTATTTAAAGCTTCGCTGTAACAGTCAAGAATAAAACACAAATGGGAGAAACTCGACAAATAGTCAAAATCTGACATTGACCATCAATAGACTAGTTCACCATGATTTTTTTTTTGATTTTTTTTATTTTATTAGAAGTAAGTACAATTGTATACAATCATATTTTCATAATACCTTTTATGTACAGCTTCTTATTTTTAAAATTTTTTGAAATAAAGAAGAAAAAGAAAAAAGTTAGATAATGAAAAATAGAAAAATGTGAGATATATAGTGTGTGAAAAAGAAAAATAAAGAATGAAATAAGAAAGTTGAGACATAGAAAATAGAAGAAAGAGAATAAATGAAAAGAAAAGAAGAAAAGAAAATAGAAGGAGATCATTTATAATCTTGACCATCCGCAGTCACGGATTAGCTTTTACACCTGTTTTGCACCATACGTTTCCAAAAAGACGACAAATGGAGACCAACTCGTTATGAATTGGTCAAATTTATCTATTAGGAGGAATCGCATTTCCTCAAGATGTGCGGTATCCAACATACTTGCAATCCACATTTTGAGCGTTGGTATTGGTGTATTTTTCCAAAATTTCAATATTAATTTTTTTGCAATTATTAAACCATAATTAAAAATTGACTTTTGAGATGAACTCAATTTGTTCCCGTCTTCCATTACCCCAAATATAATCAATTCATTATTGGGTTCCATTTTTGTCTTAAATAATTTTGTAAATATTTCGAAAATATCACTCCAAAATCCATGAAGTTTTATACAAGAAACAAAAGAGTGTGTTATAGTTGCTTCTTGGATTAAACATTTATCGCAAATGGGCGATATATTTGGATAAAATTTATTTAATCTTGTTTTTGAGTAATATAATCTATGTAAAATTTTAAATTGGATTAGATTATGTCTTGCGTTAATCGAACACTTGTGAATGTATGTCAAATACTTTTCCCATGTAGCCTTCGTAATTTTTATCACCATGATGAGCGAAGATAGACACAAAGTGCTGGAGTAACTCAGCGGGTCAGGCAGCATCTGTGGAGAACATGGATAGGT
Organism: Malacoraja senta; assembly: GCA_038087875.1. Lineage (NCBI taxonomy): Eukaryota > Metazoa > Chordata > Chondrichthyes > Rajiformes > Rajidae > Malacoraja > Malacoraja senta. Next base: position 73,123,957 of record CM075982.1, read on the forward strand.
GACGTTTCACAGAGTGCTGGAGTAACTCAGCGGGTCAGGCAGCATCTGTGGAGCGAAGGAAATGGGCAACCTTTCGGGCCGAAACCCTGAAGGAAATAGGCAACGTTTCGGGCCGAAACCCGGAAGGGTTTCGGGCCGAAACGTTGCCTATTTCCTTCGCTCCATAGATGCTGCCGGAACATGGATAGGTGACGTTTCACAGAGTGCTGGAGTAACTCAGTGGGTCAGGCAGCATCTGTGGAGAACATGGATAGGTGACGTTTCACAGAGTGCTGGAGTAACTCAGCGGGTCAGGCAGCATCTGTGGAGAACATGGATAGGTGACGTTTCACAGAGTGCTGGAGTAACTCAGCTGGTCAGGCAGCATCTGTGGGGAACATGGATAGGTGACGTTTATTTTATGAGCTTCTCACATGTTTGGAGTTGAGAATATTCAGTAACTTTGATCTGGACATCTCATTCGGAAACATGAGCTTCTTTCAAGTGAAGTGACACATGGCTCTCTCTGTCTGCATTGCAGGTACCACAGTTGTGAGCCATTGGGCAGGTTGTGTGAATCCCCAGACCTTGTTGTCAAAGTGCAATCGTGCTTTTCATTTCTATTGTTCAATTGTAAAAATATAAATCAATGGGTCAGGCAGCATCCCTGGAGAGAAGGAATGGTAACGTTTCGGGTCGAGACCCTTGCTCAGACTGAGTCAGGGGAGAGGGTGTTACAGAGATGAGGAAGTGTATGGTGTGAAAACGAGACAAAGAGGATGCAGATCAAGGAAAATGTAGAATAGATTATTGTTAGTTGAAAGAAGGGAACAACAAAACAAAGAGATAAAATGTAGTCGGAGACAGACAGACTGGTCAGAGAACGGGGAAAGGGAAAGCAAGGGTTCGAGAAGTCAATGTTCATACCACTGGGGTGTAAACTACCTGAGTGAAATATGAGGTGCTGCTCCTCCAATTTGCACTGGGCCTCACTCTGACAATGGACGAGGCCCAGGACAGAAAGGTCAGTGCGGGAATGGGAGGGGGAGTTGAAGTGCTGAGCCACCGGGAGATCAGGTAGGTTGACAGACTGAGCGGAGGTGTTCAGCGAAACGATCGCCGAGTCTGCGCTTGGTCTCGTCGATGTACAGGAGTTGACACCTGGAACAGCGGATACAGTAGATGAGGTTGGAGGAGGTGCAAGTGAACCTCTGCCTCACCTGGAAAGTCTGTCGGGGTCCTTGGATGGTCGAGGAGGGAGGTATAGGGAGATAAGAGAAGAGATGTTTAGATCTGTATTAAAGGTTTAGTTTAGTTTAGAGATACAGTGTGGAAACAGGCCCTTCAGTCCACCGAGTCCACGCCGACCTGCGATCAGCCCATACACTGTGACACTCAACTAGATTGAGAATCTGCCCTCCATAGTAAAAATAATCTAACTAGAAATGATCGATTCTTGCATGTTCTGATAGTGAGACGGAATCTCTGCCTCTTGTTACTGATTTACCGACACTCACAGTTGTCAAATTCTTCAACGCTGGCAGCGCATTCGTTCCTCAAACATCTTTGTAGGTGGCACAGCAGCACGGTGATGCAGGGGTACAGTGGTGCAGGGTACAGTGATGCAGGGGTACAGTGATGCAGTGGTACAGTGATGCAGTGGTACAGTGATGTAGCAACACAGTGATGCAGGGTACAGTGATGTAGCAACACAGTGATGCAGGGTACAGTGATGCAGTGGTACAGTGATGCAGCAACACAGTGATGCAGGGTACAGTGATGTAGCAACACAGTGATGCAGGGGTACAGTGATGCAGGGGTACAGTGATGCAGTGGTACAGTGATGCAGTGGTACAGTGATGCAGGGGTACAGTGATGCAGGGGTACAGTGGTGCAGGGGTACAGTGGTGCAGGGTACAGTGATGCAGGGGTACAGTGGTGCAGGGTACAGTGATGTAGCAACACAGTGATGCAGGGTACAGTGATGCAGGGGTACAGTGGTGCAGGGGTACAGTGGTGCAGGGTACAGTGGTGCAGGGGTACAGTGGTGCAGGGGTACAGTGGTGCAGGGTACAGTGATGCAGGGGTACAGTGGTGCAGGGGTACAGTGGTGCAGGGTACAGTGGTGCAGGGTACAGTGATGTAGCAACACAGTGATGCAGTGGTACAGTGATGCAGGGGTACAGTGGTGCAGGGGTACAGTGGTGCAGGGTACAGTGGTGCAGGGGTACAGTGGTGCAGGGTACAGTGATGCAGGGGTACAGTGATGCAGGGGTACAGTGATGCAGTGGTACAGTGATGTAGCAACACAGTGATGCAGGGTACAGTGATGCAGGGGTACAGTGGTGCAGGGGTACAGTGGTGCAGGGTACAGTGGTGCAGGGGTACAGTGGTGCAGGGGTACAGTGGTGCAGGGTACAGTGATGCAGGGGTACAGTGGTGCAGGGGTACAGTGGTGCAGGGTACAGTGGTGCAGGGTACAGTGATGTAGCAACACAGTGATGCAGTGGTACAGTGATGCAGGGGTACAGTGGTGCAGGGGTACAGTGGTGCAGGGTACAGTGGTGCAGGGGTACAGTGGTGCAGGGGTACAGTGGTGCAGGGGTACAGTGGTGCAGGGTACAGTGATGCAGGGGTACAGTGGTGCAGGGTACAGTGATGCAGGGGTACAGTGATGCAGTGGTACAGTGATGCAGTGGTACAGTGATGCAGCAACACAGTGATGCAGTGGTACAGTGATGCAGGGTACAGTGATGCAGCAACACAGTGATGCAGGGTACAGTGATGCAGGGTACAGTGATGCAGTGGTACAGTGATGCAGCAACACAGTGATGCAGCAACACAGTGATGCAGCAACACAGTGATGCAGCAACACAGTGATGCAGCAACACAGTGATGCAGGGTACAGTGATGCAGGGTACAGTGATGCAGGGTACAGTGATGCAGGGTACAGTGATGCAGGATACAGTGGTGCAGGGCCACAGTGATGCAGGGTACAGTGATGCAGGGTACAGTGATGCAGCAACACAGTGATGCAGCAACACAGTGATGCAGCAACACAGTGATGCAGCAACACAGTGGTGCAGGGCCACAGTGGTGCAGCGTTAGAGTTGCTGCCTTACTGCACCAGAAACCCAGGTTCGATCCTGACTAGGGGGCTGTCTGTACTGTGTTAGGATCTCAGGAGAATAAACCTGTGTCCTGGAAACCACCTCTTCCTGTGACCACGTGGGTTTTCTCCTGGTGCTCCTGTTCCTACCACATTCCAAAGATATACAGGCTTACTTACTTACTTACTGCCTATTCTGCCTCCTGCCATGTAGGGCAGCAACAAAGGTCCTCCACTCAGTAGTGTTGATTCCTTCAGTTGCTGTTTCCGTAACATATTTGTTTTACGAGACAGGGTTGTTAGCCCCTGTGCTCAACCTCCAACCTGGAGGACCAGTGGATCGCTCTTCGTCTCGCCTCTACCCTTCGACCTGTCCAGCATGGGAGACCCTAACAGGAGACGAATCTCCCGCTAGCATAGCTCTAGGGGTCACTGAGACACACAAGCTCCCCGACCACGACAAGGTTGCAATCCAACGGGGAGAAAGATGGACAGGTTTGTAGGTTAATTGGCTTCTGCAAATTGTCCCAGTGTGTGAAATAGAACCCGTGTGTATGGGTGAACGTTGGTTAGCACGGACCTGGTGGGCTGAAGGGCCTGTTTCCACATTATATCTCAAAACTAAACAAAACCTCTGTGCTACAGGAAGGAAATGCATGGAAACAGTGATTTCAATATTCACCTTGCTGTCTAACTTTATATCCTAGCCCTTTATATCCTAGCCCTAACTTTATCTCAAATCTTGGTACAAACTAGAAATTGCAAAGTAGGTTCATTAATTGCATTAACTGCAAACAATAAACACCTAAAGATTCCTCTAACTCTTTTATTATATTTTTTTATAACTCAGTCAAGCCAAAACCAAAAGCCATTTCAGCTGTAAATACTTATTAAATTGGATTGCATCAGAACTTCCTGCTGTTGCTTGAGATTATAATTGCTTCTGCAGAACCAATCTGCAATCTTGGATCATGTACTAACAATGTATGCTTTTGGCTGAAGAACCATTGGTAATGATCCACAAATCTATCTCTGAGACTTGGTGGCTTCCAGAATACAGATTTATTCTCCTAACACGGTACTTTATCCACAGCAACCACTTCTTCACAAACTGCAGAGAATTAGAATCACATTGAGAATGTCTCCGTCCCACTGCAGAGCCGTCGTGCCAAGACGACATGCTGGCTTGAAGGGCCGAATGGCCTACTCCTGCACCTATTGTCTATTGTCTCAGACAGTCCATAGGCAGAAAACCAGTCAGAGACTCTGCCCATTCACAACTTTGCTCCTTCACCAAGAAATTTCTCCCACGCAGGACAAGGCCAGCAAATTGTCAAGTGGACAAGCCAATGTCAATATTTCCCATCTTGACCTGCCTCTCAACCCTGTAACATGGAAGTGAATTTGATGCAGTGATTGTGGACCTGCAGAATGTTGTAGCCACTAACAGGCAACGCAGAGCTCATGGTCTTGTCATCACCTAGTTGATCGCTCATAATGGGAGGAGGGGTAACACGGAGGGTGAGGGAGGGGTGGTGATGGGAGGGTGTGATGGGGAGGGGGGTTAGGAGATGGGGGAGGGGGTTAGGAGATGGGGGAGGGGGGCGTGAATGGGGAGGGGGCATGGCTAAGGAACATATGAAACAAGATCTCTCCATTGGGCCTTTTGTCTTCCTCCACCATTCAATAAAATCATCACTGCCTTGACTAACCCCAACCCCAACCCCAACCCTTGAACCTTGACTGTAACACAAACACACACTCTGACCTGCCCAGGAAACCTTTCCCCCTTTTGGTTGTGAAGAATGGATATGTGACTTAAAATATTCATAGACTCTGCTTCCACTGAAACTTCACATAACCCTCTTAGAAAAACAAATCCCTCATCTTTATCCTAAATAGGCAATGCCTTACTTTAAACCGTGGCCCACAGTTCTAGGATCTTGCACAACAGGAAACGTCCGGTCCAGACCCACACTGTCCACACTGTCCACACTGTCCAGAACCCCACTGTCCAGACTGTCCAGACCCACACTGTCCACACTGTCCAGACTCCCACTGTCCACACTGTCCAGACCCACACTTTCCAGACCCACACTGTCCACACTGTCCACACTGTCCAGACCGACACTGTCCACACTGTCCACATTGTCCAGACCCACACTGTCCACATTGTCCAGACCCACACTGTCCACACTGTCCAGACCCACACTGTCCACACTGTCCACACTGTCCACACTGTCCAGACCCACACTGTCCACACTGTCCACACTGTCCAGACCGACACTGTCCACACTGTCCACACTGTCCAGACCGACACTGTCCACACTGTCCACATTGTCCAGACCCACACTGTCCACACTGTCCAGACCCACATTGTCCACACTGTCCAGACCCACACTGTCCACACTGTCCAGTCCCACACTGTCCAGACCCACATTGTCCACACTGTCCAGACCCACACTGTCCACACTGTCCAGACCCACACTGTCCACACTGTCCACACTATCCAGACCCACACTGTCCAGATCTCTCAGGATCTTATTAATTTCATTCAAATGACCTCTCACCCTTCTCTGCTCCAGCTGATAGGAGCATTGCATACAATACATAGAAAATAGGTGCAGGAGTAGGCCATTCGGCCCTTCGAGCCTGCACCGCCATTCAATATGATCATGGCTGATCATCCAACTCAGTATCCCGTACCTGCCTTCTCTCCATACCCCCTGATCCCTTTAGCCACAAGGGCCACATCTAACTCCCTCTTAAATATAGCCAATGAACTGGCCTCAACTACCCTCTGTGGCAGAGAGTTCCAGAGATTCACCACTCTCTGTGTGAAAACGTTTTTCCTCATCTCGGTCTTAAAGGATTTCCCCCTTATCCTTAAGCTGTGACCCCTTGTCCTGGACTTCCCCAACATCGGGAACAGTCTTCCTGCATCTAGCCTGTCCAACCCCATAAGAATTTTGTACGTTTCTATAAGATCCCCTCTCAATCTCCTAAATTCTAGCGAGTATAAGCCAAGTCTATCCAGTCTTTCTTCATATGAAACTCCTGACATCCCAGGAATCAGTCTGGTGAACCTTCTCTGCACTCCCTCTATGGCTATAATGTCCTTCCTCAGATTTGGAGACCAAAACTGTACGCAATACTCCAGGTGTGGTCTCACCAAGACCCTGTACAACTGCAGTAGAACCTCCCTGCTCCTATACTCAAATCCTTTTGCTATGAAAGCTAACATACCATTCGCTTTCTTCACTGCCTGCTGCACCTGCATGCCTACTTTCAATGACTGGTGTACCATGACACCCAGGTCTCGCTGCATCTCCCCTTTTCCTAATCGGCCACCATTTAGATAATAGTCTACTTTCCTGTTTTTGCCACCAAAGTGGATAACCTCACATTTATCCACATTATACTGCATCTGCCAAACATTTGCCCACTCACCCAGCCTATCCAAGTCACCTTGCAGTCTCCTAGCATCCTCCTCACAGCTAACACTGCCCCCCAGCTTAGTGTCATCCGCAAACTTGGAGATGTTGCCTTCAATTCCCTCATCCAGTTCATTAATATAAATTGTAAATAGCTGGGGTCCCAGCACTGAGCCTTGCGGTACCCCACTAGTCACTGCCTGCCATTGTGAAAAGGACCCGTTTACTCCTACTCTTTGCTTCCTGTTTGTCAGCCAGTTCTCTATCCACATCAATACTGAACCCCCAATACCGTGTGCTTTAAGTTTGTATACTAATCTCTTATGTGGGACCTTGTCAAAAGCCTTCTGAAAGTCCAGATACAACACATCCACTGGTTCTCTCCTATCCACTCTACTAGTTACATCCTCGAAAAATTCTATAAGATTCGTCAGACATGATTTACCTTTCGTAAATCCCTGCTGACTTTGTCCAATGATTTCACCACTTTCCAAATGTGCTGCTATCCCATCTTTAATAACTGACTCTAGCAGTTTCCCTGCCAGTTTTCTTTCATAATCTATTTTCCCTTTCCTAATTAAGCCCTTTGTCCTCCTCTGCTTGTCTCTGAATTTCTCCCAGTCCTCTGGTATGCTGCTTTTTCTGGCTAATTTGTACGCATCATCTTTTGCTTTGATACCATCCCTGATTTCCCTTGTTATCCACGGATGCACTACCTTCCCTGATTTATTCTTTTGCCAAACTGGGATGAACAATTTTTGTAGTTCATCCATACAGTCTTTAAATGCCTTCCATTGCATATCCACCGTCAACCCTTTTAGAACTAATTGCCAGTCAATCTTGGCCAATTCACGTCTCATACCCTCAAAGTTACCTTTCTTTAAGTTTAGAACCATTGTTTCTGAATTAACAATGTCACTCTCCATCCTAATGGAGAACTCAACCATATTATGGTCACTCTTGCCCAAGGGGGCACGCACAACAAGACTGCTAACTAACCCTTCCACATTACTCAATACCCAGTCTAGAATAGCCTGCTCTCTCGTTGGTTCCTCTACATGTTGGTTTAGATAACTATCCCGCATACATTCCGAGAAATCCTCTTCCTCAACACCCCTGCCAATTTGATTCACCCAATCTATATGTAGATTGAAGTCACCCATTATAACTGTTTTGCCTTTGTTGCACGCATTTCTAATTTCCTGTTTGATGCCATCCCCAACTTCACTACTACTGTTAGGTGGCCTGTACACAACACCCACCAGCATTGCCTGTCTTATCTTTCCCACGGTCATACCACCCACCCCAGGCCTAGTGAACCTCCTCTGCTTCCAAGTACAACGGGATCTGGGGGACCTTGTTCATCAGTCACTGAAAGTAAGCATGCAGGTACAGCAGGCAGTGAAGAAAGCAAATGGCATGTTGGCCTTTGTAACAAGAAGAGTTGAGTATTGGAGCAAAGAGGCCCAAGGTGAGGTGTGTGTGTCCCCCCCCCCCACTGCAAGGTGAGGTGTCCCCCCCACTGCAAGGTGAGGTGTGTGTGTCCCCCCCCCACTGCAAGGTGAGGTGTGTGTGTGACCCCCCCCCCCCCCACTGCAAGGTGAGGTGTCCCCCCCCACTGCAAGGTGAGGTGTGTGTATCCTCCCCCCCACTGCAAGGTGAGGTGTCTCCCCCGTACAGCTGAAGGGAGGTGTGTGTCCACTGCCAACTGCCAGCTTCCGTATGTCAACTGCCAGCTTCCGTATGGATTTGTTGGGCATTTCAGCTTTTGGGTTTTTACGCCCTGTGTGTTTAAAACTCGACTTCTATTCTTCAAAGTGTGAAAGGCACAAAGTAGCAGCGATGGTGAATATCTGGGCTGAGTTTCTGACAAGAAGCTGCCCTCTCCTGACAGCCAGGAGTGAGGGATTTACAAATACACAATTACCATCAATTATTTATTTTGTATTTTGACTTCAGAATGCGAATGTTTTGTTAATTTTCCCTGGGAAACATTGGAGTTGCTGCCTCATCACAAGGGGCAGTTCCTCACCATCCCATCGGGGAGAGTGAACATTCTAAATTATTCACAAACTTGGTGTGACAGAGTGAAGCTCTCCCATTGAGATACTACACGGAGCAAGTGGGCCGTTTGAGAAGTACGTTACATACTGAACATAGTAGGCAAGGTTTCACCCAGTGGCCATTATTGCATGCCCCCTAGCTGAGGTTCCTGTTCCCCCCCCCCCCAGACTGACCCTCTCTGGGTGAGATACTGGAGTCTGGGAGCAAGACCTTGGGCAGTGCTCAGTCTCACCTGACCTAATGAGGTGATGTGGACCAATTGGTCCTTTGGGGTGGGAGATTGCAACCTTCACGTGGTCCGCCCTGTTTCGACGAATGCAATCAACCTGGCGTGCACAATCAAATCAGATCAAATAGAACAAGTTGTCCTGCAACTTTAGGCTGTGCATGCCATACGCAAGAAGAAGAAGTAGTCCTTTGTCAACCTTCAAGATCCATTGCCCATACCCCTCCCCCCGACCCTCCCCCCTGACCCCTGTTAACCCCTCCCCAGACCCCTCCCCCCCAGACCTGTCCCCCCAGACCCCTCCCCGTCCCCCTAGACCCACGTCCTGACCTTTCCCCCACCCCCCCGACAGTTAAACCAAATTAGCATATGTAAAAGTTAACATACAAATTGTAAACCAATAATTTGATATAGATGTTCGTTGCCTTTGTTATGTGTGTTGTCGATTCTCCACACGAAGGCTGCACAAAGTAACACAGAAGCAAAGGAGTCATCTCTGAGCACAACCAGCCACAGATCCGTTCCCTCGTTTCATTCCCAGCTTTGGCTTTGCTGAAATGCCGTGGTCACTGAACTGAATTCTGCTGCTGACAATTTGGCTCGGATGACAGTACTTTAGTGGCAAGGGTTTCTAAGTTCAAGACCGAGAGGAAAATTGGACAAAGTCTTGTCTTAAAGGAGCCCTCTGCTCAATTCTCCTCTCCCTCTCTTCACCAGTCGGACTGAGGAATGGATGAAGGGTCTCGACCCGAAACGTCACCCATTCCTTCTCTGCAGAGATGCTGCCCGTCCCACTGAGTTACTCCAGCATTTTGTGTCTATCTTCAGACTGAGGAAATGTCCAGACACGATTAAAGGTGTGCTTGGAGGAGATTGGCAGAACCAACACTAGACATTCCTCATCTCCTCCAACATACTTGTTTATGTTTAGAGATGTGCTTGCTTATTAATGTGGCCCTGGGATTTCTGGGCCAGACGTCTTTGTACAGTGGTCGTCAGATGTTGTCCTGTCCTCAATGGTCCACGTCGGCCCGGCTTGTGTCAGCAAAAATCTACACAAATCATTACTCACTTGAAAAGAGCGGAGGAGTGAAAAACAAGCTGTTCGCCAAAACAACAGTACAATAGGTTTGAGTCCGTGGGGACTCGGTGATTCGCCACAACCTCACGTCACTGCAGCTTTTCTGCCGTCACATCTGTCTTTTTGCTGAATTCTTATTTTTGCAGCAACTTGTTCATTCCATGAAGCTGCAGAGCATCGGCGGTAGAGGGACGTGTAGGAAGGAACTGCAGATGCAGGTTTAAACTGACAATGGACACAAAATGATGGAGTAACTCAGTGGGACAGGCAGCATCTCTGGAGAAAAGGAATGGATGACGTTTTGGGTCGAGACCAGACTAGAGTCAGGGGAAAGGGAAAGGAGAGGCTTAGACAGTGATGTCAAGTAGAGGGATTGCAGGATAAGTAGCAGCAAGATTCATTCCACAGTGTAGCCACCACAACGGATCAATAAACACAATTGGAATCTTAGGACTCTTTCACTAGGTGGTAAGTTACATGGTGGCGTTAGATATTTAGCCGAGGTTCAAGATCTCCCCCTCCATCCCCCTCCCTCCCACTCCCTCCCCCTCCCTCCCCCTCCCCCTCCCTCCCACTCCCTCCCCCTCCCTCCCTCTCCATCCCCACTCCCTCCCTCCCTCTCCCACCCTCTCCCTCCCTCTCCCTCCCTCCCTCCCTCTCCATCCCCCTCCCCCATCCTCCCCCTCCCTCCCCCTCCCTCACCACCAGCTACCCCCCCCCCCCCCCAGGAGGTTTACCAGAATTATTCCAGGAATGAGTGGGTTAACATATGATGAGCGTTTGACGGCACTGGGCCTGTACTCGCTGGAGTTTAGACAAATGAGGGGGGACCTCATTGAAATGTACAGAATAGTGAAAGGCTTGGATATAGTGGATGTGGAGAGAATGTTTCCGCTAGTGGGAGAGTCTAGGACCAGAGGTCACAGCCTCAGAATTATAGGACATTCCTTTAGGAAGGAGATAAGGAGAAATTTCTTTCGTCAGAGGTTGGTGAATCTGTGGAATTCTTTGCCACAGAAGGCTGTGGAGTCCAAGGCAATGGATATTTTTAAGGCAGAGATAGATAGATTCTTGATTAGTACGGGTGTCAGGGGTTATGGGGAGAAGGCAGGTGAATGGGGTTAGGAGGGAGAGACCAGCCATGATTGAATGTTGGAGTAGCTGATGGGCCGAATGGCCTAATTCTATTCCTATTACTTATGACATGATCTGTCAATCAACTGCTCCCTCACCTGGATCTGCCTACCACGTTCTTGCCCCCCCCCCCCCACCCCCCACATCAGTCTGAAGAAAGGTCCCAATCCGAAACATCGCCTCTCTATACCCACCACAGATGCTGCCTGACCCACCGAGTTACTCCTGCACTTTGTATTTTCTGAAGAATCTAGCACCTGCAGTTCCTTGTGGCCATGTCCCACGATGGAGCTGGTTTGGGCTGCATCCGGATACATTTTCACCTGGGGGAAAGGTGAAGAAAGGGCTGGAGCAGACACGTGGGAGTCTGACAGATTACAAGTGAAAATCAGGGTGAATATCACGACCAAAGGAGAAATGAAAAAGGAAATAAGAAAGATATGAGAACAGAATGATGATATCTGGCTATCAGGTAATTCTACACATTTTCATAGACGTCAATGATATGTTGGAGAAATGGGCCACGCTGGCAGGTAAGGCGATATCTCTGGAGCAGGCACAGGGCAAAGATTGATTGGTGAAATAGTGAAGAACAGACAGAATGAATAAAGAGAATCTTTCTTTCACTGCAGAGAAACTGTAAACCACAGAAGTACCATCATTTGGGAAACAACTGAATGTGATACCAGGATTTTATATGATGTGAAAGATTGAATTGTGACCTTCAAAAAGGAATTAGTTCAGTCCTTGAAGAGAAACGCAAAAAATTGCCAGACTGTGGGGAAGGAGGCAGAGAAAAGGATGAATTGATTTGCTGATAAAAATTCCGCACAGCCTTGTTGAGGCGAATGTCCTCTGTGTGTGATGACCCAAGGCTCCACAGATGCTGGATAGTGTAACTCTAATGAAGGGCAGAGCAGCTGATGCAGGCATGGACTACTGTGTGGCTGTGGAAGACAGTATACGTGGTGTGATACATAGATACATAGATAATAGGTGCAGGAGTAGGCCATTCGGCCCTTCGAGCCTGCACCGCCATTCAATATGATCATGGCTGATCATCCAACTCAGTATCCCGCACCTGCCTTCTCTCCATACCCCCTGATCCCTTTAGCCACAAGGGCCACATCTAACTCCCTCTTAAATATAGCCAATGAACTGGCCTCAACTACCCTCTGTGGCAGAGAGTTCCAGAGATTCACCACTCTCTGTGTGAAAAAGTTTTTCCTCATCTCGGTCTTAAAGGATTTCCCCCTTATCCTTAAGCTGTGACCCCTTGTCCTGGACTTCCCCAACATCGGGAACAATCTTCCTGCATCTAGCCTGTCCAACCCCATTAGAATTTTGTACGTTTCTATAAGATCCCCTCTCAATCTCCTAAATTCTAGCGAGTATAAGCCAAGTCTATCCAGTCTTTCTTCATATGAAAGTCCTGACATCCCAGGAATCAGTCTGGTGAACCTTCTCTGCACTCCCTCTATGGCGGGAGTGCAGAGAAGGTTCTGCACTCCCGCATCATGACCAGAACTCCTGGGGTATCACAACAGCAGTGTTCCAGACACCCATGGAGCATGGTACCCTCATGTCACCACTAATCCTTCACTTGTGCAGGCCCTTCGGCCCAACATGTCCATGCTGATCAAGATGCCCCATCTACGCTGGTCCCACCTGCCTGCTTCATCCCACTAAACTTTATTAATCTCTACACACCTGCCTCTATAGTACATAAACAACTGTGGCAAGTGTGGAACTATGGTACTATAATATAAACACCAATCATACAGTTACTAACCTGTAACTGCACGGTGATCCATAGCAACAATATGGACAGATCGTTGGTGGTGATGGCAAACTCCAGATCGGCAACGGTGTTCACTGTTAGCTCTGTTCACCATGGCTGGTGTCACGGGTTGTCTTCACTGCATGTTTCTGATCATTAGATTACCACTCACAATATGGAACGGCTTGGTTTATCACACATCTGGATGTGTACATTTCTGACACCATTTTATTGTCAATGATGGATCATAGCTGGGTATAACAGTTCTCCCAATCACAGTTTTATCCTACAGTCCCTTGCGTTAGTTTGACATTTTTGAAGAATCAATGAGTAATTTTCAGTTTAAAAAATAAAAGCCTTGGCCATAAGGGCTTCAGTTGATCTCCAACGTAACATGGACCGTGTTTCACGACTATATTCCATGTAAGGGATATGTTTCTGAAAAGATTTCCTCAGCAGAATGTTGTAACTGGGAAAGCCGGCAAACCGCATTGGATGTAACCTGAAACAACATTGTTACAGATGGAGATGTTATGCTCTTCACTGAAGAGATAAATAGATTTGTAAGTCAATGGTTGGAACCCACAAAGAGTCGACGTTCTTATTGCAAAGATCCATCAATTAAATGCTCATCAATTGAGGAGATACTTTTGTCTGTCAGCATGAAATAAGCATTGACCATTTAATTCTTCATACCGCCTTTCTCCACACTTTATTAATTTCCCTAATGAAATATAGGACAACAGATCGCTGTGAAGGTGATCTTGACTTCCAAGTCAAATTAGCCACCAGTTACATGGAGAGAAACTGGGCAGTTGTGATGACATCGCGGTTCCCAACAAAAGAACAAACCTATCGATTAGAAGGATGAGGGGGATCTCTTTGAAACTTACCGAATAATGAAAGGCCTGGATAGAGTGGATGTGGAGATGCTTCCACTAGTGGGAGAGTCTGGGACCAGAGGGCACTGCCTCTGTATAAAAGGACGTACCTTTAGAAAGGAGAGGAGGAGGAGTTTCTTTAGCCAGAGGGTGGTAAATCTGTGGAATTAATTGCCACGGATGGCGGTGGACGCCAAGTCTTTGGGTATTTTTAAAATGGAGATTGACAGAGTCTAGATTAGTACGGATGTCAGGGGTTACGGGGAGAAGGCAGGAGAATGGGGTTGAGAGGGAAAGGTAGATCAGCCATGATTGAATGGCGGAGTAGACTTGATGGGCTGAATGGCCTAATTCTGCTGTTATTTATGAACGAACTATCGAGATGATCACTAATATTACTAAATATTTATCCAGTTCCTCCCTTAATTTAGAGCTTAAATCGTGGTGTGAGGACAGACTAATCAGCTGGAGATGAAATAAACAGTGGGACATAACTAACAACAGCAACATCTTGCAGTCCAATGTAAGAACGGTACTTGGGAAGTTGTGCGTGAGAGTCACAGAGACCTCGGACAATCCTGGAAACTAAAACAGAAAATCACCACCACATACATCCCTTCTCAATGTGGTGTCCACAAGTGTGCACCCTGCTCCAACTAATGTCTACACAACTGAAACAAGATGTCCCAACTACCATAGAAGGTAGACAAAAATGCTGGAGAAACTCAGCGGGCGAGGCAGCATCTATGGAGCAATGGAATAGGTGACGTTTTGGGTCGAGACCCTTCTTCAGACTGGGTCTCGTCCCGAAAAAACCTCCCAACAACCATACTCAGTACAAAGGCAAGCAAGCCAAAGACCTTCACCACCACCCTATCCACCCATGTTACTTTGTAGGGAGCTGTGATCACCAAGGCCCCTCTGTGCATCAATGCTTCTAACGTCAACGACAGGTTGGGGGAGTGGGCAGATGCATGGCAGATGAAGTTTAATGTGGATAAATGTGAGGTTATCCACTTTGGTATCAAAAACAGGAAGGCAGATTACTATCTAAATGGCGTCAAGTTGGGAAAAGGGGAAGTACAACGGGATCTGGGGGTCCTTGTTCATCATTTTACTTCGGAGTCATGTGAGTGACTACGTGAAGAACCCCGCCAGTGCGCCTGCGCGTCATTACGTCAGACGCATTGGCGCAAACGGACGCGAGGAGCAGAGCTCCTCTAGTGGAATTGTAGTTTTCAACTACAAGGTAAGTATAAACTTTTTTCTAGTATTTCCGTGTCCGTTTGCTGTGGGTCTGTGGGGATTTTTCCACGGGCATCATGGAAAAAACGGGCAGGGGGAGGAGGCGAGCGGCACAGCCGGTATAAAGTCGAAATATTGCGGTCGGCGACCAGCCGCTTCTGACCACGATACAGTCGCCAGCGGAGAGAGTAGCGACTGTGGATATTGGGGCTGAAGGGAATTTAGTCAGCACCAGTGGGGCAAAGGCAAAGCCGATAAAAAGCTGCAGGAATGCGGTCGGTAAAGGACTGCCTCATACCCTACAACAGTCGCTGGCTGGGAGCGGGGAGAATTGTGGGCTTGTGCATTAAAGAACGGAGCCAGCGTCAGTTGGGTGCTAGGCAACATACAAGTCAGGGTCATGGAGCAAGAGTCAGTTTGGGATTTACCTCCATGGTTGGATACCACTTTCTGAAGTGGATATTCCAAATGGAGAACCTGTACACAGGTTGCTCCAACGAAACATACTCCAGGAGGAGTGATGTCAGAACCAGGCTCCAGAAGCCAGGTCAGCAGCACCTAGTATAGGGCTGCTTGATAGCACCCTCATTGATGAGGCGCGTGCACAGGGTCAGCAGAGTTTCCAAAACAAGCGAAGACGGCAGCTGCCAGATGGGCTATTCCTGGCAGTACGATTTGCTGCTCTGTGAGAGTTCTGACCCTGAGTCTGATGGTGAGGTCGATACAAGCGAAGACGGCAGCTGCCAGATGTTTTACTCCTGGTAGTACGATTCGCTGCCCCGTCAGAGTCAAGAGAGCCACTTGGAAAGGAAGTGGCCTCTGTGATCAACTATTGTGTCTACCATCAGCTCTAGTAGCTTACGATGGATGAAAATTCCAAAAAAGCACGAGATCCCAAGGAACTGCGTATTGCTGAAAGTACTAGCAGTGAACCAAGATATAAGGGGTCAGATGGGCGAAGGCATGTAAGCCTAAGGAAAGTAAACTGCAGAGAAAATTGAAGCTGCTCGGTTGATGAACAACTGCAATTTGCAAAACAATGGATGGAGGCCATGGATGGAGATGCATCAAGTGGCACTAAGGTTGCTATGTAGCGCCCACTTCGAGATGAATTGTTTCAGTAAGTATGCCATTCGGTCCACCATCAACCCAAAGTTGCAGCAACTCTGTAAAGCCCAGCAATGTGCAGTCATTCAACTTATTCTTCAGAGAAAAAACCTCATGAATCATGGGAAAGAGTTGGATAATGAGGCAAAAACAGCAAAGTTGATCACAACATCAATGGTCGTCAAGTCTGCAAAGGGGACGTATCCTTTCAGACATCATACAAAATCCTGGACCGACATCAGGAGCAAATCGACCATTGAAGCAGGTGCGCAGTTGATGTCCTGCAGCAGGAAAAACGAAAAAGCATGGGTTTTGCCTGCCAGGAGCCAGAGACCACAGGTCACTCAGATGACAAAGGAGGTAGGTGGACCTGGTTCTTATGGGAACATATTAAGGCAAAAACAGCCAAATATTGGAAGCAAATTACTTCAATTATTATTCTGAGTATTATAGAAAGGTTTCTAATTGATTCGATTCAAATACTGATTTGCCATCCAGCATGTTTCAAGCAGAACACTCCAATTTCACATAAAAATAATTGATGGAGGTTCAAGCTGAATTGAAAACTTGTTAATAAACAAGTAATTGAAAGGTCGGTTTATCAAAACCACCAAATTGTGTTTTAAATTTCTCAACCTAAAAAGGTGAGGAGTATTTTAGATCTGACAAGTCTTTAAAATTTTGTGAAGTATAGACACTTCAAAATAGAGACTTTGAGACTTCCAAACAAATTATTTCAAAAAAGATGTTTTATGGCACTTATAGATCTGAAAGATGTATATTACTTAATGTTTGTTCATTTATAAGATAAAATTATCTAAAGGAACAATTATGGCAATTCAAAGTTCTGTCTAACGGGTTAACTTCAGTCCCTAGAAATTCACTAAATTGGTAAAACCAATTTTGCGGCTAATTAGAGGCCAAGGACAGATGTGGATGGCTTAACTCGATAATGTCCTAATTAGGACGAACAAGAGAATTCGTGAGTTATCTCTCTCAAATTATTCAAACCACTTTTAAAAGTTGGGTTTAATTCATCCAGATTGAAATTAAGTTAACGATACTTACAACAATTGATTATTTGATTCAATTGAAAAGGTAGTAATTTACCCAGGGTAAAGGGTAAAGCTAATTGGTGGTTGTATTAAGCAGTTGGAAAAGCAACTATCTTCAATTAAGACAGGTGGCCAGCTTGTTAGGAGAATTTGTGTTATTTCCAGCAATACAATATGGGCCATTGGACTACCAGCAGCTGCAGACTGCAAAAAGAAAAAACACTAAGATGCATGATGGCCATTTTTTGATAGGCCATGCAATTAAACAACAAATGCTGCTTCTGATTGCAGTAGTGGATTTAACATGTCTTCAGTAGTTCAAGCAAGATACGGATTGAACAGCCTTCCATGGTCTTAACAGACTGATATCAGTGTACTAGGATTGGTGCCACTGAAAAGGTATCCATCTGTGGACAGATGGAATATGGAAGAAGTATTATTTTACAGACATGGAGAATCGACGTTTTAAAGTCTATTGGAAGGCTTATGAGCTACAAGCTTGTTGTTAAATACAACTAATCTGCATGTTCAGTTTCAAATTAACAACACTACAGCTATGGCATGTATTAATTGTATGGGTGGAATTTCCATGATAACAAAGAATGGATGTTTAACCTTAAGATTTTTTAATGATATAATAGTCAGATTTGGGAAGCCAGATATGACTTGTTTCCATCCAGACTCAATCACCAGTTACAGAGATATGTGTTATGGGACTACATCAGGAGACAGTAGCGATGGTTGTTTCTCGCTATATTAGGATGGTATGTTGTTATATGCATTTTACTTCATCCTGTCTCATAAATCAGTGTCTGCTTAAAACGAAGCAGTACGCTGCCTCTGGGGTATTCGTGGTACCAGACGGGGCTACGCAGCCATGGTTCCCTTTGATATTGGAATTTATGACACAGTTTCTGATGAATGTTCCCAGAAGAAGGAAGTTACTGGTGTATTCGATAATTGGAGAGTAACATCCGTCATATGCCTGTATGGATGCAGGGTTTAAAAAAGAGGATTGTCTGGGCATGCTGTGGACATGCTTACAGCAATCTGGCGGAAGAGTACTCAAAAGCAGTACATTTGTGAATCTGAGTTGTGACTCTGTAAATACTGCTTTCCCATTAGGTAAAGAATGAGGGGAAAAATTTTCTGTGTATAAAAGAATATGGAATGTTGTACGGCACATGTCTCAAATATCTTGGATTGACCTCTATTTAATGGGTTGAGGTATAGTGCGATTTATTCACACAGAAGTATATTATTCCTCGGTTTTATTTGATGAGGATGGAAAGACATCCTGTTGAGTCTCGTTCATTTATTTCCAGATTAATAAAAGGAATTTTAATTCCAGACCTTCTAAACCTAGGAGGGAATCTGGAATATAGAATTGTTTTAAGCTACTTCAGCAAAGGAGTCTTGGTACGATTCTGATTTGGCCAAGTTCAGCATGAAGGTACTCATGTTTATGGCACTTGTAACATTACAAAGTTACAGATACACAGAAGTACCTCAGGATTATGTTATGTTTTACATTTTATGAACTACTCAAATGAAGTAGGATCAGGTGTGACAGGATTCAAGATTGTTTTATTAACATAGTCTATGGATCCATGTCTATATGTTAAGACATATTTGTTGCAATACATTGAGGCTACAAAGGTCTTATGAAATATGAAAACAAGATTGTTTATCATTCACGAAAAACCATACAAGATAGTGTCAGTTTAGACTATTTTAAGATGGTTAAAAACAAGTTTTGGTTGCTGCAGGTGTGAACATTGATGGTTTTACATTCCATTCAGTTTAGCAGCAACATTGACGACCAGGGCGAAGGACGTCCCATCGACCATATTTTCACAGCCGCCGGGTGATCCAATAAGTTGGTGTTTCAACACTTTTACCATCGGCCTATTGCCAATACGGGGCTCTTTGCAGATACTATATTAAGTTCTGCTTAAATTTCCCTGGGTTAAAGGGGATACTGTTAATTCTTTTATTCAAATAAATGAATTACTGCATTTGTCAGGCAAATGTTATTATTAATGCATTATTGATTATTTCTCGTTCCGAGTCAATCAATGCAGTGAGAAGCCGAGATTTGTCTGCGGCATGAAATCACAAAGCTTTAAAATCTTCACGTAGTCACTCACGTGACTCCGAAGTTAAATAGTAAGATTAAACGAGAACTTACCTAAGTTTTAAGTTTGATCTTTATTTTATGAGGAGTTACGTTGGTGATTACGTGCCCGCCACGACCCTACCCTCTATCATAAAGGTCAGATGGAAGTTCTTGTATTACTCGTTTTATTATGAGACTATATTACTTCGGTTGTTGTTTTTTGTGATTTCACACCGCTGCTTTGAAGATTGACGCGCAGGCGCACTGGCGGGGTTCTTCACGTAATCACCTACGTAACTCCTCATAAAATAAAGATCAAACTTCAAACTTAGGTAAGTTCTCGTTTAATCTTACTAGTCTAGTTCATAGTTGAATAAAGGGGATTATGGGGCCATGAGGGAGGAGCTGGCCAAAGTTGACTGGAAAGATACACTAGCAGGGATGACAGTGGAACAAAAATGGCAGGTGTTTCTCGGAATAATACAGAAGGTGCAGGATCAGTTCATTCCTAGGAGGAAGAAAGATTCCAAGGGGAGAAAGGGACGACCGTGGCTGACAAGGGACGTCAGGGACAGTATAAAAATTAAAGCAAAGAAGTACAACATAGCAAAGATGAGCGGGATTGGGTAATGTTTAAAGAACAACAGAAGATAACCAAAAAGACAATACGGGGAGAAAAGATGAGGTACGAAGGTAAGCTAGCCAAGAATATAAAGCAGGATAGTAAAAGCTTCTTTAGGTATGTGAAGAGGAAAAAATTAGTTAAGACCAAAGTTGGACCCTTGAAGACTGAAAAAGGTGAATTTATTATGGGGAACAAGGAAATGGCAGATTAGTTGAACAGGTACTTTGGATCCATCTTCACTAAGGAGGACACAAACAATCTTCCTGATATAGTAGTGGCCAGAGGATCTGGGGTGACGGAGGAACTGAAGGAAATCCACATTAGGCAGGAAATGGTGTTGGATAGACTGATGGGACTGAAGGCTGATAAATCCCCAGGGCATGATGGTCTGCATCCCAGGGTATTTAAGGAAGTGGCTCTAGAAATCGTGGATGCATTGGTGATAATTTTCCAATGTTCTATAGACTCGGGATCAGTTCCTGTGGATTGGAGGGTAGCTAATGTTATCCCACTTTTTAAGAAAGGCGGGAGATAGAAAACGGGGAATTATAGACCAGTTAGCCTGACATCGGTCGTGGGGAAGATGCTGGAGTCAATTATAAAAGATGAGATAGCCGCACATTTGGATAGCAGTAACAGGATCGGTCCGAGTCAGCATGGATTTACGAAGGGGAAATCATGCTTGACTAATCTTCTGGAATTTTTTGAAGATGTAACTTGGAAAATGGACAATGGAGAGCCAGTGGATGTAGTGTACCTGGACTTTCAGAAAGCGTTTGATAAGGTCTCACATAGGAGATTAGTGGGCAAAATTAGGGCACATGGTATTGGGGGTAGAGTGCTGACATGGATAGAGAAGTGGTTGGCAGACAGGAAACAAAGAGTAGGGATTAACGGGTCCCTTTCAGAATGGCAGGCAGTGACTAGTGGGGTACCGCAAGGCTCGGTGCTGGGAACGCAGCTATTTACAATATACATCAATGATTTGGATGAAGGGAGTCAAAGTAACATTAGCAAATTTGCAGATGACACAAAGCTGGGTGGCAGTGTGAACAGGTTGGGGGAGTGGGCAGATGCATGGCAGATGAAGTTTAATGTGGATAAATGTGAGGTTATCCACTTTGGTAGCAAAAACAGGAAGGCAGATTACTATCTAAATGGCGTCAAGTTGGGAAAAGGGGAAGTACAACGGGATCTGGGGGCCCTTGTACATCAGTCTATGAAAGTAAGCATGCAGGTACAGCAGGCAGTGAAGAAAGCGAATGGCATGTTGGCCTTTATAACAAAAGGAATCGAGTATAGGAGCACAGAGGTCCTTCTGCAGTTGTACAGAGCCCTAGTGAGACCACACCTGGAGTATTGTGTGCAGTTTTGGTCCCCTAATTTGAGGAAGGACATTCTGGCTATTGAGGGAGTGCAGCGTAGGTTTTGCAAGGTTAATTCCCGGGATGGCGGGACTGTCATATGCTGAGAGAATGGAGCGGCTGGGCTTGTACACTCTGGAGTTTAGAAGGACGAGAGGGGATCTTATTGAAACATATAAGACTGTTAAGGGTTTGGACACGCTAGAGGCAGGAAACATGTTCCCGTTGTTGGGGGAGTCCAGAACCAGGGGCCACAGTTTAAGATTAAGGGGTAAGCCATTTAGAACAGAGACGAGGAAACACTTTTTCTCACAGAGAGTTGTGAGTCTGTGAAATTCTCTGCCTCAGAGGGCAGTGGAAGCAGGTTCTCTGGATGCTTTCAAGAGAGAGCTAGATAGGGCTCTTAAAGATAGTGGAGTCAGGGGATATGGGGAGAAGGTAGGAGAATGACCCACTCAGGAACGGGGTACTGATTGTGGATGATCAGCCATGATCACATTGAATGGCGGTGCTGGCTCGAAGGGCCGAATGGCCTACTCCTGCACCTATTGTCTATTGTCACAGAACGTTACTGAATATCACTGGCCGGTATTAGACGATCCACATTTAATTTTACATGAGTAAAACGATGATGTTTAAAATTATAACATAATAGCATTTCTTGAACTTAAGTTAACATTTTAGTCAGAGGGTGGTGAATCTGTGGAATTCATTGCCACAGATGACTGTGGAGGCCAAGTCAATAGGTATTTTTTAGGCAGAGATAGATAGACTATTGATTAGTATGGGTGTCTGAGGTTATGGGGAGAAGGTAGGAGAATGGGGTTAGGAGGGAGAGAGAGATCAGCTATGATTGAATGGTGGCGTAGACTTGATCGGCCGAATGGCCTCATTCTGCTCCTATCACTTTGACCGTTTGCCTGGTGCACCTGTAGTAGATACCGTCGGCCTGAGTGGGTCATTAATTGTATCGAAATCCAGAATGGTTGTTTTGCATTTCCCAATCACTGCTCTGAGGGTATTATTCTTGCAAATTAAATTAGCATGTGCTTGATGTAAATTGTTAAAGTTTAGAACTGCTAAGGAATTAATTATTTGTCCACTGAGTGCTGCCGGCAACTTAATGAGCCCTTGCCCCTGTGTTCTTGTTGTTTAAACAAGACTCGTGCATCTGAACTAGTTTGCATCGAGGAAGGATTTGGCATCAATATTTGTGAAGAGTAAAACAGCTGCATTGTGGGAATCTGAATTGACCTCGTTTTTCAAGCAAATTGGCCGATGGAATACAACAAAATCTCCTGCCCATCGTCTGCTCAAATGAAGGACAAATATATCTGACAGGGAATAAAGGATTGGTTTGGTTCCACTTATGAGTTGAGCACAAGGAAACATGATCGAGAACATCCACACCGAACATTAAAACATATCAGGAAATTGGAATAAACCAAGTTCTACGCTTCAGAACCTTTTGTCTCCATTTATAAACAGGAATTGGAGAATGGGAATTGATTTATTCTCATTGAGATATTGATTACTCGTTAAGATGTTCACGGAATGTATTTCCTCCTTGGATGCAAATAACAAGCGAGTTGCCTCTCTCAGTCTGGGGAAGTGGAAACATCTTCTGCTCTTTGGTCTGAAGAAGGGTCTCGACCCAAAACGTCACCCATTCCTTCGCTCCGGATATGCTGCCTGTCCCGCTGAGTTACTCCAGCTTTTTGTGTTTGTCTTTGATCCCATTCCTTGGGTGTGTTGAAACAATTGGTGCCATAGTGACTGCCCGCTGCTGCATTTGTGAAGGGGTTGGAGTCCAGGAGTGAAGAGGCCGGCATCATCTTGTATTGAGTGGAGTAAAGTTAATCACCAACGTGGAAACTTCGCAGGTTCTGTATTTTATATAATTACACAAAAATTAGTTAACTAATAAACAAAAATGACAATTAGGTAGCCGTGATCATAGTTGCCGTTTATTTGATGTTGAGACGAAGCCCTCTGTAAATTTACATGGGGCACGGCCTCAGCCTGTCGTTCCACAACGTGCCTCTACCCCTCTGTGCCACTCACCAGGGCGGCTGCTGGATAGGTCAATTGACCACTACGGCATCGGGATTGGGTGAGGAATGGGGCAGTGGGATCGATGCGATGGCTTTGAGAGCCAGCATTAACCTGATGGGCCGAATGGCCTACTGCACCTATTGTCAATTGAGAGCCAGCATTGACCTGATGGGCTGAATGGGAGTGTATGGTACTCTGCCGATGACCATTGCTCATTCATGGTCGGGGCAGCCCACTGTGACCAGTGAACGCTGAGGCTTGGGGAATCAAGGACAGACTGAGTTGTGAAAGGCAGGCTGTGCAGAACTAATTAGTATTGTTGTGAGAATCCCGATACATAGATGGTGGATGCGGTGGATGCTGTGGATGCTGTGGATGCTGTGGATGCTGTGGATGCTGTGGATGCGGTGGATGCGGTGGATGCTGTGGACATTGTAGATCAGGATTGGGAAGCACTTGATGTCCTTGAGGAAACAATCTGTATTCTGTTTACATTCAGTGAACATAAATGATTTGGGTGTCGCATGAACTGAATGTTATCAAAGTTTGCTGATATATACGTTGGAGCGTGCAATGTACAGAAGACCAAAGAGGAATAACCATTGCTGATAGCATTGGAAAATTGTGGTTGCTCTGATATCATTTTATCAAAATTACATACAAAGTGACAATGTGACAATGACCACCAAACCAAATGTGATTTAGGGATTTAATCCAAGCGCAATAAATGAATTATTTAAACACAAATCTAGATCAAATGAATGTAAATAAGTCTTGCTGTTGTCAGTACTACAGTTAAGTAGAAAGGCAGATCCATCTTCAGGCATTTACCAAGTCGCACGTTAAAATAGGCACACAGTTTGTGTCCCAACAAAGTTATAAGTTGGAGACCTTCATTGAAGTCACCATTGTACTAACGCTGTGAGTCCATGTCCTGGGCTGACATCCTGACCATGGGCTGTGTTTGTGGCCACCAATCGGGGATCCTTGATCCAGCCCACCCGCTGAACCAAAACTAATCTAAACAGTGGGAACATTTCAGCTCTCGCAGCATCTCACTGAGGGGCTGTCTGGGAAATGTTCAATTTACAATGGAAACTGTGATCCAATCTCAATGCAGTCATGATGTAGCGGCTGGTTTATGGTGAAGCTCAATGCAGTCATGGTGTAGCAGCTGGTTTATGGTGAAGCTCAATGCAGTGCGGGCAACATGGTGTAGCGGCTGGTTTATGGTGAAGCTCAATGCACTGCGGGCAACATGGTGTAGCGGCTGGTTTATGGTGAAGAGTTCTTGGATGCCTTCAGCAGAGTACCAGTAAATTTCATAAATTGTGTCTTGTGAATAGTTATTAGGGTTATATAAAATTCTACCCTCTTACAAACTAATCACTCTGAAAATGAGATAAGGACACATTAAGGATTCTGCAATATTGCCAAAGAACATCATATTTTCACTGCAGGCTAATGGTTTGTTACAACAATTTACTTGTAATTTTGACATTTGAATGTTATCAGTTTTAAGGTTTGGTGCAATATTTAAAAGATGCACATTCTTAGTTTTTCATCCTTTGATCGTGGTTGAAGTAATTATAAACACTAGACAATGGGTGCAGGAGTAGGCCCTTCGAACCAGCACCGCCATTCAATGTGATCATGGCTGATCATCCCCAATCAGTACCCCGTTCCTGCCTTCTCCCCATATCCCCTGACTCCGCTATCTATAAGAGTATCTAGCTCTCTCTTGAAATTCTTACAAGAACATAATGACATTTATGGTCCAGTTTCCAATTCAAATAGAGATTTATCTGCAGGATGCAAAACCTCTCTATTCCCAGTAACAGGCAGCAGAATCAATAGTGTCTTCACTAAACCCAGTGTTTAATTGCAGAAAGAAACATCTGCTCTCCCCTGTTTTCCCCAAACCTAACCCCTTACTCTCAGTCTAAAGAGAGTCCCAACCAAAACGTCACCCATACTTTTCCTCCAGAGATGCTGGCCAACCCATTGAATTACTCCAGCACTTTGTGTCTATCTTTAACAGAATCTCAGAGATGGTTTGAAGCATGTTGAATTTACTGAAACAAGCCAGCATTACTGAAGATGAGAAGATAGACACAAAAAGCTGGAGTAACTCAGCGGGTCAGGCAGCATCTCTCTGGAGAGAATGAATGGGTGATGCTTTGGGTGGAGACCATTTTCAGACTGATCGTAGGAACTGCACATTGCTGGAATGTGTAGGGTCTCCATGTGAACCATGGGCACGATGTGACCACAGACAGTTCAGGAGAAAATCAGTGACTTGTAGTCAGTCGTCTAACCTGCAGCTTGCATGGAGACTGAGGTAACTAAAAATCATCCCACTGAAGGAGGAGGATAAATCTTTGTGTCGAATGGATTAACATGAGGGATTGGTTTGAAACATTGGTCTTTTGAATTAGATCAGCAGCAACCGGTGATTATCTTTCTCTGATCGGTCACTGAGAAGCTAAAACAATCGACTTGTCTCTTCTGTGTAATGTTAAACAGTTTCCCCAAGTGGTCCTGTCCTGGTTCCTGCCTGGCCAGAGCATCGTTGATGCAGAGCAGGGTGTGACTGAGCCTTGTTCAGTGCTGTCTGCTCCCCCCACCACAGCTTCTCCCAGCTGTTTGTCACCCCGATCGTTCCCTGAGTCTTATCACCATTCCCCTCTTCAGGGGATTGGCAGGATTACAGCCACACGGTGCATGTAGTGCCAGCTAACGCCTCCAGTGGCAGAGGTCCATTGCCCATCCTCTGTGGCCACTTCATCTCCATCCTACACTGCCTCGTTCCTGCCATCTGTCCCTCTCTATCCCCCTCACTCTGTGTACAGTCAGTATGTTGGACACATTCAGATAAGCAGCTGCCTTGAATCAGTCCTGGGACAGACATCATTACACTCCCTGCATCTGATCTCTGCCTGATGCACAGCCTTGTATTGCAGCTTAAAATGGGTCCCATAAATCACTGTAATATTCTCCATGCATTCCATTACCATATGGAAGGAGGCCATTTGGCCCATCTTGACTATTCATTCCCATTCCTATTTTCCCCACATTCCCATAATTTGGCCTCTACCCCGGACTGCCGACCCCTGGGTTGGAATGTGGGAGGAAACCGGCGCCTCCTGGTGGAGAATCCACACATCACAGGAGGGGGGGTGGGAGAACACAAACTCCACACAGACAGCACTAGCGGTCAGCCCTGTCAAATCCTCGCCCCGCATTCACCAGAGTCTGTGGAAGCCCGAGTGACCAACAGAAACGACGGGAACCGGTCAACCACAGTCCCAGAGAGCCCATGGAAGATAGTGAGGCCCAGAGAACCAAGTGAGTGTGAAGAGTGTAGGAAGGAACTGCAGATGCTGGTTTAAAGCTGGAGTAACTCAGCGGGACAGGTAGCGTAGCATGGCTGCTGAACAGTGACGTGAGAGGCAGGGAATCCATTCATTACACTCTGTAATTTCAATGGAAATCTTTCTCACTTATTTGTAACAAAGGTGAATAAAACTATGAGAGGCCTAGATAGGGCAGACAGTCAGAACCACCTTCCCAGCGAGGAAATGGCCAATACTAGAGGGCATAGCTTTAAGGTGAGAGGAGAACGTTTGATGGAGATGTCTGGCAAGTTTTTTTACACAGAGGGTGGTGGGTGCCTGGAACGAGCTGCCAGGGGTGGAGGTGGAGGCAGATACCATAGTGGTGTTTAAGAGGCTTTTAGACAGGCATATAGATATGCAGGGAATGGAGGGATATGGATTGGGCACAAGCAGAAGATAAGTTTAACTTGGCAAGGTGTTGTGCACAGACATTGTGGGCCGAAGGGCCTGTTCCTGTGCTATACTGATCCAAGTTCTATGTTACGGGAGAAATGTTTTTGTTGATTGCCTGTTCTGTTAATTTCAACATGTTCGGGTCTATTGACTCAAGTGACAACACGTGTGTAGAATGTAACACCGTGGTCATCTGTAGATATTGCTGGTGACAGTTGATTTCATCGGGCCTTATCTTTGGGAGAATGTCATAAGACATCGCGCAAAGTGACCGACAGATCTGTCTCACCTGTTGACATCTCCAGTTGTAATAAGGATGTTGATTTCAGACGGTGCTGCAGGGAGACTGCAGTGGATGTTCACCCCCTCTCACTCTAGCCTTTACCCTCACAGTAAGTGGAGCAGTAGATTGTTACATTTACAACATCCATGAGCCGAGTTTATATTCCAAAGGTTCTTAAAAGCCTGAACAGCAATTGGTAAATTGTCCAACTGTGTTAGTGACACAAATGCTAACTCAGACTTCTAAAAAACAATGGATATTGTCTTGTGGATTATGCAAATCACAAGTCTTTGCACTCTAGATTATTGTGGTGAATGGACAGATTTGGGCCAGGTAGGAATTTAAAATATCACGTTCCTCTCAATGCACTAATTTTCTGTTTTAATAGCGACAGGTGACCCATAAAGATCCAGGAAACAAGTCCAACGATATAAACTAGTGCACAACTCACTTGCCACCTGTATTCCCCAACCAGTCGATCGGTGTACCTGAGTCACGCACAGTTCACTCCATGCATTTTGTTTATCATAGAAACATAGAAAATAGGTGCAGGAGTAGGCCATTCTGCCCTTCGAGCCTGCACCGCCATTCAATATGATCATGGCTGATCATCCAACTCAGTATCCCGTACCTGCCTTCTCTCCATACCCCCTGATCCCTTTAGCCACAAGGGCCACATCTAACTCCCTCTTAAATATAGCCAATGAACTGGCCTCAACTACCCTCTGTGGCAGAGAGTTCCAGAGATTCACCACTCGCTGTGTGAAAAAGTTTTTTCTCATCTCGGTTTTAAAGGATTTCCCCCTTATCCTTAAGCTGTGACCCCTTGTCCTGGACTTCCCCAACATCGGGAACAATCTTCCTGCATCTAGCCTGTCCAACCCCATAAGAATTTTGTACGTTTCTATAAGATCCCCTCTCAATCTCCTAAATTCTAGCGAGTATAAGCCAAGTCTATCCAGTCTTTCTTCATATGAAAGTCCTGACATCCCAGGAATCAGTCTGGTGAACCTTCTCTGCACTCCCTCTGTGGCTATAATGTCCTTCCTCAGATTTGGAGACCAAAACTGTACGCAATACTCCAGGTGTGGTCTCACCAAGACCCTGTACAACTGCAGTAGAACCTCCCTGCTCCTATACTCAAATCCTCTTGCTATGAAGGCCAACATACCATTCGCTTTCTTCACTGCCCGCTGCACCTGCATGCCTACTTTCAATGACTGGTGTACCATGACACCCAGGTCTCGCTGCATCTCCCCTTTTCCTAATCGGCCACCATTTAGATAATAGTCTACTTTCCTGTTTTTGCCACCAAAGTGGATAACCTCACATTTATCCACATTACACTGCATCTGCCATACATTTGCCCACTCACCCAACCTATCCAAGTCACCTTGCAGCCTCCTAGCATCCTCCTCACAGCTAACACTGCCCCCCAGCTTCGTGTCATCCGCAAACTTGGAGATGTTGCATTCAATCATCCAGATCATTAATATATATTGTAAATAGCTGGGGTCCCAGCACTGAGCCTTGCAGTACCCCACTAGTCCCTGCCTGCCATTCTGAAAAGGACCCCTTTACTCCTACTCTTTGCTTCCTGTCTGCCAGCCAGTTCTCTATCCACATCAATACTGAACCCCCAATACCGTGTGCTTTAAGTTTGTATATTAATCTCTTATGTGGTACCTTGTCGAAAGCCTTCTGAAAGTCCAGATATAACACATCCACTGGTTCTCCCTTATCCACTCTACTAGTTACATCCTCGAAAAATGTTATAAGATTCGTCAGACATGATTTACCTTTCGTAAATCCATGCTGACTTTGTGCAATGATTTCACCACTTTCCAAATGTGCTGCTATCCCATCTTTAATAACTGACTCTAGCATTTTCCCCACTACCGATGTTAGACTAACTGGTCTATAATTCCCCGTTTTCTCTCTCCCTCCCTTTATAAAAAGTGGGGTTACATTAGCTATCCTCCAGTCCTCAGGAACTACTCCAGAATCTAAAGAGTTTTGAAAAATTATCACTAATGCATCCACTATTTCTGGGACTACTTCCTTAAGTACTCTGGGATGCAGCCTATCCGGCCCTGGGGATTTATCGGCCTTTAATCCATTCAATTTACCTAACACCACTTCCCGGCTAACCTGGATTTCACTCAGTTCCTCCATCTCATTTGACCCCCGGTCCCCTGCTATTTCCGGCAGATTATTTATGTCTTCCTTATCGAACCTGGGCCAGTCTGAAGAAGGGTCTCGACCTTAAACGTCACCCATTCCTTCTATCCAGAGATGCTATCTGATCCGCTGAGTTACTGCAGCATTTTGTGTCTATGCTGGGCAAGAGTAAATGCCACATTTCCACCGACTCCCACACCCCTCCCTCCTGCCCCTCCATGTGGCAGCGTGGTGCTGTGGCCACTCCAGCCGTGAGTTCCCATTTTTACAGAAATCCTTCACAAATGCCACTTGCATGTTAGAACTCCATGTGTTGTGTAAACAATCTGGGCACTGGGTCTGTGCATGATGATGTGTGTAAGAGCGGGCTTTTCTTAATGATAATCCCAAGAACAGAAAGGCTTCAACAGGGAACATGACAATTACCACCCAGCGCCACACTAGGAATTTATATTAAATTAAGAAAGATAAATTACATCAATTTATTCATATGTGGGATTTGGGAATTGTGAGCAAAGTCATTATTTCATGCCCAGCTCTAATTATCCTTGAGATCAGAGTGAATATTTGCATTCTAACTGTGCAGGACTCTGACTGTGCTAACACTGAGGCACCCATGATTGATTGATTATTGATCATGCATTGATACATTGACAAAGAAGGAAGAACATTGCTGGGAGTTGTAGCTGTGTGTCTGGTGGTCACAGGGTTTGGAGGAGGCTGCCAAAGGAATCTTGGCAAGTGGCAATGCTTTTACAAATGGTACCCATGGTTGTGAAAGGGATATGTAGGGAGGAACTGCAGATGCTGCTTTAAACTGGAGATAGACGCAAAATGCTGGAGTAGCAGCTGGTCAGGCAGCATCTCTAAAGAAAAGGAATGGGTGACGTTTCAGGCCAAGACCCTTCTTCAGACTGAGAGTCAGGGGAAAAGGAAATGAGAGATATAGACGTGATGTAGCGAGATATAGAACAAATGATTGAAAGATATGCAAAAAAGTAAGGTTGATAAAGGAAACAGGCCGTTGTTAGCTGTGAGCTAGGTGAAAACGAGTTACTGACAATGAGACTCAACAAGGCGACTTGGATGTGGAAGCGATAGAGAGAGTGGTGATACAAGGGTCACAATGTTAGAGAAATCTATATTCCCGCTGTGTTGTTAGCTGCCCGAACGGTATGGGAAGAGTGGGGTGGATGTCCACAGGCTGACCTGTGGTGCTGAGATATGTGGATATGGTGAAGGTTCTGCACTCATTACCTGATTTTTTTAACTCATTTTTCTGAACGTTTGTGTTGCAGTCGAGACTGGTATTTATCAGAGATTACAGTCACAAAGAGAGCGTGAAAACTCAGCGCAGACAGCACCCGAGCTCAGGACCAAACCGATGTTCCTGAGCTGTGAGGCAGCAGCACTAACTGCTGCAGCACCACACCACATGTATACACATGAACATAAGTGATAACTGTTTGCACACAATGGCTGTGCTCAGGAGCAGGTCTCCTCGCTGTGAAACAAAGCGAATCACAATTTATATCCAGCCTTGAATTAGCAGGTGTCATATTAGGCAGTAGTTAAAGAATTAAACAGACATATGGAGACATCTGTGAACCGTCTAAATGAGGGAGACTTTAGGGGGTTGTAAGTGATGTCTTGATATTGCAGGTGCCTTCGTTCTCAACACCGAACACAATTAACCAGATGAGTCCAAGCCCTGACTGGGCCGCAATAGTGCGGTGTTCCACACACACACACACACACGCTGCAACATCATGGTGATCCCCACACACTGCAACACTGCGGTGATCCCCACACACTGCAACACTGCAACATCATGGTGATCCCCACACACACACTGCAACATTGCGGTGATCCCCACACACACACACACACTGCAACACTGCAGTGATCCCCACACACTGCAACACTGCAACATCATGGTGATCCCCACACACACACACTGCAACATCATGGTGATCCCCACACACACACACTGCAACATCATGGTGTTCCCCACACACACACGCTGCAACATCATGGTGTTCCCCACACACACACACGCTGCAACATCATGGTGATCCCCACACACACGCTGCAACAGTGCGGTGATCCCCACACACACGCTGCAACATCATGGTGTTCCCCACACACACACACACTGCAACACTGCGGTGTTCCCCACACACACACACACACACACACTGCAACATCATGGTGTTCCCCACACACACACACACACACTGCAACATCATGGTGCTCCACACACACTGCCTGCTTCACCAGATCTGATCATGATGTGAATTGCTGTTCACTGACTTTCCACGTTTAGTTGTGATGTTGTCCTGCACTATAGGCCGGCGTGGGCAAGCTGGGCCAAAGGGCCTGTTTCCATGCTGTATGACTCTGTGACTGAGCTCAGTAGACCAACATACCTTCATTGCTCTACCTGCCTTGGCTGGAATATTCCACGGACTGAGTGGCCTCACATTTAACCGTGTGACCTTCCACTGCCATTTCTGAGTCGGATTGTAATTCTGGCTTCACTCCACCAGATCTGCCTCCTGTTCGCTGGTCGGCACGACCCAATGTCAGGGGGGTTGGCAAACTTAGAGATGATAGAGTTGTGTGTGGCTACACGTCACGGATGTAGGGCAGGGGGCGAGCACATGGTCATGCGTGTAGGGCAGGCAGTGAGCACATGGTCATACGTGTAGGGCAGGGGTGAGCACATGGTCATGCCTGTAGGGCAGGCAGTGAGCACATGGTCATACGTGTATGGCAGGGGGTGAGTACATGGTCATGCGTGTAGGGCAGGCGGTGAGCACTTGCGTGTAGGGCAGGCGGAGAGCACATGGTCACGCGTGTC
This sequence comes from Malacoraja senta, assembly GCA_038087875.1. Taxonomy (NCBI): domain Eukaryota; kingdom Metazoa; phylum Chordata; class Chondrichthyes; order Rajiformes; family Rajidae; genus Malacoraja; species Malacoraja senta. The sequence goes on from CM075982.1 coordinate 73,156,333, forward strand.
AAGCAGGGGGTGAGCACATGGTCATACGTGTATGGCAGGGGGCGAGCACATGGTCACGCGTGTAGAGCAAGGATGAGCACATGGTCATGGGGGGCTTCCGTTTGGGATGTTGGGGATCCAGTTGCACATAGGGGGGGTAAGTTCCCCGCTGGGTTACTCCAGCTGTTTGTGTCTATCTGAGGTGTCCTGAGCTTGACAATGTATTTGGAGGGGCTGATGCTGTTGGTCGCTGAGCTGTAATTGATGAACCTGATGGTCCCTAGACGTGTGTGTTTCAGCGTAGGTCCTTCAATAACGGCATGGTGCCCGTGATGTATCTGCCAGCCAACTGCTGTGGATGGAGATGGAGGACATTGCAGAATGTTCATTGTCTTTCTCTCCACAGATGTTGCCTGAGTTGACGAGGAACTCCAGCAGCTCCTTATGTTCATTCACATTTCCAGCTTCTTTCGCACCTTGCAGAGATTCATTATTTACGGATTCATCAATTATTCAGCTTCTGCCCAGATAATCAATTCAAATATCCTCGTGGCATCAGTAGTTTGTCAGTAAAGGAGCATGAATGAAAAACGAGGTTCATCCTTGTTTGAAGTTATAATTGAAGTGAAATTGTCGTTTTAAAAGGCCAGCACAGTTTTAATGTTCGCTGATGATAATGTCGGTGAAGCCTGGCCTGAAATAAATACGATGATTCAACAATATACAAATAGATGAACATGTGGAGGTTTGAAACAACAGCATGTTTGTCAATGCACATTGGAGCCAAACACCTTTGTGCAATGATGCTGCTCCCATTAGTCAGTGACATTAAGGTAGCAGCATTTCAGACTAATTATAATGTAATCATTTGTATTCAAAGGCTGCAAATATTCTTTGTTTATTAAGAAATTGCTGCTTCGAGGATAAGAAATATTTAATTGCGAAACACTAAAGATTTCATTTCAGGGTCACGAACTATATCCCTCCGTTATCAGGAGATGGGTATGGGGGACATTGTAACATTCTGAAGAAGGGTCTCGACCCGAAACGTCACCCATTCCTTCTCCCCAGAGATGCTGCCTGTCCCGCTGAGTTACTCCAGCACTTTGTGTCTATCTTCATGGGGTCTCCATCCCATTGCTCATCTCAGGCTGGTCATGAAATCATGGACTTGGGACATTATTATTTGGGTGGGAATGAGGTGACCATTCCTCTTGTAGCTCCTCATTTCTTCAGACTGTGTGTCTGGAGGTTTGCTGAGGTTGCAGTATTTGCTGCAAGATCATGATAGATTCCTTCAGGAGGCACTTTATAATTGAAAATATATTGACCTATTGTTAATTGTTATTGTGTTCAGTGAAAGGAAATCTTCTGAGCTACTCCTGCTAGAAGATGTTTAACTTGTTATCACTAGACTTGTGCTGGTGAAAGTCAGGCTGAATTATTCATGGAGCCTTCAGGCTATGGCCTTTGATGAGGGAGAACCAAGGATATATTTGTGCACGTGCTCTGTGAGTTAACTGTACATCCAGTCAGCTTCATACGAAGGTTGCACTGGGTCTCGGGGGAGGTGACGTTTCTCCAGCGCAGGGCTCACAGGCTGTGTTGATGTTGTGCTTGGAATCCATGAAGCTAAACAAGGCCAGAGCACCTATGCTGACTGATAAATGTCCTCCTCCATGTTAGACATCATTTGTGGAGATGCAGAGTGGTTTCAGGTTAAGGGGATGGCTGATCTGTGAAAATTATAACTTGGTATCAGGATCCTCAGGCACCAATCCTCCCAATTTGGAATCTGTTGAACTATTTATTCATGGAAGATAGATACAAAATACTGGAGTAACTCCGTGGGACAGGCAGCATCACTGGAGAGAAGGAGTGGGTGACGTTTTGGGTCAAGACCCTTCTTCAGACTGGTAATATTTCAGTAGCAACACTGGGAGACCATATCATCTTCACCACATCCAGACACACTAGGGACGTTCAGCAGAGGCTCAATGATTTACTAACTCTGCACACTGTTGGATGTCAAATGAAAGGGCGGGAGGCACCGTGAGAGAAGACCCCACATGTCTCACAGTCTAGAGATCATGGCTCGACTCCACACTGACTCCTACTGTCTGTGTGGAGTGTGCATGTTCTCCCTGTGACCATGTGGGGTTTTTCCAGGTGCTCCAGTTTCCTTTCACATCCCAAAGACGTGCAGGTTTGTAAACTAATTGGCCTCTGTGAAACGTCCCCTAGTGTGTATGGAGTGGATGAGAAAGTGGGTTAACATAGAACTAGTGTGAATGGGTGATCGATGGTATCGAATTATTCTTATAATGAGGCTCGTACAACGACGTAATCGGAGTCTGTCTTTATTTAGCAACTCACTACAGCAGCAGCCTCGTGCTGCATCCCCGGGCCCTGCTGCTAGGCCTCTCTCTGGTTACGCCCACAGCCCCACCTTCAGGCCGGATGCCATCACTGCAGCCTGACCACTGGCAGCAGAATAAAGGCATTCCTTTATTATATTATTCCATAATACCACATCTCCCTTTCTTTGAGAACAAAGGGTGGACTACCTTTGTCTCTGCAGGTCTTAAGGGGTTTATTCTGCCCTTTTGCTGAAAGACCTGTCCCTGATCAAATAAATCAATAAATCACCAATCAAGTCTCTGCGGCTTTCTAACCTCTCTCCCACACCTGGTCCGCACAGGCTCTGTGGTGGGGCCCTCTCTGCTGGGTGATGTTGTCACTGGTGGAGCTGGCTCTGGTGTAGGTGAATCTTCTCCCACCGGTGGCTCATCAGCATCGACTACCCCACTGTTGGTCTGCAGCGGCACCAAGTGATGCCGGTTCCTCCTCAGTGTGCCCTGAGGCACCTGGACGATATAAGAGCGAGGGGTGTTGTGTGTAGATTAGCACTGTGCCCTGGACTCGTGCATCGGTGATCCACACATCCTCCCCAGGTACGAGTGGCTCCAGGTTTCTCGCTCCGTGCCTCTTGTCGAAGGATCTTGCGGTCGTTCCTCCTCTTCTCCCTTTCTTTGGCCCCCAGCGCGTTGTAGTCAGGCAAAACTGGATTCAGCAGGGTTGGAAGGGCAGGAACTGTAGTGCGGAGGCGGCGCCCCATCAACAGCTCGGCCGGGCTATAGCCGTTCTGTAGAGGGGTTGCTCTGTAGGCCAGCAATGCAAGATATGGGTCTGATGCCTTTGTTAGCAGGTTTTTCACGGTTTGTACAGCGCGTTCCGCCTCCCCATTGCTCTGAGGAAACTTGGGGCTGCTCGTGATGTGCACAAAGCCATACTCTGCTGCAAAGGCTTTAAAGTGGCTACCTGAGAACTGGGGCCCATTGTCACTTTTAAGAAATTCCCCAATTCCATGACGACAAAACATGGATTTCAGGTGCACCACCACATCTGTGGACCTTGTGTGTGTCAGCAGCGCAACTTCCACATACCTTGAGAAATAATCTACTACTAGTAGATAAGTCTTGTTTTTCAGCGTGAACAGGTCAGCTCCCAAGGTTTGCCAAGGCCTGTCTGGCATCTCCGTTGGCATCAGCGGCTCTTTGACGTTCCTTCTCTCTTGGATGCAGGTTCTACATTTCAGCACCATGTCATTCAGCTGGCTGCTGAGTCCTGGCCACCATACCGTCTGTTTGGCCCGGCCCCTGCACTTTGTCACCCCCAGGTGTCCCTCATGTAGTCTCTGCAGCACATCACCTTGTAAGGCTGTTGGGATGACGAGTCTCGTGCCCCGCAGCAGCAGCCCATCGTGCACATTCAGCACTGCTCTATCAGCCCAGTAATGTCTCAGCACTCCCTGCAGTTGGCTTTTGTCGGGCCACCCGTCTGTGCAGTACTCCATCAGTGCAGAGCATGTGCTGTCTGCCTTCAGGTGCTCACGTAGGCTGCTCAGATAATCTCCACTGACAGGAATGTTGCTGATGACAGAGTCTACATAGATGTTGGTGTCCTCTAATAGGCTTATGTCTGTGTGTGCTCTTGCGGCTCTCAGAGGAGCACGAGATAAGGTGTCGGCTGTCCACAGGCTTTTGCCAGGGACATGATTGACTGTATAGTTGTACCTCATGAGTCTCATCCTAAATCTTTGGATTCTTGGTGGGAGGTCCTCCAAAGCTTTCCTTCCCAGCAGACTCACCAACGGCTTATGGTCAGTTTCCAGCTCGAATGGTCTTCCCAGGATGAAACAGCTGAACCTTTCACATGCCCACGTTGCAGCCAATGCCTCCTTCTCTACTTGAGCATAGCGCTGCTCTGTTGGCGTCATTGACCTGGACGCATATGCCACAGGTGACCACATGGCATCGCTCTTCTGCAGCAGGACTGCCCCCAGGCCAAAGGAAGAAGCATCAGCAGAGATCTTTAAAGCACTGTTTGGGTTGTATAATGTGAGCACTGGTGTGGATGACAGCTCTGTTTTTAACTGATCAAAGGCGGCCTGCTGCTCTGTCCCCCAGTACCAGTGGTTCTTCTTGGACAGCAGGTCTCGTAGCACTTTGTCTTTTTCAGCCAGGTTAGGCAAGAAGCGGCCCAGCTGATTGACCATGCCCAGAAAACTCCTGAGTTCGCTGACATTTTTGGGTGCATCCATCTCTTGTACTGCTCTCGTCTTCTCTGGATCTGGCTTCACTCCATCTGCTGAAATCACATGACCCAGGAATCTGACTGTGTGGCGTGTGAGCTCACATTTGTCCATGTTGAGCGTAATGCCGGCCTTTTGTGCCTTCTTTAGCACCGCATGTAGCCGCACATCATGCTCCTCCTGCGTCTGTCCCCAGACCAGGATGTCGTCCATGTGACACAGTACCCCCTCCAGGCCACCGGTCACTTCTGTCACCATCATCCTTTGAAAGTGCTCGGGGGCTGATGCTATGCCAAAGGGTAGACGGTTAAAATAGTAGCGCCCATAAGGCGTGATGAAGGTGGTGTATTTGGCAGACTCTTTTGTCAATGGTACTTGCCAAAAGCCCATGTTGGCATCTAATTTGCTGAAGACTGTTGCGCCAGCTAGCATGCCCAGAGTGTGCTCGACAGAAGGCAGGATAAACTTTTGACAGGGTGGGCTTGTGGACAGGGTGGGCTTGTGGACAGGGTGGGCTTGTGGACAGGGTGGGCTTGTGGACAGGGTGGGCCTGCGGTCAGGGTGGGCCTGCGGTCAGGGTGGGCCTGCGGTCAGGGTGGGCCTGCGGTCAGGGTGGGCCTGCGGTCAGGGTGGGCCTGCGGTCAGGGTGGGCCTGCGGTCAGGGTGGGCCTGCGGTCAGGGTGGGCCTGCGGTCAGGGTGGGCCTGCGGACAGGGTGGGCCTGCGGTCAGGGTGGGCCTGCGGTCAGGGTGGGCCTGCGGTCAGGGTGGGCCTGCGGTCAGGGTGGGCCTGCGGTCAGGGTGGGCCTGCGGTCAGGGTGGGCCTGCGGTCAGGGTGGGCCTGCGGTCAGGGTGGGCCTGCGGTCAGGGTGGGCCTGCGGTCAGGGTGGGCCCGCGGTCAGGGTGGGCCCGCGGTCAGGGCGGGCCCGCGGTCAGGGTGGGCCCGCGGTCAGGGCGGGCCCGCGGTCAGGGCGGGCCCGCGGTCAGGGCGGGCCCGCGGTCAGGGCGGGCCCGCGGACAGGGCGGGCCCGCGGACAGGGCGGGCCCGCGGACAGGGCGGGTCTGCCTCCCTCCACACCAACAACCACCTTCAAACCAAGACAACTTCAATAACATCCCTTGTGTCTGAGCTTCCATCAGCAACATCATGCGATTAACTTCGAGTAGGAAACGGTCCAATTGTGTGGAGGTTATGGCCGTGATCAGAAGGTGGTGGCGGACAGATTACAGAGAGTGGAACAGCTCGATATGCAAAGCCTCTCTACAATGCTCAAGAACCCAAGTCCATAACTCCCTGAAAGTGGCAACACGTTGATAGAGTTGTAAAGAAGACATGGTATGCTTGCCTTCATAGGTCAGGGCATTGAGTATAAGAGTGGGGAAGTTGCAATGCAGCTTTTTGTGACTTTGGTCAGGCTGCATTTGGAGTACTGTGTTGACTTCTGGTCGCCCCCATTACAGGAAGGATGTGGGGGCTTTGGAGAGGGTGCAGGGGAGGTTAACCAGAATGCTGCCTGGATTAGAGGGTTTCAGCTACAGGGAGAGGTTGGAACACTAGAGGTTGCGGGGAGACCTGGTAGAAGTGCATAAAATAATGAGAGGCACAGATAGGGTGGACATACACAACCTTTTTCCCAAGATCAACATTTTAGATTGGCATATGGATATGTAGGGAATGGAGGGATAGGTAGATGTGATGGTCTTGGCATCATGTGGGCCGAAGGGCGTGTACATGTGCTGTACCGTTCTATGTTGTGTCCAGGACAGGATAACGAGCCCCACCCTCCCCCTGCTGTTGAGCCAGTGATGGTTTGTGGACATTGCCTTCACACCTGCAAATGTCCCAATCTGTTCTCGTGATGAGATTCAATTAATCTTGTCCTGAATGCTCTGTAGCAAGCTAGTCGCTAGTCTGAAGAAGGGTCTCGACCTGAAACATCACCCATTCTTTCTCTCCAGAGATGCTGAGTTACTCCAGCATTTTGTGTGTATGCTCTGTAGTTGGACTTTGTTAAACCGCGCTGTATTATTAGAATGCTGAATCGGCACAAACCGAATAGGAACAAGTTGTCAGAGAGGCAGCAGTAGGGCGATGGTGTCAGAGTTTAAAACTTACTCCGATTCATCAAATGTAAACGTGGGTCTTTAAAATAATGTGATGTCTGAACTGAGTCTGTTGTGCCTTGCTTATAGAAAACATAGAGAAATATGTGCAGATGTAGGCCATTCAGCCCTTTGAGCTAGCACCGCCATTCAATATGATCATGGCTGATCATCCAGAATCAGTACCCCGTTCCTGCTTTTTTCACCATATTCCTTGTTTCTGTGGCAGGGAGTTACACAGATTCACAACTCTCTGGGTGAAGAAGTTTTTCCTCATCTCAGTCCTAAATGGCCGACCCCTTATACTTAAACTGTGATCCCTGGTTCTGGACTCCCCCAACATCAGGAACATTTGTTCTGCATCTAGCCTGTTTTTACAAGATGCCCTCTCATCCTTCTAAATTCCAGTGAATACAAGCCCATTCGACCCATTCTTTCATCATATGACAGTCCCGTCATCCCAGGAATGACCCTGGTGAACCTACGCTGCACTCCCACAATAGCAAGAATGTCCTCCCTCAAATTAGGAGACCAAAACTGCATACAATACTCCAGGTGCGTTCTCACCAGGGCCCCGTACAATTGCAGAAGGATCTCTTTGCTCCTAAACTCAAATCCTCTCGCAATGAAGGCCAATTAGCTTTCTTCACTGCCTGCTGTACCTGCATGCTTACTTTCAGTGGCTTGTTGTGGCTTCAGAAAATAGCCTCTCTCTGTCTCTCACTGTGTATGTAATTCTCTCACCACTAAGATCTGAAGCCAATAAACTCTGAAGAAAGCTCTCAACCCGAAACGTCATCTGTCCATTCCCTCCACAGAAGTTGCCTGACCTGCTGAGTTCCTCCAGCACTTTGTTCTTTGCTCATGATACCTGCATCTGCAGGTTCTTGCATCTCAAATAAAATTGCTGCATTTAACAAATCTGTTACAAAATTCTCATAGAGAAGATATGTTGTTCCCTGCAGTGTGAAAGATCTTGTTTGAAGATTTTTAAACTTCAACAATAAAGCTGTTAGTTCTAGATTCCTCTGTCCACAACACAAGGTCTTGCTCTGATTTGACTTCCCAAAATGTAACACCTCGTACCTATCTGCATTAAATTCCATTAGCAGATTTGTGGGACACGATCTCCCCTGTACAAAACCATGCTGACCACCCTCAATCCTTAAATGCGGTTCCAAATCAATTTCAAGCTCCTTCTTTATGTTTACAAAGCCCTTAACGGGCTTGCCCCAACCTACATCAAAAATCTGCTTTCCCACCATACCACCTCCAGGTCCCTCAGATCGGCCAACTTGGGGTTACTGACCATCCCGCGGTCTAGGCATAAGCTCAGGGTCGACCGCGCTTCTGCGGTTGCAGCTCCTAGACTGTGGAACAGCATCCCCCCTTCCCATCAGAACTGACCCCTCCATCAACTCTTTTTAAGTCTAGACTTAAACTTATTTCTACTCTCAAGCCTTTCTTGAGGTCCTTTCTTGAGCTCCTCTGAGGGAGGGCTGTATGTATGTATTTATGTATGTATTGTTGATCTATGTACCACTGTATGTAGCATGTTAGTACCTGCACTGATGTAAAGCACTTGGTCAATGTGCTATAGAAATAAAATTGACTTGACTTGATCAACTCCCTGTCTTTCCAATTCAGTTGCTCTCCCAGTTATTGGTTCACATGTGACAAGTCCTATACAATCTCCAAAACAGGCTGATATCAGCCGGTCAATATGTCACCTGTCAGTAGCTGCTGGACAGATTATAGATAACTGTAGATGCATACTATCGGAATTATTCTTATAATGAGGCTCGTACAACGACGTAATCGGAGTCTGTCTTTATTAGCAACTCACTACAGCAGCTGCCTCGTGCTGCATCCCCGGGCCCTGCTGCTAGGCCTCTCTCCAGTTACGCCCACAGCCCCACCTTCAGGCCGGATGCTGTCACTGCAGCCTGACCACTGGCAGCAGAATAAAGGCATTCCTTACTCTATTATTCCATAATACCACATCTCCCTTTCTTGAGAACAAAGGGTGGACTACCTTTGTCCTCTGCAGGTCTTAAGGGGTTTATTCTGCCCTTTTGCTGAAAGACCTGTCCCTGATCAAATAAATCAATAATCACCAATCAAGTCTCTGCGGCTTTCTAACCTCTCTCCCACACCTGGTCCGCACAGGCTCTGTGGTGGGGCCCTCTCTGCTGGGTGATGTTGTCACTGGTGGAGCTGGCTCTGGTGTAGGTGAATCTTCTCCCACCGGTGGCTCATCAGCATCGACTACCCCACTGTTGGTCTGCAGCAGCACCAAGTGATGCCGGTTCCTCCTCAGTGTGCCCTGAGGCACCTGGACGATATAAGAGCGAGGGGTGTTGTGTGTAGATAGCACTGTGCCCTGGACTCGTGCATCGGTGATCCACACATCCTCCCCAGGTACGAGTGGCTCCAGGTTTCTCGCTCCGTGCCTCTTGTCGAAGGATCTTGCGTCGTTCCTCCTCTTCTCCCTTTCTTTGGCCCCCAGCGCGTTGTAGTCAGGCAAAACTGGATTCAGCAGGGTTGAAGGGCAGGAACTGTAGTGCGGAGGCGGCGCCCCATCAACAGCTCGGCCGGGCTATAGCCGTTCTGTAGAGGGGTTGCTCTGTAGGCCAGCAATGCAAGATATGGGTCTGATGCCTTTGTTAGCAGGTTTTTCACGGTTTGTACAGCGCGTTCCGCCTCCCCATTGCTCTGAGGAAACTTGGGGCTGCTCGTGATGTGCACAAAGCCATACTCTGCTGCAAAGGCTTTAAAGTGGCTACCTGAGAACTGGGGCCCATTGTCACTTTTAAGAAATTCCCCAATTCCATGACGACAAAACATGGATTTCAGGTGCACCACCACATCTGTGGACCTTGTGTGTGTCAGCAGCGCAACTTCCACATACCTTGAGAAATAATCTACTACTAGTAGATAAGTCTTGTTTTTCAGCGTGAACAGGTCAGCTCCCAAGGTTTGCCAAGGCCTGTCTGGCATCTCCGTTGGCATCAGCGGCTCTTTGACGTTCCTTCTCTCTTGGATGCAGGTTCTACATTTCAGCACCATGTCATTCAGCTGGCTGCTGAGTCCTGGCCACCATACCGTCTGTTTGGCCCGGCCCCTGCACTTTGTCACCCCCAGGTGTCCCTCATGTAGTCTCTGCAGCACATCACCTTGTAAGGCTGTTGGGATGACGAGTCTCGTGCCCCGCAGCAGCAGCCCATCGTGCACAGTCAGCACTGCTCTATCAGCCCAGTAATGTCTCAGCACTCCCTGCAGTTGGCTTTTGTCGGGCCACCCGTCTGTGCAGTACTCCATCAGTCCAGAGCATGTGCTGTCTGCCTTCAGGTGCTCACGTAGGCTGCTCAGATAATCTCCACTGACAGGAATGTTGCTGATGACAGAGTCTACATAGATGTTGGTGTCCTCTAATAGGCTTATGTCTGTGTGTGCTCTTGCGGCTCTCAGAGGAGCACGAGATAAGGTGTCGGCTGTCCACAGGCTTTTGCCAGGGACATGATTGACTGTATAGTTGTACCTCATGAGTCTCATCCTAAATCTTTGGATTCTTGGTGGGAGGTCATCCAAAGCTTTCCTTCCCAGCAGACTCACCAACGGCTTATGGTCAGTTTCCAGCTCGAATGGTCTTCCCAGGATGAAACAGCTGAACCTTTCACATGCCCACGTTGCAGCCAATGCCTCCTTCTCTACTTGAGCATAGCGCTGCTCTGTTGGCGTCATTGACCTGGACGCATATGCCACAGGTGACCACATGGCATCGCTCTTCTGCAGCAGGACTGCCCCCAGGCCAAAGGAAGAAGCATCAGCAGAGATCTTTAAAGCACTGTTTGGGTTGTATAATGTGAGCACTGGTGTGGATGACAGCTCTGTTTTTAACTGATCAAAGGCGGCCTGCTGCTCTGTCCCCCAGTACCAGTGGTTCTTCTTGGACAGCAGGTCTCGTAGCACTTTGTCTTTTTCAGCCAGGTTAGGCAAGAAGCGGCCCAGCTGATTGACCATGCCCAGAAAACTCCTGAGTTCGCTGACATTTTTGGGTGCATCCATCTCTTGTACTGCTCTCGTCTTCTCTGGATCTGGCTTCACTCCATCTGCTGAAATCACATGACCCAGGAATCTGACTGTGTGGCGTGTGAGCTCACATTTGTCCATGTTGAGCGTAATGCCGGCCTTTTGTGCCTTCTTTAGCACCGCATGTAGCCGCACATCATGCTCCTCCTGCGTCTGTCCCCAGACCAGGATGTCGTCCATGTGACACAGTACCCCCTCCAGGCCACCGGTCACTTCTGTCACCATCATCCTTTGAAAGTGCTCGGGGGCTGATGCTATGCCAAAGGGTAGACGGTTAAAATAGTAGCGCCCATAAGGCGTGATGAAGGTGGTGTATTTGGCAGACTCTTTTGTCAATGGTACTTGCCAAAAGCCCATGTTGGCATCTAATTTGCTGAAGACTGTTGCGCCAGCTAGCATGCCCAGAGTGTGCTCGACAGAAGGCAGGATAAACTTTTCTCTGCATACTGATTCATTCATCATTGTGAAATCCACACAAATGCGAACATCACCTGCTTTTTTCGGCACCACCACCATCCCGGCACACCAATCAGTCGGCTCCTCAATCTTGGTGATTACGCCCATCTTCTCCATACGGTCTATCTCCTCCTTCACTTTTCCCATAAGCGGCAGAGGGACTCTGCGTGGTGTGTGGAGAGAGAAGGGCACAGCCTCTGGCTTTAATTTAATTGAGTATGGCCTCAGAACAAGACCCAAGCCGCTACACAGCTTCGGATATTGTTGTTTCATTGATTCCATGGTGATGCTGTCAACCCTGCACACAAGCTGAAGCTGTTCTATGGCAGGCCTTCCCAACAGTGCAGTGTGCAGGTCTTTTACTACATAAATGTTCTCTATGGCTGTCTTTTTGCCTCTGCGCAGTGTTTCTCTGGCTACACCTAGGACAGAGAGTGCATTGCCCCCTGGCCCAAACAACGGGCGTGTCGGCACTGCCAGGCGCTTCACATCATGCCCCCCTGTAATGTCATGGTACACCTCGGCTGGCATGGCGGTGACATCAGCACCAGTGTCTATTTTAAAGCACACTTTTTTTTGTCTCACTTGTAGCTGCACCGTCCACGGGTCTTTTCCAGCATCCACGGCTCCCAGGAAAAAGCTCTCTTCTTCCTCTGTAGTGACAGCATTCAGAGATTTTGCACTGTTTCTGCACACTTTGCCATAATGTCCCTTTTTGCCACAGTTGTGACACACAGCATCTTTAGCAGGGCATTCCCATTTTCCATGCGAGGGCATTTTTCCACATCTATAACAGGCCTTTGAACCTGGCTGTGGCCGTGTATTAAGTTTATTTTTGCCTGGTGTTTGTGCTTGTGGCTGAGGCTTTGAGGGAAATTTGGGTTTTCTGTAGCTTTTAGCATGCACAGCATCAACATTAGAGCACTTGCTAGCACCGCCATTTTCTCCTCTTAAGTCAGACCGCTGTCGTCTAACTTCTTCAGACTGCCTTGTCTTTGTTATCGCAGTTCCAAGGGTTAGGTCTCTGTCTAGCTGTAGCTTTTCTGACAATGAGACGTTTCTCAGCCCGACCACTAACCTGTCGCGGATCAGCTCGTTCTGTAACTGTCCATAGTTGCAGTGTTCAGCTAATCCGTATAGAGCAGTGATGAAGGAATCCACCGTTTCTTCTGGCAGTTGCACACGCTGATTGAACTTGGCTCTTTCGTAGATTACATTCTTTTTAGGCACAAAAAATGCATCAAAGCCAGCCTTAACATCCGTGTACACCTTCCTCTCATCTGCAGTTAGCGTTAGCCCCTTTAGCACATCTTCGGCTTCATCACCCATGCAGTACACTAACGTGTTCACCTGGTTTTCTTCCGACGTTGCGTTTAAGTTGCTTGCAAGCCGAAAGCGGTCGAATCTCCTGATCCAACGCTCCCATTCTTGAGGCTTGGTAAAATCGAATGGCTCTGGAGGTTGTATTGTGAACGTAGCAGTTGGTGTAGGTTGCGCCATATCTGCCAGCTCATCTCACCTTTCTCCGCCAAAACGATACACTTTCCTCTTCTTCTTTTTTTTTTTTCGCTTACAAGTATCCCGTTTCTGACACCATATCGAATTATTCTTATAATGAGGCTCGTACAACGACGTAATCGGAGTCTGTCTTTATTTAGCAACTCACTACAGCAGCTGCCTCGTGCTGCATCCCCGGGCCCTGCTGCTAGGCCTCTCTCCAGTTACGCCCACAGCCCCACCTTCAGGCCGGATGCTGTCACTGCAGCCTGACCACTGGCAGCAGAATAAAGGCATTCCTTACTCTATTATTCCATAATACCACACATACCAAGTGCAGGCTTCTTTAAAGAGGTCAAGTGTTAAAGTTGAAAGGCTTTCCAGTCTTTCCATTTCCAAAATCTCTCTGCTGGGCTTTTGATTCAAAGTCAACTTATACCATGAAAGCGTGGAGTGAAAATATCTCTGATCTTTGATCAGTCTGAAGAAGGGTCTTGACCAGAATCGTTGCCTATTTCTTCTCTCCATAGATGCTGCCTCACCCGCTGAGTTCCTTCAGCATTTTTGTCTACCTCCGATCTACACAGTAGGTTTTTAAGTCCGTTTTTAAATTGCCCATCCATCTTTATCATTGGCTATTCCAGCACTATCTTCCCAATGGTGAATGTGCTGAACCTCGTGAAGGTGAGGATGAGGGAACTAAATGCTGCTTTTCTGGGTTAAAGGCCAGAACCTGTCGTTATCAAACACTCACCATTTCCATTGCTTCCCCTTGTTTAAAGAAGTTTCAATGCGGAGTTTCCTTCTCCTGCCTGAGAATGTTCCTAGTTTCACTTTGTTTACTGACCCTCTTTTATTTCAAAATATCTCACTTAGACTCTCATGTGATTCAAACCCCTTTTTAAAAATAACCCATCTACCGCAATGCACAACAGTCTCTCTCCCTGCACCACTCTCCTCTCTGCCTGTCCAGCCAGCACTGCCTGTCTGTTGTCATTGGTCAGAGCAGAGACAACGGCAATGAGCAGCTCATGATGTACTGTCCAGATACGCCAGCCCAGTGGCACAGTGTGTGTGTGTGTGTCTGTCCCACAGTGTGTGTGTGTGTGTGTGTGTGTGTCTGTCCCACAGTGTGTGTGTGTGTGTGTGTCTGTCCCACAGTGTGTGTGTGTGTCTGTCCCACAGTGTGTGTGTGTGTGTGTCCCACAGTGTGTGTGTGTGTGTGTGTGTCTCTGTCCCACAGTGTGTGTGTGTGTGTCTGTCCCACAGTGTGTGTGTGTGTGTCTGTCCCACAGTGTGTGTGTGTGTGTGTGTGTGTCCCACAGTGTGTGTGTCTGTGTGTGTGTGTGTGTGTGTCCCACAGTGTGTGTGTGTGTGTGAGTCTCAGTGTGTGTGTGTGTCTCAGTGTGTGTGTGTGTGTCTCAGTGTGTGTGTGTGTGTGTCTCAGTGTGTGTGTGTGTGTCTCAGTGTGTGTGTCTCAGTGTGTGTGTGTGTGTGTCTCAGTGTGTGTGTGTGTGTCTCAGTGTGTGTCTCAGTGTGTGTGTGTCTCAGTGTGTGTGTCTCAGTGTGTGTGTCTCAGTGTGTGTGTCTCAGTGTGTGTGTGTGTCCCACAGTGTGTGTGTGTGTGTGTGTGTCCCACAGTGTGTGTGTGTGTGTGTGTGTGTCTCAGTGTGTGTGTGTGTCTCAGTGTGTGTGTGTGTGTGTGTGTGTGTGTGTGTCTCAGTGTGTGTGTGTGTGTGTCTCAGTGTGTGTGTGTGTGTGTCTCAGTGTGTGTGTGTGTCTCAGTGTGTGTGTGTGTGTGTCCCACAGTGTGTGTGTGTGTGTGTGTGTGTGTGTGTCTGTCTGTCCCACAGTGTGTGTGTGTGTGTGTGTGTGTGTGTCTGTCCCACAGTGTGTGTGTGCGTGTGTGTGTGTCCCACAGTGTGTGTGTGTGTGGCTCTGCCTGTCCCAGTTACCCCTCGATCATTCCTCTCTCTCTCCACTGATGCTTCTCCTGCAGTCGTTTATAATTGAAATTATGTGTTTAATGAACAAGCTGCTGTTATATTCAGTAATAAAGTACTTCGAGACATCGTTAACAATATGTCATAAACACAGATGAGTGTTTATCAGGTCGCTAAGAAGAAGGAATTCTGCCCGGTAACTGCAAAAAGATTCATTGCTTCACCAGCCAAAGTGATCGGCTGCCCACCAGCATGTCACTCACATCTATGTTCACACACTGATGCAGAGTTTAACATTGGGCAGAGACTGGTGCAAACATATATGGTTCAGGTGTGTGTGTGTGTACGTGTGTGTGTGTACATGTGTGTGTGTGTGTGTGTGTACATGTGTGTGTACGTGTGTGTGTATGTATACGTGTGTACGTGTGTGTGTGTACGTGTGTGTGTGTGTGTGTGTGTATATGTACATGTGTGTGTGTGTGTGCGTGTGTGTGTATGTATACGTGTGTGTGTATGTGTACGTGTGTGTTTACATAGATACATAGATACATAGAAAATAGGTGCAGGAGTAGGCCATTCGGCCCTTCGAGCCTGCACCGCCATTCAATATGATCATGGCTGATCATCCAACTCAGTATCCCGTACCTGCCTTCTCTCCATACCCCCTGATCCCCTTAGCCACAAGGGCCACATCTAACTCCCTCTTAAATATAGCCAATGAACTGGCCTCAACTACCCTCTGTGGCAGAGAGTTCCAGAGATTCACCACTCTCTGTGTGAAAAAGTTTTTCCTCATCTCGGTCTTAAAGGATTTCCCCCTTATCCTTAAGCTGTGACCCCTTGTCCTGGACTTCCCCAACATCGGGAACAATCTTCCTGCATCTAGCCTGTCCAACCCCATAAGAATTTTGTACGTTTCTATAAGATCCCCTCTCAATCTCCTAAATTCTAGCGAGTATAAGCCAAGTCTATCCAGTCTTTCTTCATATGAAAGTCCTGACATCCCAGGAATCAGTCTGGTGAACCTTCTCTGCACTCCCTCTATGGGTATAATGTCCTTCCTCAGATTTGGAGACCAAAACTGTACGCAATACTCCAGGTGTGGTCTCACCAAGACCCTGTACAACTGCAGTAGAACCTCCCTGCTCCTATACTCAAATCCTCTTGCTATGAAGGCCAACATACCATTCGCTTTCTTCACTGCCTGCTGCACCTGCATGCCTACTTTCAATGACTGGTATACCATGACACCCAGGTCTCGCTGCATCTCCCCATTTCCTAATCGGCCACCATTTAGATAATAGTCTGCCTTCCCGTTTTTGCCACCAAAGTGGATAACCTCACATTTATCCACATTATACTGCATCTGCCAAACATTTGCCCACTCACCCAGCCTATCCAAGTCACCTTGCAGTCTCCTAGCATCCTCCTCACAGCTAACACTGCCCCCCAGCTTAGTGTCATCCGCAAACTTGGAGATGTTGCCTTCAATTCCCTCATCCAGCTCATTAATATATATTGTAAATAGCTGGGGTCCCAGCACCGAGCCTTGCGGTACCCCACTAGTCACTGCCTGCCATTGTGAAAAGGACCCGTTTACTCCTACTCTTTGCTTCCTGTTTGCCAGCCAGTTCTCTATCCACATCAATACTGAACCCCCAATACCGAGTGCTTTAAGTTTGTATACTAATCTCTTATGTGGTACCTTGTCGAAAGCCTTCTGAAAGTCCAGATACAACACATCCACTGGTTCTCCCCTATCCACTCTACTAGTTACATCCTCGAAAAATTCTATAAGATTCGTCAGACATGATTTACCTTTCGTAAATCCATGCTGACTTTGTCCAATGATTTCACCACTTTCCAAATGTGCTGCTATCCCATCTTTAATAAGTGACTCCAGCAGTTTCCCCACTACCGATGTTAGACTAACTGATCTGTAATTCCCCGTTTTCTCTCTCCCTCCCTTCTTAAAAAGTGGGTTACGTTTGCTACCCTCCAATCCTCAGGAACTACTCCAGAATCTAAAGAGTTTTTAAAAATTATCACTAATGCATCCACTATTTCTGGAGCTACTTCCTTAAGTACTCTGGGATGCAGCCTATCTGGCCCTGGTGATTTATCGGCCTTTAATCCATTCAATTTACCAAACACCACTTACCGACTAACCTGGATTTCACTCAGTTCCTCCATCTCCTTTGACCCGCGGCCCCCTGCTATTTCCGGCAGATTATTTATGTCTTCCTTAGTGAAGACGGAACCAAAGTAGTTATTCAATTGGTCTGCCATATTCTTGTTCCCCATGATCAATTCACCTGTTTCTGACTGCAAGGGACCTATATTTGTTTTAACTAATCTCTTTCTCTTCACATATCTATAAAAACGTTTGCAGTCAGTTTGTATGTTCCCTGCCAGTTTCCTTTCATAATCTATTTTCCCTTTCCTAATTAAGCCCTTTGTCCTCCTCTGCTCGTCTCTGAATTTCTCCCAGTCCTCTGGTATGCTGCTTTTTCTGGCTAATTTGTACGCATCATCTTTTGCTTTGATACTATCCCTGATTTCCCTTGTTATCCACGGATGCACTACCTTCCCTGATTTATTCTTTTGCCAAACTGGGATGAACAATTTTTGTAGTTCATCCATGCAGTCTTTAAATGCCTTCCATTGCATATCCACCGTCAACCCTTTTAGAACTAATTGCCAGTCAATCTTGGCCAATTCACGTCTCATACCCTCAAAGTTACCTTTCTTTAAGTTCAGAACCGTTGTTTCTGAATTAACAATGTCACTCTCCATCCTAATGAAGAACTCAACCATATTATGGTCACTCTTGCCCAAGGGGGCACGTACAACAAGACTGCTAACTAACCCTTCCTCATTACTCAATACCCAGTCTAGAATAGCCTGCTCTCTCGTTGGTTCCTCTACATGTTGGTTTAGATAACTATCCCGCATACATTCCAAGAAATCCTCTTCCTCAGCACCCCTGCCAATTTGATTCACCCAATCTATATGTAGATTGAAGTCACCCATTATAACTGTTATAACTGTTTTGCCTTTGTTGCACGCATTTCTAATTTCCTGTTTGATGCCATCCCCAACTTGTGTGTGTGTACGTGTGTGTGTGTATGTGTACATGTGTGTGTGTACGTGCGTGTGTGTGTGTGTACGTGCGTGTGTGTGTGTTTACACGTATTGCTCTCTGAGCAGTAGTGGGTCTGGTAGTGGAATATTCCAAGGTTCTGGAACGTTCCGGTGCCCTACTCTTCCATGTTCTATGTTGATTGTATCTGGATGTGTTGTATCTGGACTTTCAGAAGGCTTTCGACAAGGTACCACATAAGAGATTAGGATACAAACTTAAATCACACGGTATTGGGGGTTCAGTATTGATGTGGATAGAGAACTGGCTGGCAAACAGGAAGCAAAGAGTAGGAGTAAACGGGTCCTTTTCACAATGGCAGGCAGTGACTAGTGGGGTACCGCAAGGCTCAGTGCTGGGACCCCAGCTATTTACAATTTATATTAATGATCTGGACGAGGGAATTGAAAGCAACATCTCCAAGTTTGCGGATGACACTAAGCTGGGGGGCAGTGTTAGCTGTGAGGAGGATGCTAGGAGACTGCAAGGTGACTTGGATAGGCTGGGTGAGTGGGCAAATGTTTGGCAGATGCAGTATAATGTGGATAAATGTGAGGTTATCCACTTTGGTAGCGAAAACGGGAAGGCAGACTATTATCTAAATGGTGGCCGATTAGGAAATGGGGAGATGCAGCGAGACCTGGGTGTCATGGTACACCAGTCATTGAAAGTAGGCATGCAGGTGCAGCAGGCAGTGAAGAAAGCGAATGGTATGTTGGCCTTCATAGCAAGAGGATTTGAGTATAGGAGCAGGGAGGTTCTACTGCAGTTGTACAGGGTCTTGGTGAGACCACACCTGGAGTATTGCGTACAGTTTTGGTCTCCAAATCTGAGGAAGGACATTATAGCCATAGAGGGAGTGCAGAGAAGGTTCACCAGACTGATTCCTGGGATGTCAGGACTTTCATATGAAGAAAGACTGGATAGACTTGGCTTATACTCGCTAGAATTTAGGAGATTGAGAGGGGATCTTATAGAAACGTACAAAATTCTTATGGGGTTGGACAGGCTAGATGCAGGAAGATTGTTCCCGATGTTGGGGAAGTCCAGGACAAGGGGTCACAGCTTAAGGATAAGGGGGAAATCCTTTAAGACCGAGATGAGGAAAAACTTTTTCACACAGAGAGTGGTGAATCTCTGGAACTCTCTGCCACAGAGGGTAGTTGAGGCCAGTTCATTGGCTATATTTAAGAGGGAATTAGATGTGGCCCTTGTGGCTAAAGGGATCAGGGGGTATGGAGAGAAGGCAGGTATGGGATACTGAGTTGGATGATCAGCCATGATTGTATTGAATGGCGGTGCAGGCTCGAAGGGCCGAATGGCCTACTCCTGCACCTATTTTCTATGTATCTATGTATCTATGATTCAAGTCCCAGCAACCAGCTCTCTCTCTCTCTCCCCCTCTACATTGGGGACCTGGGGTGGAGGGTATTGCACGGAGGTGTTCCCTGCAACCTGTTTCTCTCACGGTTCACACACTCGCCAGCCACCTGCCACTTTTGCGGGCTGGAAGAGTCTGTGTACCACGTGTATATGGAGTGGGTGAGGCTGCAGCCACGGTTTGAATACCTAAAGGGGTTGCTCCTTGCCTTCTGGCTGCATTTCTCACCCACCATCCTCATCTTTGGACATGCTGTGCGTAGGGGAGAGGATGGGGCTGAAGATGTCCTGGTTGGGTTGCTGCTGGGCCTGACCAAGCTGGCCATCCGCGAGTCACGGCACCAGGCAGTGGAGGGCTTTACCTGAGCCGGCTGCCTGCCCCTTTTCCGGGGTTACGTCCGTGCCCGGGTGGGTTAGAGAGGGAATACGCCCCATCCACGGGCACCCTGGGGGAGTTCCGGGACCGCTGGGCTCCAGGATGTTGAATGCATCCTTGACAAGGAGTGTAAGATAATTGTACAGTAGTTTATTAAGGATATTTGTTTGTATTGTATTATGGTGGTGGGTTCTGGTTTTATTAGTGTAGTGTAATATAATGTTTTTAATAATTGAATAAATGTTTTGAATAATAATCTGCACGCTCTCGTCAGCTCCCTCCAGTGGTGACAGTGAAATGTGCGGCTGGAATGAGGTTGTTGGAACAGCTCAGGTGTGTTACCTGCACCAGTTGTACACCTGTGGCTCGGCTACACCCTGCATGGCGGTCACCACGATGACTGTCTGTAGACCATGCCAGCCTGTTGATGCTCAATGCAATCCTTGCCCTTATTTAGACAATAGACAATAGGTGTAGGAGTAGGCCATTCGGCCCTTCGAGCCAGCACCGCCATTCAATGTAATCATGACTGATCATCCCCAATCAGTACCCCGTTCCTGCCTTCTCCCCATATCCCCTGAGACAGCGATCTTTAAGAGCCCTATCTAGCTCTCTTGAAAGTATCCAGAGAACCTGCCTCTACCGCCCTCTGAGGCAGAGAATTCCACAGACTCACAACTCTCTGTGTGAAAAAGTGTTTCCTCATCTCCATTTTAAACAGCTTACCCCTTATTCTTAAACTGTGGCCCCTGGTTCTGGACTCCCCCAACATCAGGAACATGTTTCCTGCCTCTAGCGTGTCCAAACCCTTAATAATCTTATATGTGTCAATAAGATCTCTGCAAGCTTCTGTCTGGACTCTGCACCTGACCCCAATAACACAGCCTTCCTCCCACAAACATTACTAACATGGTGTAGAATGAGTATTAATTATTCTCTGTTTAATCTGCTGCTACAATTCCACAAATGTTTAAATAATTTTCACAATTGTAAGTTCATAGAAGAGTAAGTTAGCAAGTGACATGATAACTTCAGTGTAGTTTATTGTCACGTGTACCGAGGTACAGTGAAAAGCTTTTTGTTTGTGCTATCCAGTCAGTGGAAAGACAATACATGATTACAATCAAACGGTCCACAGTGTACAGATACAGGATAAAGGGAATAACGTTTAGTGCAAGGTTAAGTCCAGTAAAGTCCGATTAGAAAGGTAGATAGTAGTTCAGGACCGCTCTCTAGATGTTGATAGGATGGTCCAGTTGCCTGATAACAGCTGGGAAGAAACGTAACCAGGGGTGCGACTGGTCCTTGATGATGCTGCTGGCCTTGCCGAGGCAGCGTGAAGTGTAGATGGGGTCAATAGAAGGGAGGTTAGTTTGTGTGACGGTCTGGGCTGCGTCCACAATTCTCTGCAATTTTTTGTGGTCTTGGATGGAGCTGTTCCCAAACCATGCTGTGATGCATCCTGATAAGATGCTTTCTGTGGCGCATCTGTAGAAGTTGGTGAGAGTTGTAGGGGACGTGCCAAACTTCCTAAGCCCTCTAAGGAAGTAGAGGCGTTGGTGTGCTTTCTTGGTCGTT
The DNA here is from genome assembly GCA_038087875.1 of Malacoraja senta. NCBI lineage: Eukaryota > Metazoa > Chordata > Chondrichthyes > Rajiformes > Rajidae > Malacoraja > Malacoraja senta. Next base: position 73,177,471 of record CM075982.1, read on the forward strand.
GCTGCAACATGGGTGGTCCAGGAGAAGTCGTTGGTGATATTGACTCCTAGGAACTTTTTCTGTTTTTATTTCAAAGACCAGAGGGCAGAGTGTTTAGGTGAGAGGGGCAAAGTTTAAAGGAGACATGTGTTGAAGTATTTTAAGGGAGTATGGTAAATGCCTGGAACATGCCTGGGGGTGGTGGTGGAGGCAGGTACAAGCAGGGCATTTAAGACGCTTTTAGTCATGCACAGTTGGGAATGGAGGGATATGGGTCGCATGCAGACAGAGGAGATTAGTTTAACTTGGGTAGACAAAAATGCTGGAGAAATTCAGCGGGTGAGACAGCATCGATGGACAGAAGGAATAGGCGACATTTCGGGTCGAGATGTGAGCTGAAGGGCCTTTTCCTGTGCTGGACTGTTCCATGTTTAGCTTTGTTTAAAATGTCTGTATGAGCCCGTACTGCCAATAGTGCTCTTGGAGCATTCTGCTCTCTGGAAATAAGTGATTAAACTCAGCCAAACCAGCTGCTTCTGCCTCGCGACTAATTCTAAAATGGGTATTTCAGCTGAAACTCTCAACAGGATCGTTAATTGGAGAAAAGACAGAGGGTTAGAATTTAAATGTTGGCACCAGCTGACATTTGATCAAATGATCCAACCCGGTTCCATTTGCTTCCTGCTCTGGAGGCTGGTCCCCTTAGTTCAGTCACAAAAGCCACCAGCGACATTGTAACCAAAGACATTCACCGCTGTAAACTACAACACTCAAACAGTTGTGGTCAGCACTGAAGTGAATTATTCCAGATTGTCATTTGCAATTATGTTATTTATTATTAATTGATAGCCTTGATTTTTTTTTTAATCAGCGAGAAAATCTATCCTGCGATAGTTTTAACAAAGAAATTATTAAAATTCATTTTACCAAACACAAAACACAAAGATTGTTCTTTGTAAATAAAACAGAAAGTGCTGGGAATATTCAGCAGGTCAGGCAGCATCTGTGGAGAGAGATAAAGTTGCTGTTTGGGGGTCTGTGACCTGAAGCTCCCTGATGCAAGGTTATTTCCTGATACATAAGGTTCTATTCCAGATGTGCAACATCTGCAGATCACCCATTATCAATGTAAATCCTTCCTCTGTTTTTCCTGAAACTTGAAAATGAGATGCGTTAAGAATATTAGCTTTAAAAAGTAAAGTGTTCATGTTGCCATGGTGAGCTGTCGCTTATATCTTTATTTACTGATTTATGTTGCAGCCCTTGGCCTCGTTTTACATTGAGAGCTTGTTCTGCCGACTGCTTCAGGAGGTGACGTTCCGCTCTGCTCTGCCTGGCTGTAACACAGTGGAGCCACAAGGACTTGCCACCAGCGTGGTCACCTGTCAGGTACATGCGATGAGCACTCACCTGGAAATGTATTTTTAACGTTTTACCGCAGCCAAGACATTGCCTGAGGCAACACCCAGATGTGGGCAGATGTGGGCAGATGATGATCTGCAGTGGGAGCCATGTCACTTAGTGATGGTCCAGTGAGCTATAGATGCATTGTGATGTGAGTGACTGAAAGCCTTTTAAAGCTCTTGTTACGCTTCCATGTATAGAGCCTAGATGGAGACACAGGAAATGTGACATTATGTGCATGTGGGAGTCATAAATAAATCTGTAATTGAGCTCCATCAGTGTAGGTGAAGGTAATATTCACACAACTGTCTGCTTCACTGTGATCGTGATCTGGCTATGTTGAGTTTAGTTTATTGTCACGTGTGCCAAGGTACAGTGAAAAGCTCTGGTGCCTGTCAGACAGTTTAGTTCAACCTGTTCTGTTTGTGGCTCTCATTGAAAGATGGGTCCAAAAAGGTCTGTGCTTCTACTGATGTTAACTCAGCGGGTCAGGCAGCATCTGTGGAGAACATGGATAGGTGACGTTTCACAGAGTGCTGGAGTAACTCAGCGGGTCAGGCAGCATCTGTGGAGCGAAGGAAATGGGCAACCTTTCGGGCCGAAACCCTGAAGGAAATAGGCAACGTTTCGGGCCGAAACCCGGAAGGGTTTCGGGCCGAAACGTTGCCTATTTCCTTCGCTCCATAGATGCTGCCGGAACATGGATAGGTGACGTTTCACAGAGTGCTGGAGTAACTCAGCGGGTCAGGCAGCATCTGTGGAGAACATGGATAGGTGACGTTTCACAGAGTGCTGGAGTAACTCAGCGGGTCAGGCAGCATCTGTGGAGAACATGGATGGGTGACGTTTCACAGAGTGCTGGAGTAACTCAGCGGGTCAGGCAGCATCTGTGGAGCGAAGGAAATGGGCAACCTTTCGGGCCAAAACCCTGAAGGAAATAGGCAACGTTTCAGGCCGAAACCCGGAAGGGTTTCGGGCCGAAACGTTGCCTATTTCCTTTGCTCCATAGATGCTGCCGGAACATGGATAGGTGACGTTTCACAGAGTGCTGGAGTAACTCAGCGGGTCAGGCAGCATCTGTGGAGAACATGGATAGGTGACGTTTCACAGAGTGCTGGAGTAACTCAGCGGGTCAGGCAGCATCTGTGGAGAACATGGATAGGTGACGTTTCGGATCGGGACCCTTCTTCAGACTACAGTTCTTCAGAGATGCTGCCTGACCTGCTGAGTTATTCCAGTACTTTGTGTCCTTTTTTGAACATCAACATCTGCAGTTCATGGTTTCTACTATCAACAAGTAGAATGTGTCATTCAGCACTGGGCCATTCTGGGGGAGCGAGAGGGGGCTAGAACAGTTCAGCACTGGGCCATTTTGGGGGAGCGAGAGGGGGCTAGCCCAGGGTAACGACCTGTCCCACATGGCCTGACTGCACCTGCTGCCCAGTGACGTGACATTGATCCTTTCACGGTGACCTCCCAATGACCCTCATAACGGGAAACATCCGGATCACTGTGTTAGCCATGTGGTCATCCAAGTTGTGGTCATCCAAGTTGTGGTCATCCAAGTTGTGGTCATCCAAGTTGTGGTCATCCATGATGTGACCATCCATGGTGTGACCATCCATAGTGTGACCATCATGGTGTGACCATCCATAGTGTGACCATCATCATGTGACCATCCATAGTGTGACCATCCATAGTGTGACCATCCATGATGTGACCATCCATAGTGTGACCATCCATGATGTGACCATCCATAGTGTGACCATCCATGATGTGACCATCCATAGTGTGACCATCTATAATGTGACCATCCATGATGTGACCATCTATAATGTGACCATCCATGATGTGACCATCCATGATGTGACCATCTATAATGTGACCATCCATGATGTGACCATCCATAGTGTGACCATCATAGTGTGGCCATCCATGATGTGACCATCCATAGTGTGACCATCCATAGTGTGACCATCCATAGTGTGGCCATCCATAGTGTGACCATCTATAATGTGACCATCTATAATGTGACCATCTATAATGTGACCATCCATGATGTGACCATCCATAGTGTGACCAATCCACAGTGTGACCATCCACAGTGTGACCATCATCATGTGACCATCCATAGTGTGACCATCCATTCATTGACCCTCCTGCTGAAGGTGCAGTTTCACTAAGATTCTTATTGCTTTGACTCAGTTACCTGCCAGCTGGTCTTGCCCTGGCCTCTCCTGTGGATCATTTATATCAACGGTCACTTTACATAAGCCTTCTTTCTGACACCAACTAAGGTTGTTCCACTTGAAATGTACGTGATTAATTCTCCTCACAGATCGTCACAGCTACTCAGTCTGAAGAAGGGTCTCGACCCGAAACGTTATCCATTCCTTCTCTCCATAGATGCTGCCTCAGCCGCTAAGTACTCCAGCACTTTGTGTCTACCTTCGTATTTCCAGAGAACCGGCCTCCACCGCCCTCAGAGGCAGAGAATTCCACAGACTCACCACTCTCTGTGTGAAAGTAACGCCCTCACTACCTGAACACGACAGCACACAAATAAACCGCAGCCCCAGTTGACAAGAGGATTGGAGGGTGGCAAATGTTGAGCCTCTTTTCAAGAAGGGCTGCAGGGAAAATGCTGGGAACTATAGGTCGGTGAACTTAACATCTGTAGTTGGTAAGTTACTGGAGAGTATTCTGAGGGAATAGGATATACAGGCATTTGGATGGGCAAGGGCTGATTAGGGAGAGGGCAGCATGGTTTGGTACGTGGGAGGTCGTGTCTCACAAATCTGATTGAGTTTTTGAAGACGTGACCAAAAAGATTGATGAGGGCAGAGCTGTAGATGTTGTGTACATGGATTTCAGTAAAACGTTCGACAAGGTTCCGCATGGTAGGCTACTCTGGAAGGTTAGATCGCATGGGATCCAAGGAGAGATAGCTGAATAGATAGCAAATTGGCTCCATGGAAGGAAGCAGGAGGGTAATGGAGGAAGGTTGCTTCTCAGACTGGAGGCCTGTGACTAATGGTGTGCCTCAGGGTTCGGTGCTGGGCCCATTACTGTTTGTCATCTACATCAATGATTTGGATGAGAACATAAATGCAGGATTAGCAAGTTTGCTGATGATACAAAAGTTAGTGGTCCTGCCCTGGTGTTCTGTGAAAGATTACAGCCGGATCTGGATCGATTTGCCAGGTGGGGGAGGAAACGCTTGAAGGAATTTTACGGATGGAATTTAATATGGAGAAGTGTGAGGTGTTGCATTTTGGGACGACGAACAAATGTTTGTCTGTATGTACGAGTTTGTACGTTCTCCCCGTGAAATGCATGGGTTTTCTCTGAAATCTTCGGTTTACTCCCACACTCCAAAGATGTAGAGGTTTGTGGGTTAATTGGCTTGGTAAATGTAAACATTGTCCCCAGTGGGTGTAGGATAGTGTTAATGTGTGGGATTCGTCTGGTCGGCGCGGACCCGGTGAAATTCCGCGCTGTATCTCTAAACTGAACAAGGGCAGAGACCTACACAGTGAATGGTAGGCCTCTGGATAGTGTTGTACAATAGAGGGATCTAGGAGTACAGGTGCTGTTCATTGAAGGTCGAGTCGCAGGTGGATAAGGTGGTCAAAAAGGCTTTTGGCACTTTGACCTTCATCAGTCAGAGTATTGAGTATAGAAGTTGGGAGGTCATGTTGCAGTTGTATAAGACTTTGGTGAGACCACATTTAGAATATTGTGTTCAGTTCTGGGCACCATGTTATGGAAAGATATTGTCAAGCTGGAAAGGGTTCAGAGAAGATTTATGAGGATGTTGCCAGGACTAGAGGGTGTGAGCTATAGGGAGAGGTTGAGTAGACTGGGTCTCTATTCCATGGAGTGCAGAGAAGATGGGGTGATCTTATAGAGGTGTATAAAATCATGAGAGGAATAGATCAGGTAAATGCACAGAGTCTTTTACCCAGAGTAGAGGTATCGAGGACCAGAGGACATAGGTTCAAGGTGAAGGGGAAAAGATTTAATAGGAATCCAAGGAGTAACTTTTTCACACAAAGGATGGTGGGTGTATGGAACGAGCTGCCAGAGGAGGTAGTTGAGGCTGGGACTATCCCATCGTTTAAAAACCAGTTAGACTGGTACATGGATATGACAGGTTTGAAGGGTTTATGGACCAAGCGCAGGCAAGTGGGACTAGTGTAGCTGGGACATTGTTGGCCGGTGTGGGGGCAAGTTGGGCTGAAGGGCCTGTTTCCACACTGTATCACTCTGTGACTAGTGTAGCTGGGACATGTTGGGTGGTGTGGGGGCGAGTTGGGCCGAAGGGCCTGTTTCCACACTGCATCACTCTGTGACTCTAGGACAAGTCCTCCTGCTTATCAGTATTGCTTAGTTGGCAACAAAATGTAGGTAAAAGAATGAGATAAAGTATAGTTTGTGTTACATGCACAAGGCAACACCTGCGCCGTAACAATCGGATGTATTGAGGCCAATTTGTTCTTGCATCAGAAATGTAGCAAAACAAACAAAGTCAGAAACGGCCGGAAACATTCAGGCGATTCGGCCACATCTGTGGGAGAGAAACCGAGTTAACGTCTCAGGTCAAAGACCCTTCATCAGAACTGGGAACAAGTGAAAATAATTCTGCTGTCAGTTGGCGAGAGGATGGGAGAGAGACTGGGAAATATTGCAGCTCTGTCCAGCATATCGCAGTTGCTACCTGCCCAGTTCCCCAGCCCCCCTCCCCCCCTCTAGTTCCCCACTCTCCCCCCTCTCCAGTTCCCCAGCCCCCATCCTCCCCCTCTAGGATAGGTGACGATTTAGATCGGAACCTTCAGACTTTCCCCAGAGGAGCTTTGGGACTGTTTCTCTCTCCACAGATGCTGCCTGACCCGCCTGAGTTACTCCAGCACTCTGTGAAACGTCACCTATCCATGTTCTCCACAGATGCTGCCTGACCCGCTGAGTTACTCCAGCACTCTGTGAAACGTCACCTATCCATGTTCTCCACAGATGCTGCCTGACCCGCTGAGAATACTCCAGCACTCTGTGAAACGTCACCTATCCATGTTCTCCACAGATGTTGCCTGACCCTGAGTTACTCCAGCACTCTGTGAACTCACCTATCCATGTTCTCCACAGATGCTGCCTGACCCGCTGAGATACTCCAGCACTCTGTGAAACGTCACCTATCCATGTTCTCCACAGATGTTGCCTGACCCGCTGAGTTACTCCAGCACTCCTGTGAAACGTCACCTATCCATGTTCCGGCAGCATCTATGGAGCGAAGGAAATAGGCAACGTTTCGGCCCGAAACCCTTCTGGGTTTCAGCCCGAAACGTTGCCTATTTCCTTCAGGGTTTCGGCCCAAAAGGTTGCCCATTTCCTTCGCTCCACAGATGCTGCCTGACCCGCTGAGTTACTCAAGCACTCTGTGAAACGTCACCTATCCATGTTCTCCACAGATGCTGCCTGAACCCGCATGATTTACTCCAGCATTTTTTATTTTCATTCCAATTTCTGTAACCCACAGCTTTTTGACAGTCAAGAGTAAATCATTTCTTATCCAAGGACGTTTAGCATTAAAGGCGAATCTTAAATGAAACATATTCTCGAACGGAAGGATGAGACAGAATAGTGATCAATATTCTCTAAGGCTTGTGGTAAACAATGGCAATGATATATTGTTCGACTGGAACACGCAAGAGCAATCCACGTGGGCAGAATGAACGGAGAGATGAATTCTTGAACAAATTCCCACCTGGGTTCACATTCATTCTGCTGCCAAAGATCACTGCATATGTGCCATCAACAATATTCATTGTCACCTACATAATTGATCATTTTCCTGGACGTACTTTTGGCTGCATTCCTGTTGAACATTATAATTTATGATCTTTGGATCATCTTCAAACCAAGTGGAGAAACATCATAAATATATCAGCCTCAGCACTGTTGACCCTGTGAGAGTTCACTGAGGAAAGGTTTGGCTGCTGTTCTCACCGTTCCTTGCTCTTATTTACATGGAATAGAGTTATCCACGGATTATACTAAGGGAATGACAGTGTGTATAGTACGTAAGATGGACACAAAATGCTGGAGTAACTCAGCAGGACAGGCAGCATCTCTGGAGAGAAGGAATGGGTGATGTTTCGAGTCGAGACCCTTCTTCAGACTGGTTAGGGATAAGGGAAACGAGAGATATAGACGGTGATGTGGAGAGATAAAGAACAATGAATGAATGATATGCAAAAAAGTAACGGAAACAGGCCATTTGTAAGCTGTTTGTTGGGTGAAAACGAGAAGCTGGTGCGACTTGGGTGGGGGAGGGATTAAGAGAGAGGGAATGCCGGGGCTACCTGAAGTGAGAGAAATCATATTCATACCACTGGGCTGTAAGCTGCCCAAGCGAAATATGAGATGCTGTTCCTCCAATATGCGTTTACCCTCACACTGACAATGGAGGAGACTGAGGACAGAAAGGTCTGTGTGGGAATGGCAATAAGAATTACAGTAGAACGTACACAGGTTATACACAAGGTTCTGTGGGTTATGTGGGGATGGGCAGTGTGTGTGAGACACCAACAGGTTATACTGTGGGGAGGACAGTGTATGTGGAGCGTACACAGACTGGTTTAGTTTAGTTTAGTTGCCATCCAGTCAGTGGAAAGACAACACATGATTACAATCGAGCTGTCACGGTGTACAGATACAGGATAAAGGGAATAACGTTTAGTAGATGGGAGGTGAGGACCGCTCTCCAGTTGATGATGGTTCTGTTGCCTGATAACAGCTGGGAAGAAACTGTCCCTGAATCTGGAGGTGTGCGTTTTCACACTTCTGTACCTCTCGACTGATGGGAGAGGGGAGAAGAGGGAGTGACCAGGGTGAGACTGGTCCTACATTATGCTGCTGGCCTTGCTGAGGCAGCGTGAGGTGTAGATGGAGTCAATGGAAGGGAGGTTGGTTTGTGTGATGGTCTGGGCTGCGTCCACAACTCTCTGCGATTTCTTGTCATCTTGGTTGGAGCCGTTTCCAAACCATGCTGTGATGCATCCTGATAAGATGCTTTCTACGGCGCACCCTTTGTGATTGTCGTTGGGGACATGTCGAACTTCCTAAACCTTGTAAGGAAGTAGAGGCGTTGATGTGCTTTCTCGCCCATTGCTTTGATATGTCTTGTCCAGGACAAGTTGCCGGTGATATTTACTAGGATCTTGAATCTTTTAGCCATCTCTAGATGATACAGTGAGGTAGGGTAATGTGTATGGCAGATCTACTGTCTGGTTCTGTGGGGAAGGGCGATGTCCATGTCAAACAATCCAATACTTTGGGGACAAGTTTGGAATTCAACCAAAACTGTACACTTTTGAAACCTTAAATAAAGGCACAAAATACTGGAAATAAACAGCATGTTGTGGAGCACTGCGGTGGAGGGGAAGTCTCACCTGTTCTGGACATGTCAGATGCTGCCCAACTATCGTCCCTGTTATTCCACGTTTCATTGATCATCTCTGATTGATGAGGTGATGTGTTAACATTCTATATGAGGGATGAGGAATTCAAATCCGTTCAGTATTTGCAGAGAAACGTGTGAAATTACCAAGATGGTTTAAAATCCCACTAATTGCCGTTGTGGGAGGGGCTGATGTGGCTGGTGTGTGTAGATGGGAATCTCACTGCAGTGTGGAGTTGTTAGACAGGACGTTCTCTTGTGTCAGGCTGAGAATGATCCAGCGGCCCCCTGATACTAACGTGGTCCCCACCAGCGGCCGGAGGTCCTGGCTCTGAGGAGATGGTCATCATTGCCACCGATGATCATCGATCTTGCTTTGTTAGTGTCGCCGATACCAAAGTACTGTGAAAATACCCTGATTGTGCGTGTGATACAAACAACATACATACATGTGGAGGTGATGCAAGAGAGGAGATTCACAGAGGGTGGAGTAGGAAAACACCAGAGACTTCACTTGCTGGAATTATGATCAAAACACAGAGTGCTGGAGTAACTCAGCGGGTCAGGCAGCATCTGTGGAGAACATGGATAGGTGACGTTTCACAGAGTGCTGGAGTAACTCAGCGGGTCAGGCAGCATCTGTGGGGAACATGGATAGGTGATGTTTCACAGAGTGCTGGAGTAACTCAGCGGGTCAGGCAGCATCTGTGGAGAACATGGATAGGTGACGTTTCACAGAGTGCTGGAGTAACTCAGCGGGTCAGGCAGCATCTGTGGGGAACATGGATAGGTGACGTTTCACAGAGTGCTGGAGTAACTCAGCGGGTCAGGCAGCATCCCAGGCGAACATGGATAGGTGACGTTTCACAGAGTGCTGGAGTCACTCAGCGGGTCAGGCAGCATTTGTGGAGGGAAATGGGCTGGAGAGTTTTGTGTTAGGACCCTTTTTCAATCAGTCTGAAGCAGGGTCCTGACCCAAAACATTTTCTGTCCATTTCCCTCCACAGATGCTGCCTGACCCATTGAGTTCCTCCTGCGCTGTTTTTGTGTGTGCAGAAAACAGTATTACAGCTATAGCAAAAATGCAGGTGAGAAAAAAGTGCAAGGGCCGTAACAAGGTAGATTGGAAGATCAGGAATTCACCCTTAGCATATGAGATGTCTGTTCAAGTGACTGAGAACAGCACGGAAAGAGGTGTTATTGAAGCTCGTGGTAATCCTTTCAAGCTTTTGGATCTTCTAAGGATGGACTCAAAATGCTGGAGCAACTTAGCAGTCGGGCAGCATCCCTGGAAAACATGAACAAGTCAAGTCGTCAAGTCAAGAGAGTTTATTGTCATGTGTCCCAGATAGGACAATGACATTCTTGCACATATCATCCATGGTATTGGAGATTAGTGGGCAAAATTAGAGCACATGGTATTGGGGGTAGGGTATTGACATGGATAGAGAATTGGTTGGCAGACAGGAAACAAAGAGTAGGAATAAACGGGTCCCTGTCAGAATGGCAGGCAGTGGCGAGTGGAGTGCCACAGGTCTCGGTGCTGGGACCGCAACTATTTTCAATATTTAGATGATGGGATTAAAAGTAACATTAGCAAATTTGCAGATGACACAAAGCTGGGTGGCAGTGTGAACTGCAAAGAGGATACTAGGAGATTGCAGGGTGACTTGGACAGGTTGAGTGAGTGGGCAGATGCATGGCAGATGCTGTATAATGTAGTTAAATGTGAGGTTATCCACTTTGGCGACAAGAACAAGGAGGCAGATTATTATCTCAATGGTGTCATATTAGGAAAAAGGGAGGTACAACGAGACCTGGGTGTCCTTGTACACCAGTCACTGAAAGTAAACTTGCAGTTACAGCTGGCAGTGAAGAAAGCTAATGGCATGTCGGCCTTCAGAACGAGAGGATTTGAGTGTAGGAGTAAAGAGGTCCTTCTGCAGTTGTACAGGGCCCTGCTGAGATCACATCTGGAATATTGTGTGCAGTTTTGGTCTCCTAATTTGAGGAAGGACATTCTTGCTATTGAGGGAGTGCAGCGTAGGTTCATGAGGTTAATCCCTGGGGTTGCGGAACTTTCATATGAGGAAAGATTGGAAAGACTGGGCTTGTATTCACTGAAATACAAGGATGAAAGGTGATCTTATAGAAACATATAAAATTATAAAAGGACTGGACAAGCTAGATGCAGGAAAAATGTTCCCAATGATGGGGGAGTCCAGAGCCATGGGCCACAGTCTAAGAATAAAGGGGAGGCCATTTTAAACTGAGATTAGAAAAACATTTTCACGCAGAAAGTTGTGAATTTGTGGAATTCTCTGCCACTGAAGGCAGTGGTGGCCAATTCACAGGATGAATTTAAAAGAGAGTTAGATAGAGCTAGTGGAATCAAGGGATATGGGGAGAAGGCAGGCAAGGGTTACTGATTGTGGATGATCAGCCATGATCACAATTAATGGCGGTGCTGGCTCGAAGGCCCAAATGGCCTACTCCTGCACCTATTTTCTATGTTTCTATGTATCTTCTGCCAACAGGAAAGGGGGGAAGACAGAATAACTGGTGTGTGAGTTGCCCTTGATGATGCTGGCTGCTAAATTACCCTGGATTGGGTTGGCATTGCCAAGAGCATCCGTATCTGGAAATGAGTGCACTGGAACTGAAATGATGATATCGCTGTCTATTACTGCGGAATCCATTAGAGTTGTTGTAATGATGTATGAATCCTACACGTCTGCCTAAGGAAATATTTTATTAAATCTAATGGTGTTATAGCCAGTTGAGACCTATAATCTCATATTCTGCTTTAATGCCTTGGAAATATGAATTAAAATGAGTAGAATTAAATTAATTTTGCAATTAACATTTCAGCTCACAGTCTTTATACAGTAAACCTGCAAAAAATGACCTTTGCTATATTTATAATAAATGTTACATTCCAACATGTTTTCATTACATTTTAAAACCACATAGTTAGATATGAAAATTAAATACAGAATTTATATTACACATAGGCATTATTCCACTCTAAATTATTCTGCTGAGATTCTTCACACTGATTGTGTTCTTTCATATGTTTAACATTTCTGAGTGTATACAGCATACACCATGTTGCAGCTGCACCAGTCGTTGGTGAGACCACAGTGGGAGCACAGTGTGCAGTTCTGGTTGTCCAATCTATACAATCACAACTTACAATGGACATTTGGACAGCTGGGAAGGGTTTATATTAGAGGGCTGGGCACCAAATGCAGGTAAATGGGACGAGCCAGAATGTCATTATGGTTAGCACGGACAAGGTGGGTTGAAGGGCCTGTTTCCATATCCTGTTGTATTCAGTTGCATTTTACTGACTCCACCTCATTACAACATGACGTACAGCACTAAATATTCTAAACTATGTTTTGGCAAAGGTACAAATGAGTGATACAAGACAAGATCAATGTGAGACAAGTGTCTGGGGTAAACGTCTGGCACAGGTGCAATATAAAACAGCAACATTATACATTGAAAGTCAATAAACTGCAGGTGCCATGAATTTGGAAATAAAAATCGCAAATGTGGGGAATGGTCAGCAACATTCTTCTCATCGAGCGTCATAGAATCACAGAGTGATACAGTGTGGAAACAAGCCCTTCGGCCCAACTTACCCACACTGGTCAACATGTGTAGCTACACCAGTCCCACCTGCCCGTGTTTGGTCCATATCCCTCCAAACCTGCCCTATCCATGTACTTTGATCCATATCCCACTGTTTCTTAAACGTTGGGATAGTCCCAGCCTCAACTACCTCCTCCGACAATTTGTTCCATACACCAACCACCCTCTGTATGAAAAAGTTACCCCTCAGATTCCTATTGAATCTTTTCCCCTTCACCTCAAACTTATGTCCTCTGGTCCTCGATTCACATACTCTGGGCAAGAGACTCTGTGCGTCTACTCGATATATTCCTCTCATTATTTTATACGCTTTCTCTTCCTGCAGCAGATGCTGCCTGACCTGCTGAGTACCCCCAGTGTTTCTCTTGTTCTGATAATAAATATCACGGTAGACACAAAATGCTGGAGTAAGTCAGCGGGATAAATGTCACGTGTTATTTGAGAGTCTACTGATGAGGGACACGGAAATATGGTGTGCCTTGCTTGATACAATACAAACTAACAAGCAACAAACAGCTCACAGCAAATGTCTCCACAGCCTTTTAGAATCAGAATTGAGAAGATCTGCTGCAATTGTTTTTCTGGATGGAGATGTGAACTACTCAGGCAGTTGCAGTATTTCACTGCAGTCCTTGTGACTGCACTAAAACAAACAGCAGTAAAACCCCAGGCAACAACAAACTCTCTCGTTCTGTGTCAACGTGCAGTTTGCATCAGGGAGCACACTTTTGGAATTATATTTTTAAAACAAATATGAGCTTGCTGAGGTGGGAAAGGACAATTGTTGTCATGTCAGGTATTTAATGGCGTGGTTTTCATTGCTGGAGGAAACATAATTAATGTCTTTGTGTTGAGATAAATCTGAAATTATAAGGGTCATACATCTGATTCTATTAAATTCCGCATTCACAAATATATCTGTGTAAATGTCATGTGTTTTAGCACCTTTGAGCATTTGATCTTTGGTTTTGTGTATAAAAGAGAATCTTGTATATTCATAGCAGTTGACTTGCTTCATACGCACATGAGGATTGTGAGTCTTTGGACTTTTCTTCCTCAGAGGGCAATGGAAGCAGCGTGTTAAAATACTTCACATGCAGAGGTTGACAAGAAGTAGAGAGGGGGGGTTCCCCTTGGTGATCGGGTGCAGAGTTGAGGTTCCCCTCAGATCAGCCGTGATCCTACTGATGGAACTCGAGTTCCCAGCTCCGGCTCCTGTTATATTCACACCTTCCTTCATTCTCACTGCTTCAGTTTTATTTACTTTCCTTGCAAAGTTTCAGTTTTGTTCTTCAAAAGATTTTCCCTGATGTTCCAACACTTTTATTTGAAACAGATGAGTAAAATTGCTGAAGTTTCCTGAAATCATGTCCTTGATTAAACCTATTCAATCTTGAAAATGTGTTTTACTTCGCATTATTTCCAATACTCAAATGTTACAAAATGGATTTCGGTGAATTAATGTCATAGATTAGAAAGTTATTTAGAGTAAATAAGGCTTAAGATATTGCAAATGCTGTAAAGCTTGTGGCAACAACAGCAAATAGTAAATTAAATTTAAATAGTGAAATATGAGGTGCTTAATTTTATTTAGAAGAATATTTATGCCTTGGCAGATAGGAAATTGGGTTAAAGAATAACAAGATCTCAAATATTGGACTATAACTCAATAAAAGTAACAACACAGCAAGGCATGGAAATTCATTTTTTTAAAGTATTAAGTGAAATGCTGGGGAAACAGCGGGTGAGGCAGCATCTATGGAGAGAAGGAATAGGTGACATTCAGACTGCAATGGTTGTGAATCTTTAGAACCTCGCTTAGACCACACTTGGAGAGCACATACATATTTATTGCCTCTACATTATGGAAAATATTGAAACGCATGAGAATATTGCAGAAAATGTAGGCATTTGTGTTGTTAGAGTTCTCTGAAAAGAAAACTGAGAAGAGTTGTAGAAATGTTTTAAATGAAAGAGAGATGGGGTTGAGGAGGGTGAGGGGCAGTTCCACATGTAACTGTGTCAAGGCCACGTGAACAGAGATATACTGTATGTAGGCAGGCACTGGGAACTAAACTGCCGGGTTTAGCAAATGGGAACAAGGTGCTGCAGAAACTCAGAGCCAATGGGATAGATCCTAGTCCTTTGCACGTGTTTATTTTGTGGCTATATTAGAGATTAGAGAGATTCCTATATTTGTCATTCAGACCGTTCAGTCTGAACGAAATTTCATTGCCTGCAGTCATACATATAATAAATAACAAAACACACAATAAACACAAATTAACATCCACCACAGTGAGTTCACCAGGCACCTCCTCACTGTGATGGAGGCAAAAGTCTTAAAGTCTCTGTCTCTTCCCTCTTTGTTCTCCCTCTGCGCTGAGGCGATCCAGGTTTCTGACGTTGTGACCCCGCCGGGTGATGGTAAGTCAGTCCCGCGGCTGAATCTGTGCTCCGTCCGCGACGGGCCGGTTCAAACTCCGCGGCCCGGGGTGGTCGAAGCTGCCGAAGCTGCCACCCTCCAGTCCAGCGGACGCAGCTGTAGTTGCGGGAGCTCCAGAAAAACAGGTCACCCACCTGTGACCTGCACGCTCCCGACGATGTCGTCCACCGGGCCCGCGTCCGAGCCCCGGATTCAGGTCGCCACCAGCGTCCTCGGTCGCCACCGCCGGAACGCCACCGCAGCCCCGAAGCCGGGCAGCCCCGCGCTGGTAAGTCCTGGCTCTGCCTCCGGAGCCTCGAGGTCGGTCGGTCGCAGTTGGAGGCCGCCAGCTCCGCCATTAGGCCTCAGCGCAGTTGGAGGCAGAGAAGGGGGATACAACAAGAAAAAGTCGCATTCCCCCGAAGGAAGAGACAAAAATCATGTTTCACCCCCCCCCCCCACACACGTACACAACCCAATAAACTAAAATTTAACTAAAACAGGACAAAAGAAAAAAAAGAAAAAAAGTAAAAACAGACGGACTGCAGGCGAGCCGCTGCTGTTCAACAGCGCCAACACTTCCGGATTATAACCTCCTGAACCTGTGGTGTTGGGTGGTTCCTCAATTGAGGAATTGGATTGGTATCAGTAATCCTACTTCATTTGAAATAACAGTTTCAATATAGCAGTTCATCATCAAATTGTACTTTGTAAAGATTTGATCTGTATTTTTTTAGGCTAATTAAAGTTTTGATGTAAACTGTGCCGCTGATGACAGCTGGACATAAATAAATTGTAGCTAAAATCAGATGGAATAGGAGCAGCATCAGGCCATTTGGCCCATCAAGTCTACTCTGCCATTCAATCATGGCTGATCTATCTCTCCCTCCTAATCCCCAATGTTGTAATGTTGAAACCAAAGCCAACCCCACCAACAACAAAAGATGATAACTAGGTCATCCATTCCTGGTGACTTGGACAAATGCTGAAAACGGGCGGAATTTGTGGAGACAGAAGCTAATTGAGGAAATGTCCAGATGTTTGGGGCATCCCGGATTTTGCGTATCATCCCTAATGCAGTTTTATGTTCAACGTTGGTGATGGTGGAAGGTTCAGAGGCAGGTTCTCGTCACAAACAGGCAGTAGGTTATAGGCAACAGGTACATGGCATTAAACGTTCATGTTATGGTAAAACTTAGAGAGTGGCCGTTAAGTGTGTCAGAGTGTGTTTGTTCTCACTGTGGCGCAGGAGACGGATTGTCGGCACATTAAAGATGAAGTGTTGATGTTGATGCCATTTATAGCTATGACTGCGTGCAGGATGAGTTGGAGAACAGAATGTCCCAGAAACAGGAGTTGTGCAGCAGCAGCAGGGCAGATTATTCACAGCTTCACCATTTAAGGTCGCAGTTGTTTACTGAATCCCATCCCAGTTCCACTCACATCATGCACATTTCTGGTAAACACTTGTATGAAAATATCTGCAACAATTAGAGATTTTAAAATGTCAATTGCAATTTTCTTCAATGAAAATCACAAATAATCAGGGCCATCTGGTCACAATATGATTTAGCATTTTGCAGCAGAATCCATCTGGTCTTTGGCAAGCGAGCTACAATAATGTTTCCTTATCCAATTCACAAAAAGGAATTTGAATGAAAGTGCAGCCCAATCATTCACATAAAATTTGATTCAAAACCATTTGTCCCATTGGTTCCTCATCACAGTGTTATAAATGACATTTTATTCCAATTGCAGCTTTTTAATAACTTAAAGGCTGATTTTGCCAAACTGCTCTATGTTTCAAAATGCCAGGTCTTAATCTTTTTAGAATTGCAGTGCTAATCTTTTGTATTTCTGCACAATTTATGTCCTGTGGCTCCACTCTCTGTCTCCTTCCACTCT
>CM075982.1:73196799-73217568 GCA_038087875.1 Malacoraja senta
GCTGGACGACTGGTCAATGGGCAGAGGGCAGAGGTCAGTCACACCACCTGGGGCGCTGGTCGGGTCTCCTCAGAGTGAGTGATATATAGTGGCCCTTGTGGCTAAAGGGATCAGAGGGTATGGAGAGAAGGCAGGTACGGGATACTGAGTTGGATGATCAGCCATGATCATATTGAATGGCGGTGCAGGCTCGAAGGGCCGAATGGCCTACTCCTGCACCTAATTTCTATGTTTCTATGTGTCTCCATGTCGGGTCGTTGTTTGACGGAGTATTAGTTGGGGAGGTGGGGGTATATAGAGTATATATTGAGCCCACGGGGGGGTGGCGGGGATATATAGTGAGCCCACGGGGGGGTGGGGGGGATATTTAGTGAGCCCACGGCACTGCCCCATCCAGGTGAAGGGTCGTGGCCTCATGAAGTGCGGTGACAGCCCTCGGCAAGTTGCCGCGATGTATTCTGTCAGTGTGTCTCTAATCTAGTTTGGAGGAGAATGAAGAAATAAATCTGGAGTGATGGGAAGAGCCTGGTTATATTTATGTCAATCTGACCCAGCGAGATGATCTGTCAACGTTGCCTTGCGCTTGATGTGCCTCAATGGATCAGCTTTACTACATTAGTGACTTTTATGGTCATGAAAGTGAAGGATAGTGTGAGTTTTAATGGGCCCATTTCTACTCTTTTCAAAAGCAAGTACTCCCCGGTCAGCCATCACCCACAGCCCCTGTGTTGCAGCCACGTTGTATTAAACTGTGATTTGTTCAGTAATTTCAACAGTGCTACAAATTCACCCAGACCACAGTATTTTAAAATGTGCAGTTGCGATGCAGAGGGTGTGTGAGGAAACTGGCATTGATGGTATCTGCTGCAACGTGAGATAGTTGCAAGATGTGTAACTATGTCCAATGGTTCCGGTGATCCCAATGTTACTGATCAATGAGATCCTGAGCTGTTTACTCTCTGTGTAAACTGGCTCCAATGCTTCCAAACAAACCACTGTTTAGCCAATTACAATCCCTTGTACAACTCTGTAGTGAACATCTGTCAGAAAAGTATTTGTAAGTCCCAGAAGGACATGGGTCCTTGCAAAACATCTGTGTAACGGGGTGTAACGGGGATGTAATGGGGATGTAACTAGGATGTAACGGGATGTAACGGGGATGTAACGGGGGTGTAACTAGGGTGTAACGGGGGTGTAACTAGGGTGTAACGGGGGTGTAACGGGGTGTAACGGGGATGTAACGGGATGTAACGGGATGTAACGGGGATGTAACGGGGGTGTAACTAGGGTGTAACGGGGGTGTAACTAGGGTGTAACGGGGGTGTAACGGGGTGTAACGGGGATGTAACGGGATGTAACGGGGATGTAACGGGGATGTAACAGGGATGTAACGGGATGTAACGGGATGTAACGGGGATGTAACGGGATGTAACGGGGATGTAACAGGGATGTAACGGGATGTAACGGGGTGTAACGGGGATGTAACAGGGATGTAACGGGGTGTAACGGGGATGTAACGGGGATGTAACGGGGATGTAACGGGGATGTAATGGGGATGTAATGGGGTGTAACGGGATGTAACGGGGATGTAACGGGGATGTAATGGGGTGTAACGGGATGTAACGGGATGTAACGGGGATGTAACGGGGATGTAATGGGGTGTAACGGGGATGTAATGGGGTGTAACGGGATGTAATGGGGATGTAACGGGATGTAACGGGGATGTAATGGGGTGTAACGGGATGTAACGGGATGTAACGGGGATGTAACGGGGATGTAATGGGGTGTAACGGGATGTAACGGGGATGTAACGGGGATGTAACGGGGATGTAATGGGGTGTAACGGGATGTAACGGGATGTAACGGGGATGTAACGGGGATGTAATGGGGTGTAACGGGGATGTAATGGGGTGTAACGGGATGTAATGGGGATGTAACGGGATGTAACGGGGATGTAATGGGGTGTAACGGGATGTAACGGGATGTAACGGGGATGTAACGGGGATGTAACGGGGATGTAATGGGGTGTAACGGGATGTAACGGGATGTAATGGGGATGTAACGGGGATGTAATGGGGTGTAACGGGATGTAACGGGATGTAACGGGGATGTAATGGGGTGTAACGGGATGTAACGGGATGTAACGGGGATGTAACGGGGATGTAATGGGGTGTAACGGGGATGTAATGGGAGTGTAACTAGGATGTAATGGGGTGTAACGGGATGTAACGGGATGTAATGGGGATGTAATGGGGATGTAATGGGGATGTAACGGGGATGTAACGGGGATGTAACGGGGTGTAACGGGGATGTAATGGTGCCCTTGTAGCCTCCAGGAGATAGTCCATGAATACTTACAGAGTTCAGAGTTCAGCAGTGTTGCACCCCTCCCCTCTGTCATGCCTGAAGCATTTTAACGCCAGAATATTGAGCTGCCAGTTCTGCCGTCCCCTCACACGTATTTCCGTGGTTGTAGTAATCTGTAGTAAATGTGCAAATTATTACGATAATCGGTAATTCAGGGATTCACCATGAACCGCACCGCTCCTTTCCCAACACAGATGCTGCTCGTTCTACTGAGTTCCTCCAGCAGATTGTTGTTGCTCCAGATTCCAGCTTCTGCTGTCTCTCGAGTCTCCTGGCAATCCAGTGCTAATCCGTCTGCTTGTGATGCCACTTGCATAGGAGTGAGTGCAGCTAATTCCATTGGCACGCCTGATATGCCCCCCCCAGCCTGCCTCTACCCTCCCTACTGATCATAAGTGACTCTGTCTCCCCACCTCCTGCACCCTATTCCCATCCCGCCTCCCTGCTTCACCTGTTCAAACACTCCTGAGTGGCATCACTAAACCTCTCTGCAAGGATGCTGGTCACTCTGCAGTTTCCATGTGACCTCTCCTTTTACCAGTCAGCTCAGCCCGAAAAACATCCCACTGATCAACTATGATGTCACATTGATCAGAACTAGGAAACCTGCAAGCTCTCACGCTCTTGCATTTATATGTATCAACAAAACCTGACACTTCCACCAGACTCACTAGAATATCATTTTGGGCGCAGCCTGCATTCTCTGACAAAATGGATTTTATTGATCTGTCAACCGTGACCGGGATTAAGAGCAGAATATTCATTCATTAGAGGCTGGAGCTAATTGCTGGGGGTGGGAGAATTTAGCTCTGAAAACATTGATGATGAATAAGGATCTGTGCTGTAAATAAACGTTCATTCGCTTCACCCTTGTGTCAGACACGGGAGAACTGGAAACAAAACCTGACACTGGAAATTGT
Organism: Malacoraja senta; assembly: GCA_038087875.1. Taxonomy (NCBI): domain Eukaryota; kingdom Metazoa; phylum Chordata; class Chondrichthyes; order Rajiformes; family Rajidae; genus Malacoraja; species Malacoraja senta. The sequence goes on from CM075982.1 coordinate 73,200,087, forward strand.
CCATAGTGGGTTTGTACGTGACTCCAAGTCCAGTCTTGTCCGGTGAATGTCAATGAATCAGTGGAGTGATTCAGTCCGTTTAACAGAATATTGCACCACAAAGGATTCTGCAGAGACTGGAATCATTCAGAAAGAGCTCCCGCCTCCACATACCACCTTGGAAGAGACGGCCTTGGTGGGGCTGCACACACCCTGATAATGAGCAGTTGAAAGATGTTTTGCGATAAGCTTCTGATCAAGTACCTCCTCCTGGTAAGCCCTTGTTCTGTTCTTCATTCATCTTGCGGGTGTGGACATTGTGTGCAAGGCCAGTATTCATCGTGCTCTACACAGCACTCCACATACTGCACAACGCCACGGGCCAGTGGAGCTGCCTCCTCCAAGCCACTCTACATGTGGGCTTTGTACGTTCTCCTGGCTTCCTCCCAGTTGCTCCCTCATCTCAAAGACGTGCAGGGTGCTGGGAGAATGGAAAGCTGTAAGTTATCCCTTCTGTGTAGGTAGCTGGCAGAACCGGCCAGCTACCTACACCTATCCCATTCTACTACAATGGGATAGGTGTAGAATGGACGCAGTGGGCTGAAGGGCCTGTTTTTGCACTGTGTGATTCTGTGAGTCTTGCTACCGATCTCTCTCTGTTTAAACACAGTGGGCACCACACAGGGAACACATGCTGGACCATCCTGGGTCTCAACAACGACATCTGTGGGGTGGGTTTGTTCACTGGCTGCTGGAGGCCTTCGCAAGGACCAACAAGCCAGATGGCTTCATGGAGAATTCAGTACATTTGTCGTCACCATTGAAAAAGCGTTTTTGATTAAATTCCAGATTATTCAGTTGAATTTCACTGCACCGTCACAATAGTATGCTTTAGGTTTAGGCTAGCAGTTCTATTATTAGTTGAGGCCTCTGGGCTACTTAGCATCGGGGCGATCAAGCTCCTGCATTGGGAGGGAATCTCATCTCCCCCGCGCTGGGTAATCGGACCCCAGGTCGGGGCTAGTCGAACCTCCTGCGGCTTGGAGCTTCCCGATATTGGTCTCTACCCGAGACTGCGAGCTCCTCAATGGTGAAATCCGCAGGTTGCGGTTGGAGCGTCGATCCCAAGCAAGGGATCGCAGGCTCAGATGGTAAGTCCACGGCCCCGCGGTGGGGCTCAAAGTCAGTCCCGAACAAGGCCTCCAGCTCCATGATGTTAGGCTGCAGAGAAACCGGAGATACAATCCGGAAAACAATCGCATCTCCAGCAAGGTAAGAGATTGAAAAAAGTTTCCCCCAACCCCCTCCCCCCCCACCCCCCACATAAAACAAACCAGAGAACATTAACACAAACTTTTAAAACACACTAAAAATAACAAAGAAGACCAAAAGACAGACAGACTGTTGGTGAGGCTGCCTTCGCTGACGGCCCCACCAGTCATAAATGTGGGAATGAGTAGATGGACTGGGTGGCAGGGAAGCTAAGAGTTTGGGTTTTAATCCCACTGCAGATGTTCTGTGAGCTAAATCTAGAACATCTAGTTTAATTGCAAGCTGCATATTTAATAGTGTTGTCATCAGAGAAGTACATCTTCAGCTTGTAGGGTTTAATTTTTAAACATTACCTGATGACTTGAAGTCTGTTTTTTGCGTGTCGTGCCGACGTTGGTCCCCATCCGCCAGGTCTCGTGTTTGGACGGGCACGTGGATATCCTAGTTAGAGCCAGACATCATGGTGACTTGTCAGACTAAATGTGTTGGAAGGAACTGCAGATGTTGCTTTCAACTGAAGATAGACACAAAAAGCTGGAGTAACTCAGCGGGTCAGGCAGCACCTGTGGAGAGAAGGAATGGGTGACATTTCACAGAGTGCTGGAGTAACTCAGCGGGACAGGCAGCATCTGTGGAGAGAAGGAATGGGTGACGTTTCAGGTGGAGACCCTTCTACAGTCAGTCTATTTTGGCATCGGAATACGTTTTGTTATTTGCCATATGGAGATAACGGTGGGTAAAATGGGCACCAGCCTGAAGCTGCTGACACAGGGATTAGAGTCGCGATGGTGATCGTGGGTAAGGAAAGGTCAAACAGGTGATTTGTAAAGAGGTGGTGACAAGTTCTACAGACTGTTAGAATAACCCTATTCTGTGACACCTTCAGAATTCCACTTTACTATGGAATATTTTGGCATATTTTGCCACATTTGGAAAAGTGGTGAAATCATTGGACAAAGTCAGCATGGATTTACGAAAGGTAAATCGTGTCTGACGAATCTTATAGAATTTTTCGAGGATGTAACTAGTAGAGTGGATAGGGGAGAACCAGTGGATGTGTTGTATCTGGACTTTCAGAAGGCTTTCGACAAGGTACCACATAAGAGATTAGGATACAAACTTAAATCACACGGTATTGGGGGTTCAGTATTGATGTGGATAGAGAACTGGCTGGCAAACAGGAAGCAAAGAGTAGGAGTAAACGGGTCCTTTTCACAATGGCAGGCAGTGGCTAGTGGGGTACCGCAAGGCTCAGTGCAGGGACCCCAGCTATTTACAATTTATATTAATGATTTGGACGAGGGAATTGAAAGCAACATCTCCAAGTTTGCTGATGACACTAAGCTGGGAGGCAGTGTTAGCTGTGAGGAGGATGCTAGGAGACTGCAAGGTGACTTGGATAGGCTGTGTGAGTGGGCAAATGTTTGGCAGATGCAGTATAATGTGGATAAATGTGAGGTTATCCACTTTGGTGGCAAAAACAGGAAAGCAGACTATTATCTAAATGGTGGCCGATTAGGAAATGTGGAGATGCAGCGAGACCTGGGTGTCATGGTACACCAGTCATTGAAAGTAGGCATGCAGGTGCAGCAGGCAGTGAAGAAAGCGAATGGTATGTTAGCTTTCATAGCAAAATGATTTGAGTATAGGAGCAGGGAGGTTCTACTGCAGTTGTACAGGGTCTTGGTGAGACCACACCTGGAGTATTGCGTACAGTTTTGGTCTCCAAATCTGAGGAAGGACATTATAGCCATAGAGGGAGTGCAGAGAAGGTTCACCAGACTGATTCCTGGGATGTCAGGACTTTCATATGAAGAAAGACTGGATAGACTTGGCTTATACTCGCTAGAATTTAGGAGATTGAGAGGGGATCTTATAGAAACGTACAAAATTCTTATGGGGTTGGACAGGCTAGATGCAGGAAGATTGTTCCCGATGTTGGGGAAGTCCAGGACAAGGGGTCACAGCTTAAGGATAAGGGGGAAATCCTTTAAGACCGAGATGAGGAAAAACTTTTTCACGCAGAGAGTGGTGAATCTCTGGAACTCTCTGCCACAGAGGGTAGTTGAGGCCAGTTCATTGTCTATATTTAAGAGGGAGTTAGATGTGGCCCTTGTGGCTAAAGGGATCAGGGGGTATGGAGAGAAGGCAGGTACGTGATACTGAGTTGGATTATCAGCCATGATCATATTGAATGGCGGTGCAGGCTCGAAGGGCCGAATGGCCTACTCCTGCACCTATTTTCTATGTATCTATGTTTCTATTTCTGTGTTTCTGCTAAAAGCTATTTTACAAATTCGGGATTCTTGATTTTTAAACTGAAAATAAAAATGTGGCAAGGTGTCTATGTTTAATTAGCATCTTTACGACCGTCCTTAAATCATCTTGTGAGGGGAAGTTGCAGTTGAATAATCCAGCATTAAGCTGCTTGCTGCTCATGGACCAAACGCAGGCAGGTGGGACTAGTGTAGATGGGACATGTTGGCTGGTGTGGGCAAGTTGGGCCAAAGGGCCTGTTTCCATGCTGTCTATGACTCTATTCTCCAGCACAATGAGGGAGCTGGGACAGCCCAACTTTCCACATCAGGGTGGAAGTGCATGTCCTTGGCTACAATGGGGCTGTGAGGCAAGTGGAACTCTGAACATCAAGTCCAGAAGCTATAAATGGGAAAAGAGAGGACAAGAAAGAGGAAAAAAGATGGATCTACGTTAGAATGAAGTAAGTGGCACAAGCAGGAGTGGTACAGGCAGGAGTGGGCTGGAGCTCTGGGGATGACCAGAGGTGTACGTGGCTGAACTTCCTGCATTTGTATTAAATCAGGCAATGATTTTGAGCTCGTCTGTGGTCGGATGTTGGTTCTATCAGTATCTGTTGCTAAGGAAACTGGGGTGATTATGAACCAAGTTTAGTGCAGAAGGCTCTTGCCCAATTGTGTTGAGCTTGTGAAGTGGACATTGCAGGGTCCCCGAGCTGAGATCCAGTCTTACACACTTTGTAGACTTGAGCTCAGCATTCGTCACCAGCATCCTGTTCATAAAACGTGTCAGAAACGGACAATTATTTCCGAATAAATCTTGTTCTTGCTGATCTCCCTTCTGAATAATTCCAAATGTGCAAACCCGACTGAGTGACAACACTTTTTCAGGTGGCTGCAGTTTCAGCCGGCTCCTTTGCTACCTGCTGGTTTTGATGAATATTCAGATCAGGCTCGAGTCCAGCACATTAAATGCACTGGTTGCCAGAATTGTCTGTGTGCTGAGCTGTAAATGGAGTTGAGGCAACTTGAACTAGATTATAGCAGGAGGTGCCGTGTCTTGCTCCTTACCACCATTGTACAAGGGCCATAAATTAACTACACCAACAGAATATGAGAGTGCTCATGAATAAGATCAACATTAATATTATAGTTAAAATAGTTTACAACTCCTCTGGGAAATTACTTTAACTTTAATCAATTAAAGAACATAAACTTAAAGTCAGATTATAAGGAAGTTGTATGTACACTCTTCATCCCGCTCCATGTAAATAAATATATGTTTGCATCATAGTTTATATTGTCTATGCATCAGACTATATTGTTTCACGTGGCAACAGAAAGGATTTCCACTGTACCTTGGCACCAGTATAAGCTGGATACATGGATAGGACAGGTATGGAGGAATATGGACCAAGCCCAGGCAGGTGGGACTAGTGTAGCTGGGACATTGTTGGCCAGTGTGGGCAAGTTGGGCCGAAGGGCCTGTTTCCACACTGTATCACTCTGTGACTAGTGTAGCTGGGACATGTTGGCCAGTGTGGGCAAGTTGGGCTGAAGGGCCTGTTTCCACACTGTATCACTCTGTGACTAGTGTAGCTGGGACATGTTGGCCAGTGTGGGCAAGTTGGGCTGAAGGGCCTGTTTCCACACTGTATCACTCTATGACTCTATAAGCTAAACTAAAATAAAAGCACATTAGAAGGGTGAGTTTATGTCCTTTTGTTGACACACAGCCAACACTAATGTAAATGAGCAGGAAATGAAACCCTGCTTTGATTTTGAACGTTCCTATCGGCTGGCGATGTCAGCCCAGCGACCGACAGAACCTTTTCACCTCATCATCATCATCATCATAACAGAGGGCCAGTCCATTCACCCCAGGAGTGTGTAACTAACTACACACTTCAGCTGTTCTACGCTGCGCCTCTCTACAATTAAATTCATAACAAGAGGAGTCGAGTATAGGAGCAAAGAGGTCCTTCTGCAGTTGTACAGGGCCCTAGTGAGACCACACCTGCAGTATTGTGTGCAGTTTTGGTCTCCAAATTTGAGGAAGGACATTCTTGCTATTGAGGGAGTGCAGCGTAGGTTTACAAGGTTAATTCCCGGGATGGCGGGACTGTCATATGCTGAGAGAATGGAGCGGCTGGGCTTGTACACTCTGGAGTTTCGAAGGATGAGAGGGGATCTTATTGAAACATATAAGATCATTAAGGGTTTGGACACGCTAGAGGCAGGAAACATGTTCCTGATGCTGGGGGAGTCCAGAACCAGGGGCCTCAGTTTAAGAATAAGGGGTAAGCCATTTAGAACGGAGATGAGGAAATGCTTTTTCACACAGAGTTGTGAGTCTGTGGAATTCTCTGGATACTTTCAAGAGAGAGCTAGATTGGGCTCTTAAAGATAGCTGAGTCTGGGGATATGGGAAGAAGGCAGGAACGGGGTACTGATTGGGGATGATCAGCCATGATCACATTGAATGGCGGTGCTGGCTCGAAGGGCTGAATGGCCTACTCCTGCACCTATTGTCTGTTGTCTATTGTCAATGATTTTATCTAAAGATACTGTTCTCATTTTGAACCAATATTAACGTCTTTCTTAATGATGTTTGATGCAAAAACTAATTTTGTACAGGAGCATTGATGCTGACTTCACAATATTGTTTATTACTGCTCACATTGCCACTGTCAAGTGCGGACCAATCACATGTTGTCCGTGACGACAGGTGCCACCAGGTGAAGCAGGAACAGCTTCTTCCCCTCCGCTATCAGGCTTCTGAATGGTCCTTCCATAAGCTGGGGACTGTCCGATTCACCTCTACCCCATTGTGGACACTGGTCTGTTTATGGAACTGATGCGCTACAATGCTGAGAACTATATTCCCTATTCTGTACCTTCCCCTCTGCTCTACCTATTGTACTGGAGTTGGACGTGATTGTGTTTGTGTACAGTTTGGTGTGATCCGTTTACTCGTTATCAGTGACCATAATAACCCTGAACCTAAACCTACAGAACTCTAGAAGATCCAGGTCCCATCTTGCAGTTGGTATTTGCTTGCTGAAGCTGGTTTGTATTTGCATTGCGATCTGGATTGGACGATCCCAGTGCTGGGTGTATCTGGATTGGACGATCCCAGTGCTGGGCGTATCTGGATTGGACGATCCCAGTGCTGGGCGTATCTGGATTGGACGATCCCAGTGCTGGGCGTATCTGGATTGGACGATCCCAGTGCTGGGTGTATCCAAACCCTCTCACACATCCATGTTGGCAAGCCTTGTCACTGACACTGAGTGGCCAAAACTAACAGCACGTACTGTGACCAGGCCTGTGAAGAACTATTGATTTAGTGCTATGGTGATACAAGAGATTTATCATTTTACAAAATGATAAAAATAATAAAAATAATAGCTGTCAAAATTACATTTTTGCATCAACCCTTAAAAAGTTCCAGTATTTTATTCGGGATGCTTTAAAATACATCTATAAATTCTCTAATCCTTAGAATTCAACTACAAATTAAAAATGAACTGGAATCTGGCTGCAAATTATTAAACCTTTAGTATCAGTTCAAAATGGAGGAGTTTAGTTCTGACATTACAGTGGTGGTCTAATTGTAGCCTAAAATAGTGAGGCAATCTAGCACAAACAATGCAGGATATTCAGAACAAGCTCTTAATGATAATTTGTTTTGACAAAGAGTAATATATGCACTGCCGACTGCATGGTAGCATACTGTACAGCATGTTACTGCATGGCAGTGGATGGTACTGCACGGTGGTGTACTGTACTGCATGGCACTGCATGGTGGTGTACTGTACTGCATGGTACTGCATGGTACTGCATGGTAGTGTACTGTACTGCATGGTACTGCATGTTGCTGCATGGTCGCGTACTGTACTGCATGGTCGCGTACTGTACTGCATGGTACTGCATGTTGCTGCATGGTACTGCATGGTCGCGTACTGTACTGCATGGTGCTGCATGTTGCTGCATGGTACTGCATGGTCGCGTACTGTACTGCATGGTAGTGTACTGTACTGCATGGTAGTGTACTGTACTGCATGGTACTGCATGGTGCTGCATGGTCGCGTACTGTAGACTTTTGACATTGCATTGTCACCCGGAGAAAATATGCTGCTCTGGTACGAGAGGCTCCTTTGAACAGGGACATGGTTTGTATGTTTCCACATTAGGCCATTGAAATGTTTTTACATGTTGTACGATTCTTGGTCATGCAGATCAGAGGATCTCCTGAACTCCAATTACTGTTACATTTCACGCAGGTGGCGGTGATATTTTCTTGAGTACTTTGCTTTTCCAAATGCAAAATGTGCTCGGAGATGTATAATTGACAACAGTTCATGTAAAAATAACAATGTAGAGTATGGTAAAGGCCCAATTAACAGAGATAGTCAGTGGCAACACAGCAGAGATGCTGAGGCAGTTTGTGCTTCAGGCTGCTTGCCCTTCACTTGGCTCCTGCATGTGTGAGAGACACTTATACCATCGCACGTTACACAAGATGAATCTAAATTGCCTCAATTTAAGCTTAATTGACGGCAAACTATTCTGAACATTGCTGTGGATGTCACATTCATTCTCAATCATTGCAGTGACCTGGGTCTCCACTCTTCACTCCATGGCAAATATCGCACAACAGCAAGATTTATCCAAGTGAGGGTGGGGTGAAACATGAAGGGAATGGACAGGGGAGATATCTTCAGCCCTGAAGGTTGCAGCTTTGGAATGTGCGTCAGAGTAGCCAGGTGAATGATGGTGGGGTGGGGAGGCATGGTGCGGTAGTGGTGGAGTGTTGACATGCTTATGATGGTGACCACTCTTCTGCAGTCTAAAGATGGGTCCCGACCAGAAACATCACCTATCCTTTCTCTCCAGAGATGCTGCCTGACCCACTAAGTTACTCCAACATTTTGAAAGACACAAAGTGCTGGAGTAACTCAGCACATTAGGCAGCATCTCTGGAGAAAAATAATGGGTGATGTTTTGGGTTGGGACCCATCTTCAGAGCTGCAGTTCCTTGTTTCTCTATTTCTAGCAGCAGTTCATCGTGGAGCTGGGGATCCTCCAATGTAGTTGACATTCCACAGTATCACTGCCTCACCCACAGGATCTCTGACCCACACACCACGACCAATGAGCATTGGTGACAACACCTCCTCCACAATCATTCTCTACACCCTTGGGGGGGGAGATTGCAACCTCCACATGGTCCGCCCTGTTTCGACGAATGCAATCAACCTGGCGTGCACAATCAAATAAGATAAAATAGAACAAGTTGTCCTACAACTTTAGGCTGTGCACGCCATACGCAAGAAGAAGAAGATTGTCAACACCGTCACCCACAAAGATGCGTTCTCAACCCCTCACTACTCCCTATACATTCACGACTGTGCGGTCAAATTCACCTCTAACTCTATCTACACCGCTGTGGTGGGATGAATCACAAAGTATGACAAGGTGGAGTACAGGAAGGAGATAGAGAACTTTCCTGGTCGGGGACCCTTCCTCAGACTGATTGAACTCGGCTATCGAGCTTTGAGCATTTTATCATTGACCTTGATAGATATTTTTCTGCCTCCAGGTGCAGTGTAATGCAGCACTAAGATTGGTTAAGTCATTGTCCAGCTACCCCTATGGATCATTACTAACCAGGTAAACAACATGCTGGAAGTACTCAGCAGGTCAGGCAATAGGCAGTGACTTGAGTCTGTTTCAGACTCCACAGATAAGGTTTACAAAGTGTCGAACTACAGCACATAAGCATGTTAATCCTCAGTTCTGGCATGCTGAATGCCTCCTGATGGAGTTATCAAACTGGAACAGTGGTGGCAATCTGTACGTTTAATTGAATCGGACGGATCATTTAAAATGAGCCATTAAATTACCACGAGCTGCTGTATTAAAAGAACTGATACAATAAAAAAGATAATGTATTGCTTTTGAAAGTAAATCCTTCTAAATCAATGCAAAGTACTGCTTATCTTCAGGTTCCAAACTCAGACAAATTACATGAATATTGTACTGCCTTGTGCTGAACTATTCAAAATAGCTCAAAATAAAAAAATATATTTCCCCAACATTATGAAGTCAATTATTTTAGCAGGAGATGTAATGAGAATGTTAAACGATGGGTGGTGAGTGATGAGCAGTGAATGTGCAGTCATTATTCCATCTTGCTCTCAGTCTGTAGTCTCATGCCAAGACCCACTGTGTGACTTTGTCCTTCACTTGGGATGTCAACCTTGTTATTGGTGATTCTTACAATTTCCTCAAAACAAGCCTTTGTTTCCCTCGTTACTGCGTTACATTGGCGTCTTGTGAACGTGAGATTCATTTATTCTTTTCCGACATTGGTTTGTGTCATTAGATGGTTCTTCCTGTTCATAATTTGATTATTGCCCGACCGGGAGGAATTAGAAGGAGGTGACATTTGCAGAGAGAAGCAGATCATGTTAATTAAATTAGAACTCCCTTGTGTACAGCGTGTATTATTTAGTCACTGTTTAACTGGGTCGGAGCTAGATCTTTACTGTCACTGAAAGTGGACAATGTAATCCTGTCCTGGGAAACTGATCCACTTACTGCTAATGCTTAGACCATGCATTGGCTCCAATGTGACTTGTTAGCAAAGGTCTTTTCATTATCATTCTAGATATGACTCCTCTAATACTGGTTGCCACAAGAGCCTGTCAAAGTGCATGTACCACTGAGCATATCCTTTTGAGTGTTTCTATGAAGAAAAGCAATTGCATGGATGTCAATCATTCATCACAATGCTGTCTGTGCAGCCAGGCTAGGAATACACGATGAAACAGATAACATTTCACAAGAACATTTGAAGGAGAGAGGATTTCCTGGAACGTCGATTATTCGAGGTTGAGTGGAAACAACAATTGACAATCCTGTGTTATAAAAATAACCGTCTCTGACAGAATCTATCAGAGGTGCTGATACGTGCCAGAAACAACCCCTTTTTCAGCAAACGTGGATTTTAATTCAAAATTATTAGGAAATGTATCACAAAGAGCAATTTAATGAAATTTAAATAATTATCCAGTGAATTTTCAAATTACTCCCACAAAGGCTGATTTATGCAACAATGTTTTCCTAATCTATAGTTTTGCTGCATCTTTGTTTTGGTTTAATCTAATTATTCATGTCCAGACGTACTCTCTTTTCTTTGAAGCTGAAGGTGTTTTAATGTGTTTTCTGTTTCCCTGGTCTAGTGTCTGACCCAGCTGGTGAGGGGATCCAGAGATGATAAGTTGTGCCTGATACATTTAGCCCAGGCTGACTGGCTCATTGTCTCTATGGCACAAAACCTCAGCCTAGATCCTGCAGTGAGATAAGGCTAGGGTTGGTGCCAAAACATAATTAGAAAATGGTCCAAGGAAGTCTGGGTAACTCCCTCTCAATGGTACATGATGCTACAAAAAACATTCTTTCCTTCAAATCTTTATTTTTATTTAGGATAGGAAATGTCTTTATTTACCCCTCCCCCAACCTTTCCTTGTCAACTGGTCTTTCCTTCCACCTCTCATCCCTTCTTCCTGTTATTCCCCCCTTCCATCTCTCCCATGGAGTCAGCACTCTTGTCTGCAACTCTCTTTGTCCACCTCTCATTCCCCCAGTCTCCTGTACAGACCCATTCCCCCAATCATTGTACAGACACATTCCCCCAGTCTCCTGTACAGACACATTCACCCAGTCTCCTGTACAGACACATTCACCCAGTCATTGTACCTACACACAACAGTCTTGTCATCTCTGCAGCGAGATTCACGCTATCCTGCCATTGGTAACAGCCGTGTGATCATGCCCCAGGTTGTACCAATGAATGGTCTTCATTTTCTCCTTGTCTCTCAGCCCACGGATCCTTCTCTGTCCTTCCCATTCCACCTGACTGCTGCCCCGAGCTCTGTCCCTGCTCCACTCTCTCCACTACTCTAACTCTGCTCATAGCAGCCCCATCACAAGGCAAGATGGCGAGTCAGTGTCGGAGTCCGTGTGGAATCCATGGATGGCAGGTAATGGCAGATACAGCTCAGTCTGTCCAACATAAAGCCACAGACATCTACCATCTGCAATGTGACATCTTCTGGGGCTCACGAGTTCTGGTGGGACAAGGAGGTGCCACAGTGTAGCGGGACAGTTCAGAAATCTGAATTAGCCAATAGGTTGAATGTGTGACATTCATTGCCCCCCCCCCCCCCCTCGGGCTTGTGTCGACACCACCCACAGTGAGCACCCCCCCTGGTTTGTGTCGACACCACCCATAGCCAGAGAATTCCTTCTGGTTTTCTTGTTCATTGTTCCGTTGTGACAATTCGTGGTTGTAGTTCTGACCAAGATCATTATAAAGACTTTGCTGGCACATGAAGACTTACATTCAGGACAAAGGATGGTCAGGACTCAGGTTGCAGGGTAATACAAAGCTGCCTTGACTACTGGTTAATTAGACAAACGAGCCTAATGGGCCTTGTCTTCTGTAAAGTTACAGTTCACAGTCATCCAATTAATGTTTACACTGATGCTTCCTGGAATAATGTGGATTTCAAATCACAAACATTGTTCTTGTTACATGGAGAAAGTTGCCGCAAGCCTGGATTTAATTTGTTTCGAAATTCCAATTATGTAAAAGAAATAAGCAGAAAGTGAACGCGTTTTCTGAGTGACGTAACTCCCGTATTTCTCAAGCAAACGGATCCTATAAGTTTTCTTCCATTTTGTTGGCTGCAGCATCCATGGCAATGACTTTAATCAGTGGATAAGATGCAACACCTCCTCATTGCACATCAGCCTGGATTTGTCTGTATGCCTGTCAGATAATAAAACGATCACACATTTTGTCAGATGTTCCTTTCAATAACACTAGCATCTGCTCAGTGGTTGAAATATGTCACTGCTGCCTGGCATAGGTTGTCTCCTGTTTGATGTCACCCTTGCCAACGTTGCTGCTCTGTGGAGGGGCTCAGACAACCAAAGGTCCACCAGGCCTTGTGTTCTATTGGACCATAGAAACCCTTGATAATATTGTCTCACTTGCACAGGGATGGCCAGCGATCTACAACAAGCTCATTGTCGCTGCCCATGTAGGTTTCAATCTGACTAACTTCCCCCAATTCCTTGGTCATGTTCTACACACACATTTTGGGGGTTTATCCGCCATTTTGATCACTAATCGTGGATCGATATTATTCCTCAGGATTAGGAATAATCCTTCTGTATCAAAGTTGTGGAGGGATCGAGATGTGAATTTCAATCAGAATAAAAACATGACATCACCCTTGGCTACAGATGTTACTAGAAACTACTCTAATAATGTTGTAGGTTTCACAAAGAATTTGCAAGATTCTTTAAAAAAACACAATTTTTTGCATCCCAACAAGATCTTCTCTAAAGAACAGCAGATTGTATTTGTGTTTCTTTACTTTTCATCAATTCCCTCGTAATCGAGTGCAAAGTCAAGTGAAGTTTTTGAGAACTACTTTGGCATTCACCAAAATGTTTCCTCAGCACCTCCTGGGAAGTTCCTGTGAATCCACAACCATAGTCATACAGTGTGGAAACAGGCCCTTCGGCTCAACTCATCCACACCGGCCAACAATGTCCCAGCTACACTAGTCCCCACTGCCTGCGCTTGGTCCATATCCCTCCAAACCTGTCCTATCCATGTATCTGTCTCATGGCCCTGTCCCACGGTACGAGTTAATTCCAAGAGCTCTCCCGAGGTAAAAAAAAATCAAACTCGTGGTAAGCACGGAGAATGAATGTAGCGGGTACGTCGGAGCTCGGGGACGTCTCTTACCGGCTCATAACGCTAACGGCAGGTACTCGGGAAGACTCGCTAATGGCAGGTAAGCACGGGAAGACTCGGGAAGATTTTTCAACATGTTGAAAAATGTCCACGAGAGCCCCAAGTACCGACAAGCGGCCATTACCGTAAATCTCCGAGTTCGAATCAGGGCAAACTCGGGAGAGCTCTTGGAATGAACTCATACAGGTCATGGACAGGCTAGATGCAGGAAGATTGTTCCCGATGTTGGGGAAGTCCAGGACAAGGGGGCACAGTTTAAGGATTAAGGGGAAATCCTTTAGGACCGAGATGAGAAAAACATTTTTCACACAGAGAGTGGTGAATCTGTGGAACTCTCTGCCACAGAAGGTAGTTGAGGCCAGTTCATTGGCTATATTTAAGAGGGAGTTAGATGTGGCCCTTGTGGCTAAAGGGATCAGGGGGTATGGAGAGAAGGCAGGTACAGGATACTGAGTTGGATGATCAGCATGATCATATTGAATGGCGGTGCACGCTCGAAGGGCCGAATGGCCTACTGCTGCACCTATTTTCTATGTTTCTATGTTTCTATAACGTGGGACAGGGCCATATCTGTTAAACGATGGGATAGTCCCAGCCTCAACTACCTCCTCTGGCACCACTTCAATAACAATGTGGCTGCTGTGTTACTGTGTTCCTGTACTCTCTGTTTGCAGAAGCTATTTAAAGAAATGAAATTTACTGACTAAATCAAAACATTTACACGGCCAATTCTGAATGAATTAGATTTAAAATATGTGGATAAATTATTTGCAATTGGCTGAGAACGTTGGCAAGTGTGAGCTTGCGTGGATCCTGTGAGGGATTTGGCAGATGTGCTTCGTGTGACATTAACTGCATGGGCTCATCTCAAAGTTAAAGGCAACTGGTGTAACTGTGGAGGTCTGCTGTTCATGATGATGGGGCAATTATTGGTGTGTAATGAGCCAACCAGTTGCAATCATTGCTTCATTCTGATCAGCTGTTTCAGGCCGTTGTCTCAGACATAAACTCTCCACCAAATGCCCAATGACAATTGGATCCTCCGCTTCCTGTCCAGCCCAGTAGATCTTCTTAACCTGGCGTGAGATGGGCAACACAGCCTTCAGATCGCCATGACTTTGCTCAGAGAGCAGCACCTATTCCCCAGACTGCCAGCACTCACGGCTATGACATTCCTCCTTTCTCCCCCACATGCTTGGCGACTGTGCCAAGGTGCCGTGGATGGTGGGTGGGCCCTCTACTCTTCCCAAAAACCTCCACCTGTTGGTCAGGGGGCTTGGCCTGTTGTGTATGAACCAGTATCTGCAGTTCTTTGTTTCTACATTTTCACTGGATGATTCCCTGGAACTCTGGTCCACTCTAGAGGTGCATGGGAGTCAGCATTGAGGGGGGGTCAGCATTGAGGGGGGCAACATTGAGGGGGGGCAACATTGAGGGGGCAGCATTGGGGGGGGGCAGCATTGAGGGGGGGGCAACATTAAGGGGGGCTACATTGAGGGGGCAGCATTGGGGGGGGGCAACATTGAGGGGGCAACATTGAGGGGGCAACATTGAGGGGGGCAGCATTGAGGGGGGGTGCAGCATTGAGGGGGGGCAACATTGAGGGGGGCAACATTGAGGGGTGCAACATGGAGGGGGGGGGGCGGCATTGAGGGGGGGCAACATTGAGGGGGGCAACATGGAGGGGGGGCGGCATTGAGGGGGGGCGGCATTGAGGGGGGTCAACATTGAGGGGGGCAATATTGAGGGGGGGGCAACATTGAGGGGGGCAACATGGAGGGGGGGCAGCATTGAGGGGGGGGGCAACATTGAGGGGGGGGCAACATTGAGGGGGGCAACATGGAGGGGGGGGCAGCATTGAGGGGGGGGCAACATTGAGGGGGGCAACATGGAGGGGGGGCAGCATTGAGGGGGGGGGCAACATTGAGGGGGGCAATATTGAGGGGGGGCAACATGGAGGGGGGCAACATTGAGGGGGGCAACATTGAGGGGGGCAACATTGAGGGGGGCAATATTGAGGGGGGGCAGCATTGAGGGGGGGGGCAACATTGAGGGGGGCAATATTGAGGGGGGGCAACATGGAGGGGGGCAACATGGAGGGGGGGGCAGCATTGAGGGGGGGGCAACATGGAGGGGGGGCAGCATTGAGGGGGGGCAACATTGAGGGGGGGCAACATTGAGGGGGGCAACATTGAGGGGGGCAGCATTGAGGGGGGGGCAACATTGAGGGGGGCAACATTGAGGGGGGCACTGACGACAGTGACCTGGTAATAACAATGGAAGACGTTTCCAACACAGATTCCGAGGCACTCAGCATGAACTTTGTGCCAAGTTTAGTGTTGCTTCACCTGGAGAGCAGGTTAGATGGTGCACGGCATGTTGAACTTCACCTGACGAGCAGGTTAGATGGTGCACGGCATGTTGAACTTCACCTGACGAGCAGGTTAGATGGTGCACGGCATGTTGAACTTCACCTGGAGAGCAGGTTAGATGGTGCACGGCATGTTGAACTTCACCTGACGAGCAGGTTAGATGGTGCACGGCATGTTGAACTTCACCTGGAGAGCAGGTTAGATGGTGCACGGCATGTTGAACTTCACCTGGAGAGCAGGTTAGATGGTGCACGGCATGTTGAGCTCAGTCGGACTGCAGTTACTCAAATAATCATTTTCATTAATACATCAAACCTGCGCTTCAGATTTACATAAAGTTCTTCATCTCAGTGGAATAGAACAACGTAACACAACGCTGACCTTGAGAAACGACCTCTCTCAGATTAACACGTGTCGCTACATGTTAACATGTGCTGTCATTCCCTCGGTGATATCTTGTTCAACAGATACTTGATACAATAAAACCGGTTACAGCCATTCGGCCCATAGATCTCTGCTGGCCAACAATGGATCCTTTAAGTTAGTCCCACTTCCCGTCACTGTGCACATGTCACCTCACTCACTCTGGGTCTCTGCAGAGAAGCAATGTTTGTGCATCTAGTGTGCGTCATCTAGTCAGTTACAGCCCGCCAGTGTTTGCTGAATGAAGTGTTTTTTCTGCTCAATTCCTCTCTAATCTTTCCATCAATTTATTTAAATCCTCGTGCACTAATTATAACTGATGCAGGTCCTTATACTCAATATATTCAGGGCTGTAACTTGTTTTAACTGCGGTCCTTTTATTAATAATCAAGCTTGTTTATAACATGAAAAGCCGGGATCTCAATAGACAATAGGTGCAGGAGTAGGCCATTCGGCCCCTCGAGCCAGCTCGCTCTCCCACCAACGTGCCAATTGTGACATTCTTCATCAAATAGTGTTTTGGACTTTTGACTCCATGTAGATTGAGATTAAATACTCTTGTCCTTTAGTCAGACAGAACCTTACCTCAATAATCAAAGTCAAAACATTTTAGTTATCACAAAACATAATTACATGCACAAAAAGCAGCAGAATATGTTGAGAATACTGTATTGAATGTCATTGTGTTTGCAGCCCCAGATAGATTTATTTTGTGCCTTCTCTTTCCAGGTTAATCTGGAGATCTACGTGGTGTGGGAGACCAGAGATGATATTTGAATCCGGGCAGCAATGAAAGGTTTTGGAGCTAATCGAAGCCGTCACCTCTCTGACAACTGCGACCCCACGAGTGAGCAGATGTACCCCAGCCCAATGCAGGAGAGGAACCCCTACCTGTTGACTCCTGTCGACCCCTACCAGATGGAGCAGCATCGCTTCCCCTCCCCTAATGCCATGCCGGCTGACTGCCTGCTACCCCTCAATAACCAGATTGCAAGCAGTACCTTCCCCAGGATCCACTACAACTCACACTTTGACCTCCCAGACGAGTGCGCTTTCACCCCCAACACGTCTGGCGGCAAAATCAACCGGCTTCCCGCCAACCTGCTGGACCAGTTTGAGAAGCAGTTGCCGATGCATCGTGATGGGTTCCACACGCTGCAGTTCCAGAGGAGTGATAAACACCGCAGCGAAAGTCCAGGCCGCATCCGCCACCTTGTACATTCCGTGCAGAAGCTCTTTGCCAAGTCCCAGTCCCTCGAGGGCTCGGGCAAAGGGAGTCTGAACGGCAGCAAGTTTGGCTCCGACGACTCCAAGCAGACTAAGCGGAGCAAGAGCAAGGA
>CM075982.1:73217768-73262244 GCA_038087875.1 Malacoraja senta
AAACAAATACTTCAAACCTCATTGGCCAGCGGTTCATTCTACAGCAAGACAATGATCCCAAACATACTGCTAAAGCAACAAAGGAGTTTTTCAAAGCAAGAAAATGGTCAATTCTTGAGTGGGCAAGTCAATCACCTGATCTGAACCCAATTGAGCATGTCTTTTATATGCTGAAGAGAAAATTGAAGGGGACTAGCCCCCAAAACAAGCATAAGCTAAAGATGGCTGCAATACATGCCTGGCAGAGCATCACCAGAGAAGACATCCATTAACTGGTGATGTCCATGAATCGCAGGCTTCAAGGGTGACTACATTCATTTACGTGACATTGCTGTGCCCCAAACATTGTGGTGCCCTGAAATGGGGGACTATGTATAAACACTGCTGTAATTTACATGGTGAAACCAAAATGTTTAAAAACGACCTTTATTGAAATCTGACAAAGTGCACTTTAACCACATGTGATTTTTTTCTATTACAAATCTCAAATTGTGGAGTACAGAGGTAAATAAATAAATGATGGGTCTCAAACATTATGGAGGGCTGTGTAACCCTACGATGCACAGATTGGAATGACTGTGATGTTGGCTGCCCAATCTAAAAGGACTTGCATTTGTTGTGCATCTTTTTTTATCTCAGGATGTCAAAGAGCAATTTTCAGCCATTGATGTATTGTTCAGAGTATAGTCTGTTGTAAAAACAAAGTGCTGGAGGAACTCAGCGGGTGGGTCAGTGTCTGTGGAGGGAATGAACAGACAACAGCACGGAACATCACTGAGTGGTGGGGGGGGGGGGGAGAATAACTGAGGGGTGAGAGGACTAACTGAGCTGTGTGGGGGGGGGGGGGGTTGATTATCTGAGGTTGGGCCAAGCTGAGGAACCAAGGTGTTGGATGGCCCAAGGGTGGGAGGGTGAGGAGACAGACGGGTGGGGAGACGGGGGGTGGGGGGGAGTGACTATTCAAGGTGAGGGACTATCTGAGGTGTTGGAGGGGTGGGAGCATGAGCGACTGAGGGGTGAGGGGTGAGGGGACTGAGGGACTAACTGGGCCACACTGGCAGCCAAGATGTGGACTAATTTATTTGGCTCAGTTGCCTGATAACAGTTGGACAATCCTCTCATCAACTAGAGAGCAGTCCTAACCTACCATCTACCTCACGCTTGAGGCAGCACCTCTGGAGAGAAGGAATGTGCGAAGTTTCGGGTCGAGACCCTTCTTCAGACTGAAGAGTAACTCACCCGCTGAGTTACTTCAGCATTTTCGATTTAAACCAGCATCTGCAGTTCTTTCTTACACTACCATCTACCTCATTGGAGACTCTCGGACTATCTTTAATCGGACTTTTCTTTGCAACAAACATTATTCCCTTTATCCTGTAACTGTACACTGTGGATGGCTCGATAGTAATCATGTGTTGTCTTTCTGCTGACATATAGCACGCAACAAAACAGCTTTTCACTGTACCTCGGTACACGTGACGATAGTAAACTAGGCTAAACTAAATAATAAACTGAACTAAATGTCTGGTATTGCTAGATGCATTTGAATGAGTCTGTGTTTTAAAAGAAGGCGCTTCCTTGTCTGTGCCAGCCCTGCACACAGCCCAGACCGCAACGGGCCAGAAGACCATGCGACAGAATGTTGCTAATGTCAGTCCAGCTTGTTGACAATATTCAGCCCAGTCACACTGCTCATGTACAGCGCAGTGGCATAGGAAAGCTGCAGAGGGCGCCCCCGAGCACAGCCGAGAACACCTCTCATTAACTTTAATCGACACTAATGTCCTGGTATTGAGGAATGATTCAATTACACTGACTCTAATTACCAGCAGCATCTGCCCATAGGATGATTTCTCTTTCACTGAGCTAGTTTCATTTCCTCCGTCATTCACTCATTGGCAGGTGATGAAACTCTCCGCTGATCCATTGTCCACCCCATGTAGTGGCTAGGGTAGAGGTGACAGGACAAAGGGCTGGCTGCCTGGTTCACACAATATGTATTTGTTTCAATCGCCACTCAGAAATGATGATATTTAAATTCCCTGAACAGTCTTGACCCTGGGAAATCATAGCAGTGACCGCCATTAAACTTCCTCCCCTTCTCCAGGCTCCGGTTGAGGAAGACTCTGGTTTTATATGTTGTCAGGTGATGGATGAAGCCATGGGTCTCCTGTGCTGACAGAGGCCTTCTGTGTGGATCCAGCGCACACTGTATTGTTGCTCCTTGTGTAGGAAGGAACTGCAGGTGCTAGTTTAAACTGAAGATAAATGCAGAATGCTGGAGTAACTCAGCGGGTCAGACAGCATCTTTGGAGAAAAGGAATAGGTGACGTTTTGGGTCGAGATCCTTCTTCAGGCTCCGTGTTTACTTGGAGCTGCCGAGGACCAGACATCCTCAGTGAGGGCGTTACATTGATTTAAATCTTCATCCCTGCCCACCTGCTATCTCTTATCGTGACAGAGTTCAGGCCAGATGGAGAGGAGCTAAGGTGACATCCCAGCAGCAGTACTGAAGAATGCGGTGAAGAATATATTACTTCTCTGGTGCCCAAATAAACTTGGGAACAGTTGGCGCATCTGGAATGAGGAAATGATCTCTGTGTGGCGGCATCTGGTGGCAACCCGAGGGCACAACGAACCATCGGCTCTCGAGGGCAGTGTCTTGGAGTGGGAGGCGCTAGTCACGGGGTCGGTACCTAAGGCCGGGCAATGCCCGTGACCTGGAGGGAGTAGGGAGCTGCATTGGAGAGAATAAACACGTTTAATGCACACAACTCGTGTCCGAATAGTTTTGGCTGGATTCCTGTGAGTCCCCACTACACTGGTGACCCTGACGTGATTCGAACACGCAGCCTTCTGATCTGCAGTCAGGAACTCGAACAACCTGAACAGGGTGATAATTGCCGTCTTGGGGACATCCTCCAGTCGACAGCGTACCATCCCCAGTCAAATGGGTTGGTGGAGCAGTTCCACCGCTGTCTGAAGGCTGCCTTAAAGGCTCGTCTCACAGGCCCTGGGTGGATGGACGAGTTGCCGTGGGTCCTGTTGGGGATTCGGACGGCCCCCAAGGAGGATCTCTCATCGTCCTCTGCAGAATTGGTATATGGTGCTCCGCTCACCGTCCCCGGGGAGTTTGTCCCTGCTGTTGATGGGTCCCAGGAACCCCCGTCATCGGTGCTGGTCCGCTTGCGGGAGAGGGTCGGCGCCCTGTCTCCCATCCCAACGTCGCGTCATGGAGTGGCCCCTTCCCATGTGCCACTGCCACTGATGGGCTGCCCGTATGTTTTTCTTCACCGTGACTCCCACAGGTCGCCCTTGCAGCGCCCGTAGGAAGGTCCCTTTCGCGTGCTACATTCGATTTGGACATGGGAGGCTGGTGTGAAACTGTGTCTATGGCTCGTTTGAAACCAGCCCACTTGGACCTGAGCGAGCCAATCCATGTGGCTCAACCTCCCCGTCGCGGGCATCCGCCGTCCCGGGCTCCCGGAGATTCTTCCAAACCGAGCAAGCCCCCAAGGCGTGGGATTGTATCTACGCGTTTGGGCCGCCTCGTTCGTCGTCCCGTCTGGTTCGCTGCCTCGGGTTCTGGGGGAGGTCATGTGGCGGCACCTGGTGGCAACCCAAGGGTACAACAAACCATCGGCTCTCGGGGGCGGCGTCCTGGTGTGGGAGGCGCAAGTCACGGGGTCGATACCTGAGTTGATATCTAAGGTCGGGCAACGCCCGTGACCTGGATGGAGGAGGGAGCTGTATTGGAGAGAATAAATACGTCTAGTGCACATATCTCGTGTCAGACTAGTTTTTGGGGGGACTCCTGCGAGTCCCCGCTACATCTGATTATTTCAGGAGTTTGGTGTCAGGAATGCAAATCATGTGGCCTCCCCAACCCATCCATCTTTGTATGATTGTGCACTGATAATGTTTCCCTTCAATTGCCTTATTTTAAGGTACCGGCAGTTTTTGGTGTTAATTCATTATCTCCTATCTCCAGTATCTTTCCTGGAGGATCAGGACTTGATCTCTTCATGGCAACAAGAGCAGTCCCTGATGCCCATTGCTGAGAGAAAGCATGAAGTATCTGGGAAGCAAAAACTACATTTAACTGTGATGAAATTAACCTGTCAGGCTGTCAAATGTTGGCAGCATGTACAGCTAATGGGATCAATGCTTGGTTTGCTTTCATTTTTATCTTAAAAAGTCATCAATCACGCTTGATTCTCATTAGCAGAATTGGAGATACATTAATGATCACACTCTGATCGCACTTTAAAGAATCCTGCTCCATTCAAGATCAACCTCAACATTGGGCAACAATGTTAACACCCACAGCATGAGCCAGTTATGTTGTAAGTGACGCACAGACTTACCGAATTGTGGACGCCACCTTCAAAGATCAGGACCTTCACTCTGTTTCCATGACATGGCTTTATGTCACGACAATGTTTTCAAAATGGTGAAATTGTTCAACAATGTTCAAGTCCCTACACATTGGGAGGTGCAGGTGGCATAGCTGGTAGAGTTGCTGCCTCACAGCGCCAGAGACCTGGATTCGATCCTGATCTCTCCTGACCATTATCAATACACTTTTCCTAAAACCCATTTTTCCAACATGTTTCTGGGGAATTGAGGCCATATTTTTTACAAATAAGATGTCTTGGAAGCATCCTGGAAAATCTAGTTATGTTAAAGGCAGTAAATATAAAATCATTTGTTGGTATTGATGTTTGGAGCCTAAGACAAGCATGCTGGATGTGGTATAAAAGCAACTGCCTGTGGGTCCAATTAGAGTTGAATCAGGATGTGATTTCTGCACAAACTGAGAGCCGTTGCACATTCTGCCTCCCAGTGTGACAGCTCTCCTGTACAACCTCCAGTCTTTTCAAGCAATCACTGCACAGATGGGGATTAATGGCACCGTCGCCTTAGATGTCTTGTACCCGCACCACATCCTGACACCAATTTGTGGTCCCAGGTACCTTGGCATCACCTCTAAGGCACTTCAATGCTTTTTACATCAGGTAATAGTACTGAAGAAATTGTAGCTCAACAAATTTGATCAGTTCTATATTTCTCTGTGTTTTCCAGAAGATAACTGCGTGTTGTCTTTAATGTTGGCAATAGTTGCACTCACTTTGATGGTTTGACATCTCACTGACTGATTTGAGCAGGCTCCTTTTCTGAGCTGAACGAGATATTGATGTGCCACCTGTTCCTTTTGCTTTTCCAAAGTTATCTATTTCACATAGGTTGAGACCAAATTTACCACCCATGCTGAAACCTCCAGTAACTGGGTTACAGTCTGGTATGCCATGATCCCAGCCAGTGTATAACACCATGACATACACACTCACATGGTTAGTGGTCAGTGTGATAGAGACTGGTCACACTGACTCCATACGGGAGGTGTAAATGCCCCCTCTGTCAATGGCCACAGTTATCAGTCTTATTTACCATGTGCTCATCTGGATAGGCACTGGTTTACCAATCAATGGAAAGGGCATGTTATATGGTGGCGTTTATTATGAGAGGATTGGGACACAGGAACTAGGAAGCCCTTTGTCAGCTGTATCAGACCTTGGTAAGATTCGGTCTATGTGTTCTTTCAGTTTCAGTCTCCTTACCAAAGGAAGGATGTAGTTGTCAGAAAGGGAGTTTGACAAAGATTCATAGATTGATTCTAGTGATGTCAGGAGAGCTGGAGGAGACTGGAATATTCTCAGCATTTGGAAGAACGAGGAGAGATATCATCGAAAATTTAAAAGTTCCTTTAGGATTTATGAGTTCTTTAAGAGCTTAAGATCAAGGAAGTTGTTTCCTTGTCAGAGGAGTCTTGGACCACAGGACATGGATTCATATTGGGGCCAAGATGAGGAGATATTTTATTTTATAGACACACCCGACTGAATGATGAAAAGTGCTGGTTACTCAATTTTCCACAATTTTAAACAACATTTTCAGACAAAATTCATAATCTTCATTAGAGTAAAAGATTTCTATTGTTTTGAAGTGGTTGTTTATTATTTTTTAGCTTCCCTCCTGAAATCATTAATTCATTTCACTGTATATTTATTTGACATCTTCATATTGTCAATATGTTAAAAATTGCCTTGTGTTTGACGACATGTTTGTGCATTGAGTTAAAATCACCACCAGGTCTCACAGTATAGAAATCAAAAGTCTTCTAATTATCCAACATATTTTATGGTAAACAATTGTGTGACGGAATTCTGCAGATCCAGACATGAAGACACATCTATGTTGTAAAGACACAAGTTTAAATGGTTTTTGCAGCCTGTTGCCATAATGTGTGCATATTATTTCTCAAAGGTCTGTCGTCATGGAGTTGGCATGTTAACCATTTTCTTCATGAAACGTTGGTAGTTGCTGGGGAGTGGAGAGGTATTGTTGATTCTGTGATTCATCTCTGCTGAGATTAGCAGCCACCTTGTTTCCACATCAAGGCCTCAATGTCCTCTGGTCACTCTCCAGACAGAGGCAACACAGACTTGTGGATCCCGTCTATAACACAAACACAACACGGACCTGTGGATCCCTTCACAAGCCCATGGACACTCATGCACTCACTCCAGAACATTAGCACAGACCCAAGTTTCACCACTATTCTCTTTGACAAGTAGACCCATTTGGGACTTTACATAAACCATCTCCAGACAGGGCTGTTTATGGAATCAAAGAAGTTAAATTACTGAAAATATTCCACTAAATTGAACAAAAATTAAAATGTAGATTGTTCCCAGAATATATCTTAAATATGTAAAAGTTCAGAACCAGCATGAAAATATTTCCACCAAATATGACAATTGTGATTCACAGTTTGAACTTCCAGTATCTGCTTAATCTGTTCAGTCATAGCCAATAGACAATAGGTGCAGGAGTAGACCATTCGGCCCTTCGAGCCAGCCCCTTCATAGCCACAGAGTCCTAGATTGACACAACACGGTCCAACTTGTCCACGCCCTCCAAGCTGCCCCATCTACACCTGTCCCACCTGCCCACTTTCGGCCCTTATCCCTCTAAACATGTACCTGCCCAAATGCCTTTTAAATGTTGTTATAGTCCCTGCCTCAACTACCACCTCTGGCAGCTCGTTCCATACACACACCACCCTCTATGTGAAAGAGGTACCCCTTAGGTTCCTATTAAATCTTTCCCCTCTCACCTTAAACCCATGTCCTCTAGTTCTCCATTCCACTACTTTGGGTAAAAGACTCTGTGTATTTGCCCTATCTATTCCTCTCATGATTTTATACACCTCTATAAGATCACCCATCGGTCTCTGCGCTCCAAGGAATATAGTCTTAGCCAGCCCAACTCCCTACAGCTCAGACCAACGTGGAGGTCCCCATCTGTTCCTGTAGGACAATGATGGACCTTGCCTGACGAGGACAATGCAAGTAGATGTGGTGCACAGTGATATCACTAGCACACGTCCCCTGACATCTCTACTCTAAACTCTCAAAGTAGCTTTGTTTTAATGATGTTACGCGAGCATGATGCTCTTCCTGAGATATGTATTGACACACTCAAAAACAGAAATAATGCGTCACAATTAATAAATCAGTGAGCTGGGGTAGAGTGATTGGAAGGCTGCAGCTTTGGATCTGATTACATGCACTTGGCACATGGTTTGGACTCAACGCTCAGCTCTCCACACTAACCTGAACCCAATCAGGATGGTGAAAGCTGCTGGACCAAACTAGCCCACGTCAGACAGTAAGGTCCAAGTGGTGATGACACGTGGCAAAGGTGTTGAACCCCAGGCATGGGGGAGGCTTCCACTGAGGCTGATGAAGGGTCTCAACCCGAAACGTCACCTATTCCTTCTCTCCAGGGATGCTGCCTGTCCTGCTGAGTTACTCCAGCATTTTGCATCTATTTCCATTGAGGCAAGACTGGGCTGAGGAACTTTAATGATTTTTACATGTCGCTAATATTCAGGACATTTAAAAGACTCTTACTAAATATTTATTACTTTAACAGTCCAAAATATTACTTAAACATTTGAAAAATTAATTTTAATTACTTAAAATATAAAATGATTAAAAAGCAAAGTAAGATAATGTAAAAATAACTACTTTCCACACTGCCTCTGTGGGTATGGGATCTGGGGGGTGTTTGGGGTCCGAAGCCAGGTTTGGTCGGGTGCAGGGTCCGAGTGAGGCTGGTGGGTGTCGGCAAGACCAGGCACTGCCATCCAGCCAAGGGCAGCGGTGGCACATCTGTCAGCCAAGGGCAGCAGTGGCACATCTGTCTCTCAGTCCTGGACTCCCATCGTTCATGCCTCAGCAAGCATACTGAAAACTCAATCCCTTTAGCTAAATAAGTTCCTCACAATACTTAGAGTGTAGCAATATTTTAAAGCAACTCCCATTTTATTCTTCTCCTGTAGTTCCATGCTGCTCATCCATCAGATGAATTCTCTCAGATCTTCTGACCAGCTGGTCGTAGATAAGCCAGCACATGTATGACATTAGTTTCTTATCAAAGTCTTTATGATTTCATCTTCAGTACTGGGCAATAGAAGGCAGGATGGACAATGGAGATGAAAATAAAGACTTTCATTGATTACCTAAAACTGTTCCATCAACAATGCCTTTCGTACATTCACAATCTGATCATTGACATTGCCAGAAAACCTTTCAAAGTCTTTTCATGAAAAGCTGTCAGATGTTAGTGAACTAATGGTTTAAGGAGTGCAGGTTTGTTCCATGTAGTTAATTTTTGCACTTTTTCCTTCCTCTCTGGAGACTGTTTCAGTCATTTATAAATGCAGATAAACACAAAATGCTGGAGTAACTCAGCGGGTCAGGCAGCATCTGTGGAGAACATGGATAGGTGACGTTTCACAGAGTGCTGGAGTAACTCAGCGGGTCAGGCAGCATCTGTGGAGAACATCGATAGGTGACGTTTCACAGAGTGCTGGAGTAACTCAGCGGGTCAGGCAGCATCTGTGGAGAACATGGATAGGTGACGTTTCACAGAGTGCTGGAGTAACTCAGCGGGTCAGGCAGCATCTGTGGAGAACATGGATAGGTGACGTTTCACAGAGTGCTGGAGTAACTCAGCGGGTCAGGCAGCATCTGTGGAGAACATGGATGGGTGACATTTTGGGTCGGGACCCTTCTTCGGACTGATTGTAATGGGAGAAGAAAGCTGGAAGAGAGGAGAGGTGGGACAAAGCCTGGCAGGTATTAGGTGATACAGGTGAGGGTGGGGAGTTTGATAGGCAGATGGTTGTAACAAAGGTCAGGGATCAAGGTGAGTGACATTAAGGCGTGATGCTGGAGGTGTTGGTGAGCGAGAGGTCACTGCAGTTCATGACATCTGTCCCGTGGATTTCGAGGGCTTTGCACAAACACAGTCTTGGTACCTTTCTGGTCGTTAGGCACCTGCTGCAGGATGCCTACAGTTCTGGAACAGAGAGGAGGACAAGAAGCACAAACACTGATTTCCATGTGGACGTTTCTGATGTCATCTCAACAACAAACTGCCGTTTTATAAAACAAGCGGAATTGGATAAAAACAGAAAAAGCTGCTGTTTTTCATTCAAGAAACCTGACAAATGTGTCCAGGTTCCATTTCAGTGGGTGCAAGATATGAGAGAAATGCTGGAGTACAGGACCGATTCTTTGTCTGGGCTTGGCCAAGCCACTGCCCCAAATCCACAGGCCAGTGTGGACCCCCTGCCCGACACCACCACTGGCCTCTGGAGTCGGCTCTCTGGTGTAAGCCCATCATTCGATCCATTTCAATCTGTCGTTTTAAAGTGTCACACAGTGTCTCATTCATTGTTCCATTAACTAGAAATTTACAGAACTTTACAATTGATTTTAAATGTACAGAGCATTTTCATAAATCATGACAGATTTAAACATGAAAAAAGTACCAAATAGGATGACATAAAGAAATATCATTCGCCTGAAACATGAACCTAATTTTCCCTTCACAGATGCTGCCTGACCTGCCAAGCATTATCAATATTAGGATCACTTCTGTTACGATGCTCTGCTTTCAGCTTCCATTGTTGATTTCTGTTGGTTTCCATTTCGTGAAAGCTATCTTTGCCTCATATTTATCCCAGTCTAGACTAGTTTTACAAAACTAATGATTGACTGATTAAAGCTCGTGTGTCCCTTGATTTAATTCCTTCCCTGGAATGGCTGTTTGCATTAGTTTTAGCTGCGACTTTCATTGCGGTGTTTTTTGTCTGGTTTCTGCTTTCTTACACAATGTAAACTCTCTATTTAATTTAGTGTTGGATATATTATTTTCTCCACCTGACAAATTTTATTGCCAACTTCATTAACTGGAAACTCTCGGGGATTTGTAACTTATTTCAAACACTAAAGATTGCCATAAATCACTTCAGATTTAATATCCCATGAAGCTAATACGGTTGGTTCATCACTGAATGAGCAGAGAAGCACATAGCAAGAAACGGCGGTAGACAAACATGCTGGAGAAACTCAGCGGGTGAGGCAACATCTATGGAGCGAAGGATGTGAGGGTGGGGGGGGCCGGAAGAAGAAAGGAAGAGGTGGAGACAGTGGGCTGAGGGAGAGCTGAGAAGGGGAGGAGAAAGCAGGGACTACCTGAAATTAGTGTAAACTGTCCAAGCGAAATATGAGGTGCTGCTCCTCCAATTTACGGTGGTCCTCACTCTGGCCATGGAGGAGGCCCAGGACAGAAAGGTCTGATTCGGAATGGGAGGGAGAGTTGAAATGCTGAGCCACCGGGAGATCAGGTGGGATAATGCGAACCAAGCGGAGGTGTTGGGCGAAGCGATCGCCGAGCCTATGCTTGATCTCACCGATGTAGAGCAGCTGACACCTAGAACAGCGGATGCAATAGATGAGGTTGGAGGAGGTGCAGCTGAACCTCTGCCGCACCTGGAAAGACCCCTTGGGTCCTTGAATGGAGTCAAGTGGGGAGGTAAAGCGACAAGTGTAGCTTTTCCTGCGGTTGCAAGGGAAAGTGCCAGAAGAGGGGGTGGTTTGGGTGGGAAGGGACGAATTGACCAGGGAGTTATTGAGGGAGCGGTCTCTGCGGAAAGTAGGCAGGGGAGGAGATGGGAAGATGTGGCCAGTGGCGGGATCCCGTTGGAGGTGGTGAAAATGTCGGAGGATTATTTGTTGTATGAGACGACGGGTAGGGTACTTCCACCATTTTTGTCTACCTTCGATTTTCCAGCATCTGCAGTTCCTTCTTTAGCAAGATACACCTTCTACTTCCCAGTGGGACGATCCAGAAGTGATATTCAGTCTGTGCTATTCTGGGCTTCCTTTGAAGGAGTGCCCATCGGTGTTATATATTGAGCGGTTAATTTAGATCCATGAAGCACAATTGTCACCTTTCCTTATTTTCATAGAGCAGATTAATCTTGTCTGGTTGCATTGAAGCTGCCCGACCCTCACATCTTTCTCTGCATCGCTGGTTCTGTGGTGAATGGTCCATGCATTCTCCCTGCCCCCATTCCATTCCCACTAGGCTCCATGGATTCTTACAGGAATCTCTGTCTAAATAACAGAATTAAAGATTCAGCAAAGTTTAGGACTATCAGAGACTGGGGGAAATGTAACTTTAGACCTGTGTAACTAAAAAAGACAAAATTGGTTCATTGTTAAACTCACTTGATTTCTCACCCATTTGCTTCTTGACAATGGAATTTGTGTGTGAAAATAGGGGCCTCATCAAACACTGCTTCAAAAGTATCCATTTATAGACTGCATGAATATGGAATTGTATCCGGACATTTTGAATGAGGTTGGGTTCTTTATGTTGAACCTTTGAACCCTCTTGACCAATTGGACCATTGATGAAAGTCAGAAGAACTGCAGAACTGGAAATACAAACAGAAACTCCTGAGCTTTTCTGGATGTTTTTGTGATGATATTTTAGAGATTTACTCCAGCACTTTTGTGTATTTTTTGTGTTAAGTTGAGATGTGCCCAATGTTGTCTAAGTTAGGATGTGAACTTATAATCATGTCTTTGAGTTTAGTTGATTCTGCAGCTCAATATACAGTTTACCGACGATGATGTGTCCTGTGCTTGCAATCTAATGCTAACACATTCGGTGGGAGGAGGTGGGGGAGGGGGGTGCTAGTTGGGGGTAGGGGGTGGGGGGAGGGGTACATGATCTCCTATGGTTGCAAGGCGTTCACTGCATTGACTGCATCGACTGCATTGAGCTGAGGTCCAGTCATTTCCATGAGTTCCCAACTCCACGCGAGGGCCAGTGACTGAAGAGCAGGTTTCTGTCTGCTCTTTATCTGATAATTCATATTTCTCATTCTCATAGATGTTCCTGAATGAAACAAATGCAAACTATTTTTAGTAAACTGTCTTCAATACTTTACTTTGCACAGCCAAAGCTACCTTGCATCGGTCAGTGAGTCTATCCACAGGAGTCTTGATTGCCTGGATACTGTGGATCTGAACTCGGCAAACTTCCATGGATGGAATGAAGATGACATGGGAAGCACAGACACCCTCAAATCCAACCATATTAACCAGGTGTGTGTCCCTGAAAGTAAACAGTCGCAGGTGGGGTGGAATATCTCACCTGGCTTGACTTTCCAATTGATCCCATTCACTCAATTGTCGCAAAGAGAAGTTTGGATTGTTTGTGATTTCAATCTGTCGTTGCCTGGAGCTACCAAACCAGTTATCGCAGCACTTCTGCTGAGAAACTGCATCTCACCCATCTTTGGTGCATTAAATACGCACTGCATTTTGTCCCAACAAATCAGGGATGTCCAAATAATGTACAAGACATTGAGACATCTTTGCTTCATGAAGTCCCAGTCATGGGTTCATTCACACACTGACTTGCTGGTAAAGGCCGTGATCTCAACAAAAAATGTCAGGCACAACATTCGTTCTCAAATCCAGATTCACCAGGTTGACATTTTTTGAAGTCAAGACTTTTTAAACCATCACATCTCTTGCTGCACCTCCTCCCACATCAAGTCCTTGGATAATGCTCTCTTCCTGGATTCATGCTCATCCCCCTAAACCCCTGAATGCTCTCTTGTTCTTTTGTGGTCTGACTAAAGTCACAAATCACAGTTAGTAGGGATCTGGTGGGTGACAACACTGACACTAATGGCTCTTGTCCTTCCTGGAGGTAGAATTAGAAGAAGCTCCTGGCTGTGTTACCATTCCCTCTGAGATTCTAAATGAAGATTATTGCAGGTGTTGATCCATTTGCCACTTTCAGCCACAGATAACTATCTCTCTCCACTCTACCAGTGCTGCAACCAACCCGCTGCTTCCGCTGCAAACTCACTCCCAACGCGTGACCTTTAATCTATTAATGGAATCCATGCTGAGAACATCCAAGGCTCCATACCAAGGAACCCTTCTGTCCCACTTTGCCGCACTGCCTCAACACTCTCTTTACAATGCAACTCTTTGGCCAGCTATTCACTGACCCTCGAGATACTCCTTTTCTCTAATCAATACCCACATCTGTGTGGGCTTGTGAAGTTACGTAACTCTGCAGGAAGTGTCCTCTAATTGACAATTACCAAAGTGATTTCAAATAAATAGACTTTGTAAATGTTTTATTTTTCAATTCATATTCATTTTACTTCATTATGTTTCCTTTCAAGGAGCAAGAAATGGATTTTAGCAATCAGTATGAGAACATCTGTGAGCCAGTCTTCAGCGAGGTGGATTTGCAGGCTGTGGATGCCCTTGATCTGCCCATTCCTGGCTGTTTCCGATCAAGAAGCCACAGCTATCTCAGAGCAATACAGGCTGGCTGCTCTCAGGATGATGACAATGTCTCTGTCCGCTCAGTGTCTCCCCCACCTATAACAACCACAGTTAGAACCATGCAAACCAACACCAGTAAGTACTACTCTAACTACCACTAAGTACATAGTCCTACTTGGAAATGGTCAAAGATGAGCTGTCTAAATTATTTGATGTCACTTTTGAGTACAGAAACATTTGGTGCATCAGATACCAGCTGCTAGAGATGACGGTCCCTGGCATATTGTTTGCATCCTCGCAGTCAGACGGTCTGATCTTTCAACAATAATAAATGTCCATTTGTTAGATCCCCCTCATGGGCAGGAAGCAAATCATATCCCAGGGTGATCACCATTGATTCCATTTATGGATATTATTTAAAATTAATGAATTAAAACATTGATGGCTTTTAATGATTTTGTTTTTTCCGTTGAATCTGAAAATAGTGTAAATGTTAATAAGTTATTTACTCTGCTGGTGGGTTTAGAGTGATGTTAATATTTGCTTACTTTATTGTGTGAGGTGAATGTAGAATGCAAACATAGACCTGGAAAAACAATAGTCGTTTAATGCATGAATCTTTTAAATGAGTCTTGTACTTCAAGCATGTGTCAGTGTCAGTGAAGGAAAATGGGTGAAATGCAGTACTGATTTTGTGGTTTTAAAAAGAAATCAAAATGTTAATGGTGCATTTTATACGGATGTAAGTAACGACTGAGGGATGATGATCTGCTTTGTACTGTCTTTCTCATCCACATTGAAGAGACTCTTACACACTGACAAGGCTTGAGCTTTGGACTGGATTTTAACATGTTTGAAAAATGTTGGTGTTGGTCACATTGTGTTACATTGCAAAGTTCAACACTGTAATATTCTATCATTTGTCTTCTCACATGTACTGATTCTGTGATATAAAAAAGCACAATCTTCATTAAAACAAGTATATTTCTTTTTAAATTATGAAATAAATGTTATAAATATTATTTCCTCTTGATCTCCTGAAGGCATTGCTTAAAACATGAGGCATAATAGATGTTATTCTATTTGCATTCAATGTTTACTGATATTTTGTTCAGATGTGGAACATTAGAATGCTTACTTTGTGGAATTCTACTTGTTTAGCAGAGTAAGCTACCTTTTCTATTGTACAATATATTTGTGTATTATTTATTATAGCAAAAACCAAAAAGTTGTCATGACATATCCCATCACGTGCCTCCATCGCTCATGGTGATGGGGAGGTGACAGCGATGGATGGTGAATGAAGTTATCGACCATCGATGGTTCCAAGTGGCAGCCAGTTACCTTCCTACACCCAGATCGGCAGAGCACTGGATGCATCATCTCGGGCTATTATTTTGATGTCATTACTAGTTTGTCTTTTTGCTGTCCAAAAAAATGTGACCAAATGTTTACAAACTAACACAAACGATGTGGTACTTGTGTAATGAAACTACACAGTGACAGAACAATGGGCCGGTAATGCTGCCTCAGCATTGACGGAATCTGCCTGGTTTACTAAGACAGTTTCTGTAATCTGCACGTGATAATTCTGTCATATCATAGCCCAGCAGTGGACATAAACATCCACAACACGTGGGGGTGGAATTGATCCTCAGTAGCATCTGATAAACCACATTCAATACTGTAATGTGTACATATTGACTGCTACTTCCAGAACTGGGCTTCAGCAATATAGGGTTAGAGGTATGATACAATGCCCAGCCTGGTAAACAGGTAACATTGAATGCTCACGGCCAGAGGTGAATCTCTATACCTTTCCCTGCATCGGAATATACCTGTTTAAACCTGCTGAGGAGAACCAAGGCCTTTATTTTGAGATTGTAAGAGCCCTCCATGAAACAAAAATATTGAATCGAGTTCCTGATGGTAAAAACTCAGAGGAAGTGGAACTTGTCAACGAGAAGTATGCAATAATGCAATTGTGTTCTGCCTCGAATCTGCAGAATAGAATATTGATAATGGATGTCTGAATATTCATGGTGTTAATGAACCTCACCTTAATGATCATAAAAATGAAACATTTGCTGGAAAAGTGATTGCGGGATGAATCCCAACCACTAACCATGATCAACAAGCGACACTACCTGCCAATAGTTGATGAATTCATCTGAGCTGCCATTCATGATTGTCTATTGTCATATTGTCTATCATCATGATACTGGATCCAATAACTGGGTGTCTAGGTTCACCTCCCTGCCTGGAGCCAGTAGGTCGTGTCTACAACTGTTCCTTGGCTGAGGACCATATTGCCGGTGGGGTTTCTGCTAACTCTGACACACATGGGCTACGGCCTGGAGCATTCTATCCAAGGTCAGAGCTTGTTCACCTCCCGTTGAACATTTTACAACCGAGTTAGGAAATTCACCTTTCATTATAGATGCAAACGTTGGCCTCACTTTACAAGTTCACGTCAGGATGGACTGGTAATTGAAAGTCAAAATGTAATCTTAGTTATGTCAGAGTTCATATTTCAGAGTTAAATATGAGCAACAGCTAAGAATTTTAATATTGTATAATAAAGGACTTTGTGTTAGGTGGATTTGCATTTCAAAATACCACCATGAACAGGAAATAACTTTAAAATAACCAGAACGCCACACCAAATATTACAAATTAATTTACGGTTCTCCTGCACAAAGGCTTCCATCACTTCCATTACACTCAATATCTATTAGTTTAGAAATGTCTTATTCTGGTTACAAATATCCTTAAGCACAATAACACTGAGGAAGGCCTTATTCTTGTGGCACCGGACAGGGGAGGTTGTTGAGGAACAGCTCCCCACGTCAGATGTTTAATGTTCTCCCCGAATATGAAACCAGCCATTAACATCACTGAAGCATCAAAGTATTTGCGGGTATTTTTCAGATTTGTGTTGAATATTTCTGCATGTTTAAGAGTCCATCAGGACATTTTAACAGACGATATGAAATTATCTATGTTTATTAGTAGTATGAATCTCGTGCGATGCTCCTGTTCTCTTTCAGTGTAGAAGTTAATAGCCCTGTCCCACAGTACGAGTTCATTCCAAGAGCTCTCCCGAGTAAAAAAAAAATCAAACTCGTGGTAAGCATGGAGAATGAACGTAGCGGGCACGTCGGAGCTCGGGGACGTCTCTTAGCGCTAACGGCAGGTACTCGGGAAGACTCGTTAACGGCAGGTAAGCACGGGAAGACTCGTGAAGATTTTTCAACATGATGAAAAATGTCCACGAGAGCCCCGAGTACCGACGAGTGGCCATTACCGTAAATCTCCGAGTTCGAATCAGGGCAAACTCGGGAGAGCTCTTGGAATGAACTCGTACTGTGCGACAGGGATTTAACTTGAGGAGTCCAGCCAAGTGAGTGACAAGGTCAGGCAAAGGTGAGTCTGGCTACTTTAACCCAGGCTTGGCAAGTCTGGTTGGAGTGGTTACAGGGGTTAACTCACATAATTCTGCCTCTAACCGCACCTTCTACCAAAGTACTTCAGTGATCACGCCACATATCAGTCAATGATGATTGCTATGATACTCTCTATCATCTGAGCTTCAGAAACTGCTCCAACCAGTGTGTGTGTTTATAGTTACAGAAGATACATGGCAAGGCCCTGTGAATATTGCATGGTGCATGGTGCATGGGCAGGGTGCTCTGAGTTTAATTTAGTTTAGAGATACAATGTGGAAACAGGCCCTTTGGCCCACCGAGTCCGCACCGACCTGCGATCCCTGCACATCTGCAAGCTTCTGTAAACAACTCTACCGCTGCGCCACCATGCCTGGCCGAAACTAAAATGGAAGAGAAAATGTCATCATGATCTCAGCCGTGGCCAGGTGGAGATTGTCGTCGATTGTCGTCGGGGAGACCTGTTTTACCTGATCTAGGGCTGACCTCCATGCTGGAGCTGCCTCCTGGCTGAGCGTGGATACTGGGGAGGAAGAAGGAGTTGGAGATGGGACCTCATTGCCAGGAAGATGATGGCAATTATCGTAGTCATTGAAAACCAGGACTTAAGAAGAGATGAAGGAGAAATGATGGCACGAAGGTTCTCTAACAGAGAGTTCTCTAACAGAGATGGAACAATATTACTGTTCTGGCCCACAAACAGACCATTAGAACGACTCACCTGGTTAGTCTGTCTCCAGTCCTGGATCCAGCTGCTTCCAGCTTTAACCCTGGTGAAGAGAGATCAACTCACAACTGAATGGTCCAACATAAAGAGGGAAATGACTGCCCTGTTGACAACCATCGTGATGTTGTTAATGTCCATGTCCTTTTGTTTACCCATCCAAATAATGTTTATATTGAGGTTAATTGTTGTTGTCTGCATTGCATGGTGTGAACTGATTGCCACTGCATGCATCTGCAGTTCTACAGTGACACAATTAACCAAGTGTCAGAGGATGTTGTAGGAGTGTGTGTGAGGGTGGATGTTAGATACAGTATGCGTGACTGGATAGTTAATCACAATCTGAGACAGATCCCAGTGTCAATGAGCTGTCTTCTTACTTCATTCTAATTATGTCCGCACCTTAATCCTCCTTGCCAAGTCTGATTTAATCAGAACCTCGATAAACATCTTCTGTTAAACTTTAGAAGTGTAAGAAGAATACAAAGGTGGCCAATAGACACCGGACACTACTTTAGAAAATGCCTTCTGACCTGAAACGTTACCCATCCATGTTCACTGGAGATGTTGCCTGACCCTCTCAGTTACTCCAGCACTTTGTGACTTTCTTTGGTAAACCAGCATCTGCAGTTCCTGCGTCAACATTTTCATAGATGCAGCTGGTCATGGCATGGAAGTTTCCATCTTACTCGGATGAGTCATATTTTCCTAATGATGAAGATTGCATATTAATATTTATGATGTTTATGTACATTTCTCTTTAATATAATCTATTTACTGACAGAGTGCAATATTGGCAGCTACTCCAGAAATATGATCTGATTTTTTTGTTTAACATTTCAGCTTGAATGAAACAAGATCATTGTTTCAAACAGAATCCTGAATCTTGTTTTGTGATCCCACAGAGTCCCAGTGGAGAATCAGAAATAATACTTTAGATATAAAATCTACAGCCGCCATTTTGCAGATAGCAAGATTTTGGAAACATTAAGGTGACCTTTAGTTTTGGCCTTGTTATTGAAGGGAGGATTGGTGACCAAGATACAAGAGAATGTTCTGCACTCCCTCAAATAGCAGCATGTAAATATTGATGTCCACCTGAGGAAACCACAGTTGAAGGACAACAGTTCCAGCAACACCACACTTCCACTCATTCACAATAACGTCAACAGTTGGAAGCCGCAACACTGTCTATTCCAGTGACCAGTGCTGAACAAGCATTTAAATGTTTTCCAGAAGTCTGAAATGGAAATGCAGCAAAAAAAAGCACCTGAAGAAAGACAATAGACAATAGGTGCAGGAGTAGGCCATTCGGCCCTTCGAGCCAGCACCGCCATTCAATATGATCATGGCTGATCATCCCCAATCAGAACCCCGTTTATACCTTCTCCCCATATCCCCTGACTCCACTATTTTTAAGAGCTCTATCTAGCTCTCTCTTGAAAGTATCCAGAGAACCGGCCTCCACCGCCCTCCGAGGCAGAGAATTCCACAGACTCACAACTCTCTGTGTGAAAAAGTGTTTCCTCATCTCTGTTAGAAATGGCTTACCACTTATTCTTAAACTGTGGCCCCTGATTCTGGAAAAGAGAAAAAGCATGAAGCTAAACCCACTCAAGCTCTTGTATAAAGTGAACTGGATTAAAGGAGGGAAGTATTGGGAAGTGTTACTGAAAGTCATACAGTGTAGAAACTTGCCCATGCCAACCACATGACCCTATCTACCCTCATCCCACCTGCCCATGTTTGGCCCATATTCCTCTAACCTTTCCCTATCCATGTACAAGTGTCACTTGACAATCTTTTGTTTAATATTCATTCATCATTATTTTCTGTACTTCATTGAGAATTTTATTCAATGGAGTAAAGGAGTTAGTTTAGTACTCCTGTGAGAAGCTTGTCACAGCATTGAATGCCACGGTTAAATCCTACATAGGTTGCACATCTGAGTGAAACTGACAGGATTACACCGTGACAAGAACAGTCTCCTTAATTACAGGAAGTTTGAGATCCAATGTGCTTATTACCATGGCCCAGTTCACCATGAAATACTCTGTTCATTACTCTCAAGATGTCAAGCCACAGGTAACCAACAATGATACATTTCTTACTTATTTTACAGTTTCTAAATTAGTGGCAGATAGAAAGCTATTACTTCACTTTGGAGAATTTGCTGCAGATATTTAGATGCTCCTTATCCTCCCTGAACTAATACTGATTTTCTGAATGACATCAAATTTAAATATTTATTTCTGAGTAATTGATGGGATCTATGGTGACATCACGTGACAAATGTACTTGTTCAGACAGATCTATCATCTCCTTGTGTCTGAGATTCGAGCCTGCTAAGTATTTCCCAGATCCACAATGAAGATACAAAACTAAGCAATCTCAACTTATTTCTTTCAATAAATACGATCGGCCAGGCTAGAAAACTAGGAATCAGTGTGTGTTGGACTATTTATGTTTTATGTGATATTTCTAGAACTTTGCCCTTTTCTGTTTATGCCTCAGTTTTGTGGAACTCTGATGTTTTTGCTGTAAACCAACCCAGCAAAGACTGTCCAAGTATCTGACCTCTGTCCCTGATGCCAAGGAACCAATTTGCTGCATTCTTTAACTAAATGCATCTCCTTGTTAAAATAGCAGGCAGAGGAATGTCAGAAAAATGATAACTAGACAGATACCAACAGTGAGGGAAGGTTCACCTGCAAAGTCTATGTTCTTGACCCCCTGAGGGATGACACGGACATTGGGAAAACAGTGTCCTGGCGAGATAAACAACAATCTGACAAAGTCACAAACTCACTGAATCGTATCTTTACACCCCCAATGAGAGGATCATTTGGACCATCATCGCCAATTGAGCTGTCTGATTCCTGAAAGATGGCAGCTGGGAAAACTATCAGCTTCAATCCAGACACATTGGTGCTCTCTGTGTGGAGTTTGCATGTATTCCCTGTGGCTGTGAGTTCCTCTGACTGCAAAGGTTTCCTCCCACATTCCAAAAATGTGCAGGTTGGTAGGACAGCAAAAGCACAACATACATTGATTATCCCTTTCAGTCATCATCGGCTGCTAATCATTTTCCATCCACTGTCTGACGTGGGATTGTTGGCTAGACCTTCACTGGGGTACATTTTGTGTTGTTTTCACTGAAAATCTAGATGTTCTCTGGATTCACCTTGGCCTTGCTGGTTTCCAGAACACAAGAGTACATCACATTATTCACAGGAGACGGCTACCATCTGACCCAGTGTCTGCTTCAACAATAATGAATGGGCTTGAAACTATCTCTATATTCCAACAAAATGTTTGAAGGTCAATTCGAATCATTTCTTTCAACAAATGTTCCATAGAATTATCACCATGAATCGATAATAAATCTCAAAATGAGCATGAAGCTGCGAAAGAAATATTAAAAACCTCTGGATTTTCTACCCTTCATTTGCTTCCAGTACTACAGCAATCTATTACCAACTCATGGCCTACCAGTTAATTGCTGAACTTTGATAGCCAACAAATATAATTCATTGTCCTTTGAGTTAAAACCAAGCTTCACAATCTCAGAATGACTTTGTGAACATTTCAGGATTCAGATCCTTTTAAAGTCTACATACATTAAAGACTACATACAATTTTATTTTTAAGTTTGTAAAATACTCAAAACTATAATTCCTTTTTGAGGAATAATTTCTCTGCTTAGCATGTTGTGAGTAATGTGATGTACTCTCGTGTTGTGTAAACCAGCAAGGCCAAGGTGAATCCAGAGAACATTGGTCATATAGATCATCATTAATCATTAATTTCATCAATAATTTGGCCACAGCAGTAAATCGACTAATTTTGTTAATGATACAAGTTAATGCCCAGGAATCGTACTTTCAAACAAATCAATGTTTGATTGGGGGGAGGGACTCAAATAGAGAAAGCTAGTAGAAAATGTGGGAGGCAGGAGGCAGAGAAGGGAAGCACTCGGAGCCAAAATGTAGGGGAGAAAGAAGTAAAAGATAATAAACAGAGAATAAGTGGTGGTGGGTTTCTTAAATGTGTATATTTTAATGCTAGGAGCATTGTAAGAAAGGTGGATGAGCTTAAAGCCTGGATTGACACCTGGAAGTATGATGTTGTGGCGATCAGTGAAACATGGTTGCAGGAGGGCTGTGAGTGGAAACTAAATATTCCAGGATTTCGTTGCTTCAGGGGTGATAGAATTGGAGGGGCAAGAGGTGGGGGTGTTGCATTGCTTGTCAAGGAAGATATTACAGCAGTGCTTTGGCAGGATAGATTAGAGGGCTCGTCCAGGGAGGCTATTTGGGTGGAACTGAGAAATGGAAAAAGGGTAGCAACACTTATAGGGGTGTATTATAGACCGCCAAATGGGGAGCGAGAATTGGAAGAGCAAATATGTAAGGAGATAGCAGATATTAGTAGTAAGCACAAGGTAGTGATTGTGGGAGATTTCAATTTTCCACACATAGACTGGGAAACACATTCTGTAAAAGGGCTGGATGGTTTGGAGTTTGTAAAATGTGTGCAAGATAGTTTTTTGCAGCAATACATAGAGGTACCTACTAGAGATGGGGCAGTGCTGGACCTCCTGTTAGGAAATGAGACAGGGCAGGTGGCGGAGGTATGCGTTGGGGAGCACTTCGGGTCCAGTGATCACAATACCATTAGTTTCAATATAATTATGGAGAGGGTCAGAACTGGACCTAGGGTTGAGATTTTTGATTAGAGAAAGGTTAACTTTGAGGAGCTGCGAAAGGATTTAAAAGGAGTGATTTGGGACATGTTGTTTTATGGGAAGGATGTAGAAGAGAAATGGAGGACATTTAAAGGTGACATTTTAAGAGTACAGAATCTTTATGTCCCTGTTCGGTTGAAAGGAAATAGTAAAAATTGGAAAGTGCCATGGTTTTCAAGGGAAATTGGACACTTGGTTCGGAAAAAGAGAGAGATCTACAATAATTATAGGCAGCATGGAGTAAATGAGGTGCTTGAGGAGTATAAAGAATGTAAAAAGAATATTAAGAAAGAAATTAGAAAAGCTAAAAGAAGATATGAGGTTGCTTTGGCAAGTGAGGTGAAAGTAAATCCAAAGGGTTTCTACAGCTATATTAATAGCAAAAGGATAACAAGGAATAAAATTGGTCCATTAGAGAGTCAGGGTGGACAGCTATCTGCAGAGCCAAAAGGGATGGGGGAGATATTGAACAATTTATTTTCTTCGGTATTCACCAAGGAGAAGGATATGGAATTATGTGAGGTAAGGGAAACAAGCAGAGTAGCGATGGAAACTGTGAGATTCAAAGAAGGGGAGGTGCGGACACTTTTGAAAAATATGAAAACAGATAAGTCTCCAGGGCCTGACAGGATATTCCCATGGACATTGAGGGAAGTTAGTGTAGAAATAGCAGGGGCTATGACAGAAATATTTCAAATGTCATTAGAAACGGGAATAGTGCCGGAGGATTGGCGTACTGCGCATGTTGTTCCGTTGTTTAAAAAGGGTTCTAAGAGTAAACCTAACAATTATAGACCTGTTAGTTTGACGTCAGTGGTGGGCAAATTAATGGAAAGGATACTTAGGGATAATATATATAAGCATCTGGATAAGCAGGGTCTGATTAGGAACAGTCAATGTGGATTTGTGCCTGGAAGGTCATGTTTGACTATTCTTCTTGAATTTTTTGAAGAGGTTACTAGGGAAATTGATGAGGGTAAAGCAGTGGATGTTGTCTATATGGACTTCAGTAAGGACTTTGACAAGGTTCCTCATGGAAGGTTGGTTAAGAAGATTCAATTGTTGGGTATTAATGGTGGAGTAGCAAGATGGATTCAACAGTGGCTGAATGGGAGATGCCAGAGAGTAATGGTGGATGGCTGTTTGTCAGGTTGGAGGCCGGTGACTAGTGGGGTGCCTCAGGAGTCTGTGTTGGGTCCACTGTTGTTTGTCATGTACATCAATGATCTGGATGATGGTGTGGAAAATTGGATTAGTAAGTATGCAGATGATACTAAGATAGGTGGTGTTGTGGATAATGAAGTAGATTTTCAAAGTCTACAGAGAGATTTAGGCCATTTGGAAGAGTGGGCTGAAAGATGGCAGATGGAGTTTAATGCTGATAAATGTGAGGTGCTACATCTCGGCAGGACAAATCAAAATAGGACGTACATGGTTAATGGTAGAGAATTGAGGAATGCAGTTGAACAGAGGGATCTATAAATCAGAGCATTGAATATAGAAGTTGGAATGTAATGTTAAAATTGTATAAGGCATTGGTGAGGCCAATTCTGGAGTATGGAGTACAATTTTGGTCGCCTAATTATAGGAAGGATGTCAACAAAATAGAGAGAGTACAGAGGAGATTTACTAGAATGTTGCCTGGGTTTCAGCAACTAAGTTACAGAGAAAGGTTGAACAAGTTAGGTCTTTATTCTTTGGAGCGCAGAAGGTTAAGGGGGGACTTGATAGAGTTCTTTAAAATGATGAGCGGGTTAGACAGAGTTGACGTGGATAAGCTTTTCTCATTGAGAGTAGGGAAGATTCAAGCAAGGAGACATGACTTGAGAATTAAGGGACAGAAGTTTAGGGGTAACATTAGGGGAAACTTCTTTACTCAGAGAGTGGTAGCTGTGTGGAATGAGCTTCCAGTGGAAGTGGTGGAGGCAGGTTCGATTTTATCCTTTAAAAATAGATTGGATGGGTATATGGACGGGAAAGGAATGGAGGGTTATGGTCTGTGTGCAGGTAGATTGGACTAGGGGGAAGTAAGAAGAAAGAAGGGAAAAAAAAGAAGAAAAAAAAGTGTTCGGCATGGACTTGAAGGGCCGAGATGGCCTGTTTCCTTGCTGTAATGGTTATATGGTTATATGGTAATGGATTACAGGTTGATTAACGTAGTTCAGGTGAATGGGCTGGTGTGTAGCTGAACCTGAGGAGCAGCACAAATGTCCATTTAGACTTGGGAAACTCCAGGAATGTGCATGGGACAATGCAGAGGCAACGCACTAGATAATCTCGAGAGGGAACTGGAATTGCAGGGTTGATCATGGGATGGAAGCTATTGTTGAATTGTAACTTGTATTGTTGGCAATTGAGATATTTCTGTCAAATATACAAAATGCAACCCATTCCTTCTCTCCAGAGATGCTGCCTGTGAAACGTCACCTATCCATGTTCTCCACAGATGCTGCCTGACCCGCTGAGTTACTCCAGCACTCTGTGAAACGTCACCTATCCATGTTCTCCACAGATGCTGCCTGACCCACTGAGTTACTCCAGCACTCTGTGAAACGTCACCTATCCATGTTCTCCACATATGCTGCCTGACCCGCTGAGTTACTCCAGCACTCTGTGAAACGTCACCTATCCATGTTCTCCACAGATGCTGCCTGACCCACTGAGTTACTCCAGCACTCTGTGAAACGTCACCTATCCATGTTCTCCACAGATGCTGCCTGACCCGCTGAGTTACTCCAGCACTCTGTGAAACGTCACCTATCCA
The DNA here is from genome assembly GCA_038087875.1 of Malacoraja senta. Taxonomy (NCBI): domain Eukaryota; kingdom Metazoa; phylum Chordata; class Chondrichthyes; order Rajiformes; family Rajidae; genus Malacoraja; species Malacoraja senta. Next base: position 73,243,192 of record CM075982.1, read on the forward strand.
TGTTCTCCACAGATGCTGCCTGACCCGCTGAGTTACTCCAGCACTCTGTGAAACGTCACCTATCCATGTTCTCCACAGATGCTGCCTGACCCGCTGAGTTACTGCGGCATTTTGTGTCTATCTTTGGTTCATTGTCATATTCAGCAGGGTACAATGAAATTCCATGTTCATATGAAGCTCACAGAATAAACTGTATAGACACAGTAATGATAAATACAACAGTAAATACAATGGCCAGTGTAAAGCAGCAGAAAGGTACAGGATTATGTAGCAAAAGCTGGGTTGATCTGATTCTTCTTAAAATTCAGTAACACCTGAAGAGGCAGCATTTCCAGGAAGGGGAAGTGAAAGAGGTGATTGGTTCAGGAGTCTGATAGCAGTGGGGAAGAAGCTGTTCATGTCTGGACATCCGGGCATTCAAGTTCCTACATCTTCTCCCAGAAGGTAGAAGAGAGAAAAGGGAATGTCCAGGGTGGGAGCATCCTTGATGATACCTCCAGCCTTCCTGATGCATCGCACTGTGAAAATGGACTGGGTGGAAGGAAGTGCCGAGCCTGTGATGGACCGGGACTGTGGTCACCACTCTCTGCTGGTTCAGGCGGTCAAGGACAGAGCAGTGGCCAGACCAGGCTGAGATGCATCCTGTAAGAATTGTGGTTGTGAAGGAACCAGGTTATCATGTGGATCTCAGGGATCTTTCAGCTGCTGATCATATCTGCAGTTGCTCCATTGGTCACCCCCCTCTCTCTGCCCTGAGATAACCACCAGTATTTTAATCTTTCTGACATTGAGAGTTGAGTAGCGTTGGTAATCATTTTCAAGTTGAATAATGACTATGGGGGAATGTTCTAAAGACCATCGGGTTTTGGTGATGACCTTAGTATGGGATCTGGTGCACAACAGCAAATCCACAAAGAGTGAAAAGATCAGCTGTTAAAGGAGATGCTGTAACCTGTGTCCTCTCTCAGTGACCCGTGATCAAACTCAGCCACAAACTGCGAGATGCCCGATCAGGTCTATTGTCCGCCTGTCTGAAGAAGGATCCTCATCCAAAACATTGCCTGTCCATTCCTTCCACAGATGCGATCTGACCCTTGAGTTCCTCCAGCACTTTGACTTTGCTAAAAGTTCCAGCATCTGCAGCCTCTTTTATCTCCAATGATGCGAAATCCCAAAGTGTGAGATTTCCACCGGCACTGCCTCAACTCTAATATTGTAAAGACTGTGTATTTCCTGTTTAATGTTACCGCCTCGACTCCCAGAGTAGTGAGTGGATACAAGAATGCTCAGATATGAAGAGAGTTGCTGGCTAGTGTTTCCTCACCGTGCTCGGTGGCACGAGGTGGAGACCTTGCATGGTTGTTCGTGCAACAGAGCAGCTGGTCTTAGCATCAGCTGATAAAAGCTGACCTTGAAATAAGAAAAAGGATAAATCAGGCAGGTTCTTGGCTCCTAGATGCCATCTGGTGACCTTCTGCTGGGAACTGTGCCCGTGTGAATATGTGAAACTCAAGTCACTAAGCCTGCCCGACTAGACAATGTTTTCTTAATCTACTTGGCTCCATGCCACACCATACTACACAGCTCACTCACTGGGTTAAAGGAGGTGCTTTGTTGAAGTGTTCAATTCTCCACCCTGTTATTATTGGTGCTTATTTCCCTCTTGGAAATTGAGAATGGGTGCATGACAGATGAGGATATGATTGTGTGGCTCGGAGAGAGCAGAGTCTTGCTGGGGAATGTTTGCAGACATGTCTGCGGCTCGGAATGATCCAGCCTCGCAGTGGTTGCGGAAGCTGCAAAGTGTCAACCAGTGAGTGATCAGTGGAACAAAGGTCTGGTCCTTCTGCAGATGTGACAACGAAGGCAGGGGACATTTTGTGGCTCAAGTTACAATGTCTATAAATTAAACAAAATAATCATGAAGTCTTTACATCTGAAGCTACAAAGGTTAATGGTGAATTGTCTGTTCATCAAACATCTCATTCATTGGTGGCTGGCATTCGTCAAACTGAGAGCAAAGCTGAATGTTGATAATGTTAGTGCGGGTCTTTGGTGATTGTAAGTCACATGATCAGCCTTCTGCCATCCAGCGGTTCAGAAACATCTGTAAATGGCAGGAACTGCCGAAGATGATTTGTTTTCCATTCCGGGAAGATTTGGATAAGATGCAGTCTCTTCATTATTCGCAATGTTCACCCCGCTGGAACGGACAGCTCTTTCCCGCACCTTCATGTTGAATTCATTGTAAACAGCACAAAGCAAAAAGTACAACATGTTCTTTGTTGTGATAATCCTAAAAGCCATCCATTGTGTCTGTAAATTTTATTAACTGATTTTTAAATGGATAGGGGTGATTTCTGGCCCATGATGTGTGTTTCTGTTACTACCAGTGATGGATAAGAGTTGGTCATTTGGCTTCATCACAGCTCATTGGCTTGTAGCAAACCGCTGAGATATTTCCACATCAGGCACTGTTCTAATTTAAAAATGCTGATCACCAAGGAAACTGGTGGAAAATATCCCAAACTGCAGGCTCTGTCTTCCCACAGATTATTCAGAAGATTTTCATGTATTAATAAAAACAACAGTACACAGCAGCCAATTATTTATTAAGGAACTAAATTAGAATAATTACTTATTATTCTGATTTCAAAACAGTTGTGGAAGCTGCCAGAATTAATCCAGAATACATTTACAGATTGTATCATTATACTTAAATTAAAGCACTGAATATATTCATTACCAAGCAGTTAATATTGTGAGAAATCATCTTGCAAATAAATCAAGTAGAGAAACAACTTCAGAATGTAATGACCTTCATGTGAATGATTACACAGAGACTGGAAGAAGGCAGGCAATGTGAAGTTCAGCCAGTTATAGATGTCATTGCAATTCTTTCAGCCTGCTGCACTGTCTAACTAAAGTGTGGTGTTTATTTCATCCTCCCACTTCTTCCTTTTATTTCTCCCTGTTTTACCATCCTCCGGGACCATTGCCTGCTATGTTTCCTTCACAATCCCTTGCCAAGGTTTTTGGAGCACCTTCCTGTCACAACAGGAATCAAGTACTGTGGCTGACATGCCGATGAAATCAGTTGCCCAGCTGGTCACCACTCGCCCATGTTTAACTCTCGACCATCCCTGGGTGACAGTTGGTTTCATTATTGCAGATGTCCATATGTCAACTCTGTCTGTAATTCAGGAAAGACACAAAAATCTCTCCATACGACCACTCCACCTCCACAGTAAAATGAATGACATCAAAAGCACATACAATTACCAAGAGTGGAGAGAGGAAACTAGTTCTGACGTTCCGTCGGGCCTTTGAATGTGATTGTGTTACGGGAGAACGGCCATGAACAGGGTGTCCATGAGGTGAGCATCCGTCACGGGGGAGAGGGGCCAGTCTCATTACAAGATGTGAACTGCCAAATATATTGCTGCTGTCAACACTGGTATCAAAGTTCTTCCTTGAGTTATGTATAATTTCATTCTTTGGGGATTGCAAAATTAATTTTGGGAGGAGTCATTTTGCCACCTAGCCTCCTACATTAGATCATGAGAAATTAATAAATTCACTTTCATTTTAAAATCCCATGACTGTGTCGAACGGAGAAATTACGGCCCAAATCATGTTGGCCACTGGCCTGTAGCTTCAGCCTCCAGCTTTGAGGTATTTGTGTCACTACAGATCTTGGACACACACGTATCTGAGGATAGCAGAAGTCTAGGATGAGCTGGAGATTAGAGCCAAACACATCTGACACTCCTCCCCATCAATGGCCTCACTCTTAAACCGTCTGTGTCAAAGTGCAAAGGCAGAAAACATCCAGAGAGATCTCTTCTGCAGGAAGTGGATGACAGCTCCTTCAGATACATCCTCCTCTTCTGACTCACCCCAAAATAAGATGAAATAATTTGTTGATCTCTGATTCTTATGATCACTATTGATAAGCTTCATTACAGCTTCAGTGCACAATTGATTGCCTTGGCCAGTAGGTGATGCTGCTCCTAATGTGCTTTGACATTCACAGTGGGATGACCCAAAGGCAATATTCATTTCCTTTAACATAACTGCTCTGTATATCTCTGTGTTGGATCAAAGCTGGCCATGGGTCAGGGGTGACCATGGGTCAAGGGTGATGGTGGGTCAGGGGTGACCATGGGTCAAGGGTGACCATGGGTCAGGGGTGACCATGGGTCAAGGGTGACCATGGGTCAAGGATGACCATGGGTCGGGGGTGACCATGGGTCAAGGGTGACCATGGGTCAAGGGTGACCATGGGTCGGGGTGACCCTTACTTGATTAGTAAGGGTGTTGAGGATTAGGGGGAGAAGCCAGGAGAATGGGGTTGAGGGAAAGATAGATCACCCATGATTGAATGGCAAAGTAGACTCGATGGGCCGAATGGACTAATTCTGTTTGTTCGACATGAAACTGTAATTTTGGGTGACCATGGGTTGGGGGTGACCATGGGTCAGGGGTGACCATGGGTCAAGGGTGACGGTAGGTCAGGGTGACCATGGGTCAAGGGTGATGGTGGGTCAGGGGTGACCATGGGTCAAGGGTGACCATGGGTTGGGGGTGACCATGGGTCAAGGGTGACGGTGGGTCAGGGTGACCATGGGTCAAGGGTGACTGTGGGTCAAGGGTGACCGTGGGTCAAGGGTGACCATGCCCATTCACCCGGTACTATCCGGCAGCATTTTAGCACAATCATTGTTATTTAGTGCAGGTTTGTGAAAGGACCCTTGTGGCTTCTGCGGCTGTTCCTCTCTCTACGATTACCCAGTTACTCCAAGGACGAATAGAAGTTTTTTCTACCGTGAGCTGATTTTCTTAAAAATGACGGCAAAATAACAAACAGAGCTGTGTGGAACCAATCAGGCAATTAACAGATTTGCCTCATCTTTACGCTTGGTGTCCTGTCCGATTTTCTGGTTCAGTTTTGAATGCCTACCCAAAGGTTCCAATTAATAATTATACAGTAGATGATATGGTATTCGGATGTCAAACTAATGTAATGCAATAACCCATGTAAATAGTCATTTGTAGCTGTTCATTGGTGCTGCTTTTAAAACTGGATGTGAAGGAAACCACATTAGTTTCCTCCTTGCAATGAAGCCAAGACAAGCTCATGGATCCTTGGTTTGCCGTCTTGAAGTCAACAACCAGCTCCTTGGTTTTGCTGCACTGAGCACGATAATCGTTCTTGCACCATTCTGTCCCTCTCCTGTACTGACTCATCATTACCCATTGTTCATCCAACACCAGTGATATCATCGGCAATTTTAAAAAGCATTTCTGCTTTTCTCCAGCTTCCCACTGATTGTCTCGGCAGTAATTCCTCAACCACGGCAATTTATTGCATCATCCATAATTACTAGAACATTAGGTTGGTCTTGCTGAGGATATTAAATTGAGGATTCTTCCAAAAAGTTATTTTCAACCTTTGCTGCAACTTCTGAAACCTCTATTTCTTGATTACATGTCACTTACGTACACATGTCATCATATTGGACGTGTTGCTAGGAGACATCTATGTTCTGTGCGCAGAATGTAATGCATCTGTGGGTGTAAATGTAAAATAACTACAAATAATTTCACTTGTATCTGTAATACTGGTTTAGACAAAAAGATACATTGTGCTGGAGTAACTCAGCAGGTCAGGGAACAACCGATACTGCCCGATCCACTGAGTTACTCCAGCACTTTGTGTCTTTTTTTGTATAAACCAGCATCTGCAGTTCCTTGTATCTCCTTTCTACTGTTCTACTGCAAACGTTCCTCAAGGTTTGCCTACTTTGAAGTAGTTCTCTAAAGAAAGGTCGTGACCTGAAACATCACCTAAACATCACCTGTTCTCCAATGATACTGCCTGAGCTGCTGAATTACTCCAGTACTTTGTGCCCTTTTTGGCATCTGTAATTATTTAGATTCCTATTCATTCTTGTAACCTTATTCCTCACGCTCTGAATGAGTAATGATCGTATCACGATTGATCCTATTGAAATGTTAGAATAGAAATTCTATCTTATGTTGCACACTTTATTGAATTGTCCATGTCCATAATCCAGGTTGCCCAGTGGGTGTGTGTGCTGTGCACATGTGGTCTACAGTGGTCTACAGTGGTCTACAGTGGTCTACAGTGGTCTACAATGGTGTGCAGTGGTGTGCAGTGGTCTACAATGGTCTACAGTGGTCTACAGTGGTCTACAGTGGTCTACAGTGGTCTGTATTGGTCTACAGTGGTCTACAGTGGTCTACAGTGGTCTACAGTGGTCTACAGTGGTCTGTATTGGTCTACAGTGGTCTACAGTTGTCTGCAGTGGTCTACAGTGGTCTGCATTGGTCTACAGTGGTCTACAGTGGTGTGCAGTGGTGTGCAGTGGTCTACAGTGGTCTACAGTGGTTTGCATTGGTCTACAGTGGTCTACAGTGGTCTATAGTGGTCTACAGTGGTCTACAGTGGTCTACAGTGGTGTGCAGTGGTGTGCAGTGGTCTACGGTGGTCTACAGTGGTCTACAGTGGTTTGCATTGGTCTACAGTGGTCTACGGTGGTCTACAGTGGTCTACAGTGGTTTGCATTGGTCTACAGTGGTCTACAGTGGTCTATAGTGGTGTGCAGTGGTGTGCAGTGGTCTACAGTGGTCTACAGTGGTTTGCATTGGTCTACAGTGGTCTACAGTGGTCTACAGTGGTCTACAGTTGTATAGAGTGGTCTACAGTGGTCTACAGTGGTATAGAGCGGTCTACAGTGGTCTACAGTGGTCTACAGTGGTCTACAGTGGTGTGCAGTGGTCTACAGTGGTCTACAGTGGTATAGAGTGATCTACAGTGGTCTACAGTGGTCTACAGTGGTCTGTATTGGTCTACAGTGGTCTACAGTGGTCTACAGTGGTGTGCAGTGGTCTACAGTGGTCTACAGTGGTCTGCGGTGGTCTACAGTGGTCTACAGTGGTCTACAGTGGTCTACAGTTGTCGACAGTGGTCTGCAGTGGTCTACAGTGGTTTACAGTGGTCTACAGTGGTCTACAGTGGTTTGTATTGGTCTACAGTGGTCTGCCGTGGTCTACAGTGGTCTACAGTGGTCTGTATTGGTCTACAGTGGTGTGCAGTGGTCTACAGTGGTGTGCAGTGGTCTACAGTGGTCTACAGTGGTTGTGCTCTGATCTCAGATGGTAGCAATGCTCCTTTTGATGGCAGTTGATGAGCGGGTCTCCAATACTGCAGGAAGCTGTCACAGGAGTCTGTTTCAGCGCAGGGCCTGGCCATTCCCGGTCCACTTCCAGCCATCAGAAGAAATTGTCCTCTTCTAGATTGGTTCATCTGTAAGTTCATTGCAGATTGCTTCTGCAAAAAACGCAGAACAGTTGGCATTCCTGGCTGAGATGCATCCCGTCAGAATTCTTTCTATAACACATCTCTAGACGTTTGAGAGAATCCTCATAGACAAGCCGAATATTCTCAGATGCCTAAAAGAGTAAATATGCTGATGATTTGTGTTTCCTTTGCAATGAAATATTGCACTCTGGGGTAAGGGAGCCTCACACAGAATTGGCAGTCTCTTGCCATGAGAGAAGACCTCTATCAGGACACTCTCTAGAGGAATTTATGAAAACTTTTCCAACACTCTAACAATATTTATTTTGGATATCTCCATGGGAACAGATCTGCATTGTGCCAGTCTACCTTCCCAGGGTTTGCCAGGAAAAAGACTGGGATTGGCCATGGCTTAGGCCACCGTCAGCGGCAGGAATGAAAAGTGGGCAGCTGACCATGCAGAGCAGCATCAACTGGTGCAGGAGAAGAGGGACATGATGGAAGGTGTTTCCTCCCCTCTGGGGTGATGGACCAAGGCACCTTTTCACTGGACTTTCTCTTGCACGACTTATGATGTTGCCGGACAAATTAACATCAGCCAGACCACACAGAGTTTGCAATCCCTCACACAAAGCAGGTTGGAGACACATGACTGCATGTGCTGGAATCTAGAGCCAAAACAAAGTGCTGGTGGGACAAAAGCGTGGTTGGTGTAACCAGTTGAGACTGACTATCCCTACTGCATTTTGCAAACTTTTTAATCTGTTTACAGAAAAAACCCAATTGCAGAAACATGAATGTAACTTTGATCATAGTCACACTGCATGTGATGTACTTCGAGAAGCTGTGGAAACCAAACATAGCACTGCATGATCTGACTATAATAATGTGTGAAGGCACCAATTGTTTCAGAACAATTACTGTAATGTCATGTGTGGGAAGGAACTGCAGATGCTGGTATAAACCGAAGATAGACACAAGAAGCTGGAGTGTCCCGCTGAGTTCCTCCAGTTTACTGTAACGTCATTGTGGATTAACACCAATTAGCACGTGTGCTGACAGCACATATGACAATGTTATTGCATTACACACTTGTATGTTTTCCCTGTGGATTTACCTACAAATAAAACCCAATGCAGATAATGCAACGCTCAAGGTTACTGGAAGTGCTGCTGATATCTGTCGGCAGGTAACATGCATTACATATTGTTTGTGCAAGATTGTATTACATAAAACAACGACCTCCGATACAGGGGTGTAACCGGGGAAGGATACTGATGACAAGGAGGTGCCTGCCTGTAACTCAGTCATTGTTGGAGAGTCAAAGCCCCACAAAATCCTCGCAGATGGTCCGGATGTTTCTGGCTGCAAGAGACTTCTGACAGCACCATGTCCAATCATCTGGTAATGAAGCATCATCTGTCACTTGGCCTGAAATTGCCCTAAATCAGCTCCACTGTTTGGTCGAGTTTGTTCCTGTTGAGAAATCTCATTTAAAACATCCCCCCAAGGGCACATTGTTCACACACAATCCTTCCTTATACAAGCTCCCAAATAATTACTTCTCTTGTGTGATCATGCAGGTGGCTCGGCATTCCTGATCCTGGTGTCATGTTCAAAACAAATTGACCCACTGGCCCACACTGTCCATCATACAACCTCATTCTTTCCATGTTTTAATTATATTAAACATAATATTAACCTATAATATTATACATAAACTTATTAAAATTAAATTGTCAAATTAATTGTCATACTTGGCTGTGGAGGCCAAGTCATTGGGTATTTTTATGGCATTGATTGACAGATCCTTGATTAGTAATGGTGTTGAGGATTAGGGGGAGAAGCCAGGAGAATGGGGTTGAGAGGGAAATATAGATCAGCCATGATTGAATGGCAAAGTAGACTCGATGGGCCGAATGGACTAATTCTGCTTTAATGACATGAAACTGTAATTTTCAATATTATTCAAGAAATATAAATAATAAACATGATTGGAGTCACACAAAAGTATCAACATATGTAAACATTAATTATATTTCACACGTAAAATGTTAATACAATCATTGTGTAGATTAAACAACACTAAATAAACATGTTAAAATATAAAAAGTAGCTGCCTCCTCGATATCAGGCATCTGAAGAAGGGTCTCGACCCAAAACATCGCCCATTCCTTCTCTCCAGAAGTGCTGCCTGTCCCACTGAGTTATTCCAGCTTTTTGTGTCTATCTTCGGTTTAAACCAGCATCTGCAGTTCCTTCTTACATGTTGATCTTCAATTGTTTTATCATTAAAGTGTGGATTGTACAACAATTGTTCACTGCAATCTAAATCAACCATGTAAAGCATTTTACAGTATTTACTATCAACTAGCCTGAGCTCATCGTTCTCATCACATTATGCAGTTTCCTGCTTTGGCCACGGGTGCATGGCCTGTGTTCTTGTGCGATGTATCCCACAGTGACGCTCTCTCCGGGAACGGACATGCCACATGGCTTTGACTGGAATAGACCAAGTCTATGATCTCCTCGGTGCCATGGAAACAGCATTTCCTGCAGTCAGGTCTTGCATGTTTTTGGTCACCAGAGGAAAGGCACAAATTGTAATTACAGGCGTGAAACAGGCTGCAGCTAAATACATCGACACAGTGATGAAATGAAAATAATTTTACATTCAAAAATGTTTCAGCTGTGAAAGCTAACCTACTTTAAAATCGATTGAAATGGAGCTCAAATTTTCATTCCAACACTGATTAGTTACTTGTCCTACTCCCATGAATCAAATGCATTTAAACAATAGCTCAAAATTAATATTTCCTTGACAAAATTAAAACTGCTGATATTCCTTCCACAGCCAAAGAGAGAATATTCTCTTTATGAGAATAAACCAATAAAGAACAACAACGCAGTTATTGGACAAATATTTAATATTTAAATATAGAGATTGATCCTTTCTCTATTCTTTGTCTCTGTGTTGCAGTCACGCCCTTTTGGTGTGGAGCCTTGTTGGGGCATTGCCAGAATGTGTTCCCTGGAGCAGCATCTGATGCCAGAGCTGGGTTCTAAACCACAATCTTGTCGTTGATTAAGAATACATTTTGGGAAAGCAGTGTCGATAGTTACCAGAAACCTGGTAACAGTCAAGTGACAGACCAAACAACTGAGTGACCCTCCAAACTGGGACACAACCATTTGATGAACTCATTTATTTATGGGTCATCATAGAGGTCCATTATTTTTTATTTTTTATTATCCATTACTTATTATTTATGGGTACAGATCCCCTCCCAGTCAAAATAAAAACAAGTATGTGACCATCAGATTTGCATTAGATTCTCAAGGAATCTAAACGCAAACAAAAGAATGAAAATCAATGATCATTTTATATTGTCTTGGGATTCCTGTTGAGAATCCACTGTCCATTCTGGGTTCTCAACAAGGAGAGAATGGGAATGCATCTGGAACTGGAGGCCTTGGGGTGACAAACAAAAGGTTCTTTACTTACTCTCACTTAGAGAAATTGCAGTAGGATGTGGACTGAGGAATGGTTGATGGAATGTAATACAGGGAAATGTGAGGTGTTGCATTTAGGGGAGACTAACATGGGCAAGACCTACAGTGAGGAATAATCATTTAGTGTTTCAAAAGAGAGAGGCTGGGTTTCGAGGGAACTGTGGGGCAGCAGACTAACTGATCGAAGTTTTTGAGTTTGTGAACTTGACAAACAAGATCCTGTGGACCATTGCTGAACGTGAAGCATAAACCCAAGGGTCATTGTCCATACTTAAAAAAAATACAATTGTTTAATAGTATGTGGCTGAGAGGTAAATCCTGGAAAGTTGATTGGAATATGAGGAGAATAAATGTGGTTAGTGTAAGTTGGTGTTAATAGTTGGTGTAGCCCCCAGAGCTGATGGCTCTGTTTCTGTGCTGTACGACAAAGAGGAAATAGGAAACTAGAGGTCAATTATGAAAATGTAAAATGCGGAGAATAGACAATAGACAATAGGTGCAGGAGTAGGCCATTCGGCCCTTCGAGCCAGCACCACCATTCAATAGACAACAGGTGCAGGAGGAGGCCATTCGGCCCTTCGAGCCAGCACCGCCATTCAATGTGATCATGGCTGATCATCCCCAATCAGTACCCCGTTCCTGCCTTCTCCCCATATCCCCATAACTCCGCTATCTTTAAGAGCCCTAACTAGCTCTCTCTTGAAAGCATCCAGAGAACCGGCCTCCACCGCCCTCTGAGGCAGAGAATTCCACAGACTCACCACTCTCTGTGAGAAATAGTGTTTCCTCGTCTCCGTTCTAAATGGCTTACTCCTTATTCTCAAACTGTGGCCCCTGGTTCTGGGTTCCCCCAACATCGGGAACATGTTTCCTGCCTCTAGCGTGTCCAAACCCTTAACAATCTTATATGTTTCAATGAGATTCCCTCTCATCCTTCTAAACTCCAGAGTGTACAATCCCAGCTGCTCCATTCTCTCAACATATGACAGTCCCGCCATCCCGGGAATTAACCTACGCTGCACTCCCTCAATAGCAAGAATATCCTTCCTCAAATTAGGGGACCAAAACTGCTCACAATACTCCAGGTGTGGTCTCACTAGGGCTCTGTACAACTGCAGAAGGACCTCTTTGCTCCTATATTTGATTCCTCTTGTTATAAAGGCCAACATGCCATTCGCTTTCTTCACTGCCTGCTGTACCTGCATGCTTACTTTCATAGACTGATGTACAAGGACCCCCAGATCCTGTTGTACTTCCCCTTTTCCCAACTTGACGCCATTTAGATAGTAATCTGCCTTCCTGTTTTTGCTACCAAAGTGGATAACCTCACATTTATCCGCATTAAACTTCATCTGCCATGCATCTGCCCACTCCCCCAACCTGTCCAAGTCAGCCTGCATTCTCATAGCATCCTCCTCATAGTTCACACTGCCACCCAGCTTTGTGTCATCTGCAAATTTGCTAATGTTACTTTGACTCCCTTCATCCAAATCATTGATGTATATTGTAAATAGCTGCGGTCCCAGCACCGAACCTTGTGGTACCCCATTAGTCACTGCCTGCCTGGGACGACAGATGGCGCAATGGGCTAAGTGTTCAGCTGGCAACCGGAAGGTAGCCGGTTCGAATCCCGCTTGGAGTGCATACTGTCGTTGTGTCCTTGGGCAAGACACTTCACCCACCTTTGCCTGCGTGTGAATGTGTGTGTGAGTGATTGGTGGTGGTCGGAGGGGCCGTAGGCGCAGATTAGCAGCCACGCTTCAGTCAGTCTGCCCCAGGGCAGCTGTGGCTACAGAAGTAGCTCACCACCACCGAGTGTGACTGAGGAGTGAATGAATAATGCGATGTAAAGCGCCTTGAGTATTAGAAAGGCGCTATATAAATCCAATCCATTATTATTATTATTATTATTATTATTCTGAAAGGGACCCGTTAATCGCTACTCTTTGTTTCCTTTCTGCCAACCACTTCTCTATCCATGTCAGCACTACCCCCAATACCATGTGCCCTAATTTTGCCCACTAATCCCCTATGTGGGACCTTATCAAATGCTTTCTGAAAGTCCAGGTACACTACATCCACTGGCTCTCCCTTGTCCATTTTCCTAGTTACATCTTCAAAAAATTCCAGAAGATTAGTCAAGCATGATTTCCCCTTCGTAAATCCATGCTGACTCGGACCAATCCTGTTACTGCTATCCAAATGTTCGGCTATCCCATCTTTCATAATTGACTCCAGCATCTTTCCCACCACCAATATCAGGCTAACTGGTCTATAATTCCCTGTTTTCTCTCTCCCGCCTTTCTTAAAAAGTGGGATAACATTAGCTACCCTCCAATCCACAGGAACTGATCCTGAGTCTATAGAACATAGGAAAATTATCACCAATGCATCCACGATTTCTAGAGCCACTTCCTTATGTACACTGGGATGCAGACCATCAGGCCCTGGGGATTTATCAGCCTTCAGTCCCATCAGTCTATCCAACACAATTTCCTGCCTAATGTGGATTTCCTTCAGTTCCTCCGTCACCCCAGATCCTCTGGCCACTACTATATCAGGAAGATTGTTTGTGTCCTCCTTAGTGAAGACAGATCCAAAGTACCTGCTCAATTCATCTGCCATTTCCTTGTTCCCCATAATAAATTCACGTTTTTCAGTCTTCAAGGGTCTAACTTTGGTCATAACTAATTTTTTCCTCTTCATATACCTAAAGAAGCTTTTACTATCCTGCTTTATATTCTTGGCTAGCTTACCTTCTTTTCTCCCCGTATTGACTTTTTGGTTATATTCTGTTGTGAGTATAGAATGAGTGAGAGTGAGTGGGAATAGAAACATAGAAACATAGAAAATAGGTGCAGGAGTAGGCCATTTGGCCCTTCGAGCCAGCACGCCATTCAATATGATCATCCTAAATCAGTACCCCGTTCCTGATTTCTCTCCTTATCCCTTGATTCCATTCGCCCTAAGAGCTAAATCTAACTCAGCAGCTGTGGCAGCAACTGTGGAGGGAGAAACAAGGTTTGTATTTCAGATATATTTTCAGACCTGTTAAAAGTGATTCCTGCTTTTAGTTTGCAGTGACTGCAGATTTTGCATTTGGACAGCATAGTGCTTGAAACGAGGCTTAAATATATGGTAAAAACTTGCTGAGAAAATCACAACATGGTGATATGAAGGGAAAATAATCTTTGGTAAACGTAGAGTGTTTTGTAGGAATTACCAGCAAGATAAACAAAATGCTAGGCATAGTATATCTGCATTTGCAAAGCTTCCAGAGAAGCATTGGCTGGATAAAATAAGTGTTAATTAAATTGGGAATAACATGGAAAGAAGAGTGATTAAAAATATGGGACAGAGAGTTGGAATAACTGGACTTATTATTGTCGAGTAACTGTGTGAGCCTCAGCTCTTCACCATTTATTTTAAGAACTTAATGAAACAGCAATGTTCAACATGTCAAAGTGAACAGTTGTGGAAATAAAATTTGCATTACCATCATTTAATGCATTAGAACAATATGGAGGACCATACTAACACTGATTGTGGAAGTCCCATGTAGGTCTAGATCATTCCTTGTAATGATCACTGCACTGTGTTATCAGAAGTGCCCATATAACTGTTTGGTATTGGCTGCATTCCCCATGGACCCTTTGCGAGTTCAGCTTTAGTATATGTGCAGCTTAATGAAGGGGGCAGCAGAGTTCAGCCAGAGGAGGCATCTGTTGTACACAAGGGTCAAGGAAGTTTTCCAGGACCATTGATGCATTCCGTCCGGAAGTTGCTGGGAGGTGTCTGTGAGAAATAATATTACATGCCTGCAAACTGGGCAATACAACAACACAGTCCCATCACTTTGCCTGCCCCAGTTAGAGAAATGGTAGATGAAGTCTATGCTGCAACTGTGTGCAGAAAGTGAGAGATGTGACAGATGTCAGCAGTGGCTGGAATGATTAGATGCTGGGAAGCAGACCATGACCTTGTTGGGTAAAGCAGACAGGCATGTTCATAAATAAGGCTGATTTAAAGTCACAAATCTCCATGTGGATAAAGAAAGTTTGTCCTTTAAACAGCAGGGTTGAAGGTAACAGGGTTAGTAAAGCCAGTTTGTTCTGTGACATGTTGTTTTACTGATCAGCAAGTTTTAAAATCACACTGACGGTGAAGTTTGCAAATCCCATCATTTGGAAAAATAATGGTGTGTGGGCAAACAATATCTTTCTGAAAGGTCAATAATCAAGTTTCTCAAATGACTCTGAGACAGTCAGAAAGATTGATTTCTGCTTCAGTTGATTTTCAGCTGCAGTGTTTTGTTTTGTGACTGTAGAAATAAATTTCTCAGCCATAGAATGCATAAAAGAATGTAAGCCAGAGAAGCAAGTGGGCAGGAAAATGGCAGATGACATTCTAAGTGGAAAATCTTTACTTACGCATTTTAGTTGGAACAAAAAGCTGAATTTATTTTTTAGATATTGATGAACAGTGAGATCTTGCTATCTGGAATACAACAGACATAGAATGTTCCTGAGATTGTCCAGGGCTCTGTGATACCTCTGAGTAATGCGGGCAGTTGTACGCAACAAAGGGTAAGAAAGGGTAAAGTTGCCATGGAGCGAGTGCAACATAGGTTCACAAGATCAACCTTTGGGATAACACAGTTGGCTTTTAAGTGAGAATAAAAAAGATTGGAATATACTTTTTGGTGCTTAGAAGAAGGTGAGAAGTCATTTCATAATGATGTACAATATTCTGACAGAGAGCGAAAGGATAGATGTCGAGGCGGTTTCATGGTGTTGGGTTCATTGTTTTAGAGAAAGAGTCACTCATTTAGCTCTTAGATGGAGATTTCATAACGCAGACCGCTGTAAATCATTGGAATTCTCCATCTCTCGGAGGCTCAGTATTGACTGTGATCAAGTGAATTTTGAATAAAAAGGAATTAGGGATATGAGAAGAAGGGGATTGGATGGAAAAGTAGACACCTTCCAGGCCACCTCCTTGGTGGGTATTCCACCCACCTTGATGTTTGCTCTCACCAGCACTGGTGCACCGTGACTGACGGCTGTGCAATCTAAAGGAGGCATGGCAAGAATTTGCCATGGCTTCTTCAGTAAACCACCTACAGCTGTAACATCTACTGCCAAGATCGACAACCAGCCTACAGTAGCTCCTGTCATATAGATTCCTGATATGAAATCACAGTTTCTTCATCAACACAGGATCTAAATCATAGAATTTCCTACCCGGAAACAACATGGGAGTCCTCGTGGGACAATGGGAATGTGAATGATTAGATGGGATTACCATCGGATCTATGTAAATAGGTGCTTAATGGTGTATGAACTTTTCTGGGCCAGAGGGCCTGTTTCTATGTTATAAAACGAACTGTAGATGCTGGTTTACATCAAAGATAGCATCTCTGGAGAAAATAAATAGGTGACGTTTCGGGTTGAGACCCTTCTTCAGACTGAACTGTCTGAAGAAGGGTCTCGACCCAAAACGTCACCTATTCCTTTTCTCCATAGATGCTGCCTGACCCACTGAGCTGCTCAGTATTTTGTGTCTGCTTCCATGTTATATGGCTCCATCACTTGCCTGAACAGCAGTACCTCTGACAGGGAATTGCTCCTTCACTATTATGCTGGAGTATTTCGGTTTAACTATCACATGGACCAGGGTAGAGCGAAAAGCTTTGTTTTGCATGCTATTCAATTGGATGAGATGGGGGAGAGGTGAATGCTTGTACAGTACCTGAACTTATGGAAAGACCGTTCAGAAACCAGATAACCAATGCTCCTGAGTCTGGTGGTGCACGCTTTCAACATTCTGTACCTTCAGCCAGATGGTAGCAAGGGGAAGGAGGAATGACCGAGGTGGGACAAGTCTTTGGAAGTGCAAATACAATGTTACCATTCATTCCAAGAGTATTAGAATATCAAAGCAGGAACGTAATGCTGAGGCTTGTGAAGGCACTGGTCAGACCACATTTGGATTATTGTGAGCAGGTTTGGGCACCATATCTGAGGAGGGATGCGCTAGCATTGGAGAGGGTCCAGAGGAGGTTTACAAGAATGATCCTTGGGATAATTGGTTTAACATATGATAAACCATATGTTATCAACCAACTTAGCCTGTACTTGCTGAGGATGAGGGGGAGCTCATAGAAACTTACCGAATAGTGAAATGTCCGTGATAGTGGATGTGGAGAGAATGTTTCCATTAGTTGGAAAGTCTAGGACCAGAGGGCACAGCCTCAGAATAAAAAGATGTACCTTTAGAAAGGAAATGAGGAGAAATTTCTTAAGCCAAGTGAGTAGAGAATTTGTGGAATTTGTTCCCACAGACAGCTATGGAGGCCAAGTCCTTGGGTATTTTTAAAATGGAGATTGTCAGCTTTTTGATTTGTAAGAATGTCAAAGGTTATGAGGAGAAGGCAGGAGAATGGGAGAAATAGATCAGCCATAGTTAATTTTGGAGTAGACTTGATGGGCCAAATAGCCTAATTACTTGGAGTGCAGAAGGCTGAGTGGTGATCTAACAGAGGTGTATACAATCCTGAGAGAAATAGACAGAATGAATGCACAAATGATTTTACCCAGAGTAGGGGAATTCACAGCGGACAAGGGTTTTAGGTGCGAGGGGCAAGATTTAATAGGAACCTAAGAGGTAATCTTTCACTCAGAGGGTGGTGGGTATATGGAACGAGCTGCCAGAGGAGGAGATGAGGCAGGTACTTTAACAACATTTGAAAGGCACTTGCATAGGTACATGGATAGGAAAGGTTCAGAGGGAAATGGGCCAAACGTGGGCAGATGGGACAAGTGTAATTGGACCATCATGGTCGGCATAGACGAGTTGGGCTGAAAGCCTGTTTCCATGCTGTATGACTCCAGATGGAGTCAATGGTGGAAATTTGGTTTCTGTGATGGATTGAGCTACATCAACAATTCTTTGCAATTTCTTGCAGTCTTGGGCAGAGCTATTCCCAAACCAAGCTGTGATACAACCGAAAGTATGCTTTCTATGGTGCATCTATAGAGGTTTGTTAAAGTAATTGGAGACATGCCGAATATCTCAGTTTCCGAAGGAAGTAGAGGTGTTGGTATGCCTGCTTGGTTGTCGCATTAATGTGGCTGGTCCCGGCGAATCGTTGGTAAAATGAACGCCAAGGAATTTGAACCTCTTAAACTAATTTGTCTTCTGCACCATTTATGCCAATTGGGCCATAAACTCCACCATGCTTCCTGAAGTCAATAACTAGCTCCTTCATCGTGCTGACATTGAGGGAGAGTTTATTGTCCTGACACCATGACACTGAGTTCTCTATCTCCTTCCTGCACTCGGTTTCAACATTGTTAGTGTGATTCAACCCACCACAGTGGTGTCATCTGCAAACTTATAGATAGTGTTAGAACTGAATTTGGCTGTATAGTCGTGAGTGTACAGGGAGCATTGTAGGGGACTGAGCACGCATCCTTGCCGGTCACCTGTGTAGAGAACGATTGTGGAGGAAGTATTGTATTCACCTATGCTTACGGATTGTCAGAACATTGAGGATTCAATGGTGGCGACTTGAGCTGATTCCTGGATCCTGGAGTTTGGAGATGAGTCTTGAGAAACTAGAGTTAAGTGCTCAGTTCTCTGGACAGGGTCTTGAACCCACAAGCTTTGATTAAGAGGCAAGAGAGTGACCAACTAAACCAAATCTAACATTGGGACAATATAATATTCAATATTCAAGCTTGGAAACACATCAGAACAAATGGTTTCCAGTGTATTGCTCCTTTCCACCTTCTTCTTTATAATTTTCAAAATATTGTTAAGTATGTCGATAATTTCTACTTTAGCAAAAAATCATATTCCCGCATTCTAGCTTTTGCCCCCCTCCTCTTCCACTCCCTTTTGAAAACCTGAATCGATACATTGGGAGAATGAAAGGCAAATTGATCTTGCACCTAGCCACCTCCTGCACCACCAGTGGCAGGCTCCCTTGCTCCGTTATCAGTCACTGAGTGATAACGGTGGAGACCGTCATCCTTGACCCTAGTCCAAGAAGACGGCTTCTATTGTGCTACTTCCTGTAGGTTTACTTGATTGATGTGTCTGTGACATTGTTACCCTTCATTTGTTTCAGTTATCATAGGTTGAATATTGTGCACATGCTTTAATCATTGAGAAATCAGCTGACATATTCCTGCATTATGATCAAGAGC
>CM075982.1:73262444-73330649 GCA_038087875.1 Malacoraja senta
GGGGGGGCATGGACATATTTGGAAGGTATGTTCTTTGGGAGGTCCTGCAATTCCACTGTTTTCACGTTCTTTATACATGGTCTTGTTAACATAGAAAGAGAAAAATAGATGCAGGAGTAGGCCATTCAACCCTTCGAGCCAGCACCGCCATTCAATGTGATCAAGGCTGATCATCTAAAATTAGTACCCCGCTCTGGCTTTTTCCTCTTATCCCTTGATTCCTTTAGCTCTAAGAGCTAAATCTAACTCTCTTGAAAACATCCAGTGAATTGGCCTCCACTGCCTTCTGTGGCAGAGAATTCCACATTCACAACTCTCTGGGTGAAGAGGATTTTCCACATCTCAGTCCTAAATGGCCTACCCCTTATACTTAAACTGTGACCCCTGGTTTTGGACTCCCCCAACACCGGGAGCAGTTTTTCCTGCATCTAGCCTGTCCAATCCCTTAAGTATTTTATATGTTTTTTATAAGATCGCCTCTCATCCTTCTAAATTCCAGTGAATACAAGCCTAGTCGACCGATAAAAAGACTCGTTGGGCTTGATTGCTTCCTCAATGCTCATTCTATATTTTGGGTCAATAATTCCCATGACTGAATGTGGAGTTTATCCAGGGGTGCCTACAGAACATCCATGGAATCTTTTTTCCAGGAAATCATTTTTGAAGGTGACTAAACATAATGAGAGCATTGGTGCCTGTGATGGTGGCATGGAAGGGTACACTGACATTGGTTTCTTATCCTACCAATATATTTTGCAGAGATGGAATTGGTGGAGCGACTCTTGCTTTGAAGTATAGAAGCAAATGACAGCCTGGTGGATAATGAACTTGATGCTGATTTTCAAATAGATTTTTCTTTAGATGGTCAAAGACTGCTGCTGTGTTCTAATCAATGGTGAATGTAGCCATCAAATCATTCCTTGAATGGTTGGTTCTCAACATATGGAAAATGGTCCTCATTGATCCTTAATTGAGACCCTGGAGTGATATAGAGAACAAAAGTAAAGAAGACCAAGATAAGGTGGATTTAGAAATGGCTTACTGAAAGAAAACAGAGGGTTGTGGTGGAAAGACAATATTCAGGCTGGGGGTCTGTGACCAGTGGAGTTCTGCAGGGATCTGTGATGGGACCTCTATTGTCTGTGATATATATATGAATGACTAGGACATAGACAGGTTGGTTAAGATAAGATAAGATAAGACTTTATTAATCCCCTTATTCAGGGGAAATTCAGATGTCCTTGCAGCACACTAATAAAAATACAACATGATTGGAAAGTGGTGAAATCATTGGACAAAGTCAGCATGGATTTACGAAAGGTAAATCGTGTCTGACGAATCTTATAGAATTTTTCGAGGATGTAACTAGTAGAGTGGATAGGGAGAACCAGTGGATGTGTTGTATCTGGACTTTCAGAAGGCTTTCGACAAGGTACCACATAAGAGATTAGGATACAAACTTAAATCACACGGTATTGGGGGTTCAGTATTGATGTGGATAGAGAACTGGCTGGCAAACAGGAAGCAAAGAGTAGGAGTAAACGGGTCCTTTTCACAATGGCAGGCAGTGACTAGTGGGGTACCACAAGGCTCAGTGCTGGGACCCCAGCTATTTACAATTTATATTAATGATCTGGACGAGGGAATTGAAAGCAACATCTCCAAGTTTGCGGATGACACTAAGCTGGGGGGCAGTGTTAGCTGTGAGGAGGATGCTAGGAGACTGCAAGGTGACTTGGATAGGCTGGGTGAGTGGGCAAATGTTTGGCAGATGCAGTATAATGTGGATAAATGTGAGGTTATCCACTTTGGTAGCAAAAACGGGAAGGCAGACTATTATCTAAATGGTGGCCGATTAGGAAATGGGGAGATGCAGCGAGACCTGGGTGTCATGGTACACCAGTCATTGAAAGTAGGCATGCAGGTGCAGCAGGCAGTGAAGAAAGCGAATGGTATGTTGGCCTTCATAGCAAGAGGATTTGAGTATAGGAGCAGTGAGGTTCTACTGCAGTTGTACAGGGTCTTGGTGAGACCACACCTGGAGTATTGCGTACAGTTTTGGTCTCCAAATCTGAGGAAGGACATTATAGCCATAGAGGGAGTGCAGAGAAGGTTCACCAGACTGATTCCTGGGATGGCAGGACTTTCATATGAAGAAAGACTGGATAGACTTGGCTTATACTCGCTAGAATTTAGGAGATTGAGAGGGGATCTTATAGAAACGTACAAGATTCTTATGGGGTTGGACAGGCTAGATGCAGGAAGATTGTTCCCGATGTTGGGGAAGTCCAGGACAAGGGGTCACAGCTTAAGGATAAGGGGAAAATCCTTTAAGACCGAGATGAGGAAAAACTTTTTCACACAGAGAGTGGTGAATCTCTGGAACTCTCTGCCACAGAGGGTAGTTGAGGCCAGTTCATTGGCTATATTTAAGAGAGAATTAGATGTGGCCCTTGTGGCTAAAGGGATCAGGGGGTATGGAGAGAAGGCAGGTACGGGATACTGAGTTGGATGATCAGCCATGATCGTATTGAATGGCGGTGCAGGCTCGAAGGGCCGAATGGCCTACTCCTGCACCTAATTTCTATGTATCTATGTATCTATGTGTTCAAAAAGAAGTTCAACACAAAAACATCCCCCCACAATGGTTCCCACTGTGGGGGAAGGCACAAAGTCCAGTCCCCATCCTCTTGTCCACCCAGAGTCGGGGCCCACTGAGGCCTCCACAGTCCCGCCACGGCGCCCGATATTCTCGCCCAGGCTCCGAGATGTAACGTTCAGCGTCGCAGCTGGCCGCTCCACAGAACCGCGGCTCCACGATGTTCCCATCGGCGGTCCCGCGGTTAGTAAGGTTGCAGATGACACCAAGATTGCTGGAGTCACGGGACGGTGAAGAAGGGTATCAAAGTATACAACGGGATATAGATCAGCTCCAGAAATGGGCAGCAATATGACAAATGGAGCTTAATCCGAGCAAGTGTGAGGTGTTGCACATTGTGAGGTCAAATGTAAGGGGGGAATATGCAATTAATGGCATGATCCTCCAGCTGTATTGATGTACAGAGGGATCTTGGGGTCTAAGTCCATAACTCCCTGAAAGTGGTAACACAAGTAAATAGAGTGGTATAGAAGGCATATGGTATTCTACCTTTCATAGGTAGGAGCATTGAGTGCAAGAGTCGATGTGAGGAGCAAGGGCAGGTAGGAGGATGCCTGGGGAAATGCCTCCAGCGCCTTCAGATAGGCTGCAGGAGGCGCCCCATTGACACAAAGATGGGCGATCTAGGAGAGGAGAGGGATGTCAGTTCGCTGGACCTGCCCCAGTACATCGAGCGGATTTTGAATAAAGGCGCCAACAATGGTGGCACCAGCATGTGTAATATATGCAAAAAGAGTGTCTGGAACGTGCTGCAGGGTTGGTGGTTGAAGATGATACATTAGTGCCATTTAAAAGTCTTTTACGATACGATAGAACTTTATTTATCCCGAGGGAAATTGATCTGCCAACACAAGGTACGTGAAACAATAGGCATATATTGAATAGACATATGGATATGGAGGGAGTGTGTATGAAGGAACTGCAGATGGTTTACCCGCTGAGTTACTCCAGCATTTTCTGTCTATCTTTGGGTATGGAGGCAGTGAAGAAAGCTGACGTATAGGAGCAAAGAGGTCCTTCTGCAAATGTACAGGGCCCTGGTGAGACCACACCTGGAGTATTGTGTGCGGTTTTGGTCTCTTGATTTGAGGAAAGACATTCTTTCTATTGAGGGAGTGCAGCTTCGGTTCACCAGGTTAATTCCCAGGATGGTGGGACTATCATATGATGAACGAATGGAGCGACTGGGCTTGTATTCACTGGAATTTAGAAGGATGAGAGGGAATCTTACAGAAACATATAATTATTAAGGGATTGAACATGCTAGATGCAGGAAACATGTTCCCGATGTTGGGGGAGTCCAGAACCAGAGGCCACAGTTTAAGAATAAGGGGTGGACCATTTAGAAATGAGATGAGGAAAAACTTTTTTTTGAAAATTTGTGGAATTCTCTGCCTCAGAAGGCAGTGGAGGGCTGATTTACTTGATGCATTCAAAATAGTTAGATAGAGCTCTAGGGCTAGCGGAATCAAGGGGTATGGGGAGTAGGCAGGAACAGGATATTGAATGTGGATGATCAGCCATGATCACATTGAATGACGGTGCTGGCTCAAAGGGCCGAATGGCCTACTCCTGCACCTATTGTCTATGTATCTATGTATATGGGTTATGTGCAGGTAGATAAGAGATGGTCTTGGTATCTGTTCAGCACAGACTTTGTGGACTGAAAAGTCTGTTGCATATTATTCTATGGATGACAAGGTTGATGTCAAGAAGGGAGAGTGTTGAAGGATTGTTAATCATCTGGAGGAGAGGTGATAGTGAACCAGCAAGTTTGTATCCCTTCATTATACATGGGTAGATGCTGGGGCAAAGTGAGTGAGTGGAGTGAACCAGGAAGGAACAGTCTCTTTATAATGCTGTGAGAGAAGGGAAGATGTATCTGTTGGTGGAAGGTAGCTAAAACTAGATGATGCGTGGAAAACAATAACCAGAATTGGAGGAGGCGTTTGAAAATAGAAGTGTAAGAATGTAACACATTTGAGATTGGAATGAAAACCAGACTGCTGGAGGAACTCAGCAGGTCTGGCAGCGTCTGGCAGACCCTTCTTCAGACTTCTGGTTGATGACCCTTCACCAACCTGAAATGTTAATTGTTTTTCGCTCCACAGGTTCTACCTGACCTAATATTTCTTGCTGAGTTTTCATTATAAAGCTTTATCTGATTAGCAGATTTGCCATCTTTCCATTGCCTACCAGCAGCTTCAATCCTGCAAACATATAGTCAGTCATCAAACAGCTTATATGTACCTACCATGAAAGCAAATGACATACACATTAGTATTTTCCAGAAAACCCCCAGCTAATTTCACCATTCCAATTCTAGCTGTCCTAGAACTGTACAGTGTAGAAACAGGTCGTTCAGCCAACAATGTGCCAAACAAGATGCTATGAACAGATAAACGAGTACTTTGTTTGTGTCTTCCTTAGTGAAGACAGAACCAATCTCCCAGAAATACTAGGGGACCGAGGATCTAGTGGAGGGAGGAACTGAAGGGAATCCACATTAGTCAGGAAATGGTGTTAGGTAAACTGTTGGGACTGAAAGCAAATAAATCCCCAGGGCCTGCTGGTACTCAAGGAGGTGACACTAGAGTACTCAAGGAGGTGACACTAGAAATCGTGGATGCATTGGTGATCATTAACATTGATGAAGTCAGTAAGTTCTGCATGGGTGCAGGAGGTAGCACCAATGCAGTCGCAATGTAGCGGAGGTAGAGTTTGGGGATAGTGCACGCCTGGAACAAGGATTGATCGACGTATCCTACAACGAGGCAGGCATAGCTAGGGCCCATGCGAGTGCCCTTAGCTACGCCTTGGATTTGGAGGAAGTGGGAGGAGTCGAAGGAGAATTTGTTTATGGGAAGGACCAGCTCTGCTGGGTGGAGGAGAGTAATGGTAGACGGAAATTGGCTGGTTCTGCGGTCCAGGGAGAACGGAGGGCTTTAAGACCCTCCTGGTGGGGGGTGAAGGTGTAAAGTGGCTGGACATCCATAGTAAAGATGTGCGACTGGGGGCCTGGAAAACGGAAGTCATTGAGCGTGTGACGTGTCTTGGACATAGGTAGGGAGCGATTGGACCAGGAGGGGATAGAATGGAGTCGAGGTATGTGGAAATTAATTCGGTGGGACATGAACAAGCGGAGAATTCGGTGGGACATTATCTGAATGGTGCCAGATTAGGAAAAGGGGAGGAGCAATGAGACCTGGGTGTGCTTGTAGGTACAGCACGCAATGAAGAAAGCTAATGGCATGTTGGCCTTCATTGCGAGAGGATTTGAGTTTAGGAGTAACGGGCCTGTCCCACTTGGACGTTATTTGCGCGTCATTTACGCGACATCATTTACGCATCACAACGCGCGCGTAACGTGTACATGGCTTGCATTACGTGCGAGCGGTGAGACGTGGTGACGTAGGCAATGACACGCGATAGCGCGTGGCGCCCCAGGATTTGGGGATTCTCAAAATCCTCGCGCGCCACCTGCGTGACGCGCAAATGACACCCAAGTGGAACAGGCCCTTAAGGAGGTCCTACTGCAGTTGTACAGGGCCCTGGTGAGATCGCACCTGGAGTATTGTGTGCAATTTTGGTCTCCTAATTTGAGGAAGGACATTATTGCTATTGAGGGGGTGCAGCGTAGGTTCACCAGGTTAATTCCCGGGACGGCAGGACTGACATATGATGAAAGAATGGGTCGACTGGGCTTGTATTCACTGGAATTTAGAAGGATGAGAGGAGATCTTATAGGATTGGATAGGCTAGATGCAGAAAAAATGATCCCGGTGTTGGGGAGTCCAGAACCAGGGGTCACAGTTTAAGACTAAGGGGTAGGCCATTTAGGACTAAGATGAGGAAAAACTTTTTCACCCAGAGAGTTGTGAATCTGTGGAATTCTCTGCCACAGAAGGCAGTGGAGGCCAATTCACTGGATGTTTTCAAGCGGAAGTTAGATTTAGCTCTTAGGGTTAAAGGAATCAAGGGATATGGGGAAAAAGCAGGAATGGGGTACTGATTTTAGATGATCAGCCATTACTCGAAGGGCTGAATGGCGTACACCTGCACATATCTTTCTATGTTTCTATGCTAGGATTTATTTCAAGAGGGCTAGAATATAGAACCAGGGATGTAATGCTGAGACTCTATAAGGCGCTGGTCAGGCCGCTTTTGGAGTATTGCGAACAATTTTGGGTACCATATCTGAGGAAGGATGTCCTGGCCCTGAAGAGGGTCAAGAGGAGGTTTACAAGAATTATCCCAGGAA
Source organism: Malacoraja senta (assembly GCA_038087875.1). Lineage (NCBI taxonomy): Eukaryota > Metazoa > Chordata > Chondrichthyes > Rajiformes > Rajidae > Malacoraja > Malacoraja senta. The sequence goes on from CM075982.1 coordinate 73,269,365, forward strand.
TGAGTGGGTTAACTTATGATGAATGTTTGACGTCACTGGGCCTGTACTCGCTGGAGTTCAGAAGAATGAGGGGGGGAGATCTCATTGAAACTTACCGAATAGTGAAAGGCTTGGATAGAGTGGATGTGGATGGTTCCACTAGTGGGAACGTCTAGGCCTGGAAGTCATAGCCTCAGAATTAAAGAACGTTCCTTTAGGAAGGAGATGAGAAGGAGTTTCTTTAGTCAGAAGGTGGTGAATCTGGAATTCTTTGCCACAGAAGGCTGTGATGGCCAAGTCAATGGGTATTTTTAAAGCAGAGATTTTTGATTAGTTCGGGTGTCAAGGGTTCTGGGAAGATGGCAGGAGAATGGGGTTAGGTGGGAGAAATAGATTGAAAGGCGGAGTAGACTTGATTGGCCGAATGGCCTAATTCTGCTCGGATTACTTATGACCTTTTTGGATAAACTAATTTTATCTGCCTGCATGTAATCCATATTCCTCCATTCCTTGCATATCCATGTGCATCAGCGAACAAACCCTTTTGTAGGTCCTCTGAGTGCCTCCGTGGCCTTCTCTGTGATTAGTAGAGTAACTTCACCACCTCTTTTACCTTCTTATTATGTCTAAAACATCATAACCCTGGAACATTGCCTGTCGTGTCCTCCCGCAACCAATGACCACAACGTCATCGTTCCAATCACTGATCCAGGCTCTAAGTTTGTGCTCCTTGCGTTCATCCTGAGAGCTTCACTCTATTCTTAACCACTCCCTGCCTGTCCTTCCTTTGAAACTTAATGGTCCTGTCCTCTGCCTTCCCATCAGTCCTTCAATTCGCTGACGTTAGTGCCCATCATGTTGTGGATGGATGGACTTCTGGTTCATAATGAAAGGAATTCACAAGTTCATGCTCTTTGCTTCACGGCCTGCTATTTCAATTCCTTTGAAACAATGCTTTTTTTCTGTGAGTTGCATTACTTACGTTTGAATGTGCAATGATAATATTCAAAATGCTGTTTGTTGTATTTTTCTAAAGGGTAAATTCATTGCATGACATTGCTAAATTATAGAAACTCAAATGATTAGATCATAAGTAATTTTGATTGGTGTGGTGAGTTGAGTAATCTAAATACAGGGAAATCAGTTTTAAAATTGGCTTGGATATTGGAATGGAGGTCCAGTGTTTATAGCCAGTATACTGATAGCAAAATACAGATTAATTAGCAATTGAATAGTACAACAATTGACTGGATTGGAATGTATCTGATTTATGTGGATAGAATGTACAAGAATAGTTTCTGAACTGTTCAAGTGAGACATTGCTGCAACCATGTTCGAGCTGCTTCATTCAATGCACAAGTCTTTGGGATTACAGTCAAGAATGTTATCAGAACATTAGGTGTGAATGATCAGAATGGCGGTGCTGGCTCGAAGGGCCGAATGGTCTACTCCTGCACCTATTGTCTATTGTATTAAATGTTGATTTTTCTTGCGTCTAATTTCATTTTGCTCGATATTTAGAGCAAAGTGCATACGTTGAGGAGTGAGACTATCTGAATGTAGTCGGAGACAGTAAAGGTTCTCCCACCAGTCTTACTGTCTCCGACTATATTCTATCTCTGACCCGCCCACTCCCCTGACATCAGTCTGAAGAAGGGTCTCGACCCGAAACGTCACCCATTCCTTCTCTCCAGAGATGCTGTCTGTCCCGCTGAGTTACTCCAGCATTTTGTATCTACCTTCGATTTAAACCTGCATCTGCCGTTCTTTCCTACACCTTCAGCATTGTAGTTGTTTCTTTCTTGTAAGCCTTCACTAAACATTAGTATAATTATTTAGGGCAGAATGTTGTTTCTGAGAGTCTATAACCTAATGTGGTTTTGTTCTGGTAGGAATAATGTGTTATGGGCCCTTCCCACTTTCACGACCTAATTCACGACCTTTTTTACTCGTGGACATCAGGCTAGAAAAATGCCCCGACCTTGATGCCACGAGTACCTACGACTAGCATCACGACCTACCTACATCCTACCTACGACCTCATGACGACTATGCTGCGAATATGAGTCAAGGGCAAACTCGGCAGAGGTCGTGAAAGTGGCCCAGGCCCTTTAGTCTTAGCTGGGAGGGGTGCAAATAACTCAAACAGAATTGCTTGGGTATTTCTAGTCCTTTTTTTGATAGTAAAACATCCAAATATCCACATCCTTTGAGTAACCATTTCACAGTGGATAACATATTCTCGGATGTAGTAGACATTTTGAGGAAAATCCTCTTTTAAAATCCTTTGAAATTCGTTTAGTCTTAGCTCCACTGTGATACACCAAACTAAATAGCCAAAATGAGAGATTTTTGTAGCTTCTGGCCGTACTAGGTGGAAATCTGTATTTCATTGTTCTGCTTTCTCAAATCTTTTTTGAAAGTGTGCAGCAAGCAGTTCAGTGGCTGTTTTAATTGAGGCATTTCTAAGTTGATCTGGAGCTGTAATTAATCATGAAACTCTTTAAGAAACGGAGACAAATTTGGAAGCTGGAATTTAAAAAAAAAAGTAATCATTGAGCATTTCAATTGGGATTGGAGAGAGATTGGGTTGTCTGTGATTTATAAATGGAGCTATTTGTAATCGTTATGCTCCCCACCACAATGGTATGCCTATATTTCCACACTCATCACATGAACATTTGTAATTGCTTTCTGTGGGTGTTGATAACAACTTGCACAATTTTTACACACCTCATTTGTGCAAAGTTGATGATTTTTGTGTGGGTTGTTAGGGGCAGAGAGTGGGTGCAGAGTTGGATTATAGTAGCTGATCGTAATGGATAAACCTTGTTTTGGTTTGGAGTACAAGTATGTACAGCTTCTGTATCCTTGTCTGCCATCAGACACTCTCCTCACTCTGCAGTTCATCACTCCTCCACTTCTATCTTCTAATTGTGGGTGAATTTTGGCTTGCACAGCAAGTTTAAAGCTGTTTTTAAACTCTGACTCTCTTTTCCCATTTGTCCAATAAGATCTTGGTTAGCATGGACATGTTGGGCTGAAGGTCTTGTTTCAGTGCTGTTTGGCTCTTTGTAAAAGATGTGTTCCCCTCCCCAGTGATCTGTTTGCGAGCTGGAACTTTGATTCCGATTCCTGGAATGATGTGCTCCCTGTATCGGTTGGGTTACAGCGCGTTCATCTGATGCTTGCATCAATCGTTTGAATTTAGAAGTACTTGTTTCCATTTACATTGACATAATCCACTTTGGCTCACAGTAAGTACGAAGGAACTGCAGATGCTGGTTTAAACTGAACTCGCTCATCGGGCTATATTTTCTACCATTTGCTTTATCCAAATGCTTTATATTCCTTTAATTTAACTTGAAAATGTTATTATCTGTTGATAAATTGTCTGTTATTATCCTTCCCTTCCCCCCCCCCCGCCCTTATTGTCACCCTATTAAAAATTTAATATAACATCTCGGCTCTCTAACTGCACCTTTCAATGTCTACGATAAATTCTCGTTTCAACGGTCCCCTTTGTAAAAGATTTTGGTTGTCCTATGTGGGACATAGATATGACAATAAAACACTCTTGACTTGACGGACCAGCCGATACCACCCCCGCTTGCACCACCTCCCCGGCCGCTTAGAGCCCCAGCTTCCGACGTCACCCCCAGCTCGCAAGCTGCATCGGCAGTTGTTTGTTTCAACTACATACAATGATAATACCGTGCTGGTTATTTTTAATAGGGTGACAATAATAGATATTTGGACATTGTGCAGGCAAGGAGAGAAGGTGAGGAGAGCCATTATTGAGGATCATTCATACATAATTCAATAGAAAAGAATGGAATGAAACTTGACTTTCAGATGGTGAACAGGGATGAAACTGAGGAGAAAAATATAGCTGATTACATCAACATCTGCAGATAAGGTAGATAAGAGGGAAAAGGCCAATCGAAAGTTTGAATTGGGTAATTAGTATTGATGACAGCAGAATCTAATTAAATAGATTCAACAAGGTACAAATAGGAACTTATTCAGTTCAATTATATCAAAAAATAGTGGTGAGGAATTAATACCATGCTGGTTAATAACGGACACTATCCCCCCCCCCCCATGACCCCACCCAAAGGGTTTACTGTATTTCTGCCACCAGGCTGCTTGGCTAACATCCAACTTTGGTTAAGCTACAGTTAAACGTTTGGAAGGCTGCCACAAAATTCCTTTTCCACCAATACCTAGCTGTTGTCTCATGTATCATCCTTGATATGTCGATGTAGTCTTTGCTTGATTCAATCTTTGTATTCTCATTCTGCTAATGTCACCCACCTCATCCATCTGTTGCTAATAGTATCATTGGTACCTCTTAAATAAAGTGCTTTGTACGTTCCTGCACCTTAAAATTCTCAGTAGTCTTTTCACTGAAGCCTCCTTCCTGTAGAACCAGACAATTTGAGAGTTTGGGGATTGTAGCCTTATGCTGGCAACCTAGTAGTGACTGCTTAAATCTTTAAGCCTCTTCCTGCTGGTCAACTTACATCCTGTGACTGTTTCAAATTAAATGATTGTGGTTGCATGCCTCATTTTACTTGAGCTCATTTCCTGACTGACTGATGACTTGCATGTAACAGCTGAAAAAGAATAAATTCCATTGTTCTTGCTCACTGTTCTTGGGTCTATGAGCTTACTCATAACATTACTAGTGAAGTTGTGCTTTTCATAATGTTTTGAAACAAAATGAGCATTGCAATACCTGCATGGCCAAATGACTTCCATGTTTTGAATCACTTTATATATGCGATCATCATACAAACAAATGATTTAGGAGTGTGGAGTAGGCTACGGCACCTGAACCTGCTCTGCTATTAATAAGAATATAGCTGATCAGGTGTAACTGCAAGTCTTCTAGTTGATGCTGACTGGAGCACGTGCACCATCCCATTTCCTGAAGTCAATGGTTAATGCCTTCATTTTGCTGACAATCGAGGAAGGGGTTGCTTTGGCACCACATTACTAAGCTCTCCATCTCCTTAATGTACTCTCTCTTGTCATTGTTCTAGATCCAGCCCACTATGGTGGTGTCATCTGAAAACATGTAAATGGAGTTGGAGCAGAATTTAACTGCACAGTCGTGAAGGTATAGGGAGTATAGTGAGGGGCTGAGTACTCATCCTTGTGGGGCACTGGTGTTGAAAATTATTACGGACGATGATTTGTTGTCTATCCGTATTGAATGTAGCCTGTGGGTTAGGAGTTGAGCATCTTGTTGCAGAGGGGGTGTTGAACCCCAGGTCTAGAAGTTTGGAGATAAATTTGGTTTTGGATGATGGTGTTGAAGGTGGAGTTATAGTCAATAAATAAAAGTTTGATGTAGACCTTGTTATCTTGATGTTACAGGGATGAGTGTGTTGCCAAGGAGATGGCATCTGCTGTGGACTTGTGACAATAGGTGAAATGCAATGGATGAAGGATGACCAGGAGGCTGGAGGTGATATGTGCCATGACCATCCTCCAGAAGCACTTCATGATAGTGGATGGCAGAGCTGATAGGCAATAAGATTTCCAAAGATTCATGGTTTATCTCTCATCTCATAAATGGTTATCCCTTGTTTCTGAACAGTGACTCATTGTTCACAGATGCTTTTTTAAATTTCAAACAAATCACCTTTCACTCTTAAAGTCCAGGAGATAGAAGCCTACTCTGTCCAACATTTCCTCATAAAACAATTTGTCTATTCCATGCTAACAGTCATGAACCTCAGTTGTCAAAGATGGGATAAAAGTAAAAGAGAAGGCATATAATATTGCAAATGTCAGCAGGAGCTGGAGTATTGGGATAGGTTAGGCTTGTTGACACCCCTACTGCGCCAAATTAAGTGGTGTTTTAATGAGATTAACATCTTGCAGAAAAAAATTGACCTTGGTTTGTAAAAATTAAACTTGTTCATTACCCATGGGCTGTCTGTAGAAAGTACTTGGATAGGTGATGTTTCGGATTAGGATCCTCCTGGAACCAGCATCTGCAATTCCTTGTTTCTGCGTTTTGACTGCAGAAGGGCCCAAACCCGAAATGCCACTTATCGATGTTCTCCAAATCATAAAAAGTTCCTTAGACTTTAAAAACAAATTTAGACTTAGCACCTTTTTGTTGCCTTCTAGAAATCTATCTTTAACCATGAATCTATTACTTAAAAAAAGAACTGCCTTTTTTGGGGAGGGGGACATGGAGGAATGTTACAGATACGTTACCCACTGCAAGAGATTTTTGTGCAGTCTTTAAGCCTTCAATTTAATTTATTATTGGTTGTATTAGCAAAGCAGTTTAGATGATGCTTGATTTATTCTGCCTTTATTATCTTTGCAAAGGTTCCCAATGTATATTTTGTGCAAACATGGGACTTGGGAGTTCAGCAGCTGTTTCATTTTTATCAGATATCAACATTCTTGAAGGTTAAACTCCTATCAGCAAATATTGCAAGCAGTCTGAATGTGTAAGGTTTTGTAATTTTACTTGCCCATTATCCACATTTCCTAAATTATTTTTGTACAGTGATTGGGAACAGGGATTCTTTTGAGTCATCACCATCCTCTTAAAAATCAAAACTTTGTAGCCATGTTAACACTGTACTGAAAGTAAGCATGCAGGTACAACAGGCAGTGAAGAAAGCTATTGGCATATTAGCCTTCATTCTGAGAGGATTTGAGTTTAGGAGCAAGGAGGTCCTACTGCAATTGTACAGGGCCCTGGTGAGACCGCACCTGGAGTATTGTGTTTAACTTTGGTCTCCTAATTTGAGAAAGGACATTCTTACTATTGAGGGAGTGCAGCGTAGGTTCACCAGGTTAATTCCTGGGATGGCGGGACTGACATATGATGAAAGAATGGGCCGACTGGGCTTGTATTCGCTGGAATTTAAGATGAGAGGGGATCTTACAGAAACATATCAAATTCTTAGAGGATTGGACAGGGTAGATGCAGGAAAAATGTTCCTGATGTTGCAGTCCAGAACCAGGGGTCACAGTTGAAGAATAAGTTGTGGACCATTTAGGACTGAGATGAGGAAAAACATTTTCACCGAGAGAGTTGTGAATCTGTGGAATTCTCTGCCACAGAAGGCAGTGGAGGCCAATTCACTGGATGTTTTCAGGAGAGAGTTAGATTTAGCTCTTAGGACTAAGGAAATCAAGGGATATGGGGAAAAAGCCGGAACGGGGTACTGATTTTTGCCATGATCATATTGAATGGCGGTGCTGGTTCGAAGGGCTGAATGGCCTACTCCTGCACCTATTTTCTATGTCCATGTTTATAGCCACTGCCACTTTCCAGCCCTCCTTATCCGTTAGTATTTGCCAATCATGTGTTGTATTTTTACATAGGCTAGAAATCTGAAATAAATAATACTGAGATTTGTGATTTCCATGATTGAACACAAGGAGCATCACAATTTTTGAGGAGGTTTCAAGCAAAGATCACATCTTTGGTTTCAAGGGAATGAAGCAGTGGAAAAGCTTGTGAATTTGCAGGCAGCACAGTGGTGCCTGCCACATGGCAAGTATGTGCAGCTCCAGTGACCAGGGTGAAAGGCAATGTTATGGTGCTTTGGAATCTGAAAGGACAGAAGGTGGATAAGTCCTGGACCAGGTGGACTATACCCCAGGGTTCTGAAAGAGGTTGCTTTAAAGATTGCGGAGGCATTGGTGGTGACTTTTCAAGAATCACTCGGGTCAGGAGTGGTCCTGGAGGACTGGAAACGTGCAGGTGTTATTCCGCTGTTCAAGAAAGGACCGATGCAAAAGAGGGGGAACTTTCGGCTGGTTAGCCTGACTTAAATGATTGGTAAGATTTTAGCGTCCATTATTAAGGATGAGGTTTCTGAGTACTTAGGAGCACATGATAAAATAGGCCAAAGTCAGAATGGTTTTGTGAAGGGGAGATATTGCCTGATAAATCTGTTGGAATTCTTCGAGGAAGTGAATAGCAGGACAGACAAAGCGGAATCAGAGAGTGTTGTTTACTTGGATTTTCAGAAGGTCTTTGATAAAGTACCCCATAAAGTGAGACTGCTAGACAAGATGAGAGGCCATGGTATTAGGGGGAAGATACTAACATGGATAGGAGATTGGCTGAATGGTGGAAGGCAAACGGAGTAAAGGGAGCTTTCTCTGGTAAGATGTCGTGACTAGTGTTCCGCAGAGGTCAGTGTTGGTGCCGTGACTAGTGTTCCGAAGGGGTCGGTGTTGGTGCCGTGACTAGTGTTCGGGGTCGGTGTTCGTGCCGTGACTAGTGTTCTGCAGGGGTCGGTGTTGGGTCTGCTACTTTCACATGTATATCAATGATTTGGCCTAGTTTGTAGATGAATTGGTGAAGGGGTTGGTCTTGAGCAGGGAGCAGAGAGAGTCTGAAGAAGGACTTGGACAGGTTGGGAGAGTGGGCAAAGAAGTGGAAGACAGGTTACAGCATAGCAAAGTGGGTGGTCATGCATTTGGTAATACTCCTCTGCATTTGGAGTATTGTGAACAGTTTTGGGCCCCATACCTGAGGATAGATGTGCTGGTGTTGGAGAGGGTTCAGAGGTTTACTAGCATAATCCAAGTTGGTGATTAGGTTAACGTATGCCGAGCATTTCACAGCTCTGGTATGTACTTGGGCTTAAATTGCAGAAATAAGACAAGGTGTATGATGATCTGAATCTAAAATAATATACAAAGTATCCGATGAGGATGTTGATTATGGAGGTAGAAGTGAAAGCACCACTACAAGAATGTAGGAAATGAACAGTCTTAGAAAAGACAACCTTACCAGTGTGACATTTAAATTGGTGTCTGTCAATGCCACTTTTGTACATCCCACCCTGGTCAGAATTTTACTATATTATTCACTAATTTGTCATCTTAAATGGCGAGTGATGTAGCTGACGGTTATATTCACAAAGAACAAACAATTCTGCTCTCAGCTGTGTAGAGATTATCAAAGCTTGTTTATGTTGCAATAATCATTTAGCTACTATTTGGTAAGGGGATCTGCGTGGTGATAGTCTTTTTGGTTGTCATCTTTGTGGACTGACCACTTCAATTTGAGCTAACATATCAGTTTGTTCTCCAGAAGAGGGGATGGACTTGAAATGGGTGTGCAAAGGACACTGGTTAGTTTGTATTTGAACACTTAGCTCTCCAAGGATCATTCTTCTGATTGGACACGATGTCTGTTTCCATCAATCTTAATTTGTAGCTTTTCTAAATAGTTCTGTAAATATATTTAACTACTTTTCCTTAATCATCCAGTTCCTGAAGTGATTGTATTTACTGGTTTAATTTGGGAATTTGAATAAATGAAATGAAAAATTATGTTAGTATGATTCAAGCTTACAACAGTGTTTCTTGTACATTGTTTTGCTTAAAGTCTTGGCTTATTATAAAAGAAATAACTTCAACAATAAAATGTTTGGAAACTGTATCTGTCTTGACTTTGATATAAGTATGTGGAAATTTACTTTCTAATATATTTTACAGAGGGAATATTTTGTACTGAAGTGAGTAAGCTTGGTTTCCAAATGTGTTGGATTTATTGATCCTTTATGCTCAAATACCAGATGCCGCTGCCCATTCTGTATCCACCTGACATTTAATCTTTAATGAATCATCATGTCACCCACAGGATCATCAAATCTGCAGACCCTGATATATGTGTTGATAGTTTAATTGATGATCAGTTTAAGTCCAGGTCAAATACAAGGGACTAAATGATTAGCTGTGACCATCCTAGTGTACGGGTGGCACAGCTACTGAACTGCTGCCTCGCAGCATCAGAGACCCAGGTTCAATCCTGGCCAATGGTGTTGTCTGCATGGAGTTTGCATGTTCTCCCTATGACTGCATGGGTTTCCTCCTCATCTTAAAGACGTGCGGGTTTGCAGGTTAATTATTCTCTTTAAAGTGTCCCTAGTGTGCAGGGAGTGGATGAGTAAATGGGATAACAGAACTCGTGAGAACGGGTGATTTATGGTTGATGTGGTCTTGGTCGGCTGAAGAGCCTTTTTCCATGCTGTCTCTCTAAACTAAACTAGATTTAGGATCACCAGCTGATTTGTTTGTCAGATTTGCCATTCCATTGTTTCTGCTAGCGTAATATGAACAGTCAAGTTTATCTGAGAGTTACCCGATTGTAATCAACATCTGGACACATCCTGCAAAGTAATTCTAGCACTGTTGTGACGTCCACTTTTCAGCGGTTACACTAAATCAGTTATTTTGCTTCAGTGTCTTGGCATTTTGAGAGGTGAAAATCATGATATAAATGTCCTGATTTGTTGACTGATTGCAATGATATTGTTCATCCCTTCACTAAAGATCTAGACAATATGCGATGGGATCATACATCAGTACTTACTGAAACATTAATTGTAACAATCTGATGTTTGGAAAGTGCATTTTGAAATGCATTTCAAAGGAAGTTCAAAAAGAAGAATCAAACTGTTTGGATTGGGGATAAACAAAGAGGACTGCTCACTACAACACGTTTATAATAGCCTGGATTTTGTGGTAAGCAACAAACAAATGGTGCCAAATATTTATTGCCCATAACATTTGCCCACAGGCTTTCAGTAAACTGTTTAAAAAGGCCAAAGCACTTACAACATCCCCTTCAGAAATCCAATATCTGTGTAAACTAGACAAACAGTGTATCTTTAACAAATATAACAAAGGTATGGCATAGTGGCACAGCTGTACAGTTGTGCCTTACGGTGCCAGAGACCTGGGTTTGATCCTGACAATAGGTGCTGTCTGTATGAAATTTAAATGTTCTCCTTTATACTACGGCCCTGGTATCCACCCACAGTTCAAAGACGTGCAGGTTTGTAGGTTCATTGACTTCTGTAAATTGTCCTTAGTGTGGAGGATAGAACTAGTATATGGGTAATTGATGGTCGCATGAACTTGGTGGGCATATGAGCCTATTTCCACACTATCTCTGAATTAAAAACTGAAAAACAAAATCACAAAGAATTAATAATGAGTCCAGAGTTTGCAGCAGGAAGTTAGTTGGTTAGAATGTTAATTTAATGCAAAATCATGTGCAAAAAGCAGAAAAAAAGTTAGGAAGGAATGTTAGGATTGAGAAGTTGGAGTGGATGGTGAATTTATACCTTCAACAATAATTAAAATCTTGAAGAAATGATTCGTCATGTTAGTAAAAGTAAATTTTCAGTGTTGGAGCAGTTGCTTAGTAGTCTTGTGTAAAATGCTGCTTAAAAATTCACTTGTAAGTAAGTAAGTTTATTGGCCAAGTATTCACATACAAGGAATTTGCCTTGGTGCTCCGCCCACAAGTAACAACATCCTTGAAACCAAAGATGTGATCTTTGCTTGAAACCTCCTTAAAAATTGTGATGCTCCTTGTGTTCAATCATGGAAATCACAAATCTCAGTATTATTTATTTCAGATTTCTAGCTCTGTCTGTTGTCTTGTATGTATAACATGACGCATTATCTTTGGTTTGATCCTGACCTTGTGCTGTCTGAGTGGAGTTTGCATGTTTTCCTAATGAATGTGGTTGGATCTCGTGCTTGGATCTCTACTTATTTCGATTTTGTATGTTGTCACTGATGTAGGTGGTTGGCAGGAACATTAGAGGGTGGTTGGTCATATGGAAGAGATTGATTGCAGGTAAATAAGTGAAATGGGATTATGTTTAGGCTTTGTTTAGAGCATTGTTTTGCATGTAATCAAATCAGATACTATACATAAACACAATCAAGCCAAACCCGAGTACAATAGGTGGAAAGCAAAGGGAAGATACAGACTGCAGAATATAGTTCTCTGCATTGTAGCGTTACAGTTCCAAAGACAAGGTCAAATGTCCACAATGAGGGAGAGGCGAATCTGACTGTACCCTGGCTTATGGAAGGACCATTCAGAAGACTAATAACGGGCAAGAAGATGTTCCTGAGTCTAGTACGCGCTTTCAAGCTTCTGTAACCCGACAGGAGCAGGGAGAAGAAGGTATGACCAAGGTGGGAAAGGGCTTTGTTTATGTTGGATACTTTCCAGGGCAGCGCGAGGTGTTGACGGAGTCAGTGGTGTGGTGTTTGGTTTGTGTGATAGGCTGCAACTCTAATTTCTTGCAGTCTTGGAGAAAGGTTTTCCCAAACATAGCTATGATGCAACCGAACAGTATGCTTTCTTTCGTGCATCTGTAGAACTTTGTAAATGTCATTGGGGACATGCGGAGTTTCCTCAGTCTCCAGGGAAGAAAATGCATTGGTATGCCTTGGTTATCGCTTCAATATGATTGGTCCATTGAAACAGAGAAAAATAGGTGCAGGAGTAGGCCATTCAGCCCTAGCACCACCATTCAATATGATCATGGCTGATCATCTAAAATCAGTACCCCATTCCTGCTTTTTCCCCATATCCCTTGATTCTTTTAGCCCTAAGAGCTAAATCTAACTCTCTCTTGAAAACATCCAGTGAAATGACCTCCACTGTCTTCTGTGGCAGAGAATTCCACAGATTCAAACTCTCTGGGTGGAAAAAAAAATCCTCATCTCAGTCCTAAATGGCCTACCCCTTATTCTTAAACTGTGACCCCTGGTTCTGGACTCCCCCAACATCGGGAACATTTTTCCTGCATCTAGCCTGTCCAATCCTTTAAGAATTTTATATGTTTCTATAAGATCCCCTCTCATCCTTTAATTTCCAGTGGATACAAGCCCAGTCGACCCATTCTTTCATCATATGTCAGTCCCACCATCCTGGGAATTATCCTGGTGAATCAACGCTGCACTCCCTCAATAGTTATAATGTCCTTCCTCAAATTAGGAGACCAAAATTGCATACAATACTCCAGGTGCAGTCTCACCAGGGCCCTGTACAACTGCTGTAGGACCTCCTTGCTTCAAACTCAAATCCTCTCGCAATGAAGGCCAACATGCCATTATTTTCCTTCACTGCCTGCTGTACCTGCCTGCTTACTTTCAGTGACTGATGTACAAGCACACCCAGGTCTCGTTGCACCTCCCCTTTTCCTAATCTGACACCATTCAGATAATAATCTGCCTTTCTGTTCTTGCCACCAAAGTGAATAACCTCAGTTATCCACATTATACTGCATCTGCCATGCAGCTGCCCAATCACCCAACCTATCCAAGTCACCCTGCAGCCTCATCGCAGCCCACTCTGCCACCCAGCTTTGTGTCATCCGCAAACTTGGAGATGTCACACTTAATTCCCTCGTCTAAATTGTTAATATATATTGTAAATAACGGGTCCCAGCACCGAGCCTTGCGGCAACCCACTAGTCATATATCATTGGTAATATTTACACAAAGGAGCTTGAAGCTCTCAACCATTTCCACTTTGGCACCATCGATGCTGTTTAGGTCATGTGCTCCACCATGCTTCCTGAAATTGATAACTAGCTCCATCTTGTTGACATTGAGGAAGAGGTTGTTGTTTTGACACATGCGACAAGTGTCATGACTACAGACCAATTGCATTAACATCAGTAGTCATGAAATGCTTTGTAAGACAAATTTCACAGCACATCAAAGCCAGCCTCCCTCCAAACCTTGACCCTCATCAGTTTGCTTATAGAGCAAACAGATCGACAGAGGACGCCATCCCCACTGCCCTCCACACTGCACTGAGATATCTGGAACACCTGGGGAACCATGTAAGGATTCTTTTTATTGACTATAGGTCAGCTTTTAATACGATCATCCCTGACATATTAGTCAACAAGCTGTCGGACTTAGACTTCCCCCCTCTCACCTGCGCCTGGATAAAGGACTTTCTTACTAACCGCTCACAAACAGTCAAAATAGGCCCCCACTTCTCCTCCACCCTCACACTCAGCACTGGTTCTCCACAGGGCTGTGTGCTGAGTCCACTCCTCTATGCTATGTGCACTTATGACTGCACTCCCATCCATTCCACAAACTCCATTATTGAATTTGCGGATGACACCACAGTGGTCGGACTCATATCAGGAGGAGACGAGGCAGCGTACAGAGATGAGGTCCTGAAGCTGTCAGAGTGGTGTTCTGCAAACAACTCAATATCAGCAAAACAAGGGAAATGGTCATTGACAACAGGAGGCACAGAGCGGACCCTGCCGCGCTCTACATCAACGGGGACTGTGTCGAGAGGGTTTCCACCTTCAAATTCCTGGGAACGCACATCGCGGAGGACCTCTCCTGGTCTGCCAACACTTCAGCGGTTGTAAAAAAGACCCAGTAGCGATTGCACTTCCTGAGAGTGCTAAGGAAGAACAGTCTAGAGGAGAAGCTGCTGGTGGCCTTCTACTGCTCCACCATCGAGAGTGTGCTGGCATATTGTATCACGGTGCGGTATGCCGGCTGCTCAGCAGCAGACAGGAGAGCACTGCAGAGAGTGATCAAAACTGCCCAGAAAATCATCGGCTGCCCTCTGCCTTTCCTGGAAGACATCTCCAGCTCTCGGTGCCTCTGCAGAGCCAGGAAAATAATCAAGGACCCCTCCCATTCTGGACAATCCCTGTTCAACCTCCTGCCCTCTGGTAGGCGGTACAGGTGCATCAAAAGCCGGACAAACAGACTCAAGAACAGTTTCTTTCCCTGGGCCATCAGAACTCTAAATTCCTCAAATATCCACACGACATGAAGAGATGCTGTCATCCATTCCACTATAAAACACACCACTCAGCTAATATTTCTTCTTTTTTAAATTCTTTTAAAGTATTACATTTTAAAGTGCAATATTCTCCCAGTGCAATGTTCTACCTAGGTGTGATAAATATAATTTATCTACCATTTCAAGCAGATAAATAACGTATTGGATGCGTTTGTATCTAGTTTTAACTTGTTTTGGTTGCACTGATCAGGTGTAGGTCTCCTAATTGTTGTATTTCTGAGTAAAATGACAATAAAGGCATTATTATTATTATTATTATTATGTTCTCTATCTCCTTCCTCTACTCCGTTTTGTCATTGTTTGTGAACGGACCCACCACAGTGATGCCATCTGCAAACTGGTAGATGGAGTTAGAATCGTATTTGGCCCCACAGTTGTGAGAGTAAAGAGATTATAGTAAGGGACTGACAATAGACAATAGGTGGAGGAGTAGGCCATTTGGCCCTTCGAGCCAGCACCGCCAGTCAATGTGATAATGGCTGATCATCCCCTATCAGTATGCCGTTCCTGCCTTCTCCCCATATCCCCTGACTCCACTATTTTTAAGTGCCCTATCTAGCTCTCTCTTGAAAGCATCCAGAGAACCTGCCTCCACCGCCCTCTGAGGCAGAGAATTCCACAGACTCACCACTCTCTGTGAGAAAAAGTGTTTCCTCGTCTCCATTCTAAATGGCTTACTCCTTATTGTTAAACTGTGGCCCCTGGTTCTGGACTCCCCCAACATCGGGAACATGTTTCCTGCCTCTAGTGTGTCCAAGCCCTTAACAATCTTATAAGTTTCAATGAGATACCCTCTCATCCTTCTAAACTCCAGAGTGTACAAGCCTAGCTGCTCCATTCTCTCAGCATATGACAGTCCTGCCATCCCGGGAATTAACCTTGTAAACCTATGCTGCACTCCCTCAATAGCAAGAATGTCCTTCCTCAAATTAGGGGCCCCAAACTGCACACAATACTCCAGGTGTGGTCTCACTAGGGCTCTATACAACTGCAGAAGGACTGAGCTCATTCTTGTGAGGTTAGGGCGGAACCCTTATTATTGTGTAAATAATTGATGTAAATGCTCTGACAGCTGGCATAAAATTCAATGGGCTGAGTGGCCTCATATCATAGCAACCAGAAGTTGCCTTCCTATTTACTCCTTAATAACACTGATAGTCTCAACTACTCCTGCATAAGATTGGCAAATGTTACATGAATGTAATTTTTTTAAATATCAAGATCCGTTGATACTTTATATTGATAAACTTAATCTCTGTCCATTTAGTACATTTTTTTTTTTTTTGTGCTGCAATGTTCAGCACCCTTCACCTGCTCAGCTGCAGATGTTGACTGCTTACTTGTATAATCTCTTGGACTTCTTGATGCTGTCCAGAAATTCAGAAAGTTATCCTACAGTGACATGTAATTATGTGATGTAGGGAAGGCATGACCTTAGCTGATGCGCCTTTTGTTTTCGCTTGATGCCTTAACATACACTGTATCAAGGTTATTTGACGGCAATCTGGAGCAGGAATACTAATTGATTTTTCGGTCCTAATTTGAGAATACTAAGTCCAATTATGTCACTTATGCCATGCGTCAGTTATGATCAACTGGAAAAGCGTGATCTTGAAATGGAGCTGGCATGTTCCACTTCGCTGGCTCAACAACAGGATCGGTATTAAGTCGCGTTTCTTTTATTGCTCCTAAAAGCTTTAACATTTTATGTGTATGTAAATGTTCCAATCTAACTGCCTTTGGATCAACCCGGTTATGTTTTTGGCAAGATGAGAAAAGTGGGATAGGTTCGAACCACTGCAGAAGCTCACAATGCCATGTACATCAGAATTACCAATTAACATTCATTTAGATTTCTAAAAGCTGGAAGCATTTAAATGAAAAAGTCAGGGACATTGAGGGTTGTTCTTTGTAGAGTCCTATTGTTACTGCTAATGTACAATGCAAGCAGTCTCCTATGCATGCAAGTCTGCACTCCTGAATTAAAGTATTGCAGTATGCACAAACTAATGTGGCAAAGTGAGAAAAGATGAGCAGTGTGAATCTTTTAAAAGTGAATTGTATGCTTGTGACACGCCTGTTGCTCAACCAAAGCTTGGTGCTCAGGTTTGAAAGAATAGTTTTATAGTAGAATATGGTTGTTCTTATTGAAGTTTATTGAATAAGTTTATTGGCCAAGTATTCACATACAAGGAATTTGCCTTGATGCTCCACCTGCAAGTGACAACATGACATACAGTGACAGTTAGGAATGACACATAAAACATTAAACATTAATAATAAAACATT
The DNA here is from genome assembly GCA_038087875.1 of Malacoraja senta. Classification (NCBI taxonomy): domain Eukaryota; kingdom Metazoa; phylum Chordata; class Chondrichthyes; order Rajiformes; family Rajidae; genus Malacoraja; species Malacoraja senta. The sequence continues at coordinate 73,286,292 of CM075982.1, forward strand.
AACGATTAATGTATCACAGAGAAAGCATTTACCTCAACTTTAGTATGAGTACTGCTTTATATAGATTGAGCTTCGGAGGTCTTGTCTTTCCTTACTCCTTGGTGTACATCAAGTTTCGAGTGTGCTATGGAAGTTATTTGCTGTAGAGAATTGGCACATATACTTCGGGGATTGGGGAGTTGAATTGTTTTAGAAGAAGGTGCATTTCTTATTCTGGCCATTTATTATAACTATTATCATAAGACAGACAGAGTGCTGCATTTGAGACTGTTAGGAAGGGACACTCCGTTTTTTGCAGCAGAGAATTTGATCCAGTGATGATTTTGTGATCCAATCCAAGGAATACTGGTGTGCGTTTCCAAATTATCCCTATTCCTAGAAATAGCTGCCTAAAAAATTTTCATTTTACACACAGATAAAAACGTGGCTACAAACTTTGTGCTGAAGAGGAACTATTCTGAGTCTACTGGTAAGATATACTGTGTGTCTGATGTACAGTGTAAAACATAGAAGAGCTTCTCAATCAATTTATTCTTGGCTGCAGGAATGCAGCAGGTGCATCGCTTAATAATTGGGCTTTTGAATGTGAAGAATATATTGCCTTTTGAACAAAAGTCTCAAGTCCCCTTGTCCTTTTTATCCACTATTTCATCCTAATTAACTGTCTCTTTGATTTTGTAACTTGTGTGCTCTCCTCATTCCGTATATTTCATGCTATTCTTGCTGATCTTCTATTTTTCTTAAGTGGTGCCCAGTTTACACTGGAAGCTTTATTTCAGTGCAAACTGTGCCAAAAATATTTAAAGTGTGTAAAGGTCATAAGACCGCAGTTGCGGTGCAGTAATTGGCGTTCCTGTTACAATGCTGCCAGTGTCAATGGCTTTTCATTGCACTGCTGAAAGACCTGTAGGATTGGCCAATGATGTCTCTTGGATACGAATTTGCATCATGATACAGGCACATAATGCAAATTTAGTTTCCTGGACTCTTCTGTGCTTATGCATGCCGTTTGTATTGTGAGTTGCACTGCTGTGATCTGACGATGAAATGATTCTGCTTTATGCTGGAAAAAATGGTTCAATTTAATTAATAAATGCAACTTCAGTAATGGGCAATGCTTCATGCTGTGAGTCAATCGTAAATTATTTGATAATATTTAGAAATTACTTGCTCGTATTTGGTATATTTTTGGACGTTGTTATATAGCATAATTCAGCAAGCACCAGTTTCATTTCAGTTTAATAAAAATAAACAAGTGCCCTGAGTTTGTGCAAAATTTTTAAAGCATTTTAAGCAGAAACATAAAGATCATACTTTGTTTCCCACCCAAAATGCCAATAAGATGGCATTTCCTTTGAGATAAATTCTGAAGTGTCTGGCTGAGGGAAGTCTGTCTATGTGCAAGTACCAGTTAGTTGCTTTTGAAATGTATGTACACACAACCTTATACACCTGTAAACCCATTTTCATCAATATTTTAAAGGCAATTAAAAAAAAAAAGGTTATTTTCTGTATCTGCATTGTATGGATCTGAAATTTGTGGAATGTCTTCCAAAACTGCTGATTTTCACATTGGGATCATTGGTATATTTTCAATAAAGTGCAATTCCATGTTGCACAAGTTTTGTACAGCTTTATTTGTGTAAGCTGAATTTTATGGTTGGTGCTGCATTTTTACTTTCAATATTTAATTCTAATAGCTTGTTTCTTGTTTTCAAGCTGATACTGTTCTGTGCTTTGGGTGGTATTTCTGTCACAAATCCTAAAAGAAATTACTGTTGTCATTTTTGTCACCATCCTATTAAAACCCTAAAACTACACCAGATTGTAGATAATTCACCTGCTGTTACACAATTCATAACTACAGCACAACTCAAGGGAAATGTGAAGTGTAAACACCTGTTAGCCATAATATAGTTAGTTAGGAATTGTCATCCTTTTGCAGTGACCTTTCTGCTTTCATCTAATAATTACTTCTATGCTGTGTCATTCTGGATTGTAGCCGCTTGCTAAATTAAGAACAGGCCTTTCAACCCCAATAGTCCAATCATTAGTGAAATTAGATTATGGTTATTTTGTGCCTCGATTCATGGTTGTCCATCCTAGATTGATCTTTATTTGATAAGATTGTTAATCACAATCTTGGAAATTTCAAATGACACCATATCCATAGCTTTTGACAGAAGACAATTCTAATCTTCTGCTGCCTTTGTGTGATTTTTACTACAGACTATAGGCCCTGCTCTTTTTGCACTGAAGAAATTGGAATCACATGGATGATTCTCGGTACAGAGGAATCATCTTAGGAAAGGTTGAATGGGTGAGGTCTGGAATTATTGGTGTTTAGAAGAATGAGCTTATTGAAATATGAGATTCTAAGGAAAACCGACAGGGTAAATGTCAGGAGAATAATTTTCCTTGTAGGAGACACGAGAGCCAGAGGGCAGAGTTCCAGAATTAAGGGCTGAGATGAGGAAGAGTATGTTCTCTTTTTGTTGAGTCTATTCATAATGCCTTATCCCAGAATGTGCTTTTGACTGAATCCTTGAATATAAAGCTCGGGTAGATTGCTCTAAATTAACATGGGAATGAAAGATCATGGGGAAAAGTTTGAAAGCCAAGTTGAGGAAAGTAGGATTGGATGGTGGGCCAAAATCAGTAAACCAAATGGCCTGCCCCCTGTGTTTTTTAGGAATCAAATTAACACTATCTTAACTTGGTCTTTTTTTGTTTAAAAAAAAAAGGATTTAGTTATTTTCCTTGCAGATGTTGACAACCATAGATGAGGCACAAAGGTGCCGCATGAAGCATTAGGACCTGTCCTATAACTGATCCTTTGAAATTACTGGTGACATTATTGACAAGTAATTAAATATTATTGACGCCCTATTGAAATACATCTATATAAGTAACTGATTTAGTTTTGTGGTTTACGTCTTTAGAAAATGTCTGATCAGACATCTCTCTGTAGGATTGTTAACACATCCTGCATCTAACTGATTTGCATACAAGCCATCTGGGTCTAAGGAGAGAGATCCCATTAAAATGTTATTTCACTCTGACGATAAAAGTACTATTTATGAATTTGTATGAATATTATATTCCCTAGCATTGATTTACTTCGGATATTTTATAAAACATTCAGTTACCTGCATGCAAGTTATATTGCCAATGTGAGTTTTATTAATGAAATGAAACCAGTATGATAGAACCTTTATTGGGTATAACAGCTGAGCAGATAGTGAAAACTGGTATATTTTTCATTTACTTACATAATCTTTGTTCAGGGTTCAGATGATTAATACAGATTACATATTTTACTGCACCTGAGCTTCGATAATTAAGAATAAAAAACACAGCAGTTTCATTTATTCTGGAATCCCTAGTTTTAGCTTTAGTATTTGGGGAGACCATTTGGACCCTTGCACTGTTTTGCTGTTTATTTTGAGAATTCTAATTCTTTTTAGCCAAATTTCTCCAGGTTTAACAAATATTTTTGTTTTATAAAAATGTAAATTGATTAAATATCCAGTTATTTGGATGCAAAGTACTGGAGTAACTCAGTGGGTCAGGCAGCATCTCTGGAGAGAAGGAATGGGTGTCGTTTTGGGTCGAGACCCTTCCTCAGAGAGGAGGGTCAGGACGAATCCTTGCAGATAATAGGTTGATACAGGAGAGGGAGAGGGGGGAATTCATAACCGGATGATTGGACAAAGTCAAGAGATGAAAAGACAGGGTATGAGAGAAAAGGATTAAAGGGTTGTGAATTGGAAGCTAAAAGAAGGAATGTCGGTGAGAGAGATAGGGGGGAAGTAGGTGGGAGTTGACAGGGGGGTGTCTGGGGGAAGAAGGGAAGGCGGGGTTTGTAGATACTAAAATTGGAGAAATCAATATTCATGCCATTGTGCTGTAAGCTGCCCAAGTGCAATATGAGATGCTGTTCCTCCAGTTTGTGCCTGGCTTCAGTCGAAAGAGACTGAGGACTGAAAGTTCATTATGGAAATGGGAAGTGGACTTGCAATGGTTAGCAACCGGGAGATCCAATAGGCATTAGCAGATTGAATGCAGATGTTCTGTGAAACAGCCGTGGAATCTACATTAGTTTTGCTGATGCACAGGAGGCCACGTCGGAACACCAGAACAATAGTACCTCATCTACTTCGTCTGATGTTCCTTGTGTCTTTTCATGTCTAGCCTTTATCCAACTATCCCCCTTCCCCCTCACCTGCCCCTCTTCTCTTCCAGCTTTCTCTCCCCCTACCCCACTTACAATCAGTCTGAAGAAAGGTCCCAACCCAAAATGTTACCTATCCATGTTTTCCAGGGGTGCTGCCTGACTAACTGAGTTACTCCTGCACTCTGTCTTTTTGTAAACCAGCATCTGCAGTTCCTTGTTTCTCCAGTTATTTGGAGGTGAGGACTCAAGATTCTTGGTACGCTTTGTGTGGAAGTGCTGTCTGATAATCTTAAATGGTGTACCTCCCATTTTAGAAATTATAATCCTTGTACTTGTTTTGCCACAGGCAGAAGGAGTGGACCCTTTTCTCAAAAAAACCTGTCTTACCCACTAAAACTGATTGTGATGTGGTCCTGATGCAAGGTGTCAACCTGAAATATTGACTTGCTTCCACAGATGCTGCTTGACCTACTGAGTTTTTCCAATGTTGCTTATTGTTCCAGATTCTAGCATCTGCCATCCATTTTGCCTTCCAATTATGATATCTACCTCCCCTCTTTCATTATGTTAATTTATGTTCCTTTGTGATTCTCATTTCTACTTAATGTGCCTCCAAATTAGATCTTATCTGTAAATATAGATATTCATTTGTCATTTTCCTTCAGTCAAAGGACATTGTCCTTCTGTCTCTGACCTAACCCATACCTTCGTTTTCGGTATGTTCCAATTCAAAATATACCATAATAAAGAATTAAAATCTCCAGAAAATTGACTTACTAATATGCCGCTTTAAAATTCTGTTAATTTTTTTTCTTCTTTCCCCTCTTTTTCCATCTTCTAGTGTCCTCGTGCATAACCACTTACAAGAAGACTCCTCCACCAGTTCCACCGCGAACCACATCTAAACCATTTATTTCAGTTACAGTCCAGAGCAGTACAGAATCAGCACAAGACACATACCTTGACAATCAGGACCACAAGAGTGACATCAACAGTCAATCTGGTCTCAGCAATTCTTCGGACAGCTTGGATAGTGCCAGAGCTCTGAACAGTACTAAGACAGGAAGTGTCAGCATACCACTCCGTGAACAGTCAGAGAGCCACCATCGAAATGCTACCGTGACAACTGACATAGGATCGCTCGTCAGTGAGGATCCAAAGTTGGAAACTCTCCCAAAGAGAAAGCTCTCTTCTATAGGAATACAGGTAATTTCTGAGAGATTAAAATTGTAGCACTGGATATTTTTATGAAAAATTAAGAATATCGATTTAAAGATGTCCACTTTGCAGCCAAGCCAGGGAAATAACTAATATTCAGAGGGTGGTGGGTCTATTGAATGAGCTGCCAGAATGGTAGTTGAGGCAGATACTATAACAACATTTTTTTTATTTTTTTTTAATTTTGTATTTATTATAAGTACATTACATTACAACCACATACATTAGTACTCGTCACTTACGTCTTCTTACAATTATTGTACTCCATTTGTTTTTTACACTAGTAAAAGGAAAGGATAAGATTGAAAGAAAGAAGAAAGTGAAGGAAAAAGTGAGAGTGTAGAAAATGTGACAACAAAAAAGGACGAAGACCCTATAAGAACAAAATTTAAAACAAAAGAAAAAGAGTTACGAGATAGACCCTAGAAAGGAAGGAGAAAGAGAAAGAGGAAAAAGAGAGAAACAAATATTTTTTATGAGCATTACGCAAATGGGACATACCAACTCTTCAACTATCATCCCCCATTACCTGACCTCAATTTTTTTAAGGTACCTTTGCACCCTATATTTGTAATAATTCTATAAATGCAGACCACGTCAGGTGGAAGTGATCTGGTTTACCTGCCAGGAGGAGTCTTATCTCTTCTAGGTGTAATGTTTCGAACATATTTGAAATCCACATGTTTATAGTTGGTATTGGAGCCTTCCAAAATTTTAGGATTAGCTTTTTTCCAGTTATTAACCCATAGTCTATTAGTTTCTTTTGAAACACATATAGTTCCGGACCATCTTCCGTTATTCCGAAGATAATCCATTCTGCTTTGGGTATCAGTTTTATTTTAAATAATTTTGTAAAGATTTTGAAAATTTCATTCCAAAATTTTTGTACAGAAAACAAATGAGTGCGCTATAGTAGCTTCTTGGGATTGACATTTATCACAAATAGATGATACATTTGGGAAAATTTTATGGATTTTAGTTTTGGAATAATATAATCTATGTAAAATTTTAAATTGTATTAAAGTGTGTCTTACATTAATCGAACATTTATGCACGTTTTTAAGTGTTCATTCCAACTTTCCTTTGAAATTTTAATAGCTAACTCTTGTTCCCAGTCTCTTCTGATACCCTCCGTAGATGGTATTTCTACATTTAAGATAATATTATACAAATATGATATTAAGTTTGCTGATTCAGCTTTTATCTGCATTGCCTCATCCAATACATCTGCTGGGTTATTATAATGATCTTTTGTATATTTTTTCAAATAGTCGCATATTTGAAAATATTTAAAATATTGATTATTTCCGAGTTTATATTTTATTTGTAATTGTTGAAATGAAAGTAATTTTCCAGTTTCATACAAGTCACCGAACGTTTTAATTCCTAGTCTATCCCAATGTGTAAAAGCTTTATCTATAATAGAGGGATTAAATGAAGGGTTATTAACTATGGGTAATAAAAGTGATAAATTTCTTCATTTTAAATTTTGTTTTATTTGTTTCCAAATTCGGATTGTGCTATGAATAATTGGGTTCTTATTATAATTTATATTATTCAGTTTCATTGGAGAGAGGAGGATCGCTCCAATGTTTCCAGAGGAGCAATCCTCTTTCTCCATTACAATCCAGTCCACTTGCTGGGCGGAGTTATCCATCAGTTGAATCATATTTTTAATATTTACTGACCAATAATAATACATAAAATTAGGTAGTGCTAAACCCCCTAATGCTTTAGGTTTATTCAGGTGAGTTTTTTGTATTCTATGTGATTTATAGTCCCATATAAAATTAGTGATATCTGAGTCGAGTTTTTTAAAAAACTTCTTTGGTAAGTATATAGGAATCGATTGAAATAGGTATAAAATTTGTGGTAGAAAGATCATTTTTATTGCATTTATTCGGCCTATTAAAGACATCAGGAGCGTTTTCCAGAATTTAATTAGTGTGTTTAATTTATTAAGTAGGGGATCAAAATTTGCCTTAAACATGCCTTGATATGTTCTAGTAATTTCGATTCCCAAGTATTTAAATTTTTCTGTAGCTATTTTAAAAGGGAATTTTAAAAGATGTGTTGAATCTTTCGGTTTTATTGACATAATTTCACTTTTATTCCAATTTATTCTATATCCAGAAAAAGATCCAAAGTCTTCAATTAAATTTAATATATTTGGTATAGTGACTATAACAACATTTAAAAGACATTTGGACAGGTACATAGAATGGAAAGATTTGGGGGAATATGAGGCAAACGCAGGCAGGTGGGACTAGTGTAGATGTGGCATCTTAGTGGGCATGAGAAAGTCAGGCTGAAGGGTCTGTTTCCGTGCTGTATGACACTGGCAGAAAGAGAGCAGCATGAGTGCCATGTATTAGCAATGTTAAAAAAATTTGAGATTTTAAAATTAAAGTCTGCAATTTATCCCATCAGATAAAGCATAAAAAGAAGTTTAATTTGACACCTAATTCACTTTCATATCTTCAGTATTAAAAAAGTTATGGCCGTTTTCATACTCGGAAAGTAGCATCTTGTTCCCTATTGCTTTTCCATCGACTTAACACAAAAGCTGTGATCGAGGACAGTCAAAAGCCCATAACTTTCTTAAAAATTAAGAGAACTGAAATAAATTTTCAGTTATTATAGATTGAAGCATTCTGAAACAAATATGAAACAATCTTACTTAGATGACATGAAATTAAAGCATATAATTAGTTAGTTACCTAATTGTAGCTAATTACAAAATTCAATTACTAGATCTAAACATCTATCAATTTCTTAAGAATAGATTAACATTTTTAAATAGCCTAAGTGTCCAAATAACATTCACACAAAAATTCAAAATATAACATAATTTTTAAATCTCATTGTCATGGATTTACAGGCCAAATGGAAGGAATTGGATGTTTAATACCTGTAAATTAATGGCCATTTAAATCATTTTGCGAGTGAGGTTTTCTGGAACGCGATCATTTGGAACGTTGATTTGCAGTGAATTTAACCCCGTATCGGCATGAAAAATACTGCCGTTAGTTCGGGGAAAAGAATCACCGTTTCGCATTAAAAAATATGAATTAAAGGCTTCTTAAGAAGCACTTTTATACATTAAAATAAACTACTTCCGTTTACCTGTCCCGTGTGTGAAATCCGTCCCCGTTGTCGGCGTTGACGGCTTTCGAAGCTGATTTTAAAATAACTCCAGCGCTGACATTGTCGATTTAATAATAATAAAAAATACACAAAACGCCCGTAGGAACGATTTTTCAGCAAACGCTTGTACTCCAACGAAATATAATACAGGACAAGGTAGGAGAAACCCGCGTTTTAACCCCGCCCCCCCTCAAAGGCGCCAAAATCACGCACACGGCCAGTGGCAGAATTGCAGCGCCGCTGAAGGTAAGTATTGTAACATACCTACATGTATCAAACCACAAGTTCCTCAGTCCTCATGTCTATCTCCACAATAAAGACAGGAGAAATGCTCATTGCGGACCTTGGGTCATTTTCTGTGGCTCCACGCAGTTGACTGCTTTGATTTGGAGTACTGTGTGGAGTCTGGTCACCCAATTACAGGAAAGATGTGAAGGCTGTGGAGAGGGTGCAGAGGAGGTTTACCAGAAAGCTGCCTGGATTATAGGCTTTCAGTTACAGGGAAAGATTGTAACTGGATTGTTTTCTCTGGAAAGTTGGAGGTTGAGGGGAGACTTGATAGAAGTATGTAAAATTATGAGAGGCATCGATCAGGTAGATAGGAGCTTTGCCCAGGGTGGAGATGTCCAACCCAAGAGGGCAGAGTTAGGTGGTGAGAGGGGGAAAGTTTAATGGGGATTTGCAGGGCAAGTTTTTTAGGGAGTGGTGGGGGCCTGAAACGCACTGCCTTGGGTGGTGGTGGAGGCAGATACAATAGCGATGTTTAAGAGGCTTTTGGATATGCACATGGAAGTGCAGGGAATAGAGGGATATGGATCTTGTAGCGGCAGATAAGATCAGTTTAATTTGGCATCATATTCAGCACTAGCATTGTGGGCCTAAGGGCCCGTTCCTGTGCTGTACTAGATCATGTTCATTTTCCCACTACATTGTAAGTATTCTTTTAGCTGCAACTACATTATAATTATCCAATCATAATCTTCCAATAAGCTTCTATTGAAATCAGATGTTGTAAATCTGATATGAAAAAAGGAAAATACTGGAAACACTCAATAGATCAGGGAATATCTAGGGACAGGGAACAAAATTAATATTTCAAGTAAAAGACAAAAGGTTATAAAAGCCGTTGGACAAATGGTCTTCAGCCTAATGCATGTTTCTACTGCCTGCCCTGTGTTTGTTATCTATGTCTGCAGTGTTCATAGTTAATAATTCCATTTTTAATTGAAAATTCTGCTGTGAAGGGTATACTCAGTTTAAAAAAATTACAACAGTGATATTTATCTACAAAATGTAAACAAAAATAGAGGTTTGTCCTTTTCAATTATTGATACATTTGTTTCTGCTGATAAGTAGAGTTTCTTGTCAGTAGTAAATAAGTGGAGATGCCTTTAGAAGTTTTTTTACTACCTCTGTAATACATTCTGTTCTACTTGAAAAATCTGTTGGTGGTTTGCTATGGTGTATTTAAATTAAAACAAAATGACATTGTTTGAATATGTAGCATAATTGTAGGAAAAGTGGAACAAATGTTGACTATTTTTCATCAGTCACATGTACCAATTTCTTTCATTTTAGGTTGACTGTTCCCCAAACTTAATTAAGGAGCAGGATTCTCATCTGATCAACAAATTCCAGTCAATTGGAATCCAAGTGGAAGACGAGTGGCAGTGAGTGAAAATGGTTCAGTTATTGAATCAGTTTAAAACAAATCTTCACTGCTTGTGTACCTTCCACTTCTCTTGCTGATGACCAATTGTCCCTCAACCCCTGCTTGCAGCGTGCAGCAGTCTGGAAATATTCTGTGCCGACTTTATTAAGATTGCATTTTTTCCTTTCTATTTCTGGTATAACATTGTTTCATAGGGATATCCATTGTATCATGATTGTAACAGGACTGAAAGTTTAAGGTTATAGTTAATAAATGTTCATTACCTTGTTACATTACACAGTAAATGTATACAAATTACATCTTTTCAGAAATTATTTACACTTGCTGTTATATTCCTGACAGTGTTGCATGCCTTCTGTGAAAACTGTGGAACATTTAAGTTTGTCTCTGTAACTCCCCTTTGGCTTTTTTCATTTTATTTTTCCACAACAAAAAAGTCTGATCGAGCTGGTGCCAGCTGTTGCAGTGCTCCCATCTATCCCATTCCCTCACTTATTTCCTTGTATCCTATTTGTCACCTACTTCTGATTCTTCTACCACCTACCCACAGTGGGAATAGTAAAGTGGCCATTTATCCTATCAATCAACAAATCTTTAAACTGGACAAAATCCTGAGCACTCAGGGAAAAGCAAAGCAAAGCAGTGTACAAATTCCACAAAGACCACCCTAGTTTAGGAATGAACTAAACTCAACAATGCTGATTGCTGTGCCACCAAGCCACTTTGCAGGTGTCAGGTAAAACAAGAAAATTGAAAGATAACACCAGGAATTGATGAAATTAAATGGTCTGGAGAGGAAAGAACTTTAAAGTTTCTAGTCTTATTCTCTCATAACTTCAAAACAAATTAGTTGACTGAAACAAAAATTTTGGCAGGATGTTGTAGTATAATACCCTGCCAGCGTTTGTGGTCTAAAATTCAGCACGTGACAAGCAAAAAGCCATTTGTTGATAATTGTTTTTTTTAAATTTTGTTTTCATCAGATCAGTGAGTTATTGCTGCTATCCATATCAATCAACCTGAAGACTGGGAAGAGGAATAACTTTCTCAGCACCAGTAATTTCATAGTCAGAGTTGTACAGCATGGAAGTGGGGCCCTTTGGTCCTGGTCAACTAAGATGTCTGTCTGAGCTGGTCTCATTTCCCTGTAAACGTTTCCCATCCACGTACCTATCAAAACTATTTTAAACATTGTAATTATATTTGCCAGTGGAAACCTATTCCATATATTCACCGCCCTCTTGTGTAAAGAAAGTCACCCCTCTGATCCCCTTAATGATTCTCCTCTTATCTTAATTCTTTGCCCTCTAGTTTTAGATTCCTCTACCCTGGGAAAAAGACTGTGATCTTACTACCTTCATGATTTTATATACCTCCATAAGGTCGTTCCTCGGCCTCCTTCGCTGTAGGAAAATGTCCAACTTGCTTGGAATTCAAGCACTCCAGCCTTGATAACATCCTCATGAATGTTTGCTACACCCTTTCTAGCTTAATGATACCTTTCATTTAGCTGGGCAACCAGAACTGCACAATCCTACACGTCTGGTCGAACCAAAGACATATAATTCCCCAACTCCTCGACTCAATTTACTGACTACCACCCTGCCTACCCGCCTGACTACTTTCAGGGAACTATGTAGCAGTACCCCTATGGTCTTTTTGTTCTACAATACTCTCCAGGGCCCTGCCATTTACCATGTAGGCCCTGCACCAGTTTAAATTACTCAAATGCAACAACTTGCACTTAAGTGAGTTCAATTACCTGCGGCGTGTGGTGATACACATCCCCTGTTATTTAAATCCTGTTGTGATCCTACATGGTCCACTACATCACCAATTTTGGTGTTATCCGCAAAATTACTGACCATGTTTATAATATTGTATAATATAATATAATCCAAATTGTTCATCGGTGGTAAACAACAGTGGACCCAGCACCATTCCCTGTGGCACACTACTGGTCACTGCCCCCAATGTTAATAACAACTCCCCACTACTGCCCTCTTACTCCTTCACCCAGCCAATTCTGTATCCAATTGGCCAGCTCATGTGATCCCGTGTGATCTAGTCTTCTAGACTAGCCTGACCACGTGGACCTTGTCAAAAGGTCTTGCTAAAGTCTAAGCCTTTAGACAATCACCGTTGTCAATCCTACATCACATCTTACAAAAAAACCGAATCAAATCTCCCAATCAAATGGCCATGTTAACTATTCCTAATCAGTGCTTGCCTTTCCTAATGCTGGTCGATCTTATCGCTCAGAATGCCCTTCAGTAAGTTTCCTACCACTGTTTGGCACACCACCCTTTAGTTCCCTGGCTTCTCGTCAAAGGCACAACATTAGTTACCCTCCAATCTTCCAGTACCTCACGTCTGGCAAAATATATCTTCCAGGACCCCTGCAATTTATTTTTTAGCTTGCTCCAATGTCCTTTTATACACTTGAAGCCTCATTTCAGAGATAGCCTTGTAGAAAGAATGCTCATGTTCATATTGAGTGTGCACATCAGATGCACTGGCGTTGAGTAACATGACTTGTTGTTCAAGGACCATAGCTTGATGGTCATCTGTAGAAGAGTATCATTGAGCTTCTAATTTCAATGTTTGACCCATCTTCATAACACAGTAGGATGTCGTTATCTCATAGTTTGGAAAAAGTGTATGATTTTCAAATGCCACTTTTGCAGTGTTTAAAAATAAAACCATGAAGGGAGTAGATACAGCCTGGAAACAGGCCCTTCAGCCCAACTTGCCCACACTGGCCAACATGTCCCAGCTACACTAGTCCCACATGCCAGCATTTGGTCCATATCCCTCCATACCTGTCCTATCCATGTACCTGTCTAACTGTTTCTTAAACGTTTGGATAGTCCCAGCCTCAACTACCTCCTCAGGCAGCTTGTTCCATACACCCGCCACCCTTTGTGTGAAAAAGTTACCCCTCAGATTCCTATTAAATCTTTTCCCCTTCACCTTAAACCTATATCTTCTGGTCCTCGATTCACCTACCCTGGGCAAGAGACTCTTTGCATCTACCCGATCTATCCCTCTCATAATCTTATACACCAAGGAATAGAGTCCCAACCTACTCAACCTCTGCCTATAGCTCAGACCCTCTAGTCCTGGCAACATCCCCGTAAATCGTCTCTGTACCCTTTCCAGCTTGACAACATCTTTCCTATAACACGGTGCCAAGAACTGAACACAATACTCTAGATGCAAAGTCATTTACAACTGCAACATGACATCCCAACTTCTATACTCAATACTTTGGCTGATGAAGGCCAATGTGCCAAAAGCCTTTTTGACCACTTGATCTACCTGCGACTCCACCTTCAGGGAACTATGCACCTTCACTCCTCTACAACACTACCCAGAGCCCTACCATTCATTGTGTAGGTTCTGCCCATGCTAGACTTTCCAAAATGCAACACCTCACACTTTTCTGCATTAAATTGCATCAACCGTTTCTCAGCCGACTTGGCCAATCGATTAAGATCCTGCTGCAATTTTTCACAGCCATCTTCACTATCTGCACTTTTGTATTATTTGCAAACTTGCTAATCTTGCCCTATATGTTCTCATCCAAATCATTGATATAGATGACAAAGAGTAACGGGCCCAGCACTGAACCCTAAGGCGCACCGCTAGTCACAGTCCTCCAATCCAGGAAGCAACCTTCTCTGCTTCCTTCCATGAAGCCAATTTTCTATCCATTCACTATCTTTCCTTAGATCCCATGCGATCTAACCTTCCAGAGCAGCCTACCATGAGGAAACAAGTCGAATACTTTCCTGAAGTCCATATATACAACATCTACAGCTCTGGACTTATCGACCTTTTAGGTCACATCTTCAAAAAAACTCGATCAGAATTGTAAGACACGACCTCCCACGTACAAATCAGTCCTTGTTCGTCTAAATGCCTGTATAACCTATCCCTCAGAATATCCTTTAGTAGCTTTCCAACTACAAATGTTAAGCTCACTGGCCGATAGTTCCCAGCATTTTCCATGCAGCCCTTCTTGAATAAAGGCACAACATTTGCCACCCTCCTGTCTCCGGCACCTCTCCTGTATTTAAAGACGACTTGTAAATTTCAACCAGGGCTCCTGCAATTTCTTCCCGAGATACTCCCGGTCCTGGATTACTCCAGCACTTTGTGTTTGTTACAAGATTCCAGCATTTGCAATTCCTAGCGTTTCCATTGGACAGATTTTTGGGGCGATCTGTTTGAGCTAAATGGAATTTTGACGTGTGGAGTAAATGTGCAGAATGGCTAAAACCAGGAGGCAGAGATTTTAAAGAGACCAGTAGAAGGATTAGAGGGGAGTTATATACATATCTACATGATAGCGATAAGCAAGGTATGATTGATTTGGCTTGCCCATGCTAGTAGTGCCCAGAGCGACCAATGTTGATTTGTCAGGTGAGCAGCTTGACCTCTTTCCTCTCTTTCAACACCCCTCCCCCAAACAAAACTTTAGAATGAGGCACTGGCTGTATTCAAGCAAATATCTGATGACATTCCATGAGAATATGACTGTAATAATGCTACTGAGGAGGGCGGTAGTGTTCCCCATTGCCAGATTTAAAAAGTAGTTGGATGTGTACTTGAAGATTCATGGCCTGCAGGGAAGTTGGGAGAAAGCTAGGTACCACTTCTTGAATCAGCATGGACATGATCAGCCAAATAGCACCTTGTTGTGATTTTGTGATTTTCTTTCGGCACCTTTCAGTTATTTTGGCCGTTAAAGAAAATACTAATTCAGACCTCTGTATAGTGCTGATTGTATATTTTAGTGTTTATAATGTGCAAGTACATCTGATTTGGTATATCTTTTGGTTGTATTTCATGGTGATCACAACACTGTTCAAATCATCTACTTGCAATCCAGCTTGTACCAGCTAAGTTGGAGTGGCTAAGTAATTCTAAACTTTTGTCTCCTTATAACAGTTTAAGTCGCTCCAGCACCATGATGTCAAAACAAGAAACTGACTCTGATACACAGGAATGTAGTAATGTTACTGCTGGATCCCAGGACATAAGCAATCAATTTTCTGATTCAAACCAGCATCATCATATCTCGAACAGTGAACCTTCTGTACGACAGCATGCGAAAGGCTCCCAGGCAAAGAATAAAGCTTTTGCTTACAGTGATAACCTAGACCCAGCCCTAGATCCATCCTCTTTACCACCACCAGAACCATGGTTAGAATCTACTAACAATCTTCCTGTCGAACCAGTGCATGCTTCTTCCTGTTGTCGGGATGGCTACTGGTTCTTGAAACTGTTGCAAGCAGAAAAAGAAAGAATGGAAGGATGGTGTCATCAAATGGAGAAAGAAACCAAAGAAAATAATCTTTCTGAAGAAGGTACAATAATAAGAAAATAATATTTTAATTCACTGCAGGTTCTTGATTTGCGTTATGATGAAGTAAAAATGGAAATATAGATGACAAGCTTTATTTTTAAGCCATCTCATTGATTCTTTTGAGTTTTTGCTGATTTAATACCGTAAGGAGAGAACGCGGAGTTTGACTGAGGGTGTATTATCAGGAGCGCACAAAATCACATCGATAAAATCATGTTAAACAAGTTTTGCAATTAGATCAATCCAAGGCCACTTTGCAAATGGCACTTAAGAAATTTTTATTCTTGTGTATGCCTGGCCAAGGGTGGCAAGGTGGCACAGCGGAAGAGTTGCTGCCTTACAGCGCCAGAGACTCGGGTCCGATCCCGACTACGGGTACTATCTGTACGGAGTTTGTACGTTCTCCCCGTGACCGCGTGGGTTTTCTCCAAGATCTTCAGATTCCTCCCACACTCCAAAGACATACAAGTTTGTAGGTTAATTGATCTGGTATGAATGTAAATTGTCCCTAGTGTGTGTTAATGTGCAGGGATCGCTGGTTGGTGTGGGCTCGGTGGGCCGAAGGTCTGGTTTCCGTACTGTATCTCTGAACTAAACTAAAGTGCTTCCACTGCAAATTTCACTTAAACATTCTGACATTAGGGTTTATAGAGTGAAATAAATTAGGCCATGTCTATAATCTTCTAAATTTGACAACTGTTATACCTTTAAACTATATATACTCTGGTGAGTTACCATACTTAATGGCAGAGTCAAATATGAGGCAAATAAATATCCTACAAAATACTCTATTTCATGTTTAATTTCCCCAGTGCACTTAGCCAGTCCTTTCTAATACATATCTATGTGACAATGATAAGCAAGGTGTGATTAATTTGGCGTGACAGCACCAGTAGTGACCAAAGTGCCCATTGTTGATCTGTCAGCTGGACAGCCTGATCTTTCCTCTCTTTGAACACACCTCCTCAATCAAAAAACAAATGAGGCAGGATTGGAGCATATATCTGATGATATTCTATGATAGTATGACCGTAAAAGGGAACGGGTTGTTGTGATAATATATGTTTACAGAACTGTAACACTGTTATGGAACTGTATGCACTCTTGGATAGTGGGAAATGTTCATCCTTGCTATTGGACTTGCCGTTGTGATTCCACTCAGTCTTTGTGACCGGATTTTCAGAATGGTCATTTAAATGCTTATTGCAGATGTCACTTAAATTAATAATACACCAATTGGTAAATCTACCTGAATATATTTGGCCTTTATTTGTGAAAGCAGCTGATTTTTTCATCATATTGATGTTAATTAATTGCACAAATAACCACCTAAAATAATTGTTATTAAATCTCATTATTTTTCTGAAGATGTGAAAAATGTATTTTTTTCATTCTGGGTTTTATATCAGTCTTATAAAAGTGAATATTACACTGACTTGGTAAAACAAACTTGGAGATGTAAGCCCTTTTCTTAAAATCTGTCTAGTTTGTCAATTAAAATATTTCAAACAACTTAGTTTTCTCACTGCATTCAGTATTAAAGTTTTTTTTTTACCATTGCTATGTACCATCATTACAAGCTTGAAAAGATCCATAATCTTGATTAGCACATTAGGCTTTATCCCACATATAAATACTTAAGCATTCTTCCTAGCAATTGATATTGGACAGTAATTTCAGAAAAATTAGATCTAGTTGGTCCTAATTATACACGCTAAGCAAATTTCCAGATGATGTTGATGTAGTACTGGCACTGTTACTTCAGTGCTGATGTTTTGTTATTTGCTTACTTTTATTCTTTACCATTACACATTATTTGGTTCAGCTGACTTATAACTGTGCTCACTTTCTCTAGAAGGAAGCTGGATCAGTGTCTCCTCGACCCTTGGAGTAGGTGATGCCTTCAGGGTCTTGAGCGTAGGGCGCAGAACCTCTAGCTGGAGGAATGAAGAGTATCTCTGGAACTACTCTAGCTGTTTACATCCTCTTAACACGTTACAGGAAGATATTTAGTATTTTAATATATGTTTGAAAAGAACATGACAGGAGGCTATGTAGAATAGAAGGTAGGTAGAAAAACAGAACTTGGTAACTAGTCTTCAGATGTTGATGGGGAACAAGTAGGTTGCTTCAAGTGAGGGTGTAACATTAATTTTCATTCTTTGAGTCATTTGTTAATTTTCTGTCTCGACCTTTGTGTAGATTTCTTTTAATCTCCTATTTCTGATTTTAAAAATATGTTATTGATAGGATTCGGAATGCAGTTTGCCCAATAATTAATAATTAATTTTTCTCAGTTCTAGGGAAAATTCGAAGCGCAGTGGGTAGTGCGCAGCTTTTGATGTCTCAGAAATTGCAGCAGTTCCATGGTCTCTGTGAGCAGAATCTGGTATCTACATTTTACTTATTGTGAATAAGTTAATGATAATCATTGGCATCTTTACTAATTGCCAACCAAGCAGAGGATGGACTGCTTAAATGGTCCAACATTTATAATATCTACTTTAGAATATGTTATCAGCAATGGCATGTGCTCAATTTAATTGTGGTGGATGGTTCCTAATGTTTCAGGGAGATTTATATATTTTAAGTTAACTAAGCTTATGTGAAAGATGAGGGAATTTCTCCTTAACGATACTCAGGATAGACATTGTAATTGCAACTCACTTATCAAATCTGTAGTTTGAGTTCATCTGATTGGGATTTTGTTCCCGATTGAATAAGAATACATTCACAATTCTTGTCTGGCCATGAGCCTGATTTATTCCAACATGGCCACTTGCATGTATGTTTGGGTTGTCAGAAATGCTTGTGTTACAGACCTGAAACGTTATCTATCCTTATCCCTCCACAAATGCTGCCTGACCCACTGAGTTCCTTCAGCACTGCAGAAACAAGGAGCTGCAGTGTTGGTTTATAAAAGAGGACACAAAGTGCTGGAGTAACTCAGCTGATTAGGCCGCATCTCTGGAGAACATAGGTTGTGTTTCGGGTTGGGACCCTTCTTCAGACAAGTCTAAGATGGGAGAACTAGTTCTCCATCAAGAGCACCTCCAGAAATGGTGTGTGTATTTCTGTGATCAAAGATAATCCAGCATTTTATTTTACTGGCACATATACACACACACATGTGAATAGGTGTCAAAATCAACATGCAATGAATATTCTTTAGCAAAAGAACAAGCACAAGAAAAAGAGAATTCGTGAGGGTCAAAGGCAGAATTAGCCAGCAGTGATGATGCCAACCATCAACTTGAAAAGCTGACGGCCTTTCAATGCAGTGCTACTCCATGTATCTGGTACTTTGGTGAAAGGCTTGCTATTCTAAAATTAATAAAACAATGTCTGAGCAGTGCATCTGACTGCTGTAATATAACATTTATGCTTTTCTTTGCTTTTTAAAACACGAAGCTGCATCCAGTGCCCCCTGCAGGACTCTTGCTGCACTCACCATTGTTCCAGCAAGCTTCTGTCTTCTGGTGTAGATAGCCAGATCATTCTACTTGCAAGATGAGCTCTGCTTAATATTTCTGATATAAAGGATGCCGGATTAGTCAGTTTTGATGTCTGTTGGCACATTAATTCTTTATGATGCGAAATTCAGTCTTTTTTCTAACCTCCTGGGACTTTTTCCAAGTGCAAGGTGTTTTCTGTTACACTAGAAGTTTGTTAATTAATTGGGTAAACCAGTCCTGATTTATCTTTGTTTTAGAAGTTTGAGTTAAAAAAACATTCCTATGGAGAATGATTGTTCTACAGTATATGTAAGACGAGGGATATGAAACCATGTTGTGGGATTGTTTGCATTGCCTATAACGCATGAATAATTACATGAAATACAATTTGTCAATTCAAATCAAAAGATTTTTGAGCAAATGTGAGATCTGTATGAATGAAGTTGATAAAACCAAGTCACAGCGTGAACAAAGTATCAACAGATTCCCGAGTCTGAAAATCTGATTTGAGTTGGAAAGATCAGGATGGATTCTGTGCATATCTTCTGGAAACATGATAGTAATGTCTGGAGTTACCAGAGACTATGATGGGTGGAATCTTGAATAAAAAGCACTGCAGGACTTAGCGAGTCAGGCAACATTTATGGAGGGAAATGGACAAATGACATTCTTAAAGAAGAGTACCGTCCTGAATGGTCAGCTGTCCTTAGAATTGACACCTTTTTTCTGTTTCATTTTGTAGAACCAAAACGCCAACCCACAGCCGACTGCACAAGATTTAGCTGGTTTTTGGGATATGCTGCAGCTTTCCATTGAAGATATTAGCTTGAAATTTGATGAACTTTATCATCTCAAGGCAAATGACTGGCAACTAGTTGAAATGCCAGAAAAGAAGGTAAATGCTAATTTTATCCAAGAATTTGTGGCTTACCGGTGAATTAATCAAAGGATATTTTGTAATCTATGCTAGTATAGAGATTGATTCATTTGGAGAAATACTCCATGGAAAGGTGTAGGTACACAGATGCATCTTCATAGCAAATGCAAATTGAGATTAAAATGTACACTTTAATTTAACCTGGCCTGAAGAGCGAACACATTTTTGTGACATGGGCTGAAATTTCTGAGATTAATTATTTTAAAATTGGCTTATTGGCAATGTGATTGGCTGAGGATTATTTTGAAGTGACGAAAAGGGGTGGTGCAGCTGGTAGAGCTGCTGCCTCACGATGCCACAGACCCATGTTTAACCCTGGCTTTGGGTGCTGTCAGTGTAAAGTTTATGCATTTTCTGTGTGATCTAGTGAGAACGGGTGATTGATGATTGGTATGAATTTGGTGGGCTGAAGGGCCTGTTTTCATGCTGTACCTTTCAATCAATCAAAAGGTGTACCTTTCTATGTTGTTGGTAGGCATTCACCAAGGACAGTACCGTTAGCCAGCAACACATCACAAGGGCTCAGGAGATAGCTCTAGCAGACAACATTAAGGATAATCCCAAGAGATTTATGCACATAAAGGGAAAAAGGATAACCTGAGAGAGTGGGACCCCTTAGGAATCAAAATGGTCAACTGTGAGATGGGCATGGTCCACAAGGATTTCCCCTTTGCTTTTACCGCACTTGGGGCAGTCTGTGTTATGGTGCTGAAGGTCCTGATGTGTATGAAAGAAGACAAATATCCCAGGCCCGATTAGGTATATCCAAGGCTGCAGTGGGAAGCTAGAGAGGAACTTGCACATGCCCTGGCTGCCATTTACGAGTAGTCATTAAATGCAGGTGAGGTGCCGGAAGACTGGAGGGTGGCAAATGTTGTACCTCTATTTATAGAGTTATAGAGTAATACAGCATGGAAACAGGCCCTGCGCCCAACTTGCCCACACCGGCCAACATATCCCAGCTACACTAGTCCATATCCCTCCAAGCCTGTCCTATCCAAGTACCTGTCTAACTGTTTCTTAAACGTTGGGATAGTCCCAGCCTCAACTACCTCCTATGGCCACTTGTTCGATACACCCACCACCCTTTGTGTGAAAAGGTTACCCCTTGGATTTCTATTAAATCTTTTATCCTTCACCATAAACGTATGTCCTCTGGTCCTCGATTCACCTACTCTGGGCAGGAGACTCTGTACCTATCCGATCGATTCCTCTCATGATCTCTATAAGATCACTCCTCATCCTCCTGCGCTCCAAGGAATAGAGTCCCAGCCTACTCGACCTCTCCCTATAGCTCAGACCCTCAAGTCTCCAAGAAGAGTTGCAGGGAAAAGCCTGGGTATTACAGGCCAGTGAGCCTAACATCTGTGATCGGAAAGTTACTGGAGAGTATTCCGAGGGATAAGAAATACATGCATTTAGATTTACAAGGACGAATTGGGGATAGTCAGCATGTTTTTTTTCCGATGGGAGGTCGTGCATCATGAATCTGAGTTTTTTGATGATGTGACCAAAAAGGTTGATGAGGGTTGAGCTGTAGACATTGTATACATGGATTTCAGCATGAAGATGGGTCTCCGCCCGAAACGTCACCCATTCTTTCTCTCCAGAGATGCTGCCTGTCACGCTGAGTTACTCCAGCATTTAATGTCTATCAGGCATTTGACAAGATTCTGCATGGTAGGCTGCTCTGGAAGGTTAGATTGCTTGGGATCCAAGGATAGGTAGCTGAATCGATAAGAGTAGGGGAATCGAGAACCAGAGGACATAGGAGTATGGTTTAACATTTTCCACAGGTTTTCGAGATGCTACTTACTTGATTGTCTTCCAGACCTTGTGTGGAAAATCTGTTGTGAAAAATGGTTATTTTGTACCCATTCACACATGATAATTGGACTTTTTACTTTTGCTATTACATAGCTAATCCTCCAATCTTTCTTAAAATTAGAACAGGTTTTATTATGGCACGAAGTGCAATTGGAAATAGCATTTGATTATCCTGGAGCTTTATCTCTCTTTGGTATTACTGATCTTAGAATCTAATTGTTACTGATTTCAGGCTTCACTTGGCAACAGAATCTGAGAATTGGGACAAATGATTGTAAAACAGATTCTGGTACAGTTGATAGAAGACTCTTGTACTACAAACAGACGTCTTGATTTAGGTAGTTACTTACATCTTTTCTAATATTTATAACTTTTCTCCCCCACTCTCCCAAGGAAGAGAAAAAGCTTCCCCCTCCAGTGCCAAAGAAACCAGCGAAGGGTAAAACTCCTTTAAATCGTGAGAAACTGACGGATTCAGTTGACAAGCAACGGCAGGAAGCTCGCAAGCGGTTAATGGCAGCTAAGCGAGCTGCATCTGTACGGCAGAACTCTGCAACAGAGAGTGCAGATAGTATTGAAATATATGTTCCAGAGGCACAAACCCGTCTGTGAATTGGAGCGTTCCTTTTGTATACATTTTGGACCAACTTAAACTTCTGTGGTCTGTGCTATTCTACAAGCAACGATAAGCATCAGATAATAGAATGAAGTGCTTATTAGTACATTTGACATTGCTATTCCGTCAGACTCCCAAAATCCTGTAATGTCAACTCTGATATCTCATCAATGTGTACATGGGCTGCCATGCTTCCCTGTCATTTGCATGGCTTTGTCTTATCTGCAGTCAACTTTTCTGTAAACAAATTAGTTTGTGTTCATCCCTCAACAGCAAATTGTGTTTTATCTAGCATACAGGAAAAGATCTTGCTTATTTTGAAAAAAGTACATCAATTCTTCTTAAACTGATGAAAACATTTGAAGGAAGATGAAGTTTCCTGAATAACAAAACCAGAGCTCAATTCTATTGGGTTGTTGCCACTTCTGAGAAATGTATTCATGTAATTCATCTGCAGAAACTGTAGCTTTGCAGATTATGCTTCCATTGGCTCTGTAAATTTAGAGTACTGCTGTAAAATGATGTAAAACCACTCTACCATTCAGTAGAGCAAAGCAATAGAGCATTTAAATGTTCTCACATTTTTTCAAATGTACAGAAGTGATATAAATCTGTTCAGAATTGTAGAATCATTTTATGAAACAAGCACATACAGGAAAAAGGTTTTATCAAAACCAATCTGGTATTTGAACCTTTTGGAATGTGTTATTGGATTTTGCAGCCAAACTTTTAAACAATTTGTCTCATTTGTTATGGTTACTTCCTCAATCTAGCAGTAGATTAAAGTGGTTGTTTATATGTAGATAACTTGTTTAAGTACACAGATGAAGATAAATTATGGAGAGAACCATTGTTTTGATTGACTGAAGAATCCTGTTAGGTGCAAGTGTCCTGTTCAAAACAAGTTGGCGAACTTTCATAAAGTGAAGCACTACCTACTAGCTTTTGTCCAAATATACTTTCTATTGCCTAATATTCTCAATTTTTTTCATCTTCATGCTGCACAGTGTCATACTTAGAAGATTGCCAAATGTTTACTGATCATATTTTCACTTTTAATATCTGCTTTTAGCAAGAGATTACATTTTGAACATTCAAATATTATTTGCAGATTAAATTTGAGGAAAAGATTTTAATTTCAAAGATTCACTGTTTGAAATCTCATTTGGTTATAAAGCATTTTTGTATTTATCGAATGATTACTCATCTGGGATATTACATGCACTTTTGCCTGAGCTTGTTCAGATAAGATCATAAATGACAAAGTGATGAGGTTTCTTATCCTCAAACTGTCATTTTCAGTGGACTCCAATCAAACAAACACAACATTTTCCATACAGGGATGTCTGGAGATAAAGCTGCCTTCTAGCTTAAGTTTCTTGTGCTAGTACTGTCACTCCCATAAGAGAAACTTCTAAGATAAAATATGTTTTGGAATATATTATCTTACGGCACAGTGGCACAGCGGTAGAGTTGCTGCCTTATAATGCTTCCAGCGCCTGAGACCCAGGTTCAATCCTGACTACGGGTGCTGAATGTACGGAGTTTACTTTCTCCCCGTGACTGCTTGGATTTTCTCCAAGATCTTCAGTTTCCTCCCACACTCCAAAGGCATACAGGTTTGTAGGTTAATTGGTTTGGGTTTGTATACTTGGTATAAGTGTAAAATTGTCCCTAGTGTGTGTAGACTTGTGTTAATGTGTGGGGATTGCTGGTCGGTGGGCTGAAGGGCCTTTTTCCGTGCTCTATCTCTAAACTAAAAAAATGAAACGATATTATCACAGATTTTTATGTTTTAAATTCCCCTGGATGCTCCTTCTAATTCTTTGACTCCTGGGCCTGTGGACTCTTATGTTTTAACCTCAAGACAGCAGTTGCAAGGATACTGAACCACATTCCTCAGTTCTGCTTTCGAACAGCTTGACTAAATGCAAAATCTAAACATATGTAAACCCAAGCTGTATGAGGTTATATGTGCAGCAGAAATCAAAAACCTGATATTTTGCTAAAATTAAATAATACCAAAGGAGTGATGCATCAATTTAAAGCCTCACTTTTCAAGAATACCTGGTTTATAGCTGAAAATGATGAAACATAAATCATTCCTATTTTACCTCGCTATAAATTCGTTTTTTTGGGGGTCTTTAATTGTATTCAATGTAAAAATGTGATACACTTTGTGATATAATCTTTCATAATACCATTGACATTGGGAATTACTAATTCCCATCTGATTTGGAACATAGAAACATAGAAAATAGGTGCAGGAGTAGGCCATTCGGCCCTTCGAGCCTGCACCGCCATTCAATATGATCATGGCTGATTATCCAACTCAGTATCCTGTACCTGCCTTCTCTCCATACCCCCTGATTCCTTTAGCCACAAGGGCCACATCTAACTCCCTCTTAAATATAGCCAATGAACTGGCCTCAACTACTTTCTGTGGCAGAGAATTCTGTGGCAGAGAATGAAACTTGCAACTTGGGCAAATGTCACCTGGAATTAACTTTTCATGTAAGACTGCCCATTGTAAATGGCTACTTGACACTTTTTATGACACTAGATCTGATCAGTTTACTTCTGCACAGGATAACCCTGTAATTTAACTAAGGATTGCAAAGGAAATGCTTGGAGTTCACAGCAGTACGAAAATCTTCAAGGGCAAGAACTACATTAGTGCAAATTTAATATCCCCATAATGTAAAAGAATGTATGAGAAATTATATACAATTCTCTAGTTAGTAACTGTGATACTCTGGTAATGAGAATAAAAATGATAACCACTGATGAAGTTGCTGCCTCCGTAGGGTTGAGATGCTGTTGTTGAGATAAAGTACAAGGTGCTACAATCTGACCTGGTGATGCATCTGGCTTAATGAAGACCGAGTCTTCCATTTCCCAAGGCAACAACGCATGAATATGGCACCAAAAAGTTGCAGAAGTTGTATTTATCCAACGGAAATACAGTTATTGTAGACCAACAAAGGAAAAGTACAAATCCTGTAAAGCTATGCAACATATAGAGATAATTGCTCACATCTTCAATGTAATGACTATTTGTGAACTGTTTTTTAGGGGATGGAGAATTAATGATATTTATGATTTCAATTTATTTTGTAAAGTTATTTAATTTTTGTTTTGCATATTACCAAAGGAACTTTTTTTTTTTAAATTCTTAAAGAGATTATTTCATCATTGTGATTGTTTGACTATTGGCATTGCTATAAGTATGGCAAGAAAAAAAAGAAATTAATTTGCTGCATAACCCTTTTCCTTGTTGCCCCTCATGTTTTAAACCCCACCCACAACAGGCAGACATATGCTGCATGAGTGGTAAACCAGGTGGCGTGTGGCACCCTACGAAACAAGTCCAGATGAAGGGCTAAAGTGCCTTGAATCAGGATAGTAGCATATAAATAGGAATATAAAGATACAATTTCGACTGTTTCAAGACTTCATTGCCATTATTATTTTCTGTGCCAGAAAGGCATCCAAATTATCTGTAGTATTTTGCAATATTTATTTCAGATTACAGTACATTCAGCATAAGCACTTTATTTTAGCGTGACAATCTTTGTACTGCAGTTAAATTCATAGTGATGAACCGAGGCAGTTCACAACTTTTTTAGAGCATCATGCTGTGAATTTCCAAGATGCACATTAAAGACTTAATAATAAGTATAAGGGCTAACTGATGGATCACTCTAAATTGCTCTTTTTTGAGGTGTTTGTAAATATTGTTGATAAAATATTGTGTATTACATTTAAGGACCAGTTTGCAGCACTATTTCAGTATTGAATATCTCACAACATTTCATTGTACTTCAAACAATTGGAACATGAAACATTCAGTGCCTGGGACAGGTACCATTTTGCATATTCTAACATCTAAGTAGCAAGAAGCTTGTATCATGGTGAAATCACTATAGATCTGTGCTCTGTAGAAACTTGGTTTTTGTCAAGGCTACATTTTGGTTTTGTTATGTTAATATTTTGTTAGATTCATTGTCCTTTTATATATTCTCCAGCAGTCGGGCTCGAGTGACTTTCTATATTTTAATGTGGGCAAGTAAAGATGAGAGTATCTTGTCTGCATGCAGAAATTACTGTTCAAAACAGTCATGCGGTGGGAACTCAATAGATTATGGATTTATTGCTCTGTGCATACAGTTTTTCCCCATAAACTTTCTGTTGGAGCTCATGCACTTTTGATTAGGGCTTGATGGAACCAATACTGCTCTTGCACTTTGTTTTTGATTAAAAGCCATTGTTGTGCTTGGAAACACAATTGAGTTGACTACATTAAATATGAACTTCCAGTGGTTAGTGATTACAAAAAATGCTTCTGCTGTGATAAATTATTAGCGTCCCTTAATAGTTTTCACCATTGTTCTTTACCAGCAATTCCCATAGAGAATCACTTGCTTGGTTGAGTTAGGAATTAAACAAGAGTGCAGTTAATGAGATAGTTTTTAACATCAGCGATGTGATATCTGACAATGGGCCACCATCTTCAGAACTGAATTCCTGGTGATCCATTCTCAACAGTAAAAACATGAACAATTTATTTGGTTAAAAAAAACTCAACACTTGTTAGAAACTTGTTTTTAATTAGTTGTACACCAATTTTATTTTCATTATTATTATTTTTTAAATCTGTTTTGTTATGTACCCACAATACATGAAACATTACTGGAAGTATTTTATATATATATATATATATATATATATATATATATATATATATATATATATATACTTATGTAGCATTGTTCATGAGCAAAAATAAAATTTGTGTATCTTCTCACTCCATATAATCTGTATTTTCCTATTTCCTTGTATTTCCTTTTGTCTGTGACGTACTTTCTAATCTTTGTTTTCATCTGGTTTGTCCCAGGCGGCAGGTTCTTGCAAACTCTGTAACTGTTTTGTCGTATGTTCTTTTATTTGGCATGTATGTATCTGCAGGTTTTATATGCATGCAATCTTCTCTCTGCTGACCTCTGACCAAAACAGTTGGATTCCTATCTTGGTCATGTAATTGTGGATTAGCATCGCTTTCCACAAGCTAAAATGCATAATCTTTAACCACCTTCACACAAACTGCAAATCCTTACCATTACTCTCATTTATCTACCTCACCCCACCTTCTTTCACTTCACCATCCCCTCTGATTGTCCCTCAGCCATCTTGAGACAATTTTCTTTATTCAGTGCTGAATACAAATGGTTATGATTAGATGATCGTGTCTTTGCTGTGCTGTGTCCCTGAATGGAGTAATTTGCACTTATATGCAATACATTAAGGTATGCACATGATGATACTTATCATGGAGCATCTCTGGAGAGAAGGAATGGGTGACATTTTGGGCCGAGACCCTTCAGATCAGTCTCTCCAAAGATGTTGCCTGACCCGCTGACTTACTCCAGCATTTTGTGTCTACCTTTGATTTAAACCAGCATCTGCAGTTCTTTCCTACACAATACTTATCATGGAGCTTTACCCTCCCCTCCATTGTCGTTTGATACTAGATACATGTATAGAGACCTGCAGCACGGAAACAGGACCTTCAGCCCAGCTTATACATACCAATAAAATACCCCATCTACAGTTGTCCCACTTATCCGTTTGCTCTAAATATTTCCTATCCATATACCCGTACAAATGGCTTTTAAATGTTATTATGTGCCTCAACTACCTCTTCTGGCAGCTTGTTCCATATGCCCATCCCCCCTCTGAAAGTTGAAGATGCATTGTATGTGGTCCACCACAGCTTTGCACCACCATTGTTGATGAAACTTTTATTGTGGCATTTTGTCTTCCTTTGCTAGTTGGAAAACGATCAGGTTTAATGAATAATTTGTATGGTCGTTAGTTTGAACAGAAGAGAGAAAGAGGCTGTTTCACATGCTCGACCTGGCGAGTGAAATGGAGTAAGTAACATTTGTTTCTCAAGATAACTCGACGTATTGGTTACAGCAGTGATCTTGATATTTAAATTATTAGAGAATCAAGGAACGATGTCGGATGGAACAGGTTTGTGCCTGATAATGTAGTTGGAAATTCAACCATGTGGGCATAACAATCCAGTTTATCTGATTCAACACTGCACCTATACTCTGCTTTTTCTTGCTGTCTAACGTGTATGACGCCTTCAGGCTAATGTTAATTACTGGCTTTTCCATTTGCAAGTTGTGGGGGGATTATGTTTCCGTTGCCCTGCCCTGTCCATCTCAAAGATATAATAGACTTTCAGCTTGCAATCTGTTGCAGAATTTGGTGTTATGAGTTGTACAGCATATAAACAGGCCCTTTGGCCCAACCTAACCATGCTAACCAAGATGCTCATCTAAACTGCTCCAATTGGCCTGTGTTTGTACCTGTTCAAATATATTGTACCTGTTATTGTGCCTGCCTCCAACACATCCTCTGGCAGCTCAGGTATATTACTTCGTAATCTGGTATAGTATGTCAAACTCCATATTCATTTTTTTCCTGCTATTTTGCCCATGTGGCATTGACTTTAAGTCTACACACACCAGTTGTCAAATCTATGGGGGGCGGGAATACAATTTTTTGTTTATAATGTGATTTATCATGCCAAAAAACAATTCTTGTTACAGAGGTGTTTTCAAATTTCGCATGGTAAGGCTAGTCTGGAAGTTTAGATCCTACGGAAACCCGGGTGAGCTCCCCAATCAGATTCAACATTGGCTTGGAGGAAGGAGTGAAAGGATAGGTGTGGCAATTTGTTTTTCTGGTTTGAGGACTGTGACCAGTGGTGTGCCACAGGGGTTTGTGTTGGGTCCATTGCCATCCAAATGGTGAATGTATATAACAGACAGCAATGTAGTTAGCATTGATAGTAAATTTTCAGATGACAATCATTGTGGTGTAGTAGACGGGCGGGTACCTAAATTTACAAGACCTGGATCAGTTAGGAAGGTGGTCCAAAGAATGGAAAATTGAATTTAATTCTGACGTGTGAGGTGACAAACCATGGACAGTCAATGAGAAAGCCTGGAGAGTGGTGTAGAACAGAGGTCTGGTAGTACAGGTGCATACTTCCCTAAAACTGGCAAGTCGGCCAGACAGAGTGGAAGTGAAGGCCTTTGCCCATGCTTGCCATAATAGGGAAGAAAATTCAGTCCAAAAGTTGGGACACGATGCAACTGTACAAGTCATTGGTGATACCACACCTGGAGTATTGTGTTCAGTTCTGCTTGCCCAGCTACAGGATGGATGTCATTAAGTTAGAAAGAGTGCTAAAGAGATTTACCAGAATATTAGCCAGGATTATGGACTTGAAGTATAGGGGAAAATTAGATAGGCTGAGACTTATTATTTGAATTGTTAGAAGCTCATGGGTGACCTTATTTGAGGTGTACAAAATCATGAGCGGCATGGATAAGAAAAAAATCAGCTTTTTTCCCAGGGTAGAGGATTCAAAAACTAGAGGGCAAGGGCTTAAGATGAAAGGGATGAGTGACTGGGGGCAACTTTTTCATTCAGAGAGTGATCTGTATCTGGGATGAGCAGTCAGAGGAAGTTACAGGGATGGATACAATTGCAACTTTTAAAAGACATCTGGACAGATAATATAGATACAAGACAAACACAAGCTGGAGTAAATCAGTGGGTCAGACAGCATGAGAGGTGCAACGAGACCTGGGTGTCCTTGTACATCAGTCACTGAAAGTAATCTTGCCGGTACAGCAAGCAGTGAAGAAAGCAAATGGCATGTTGACCTTCATAGCGAGAAGATTTGAATATAGGAGCAAGGAGGTCCTATTGCAGTTGTACAGGGCCCTGGTGAGACCACACCTGGAGTATTGCGTACAGTTTTGGTCTCGAATTTGCGGAAGGACATTCTTGCCTTTGAGGGAGTGCAGCGTAGGTTCACCAGGTTAATTCCTGGGAAGGCGGAATAGACATATAATGACAGAATGGGTCGACTGGGCTTATATTCACTGGAATTTAGAAGGATGAGAGGGATTCTTATAGAAACATATAACATTCTTAAGGGATTGAACAGGTTAGATGCTGGAAAAATGTTCCGGATGTTGGGGGAGTCCAGAACCAGGGGTCACAGTTTAAGGGGTAGGCCATTTAGGACTGAGATTAAAAACGTTTTCATCCAGAGAATTGTGAATCTGTGGAATTCTCTGCTACAGGCAGTGGAGGCCAATTCACTGGATGTGTTCAAGAGAGAGTTCGATGAACGGGGTAGTGATTTTGGATGATCAGCCATGATCATATTGAACGGTGGTGCTGGCTCGATGGGCCGAATGGCCTACTCCTGCACCTATTGTCTATGTTTCTATCGCTGGAGAAAAGGAATAGGTGACATTTCGGGTCGAGATCCTTCAGTCTGAAAAAGGGTCTCGACCCGAAACGTCACCTATTCCTTTTCTCCAGAGATGTTATCTGACCCGCTGAGTTACTCCAGCTTTTTGTGTCTATCTTCAGTTTAAACCAGCACCTACAGTTCCTTCCTGCACAGATAGATAGGAAAGGTTTGGAGGATGAAGTGGCTAGCCCAGTATGTCACCTTGGTTGGCATGGACAAAGTGGGCCGAAAGGATTGTTTCCATACTAAACAGCTCTATGACTGCCACCTTTTTGTAGGAGAGATGGTATTTACTGTAACTACACCTGTTTTTAGGTACCTGTGGTTTTCTTGGTCATTATTGTGCATGTGCAATAAATCATGTAAACTGGATGCAGCTTGCATCAAAACATTTGCAACATCATTCTCCTGGATACAAACAGATATTTCATCCACTGGCTGGAGATGAAACCTAAGTCAGATTGGTGAGAATCTATGCTTCTGTTTCTATGAGTTATATAATCTTGCATGAAGCTAGATAATATAACCACAGATTTGGTAAGAGTGGACAGTATAAATCCTTGGTACTAAATAACAAAAATACAGATGATTGGTCTAATGCTTGTCATTGAGATTGAGGTGAGGGGACTTTTGTAACAGGAGTATTGTGCCTTGGTTTTGGTGCAGAAGAGAATAGCCAGGATGATACTAGGAAAAAGTGATAGGAGTTAGTTACTGGAGAGATATAGTGGTGGTTAGTAATTGGAGAAAATCAAATGGGGATTTAAGAGGTATTCAAAATCACGAAGGTTTTTGACAGAATTACTTCTTCCCAATGGAAGAAGGGTCGGAAACCAGAAGACATGGATCTATAAAATTGGTAAAAGCGTGGTGTGCTATTAACATTATGAGCAACAGGACCAGTATAGAGACCGGTCCTGTTGCTCAGAAGGGTAAGGAGAAGAAGAGGAGGGCAATACTAATAGGGGACTCTATAGTTAGAGGGTCAGACAGGCGATTCTGTGGACGCAGTCGGGAGACCCGGATGGTAGTTTGCCTCCCTGGTGCCAGGGTCTGTGATGTGTCTCAACGTGTCCAAGATATCCTGAAAGGGCAGGGAGAGGAGCCCGAGGTCATGATACATATAGGTACCAATGACATAGGTAAAAAAAGAGAAGAGGTCCTGAAAGGAGAATTTAGGGAGTTAGGAGGGGAGTTAAAGAGAAGGACAGCAAAGGTAACAATCTCGGGATTACTGCCTGTGCCACGCGACAGTGAGAGTAGGAATGGAGCGAGGTGGAGGATAAATGCGTGGCTGAAGGACTGGTGCAAAAGGCAGGGATTCAAATTTCTGGATCATTGGGACCTCTTTTGTGGAAGGTTCGACCTGTACAAAAAGGATGGGTTGCACTTGAACCTGAGGGGGACCGATATCCTGGCGGGGAGATCTGCAAAGGCTGCTGGGGAGACTTTAAACTAGAATGGTTGGGGGGAGGGACTCAAATAGAGAATGCTATTAGACAGTGTGTGAGGCAGGAGGCAGAGAAGGAAAGCACTCAGACCCAACATGTAGGGGGGGAAGAAGAAAACAATAATAAACAGAGAATAAGAGGTGGTGGGGTTCTTAAATGGGTGAGCAGAGAAACAGGGGTGTAAAATGCGGGCGGAAGCAATAGGTAGCAAGGTGAAAAGTAAAAGTGGCAGGCAGACAAATCCAGGGCAAAAATCAAAAAGGGCCACTTTTCAACATAATTGTATAAGGGGTAAGAGCGTTGTAAAAACAAGCCTGAAGGCTTTGTGTCTCAATGCAAGGAGCATTCGTAATAAGGTGGATGAGTTGAACGTGCAGATAGCAATTAATGATTATGATATAGTTGGGATCACGGAGACATGGCTCCAGGGTGACCAAGGCTGGGAGCTGAACATCCAGGGATATTCAATATTCAGGAGGGATAGAGAGAAAGGAAAAGGAGGTGGGGTAGCATTGCTGGTTAGAGAGGAGATTAACGCAGTGGAAAGGAAGGACATTAGCTTGGAGGATGTGGAATCGGTATGGGTAGAGCTGCGAAACACTAAGGGGCAGAAAACGCTGGTGGGTGTTGTGTACATGCCACCTAGCAGTAGTAGTGAAGTTGGGGATGGCATCAAACAGGAAATTAGAAAAGCGTGCAACAAAGGCAAAACAGTTATAATGGGTGACTTCAATCTACATATAGATTGGGTGAATCAAATTGGCAGGGGTGCTGAGGAAGAGGATTTCTTGGAATGTATGAGGGATAGTTATCTAAACCAACATGTAGAGGAACCAACGAGAGAGCAGGCTATTCTAGACTGGGTATTGAGTAATGAGGAAGGGTTAGTTAGCAGTCTTGTTGTGCATGCCCCCTTGCGCAAGAGTGACCATAATATGGTTGAGTTCTTCATTAGGATGGAGAGTGACATTGTTAATTCAGAAACAACGGTTCTGAACTTAAAGAAAGGTAACTTTGAGGGTATGAGACGTGAATTGGCCAAGATTGACTGTCAATTAGTTCTAAAAGGGTTGACGGTGGATATGCAATGGAAGGCATTTAAAGACTGCATGGATGAACTACAAAATTTGTTCATCCCAGTTTGGCAAAAGAATAAATCAGGGAAGGTAGTGCATCTGTGGATAACAAGGGAAATCAGGGATAGTATCAAAGCAAAAGATGATGCGTACAAATTAGCCAGAAAAAGCAGCATACCAGAGGACTGGGAGAAATTCAGAGACCAGCAGAGGAGGACAAAGGGCTTAATTAGGAAAGGGAAAAAAGATTATGAAAGGAAACTGGCAGGGAACATAAAAACTGACTGCAAAAGTTTTTATAGATATGTGAAGAGAAAGAGATTAGTTAAAACAAATGTAGGTCCCTTGCAGTCAGAAACAGGTGAATTGATCATGGGGAACAAGGATATGGCAGACCAATTGAATAACTACTTTGGTTCCGTCTTCACTAAGGAAGACATAAATAATCTTCCGGAAATAGCAGGGGGCCGCGGGTCAAAGGAGATGGAGGAACTGAGTGAAATCCAGGTTAGTCGGGAAGTGGTGTTGGGTAAATTGAATGGATTAAAGGCCGATAAATCACCAGGGCCAGATAGGCTGCATCCCAGAGTACTTAAGGAAGTAGCTCCAGAAATAGTGGATGCATTAGTGATAATTTTTCAAAACTCTTTAGATTCTGGAGTAGTTCCTGAGGATTGGAGGGTAGCAAACGTAACCCCACTTTTTAAGAAGGGAGGGAGAGAGAAAACGGGGAATTACAGACCAGTTAGTCT
Source organism: Malacoraja senta (assembly GCA_038087875.1). NCBI lineage: Eukaryota > Metazoa > Chordata > Chondrichthyes > Rajiformes > Rajidae > Malacoraja > Malacoraja senta. Next base: position 73,320,344 of record CM075982.1, read on the forward strand.
AACATCGGTAGTGGGGAAACTGCTAGAGTCAGTTATTAAAGATGGGATAGCAGCACATTTGGAAAGTGGTGAAATCATTGGACAAAGTCAGCATGGATTTACGAAAGGTAAATCGTGTCTGACGAATCTGATAGAATTTTTCGAGGATGTAACTAGTAGAGTGGATAGGGGAGAACCAGTGGATGTGTTGTATCTGGACTTTCAGAAGGCTTTTGACAAAGTACCACATAAGAGATTAGGATACAAACTTAAATCACGGTATTGGGGGTTCAGTATTGATGTGGATAGAGAACTGGCTGGCAAACAGGAAGCAAAGAGTAGGAGTAAACGGGTCTTTTTCACAATGGCAGGCAGTGACTAGTGGGGTACCGCAAGGCTCAGTGCTGGGACCCCAGCTATTTACAATTTATATTAATGATCTGGACGAGGGAATTGAAAGCAACATCTCCAAGTTTGCGGATGACACTAAGCTGGGGGGCAGTGTTAGCTGTGAGGAGGATGCTAGGAGACTGCAAGGTGACTTGGATAGGCTGGGTGAGTGGGCAAATGTTTGGCAGATGCAGTATAATGTGGATAAATGTGAGGTTATCCACTTTGGTGGCAAAAACGGGAAGGCAGACTATTATCTAAATGGTGGCCGATTAGGAAATGGGGAGATGCAGCGAGACCTGGATGTCATGGTACACCAGTCATTGAAAGTAGGCATGCAGGTGCAGCAGGCAGTGAAGAAAGCGAATGGTATGTTGGCCTTCACAGCAAGAGGATTTGAGTATAGGAGCAGGGAGGTTCTACTGCATTTGTACAGGGTCTTGGTGAGACCACACCTGGCGTATTGCGTACAGTTTTGGTCTCCAAATCTGAGGAAGGACATTATAGCCATAGAGGTAGTGCAGAGAAGGTTCACCAGACTGATTCCTGGGATGTCAGGACTTTCATATGAAGAAAGACTGGATAGACTTGGCTTATACTCGCTAGAATTTAGGAGATTGAGAGGGGATCTTATAGAAACGTACAAAATTCTTATGGGGTTGGACAGGCTAGATGCAGGAAGATTGTTCCCGATGTTGGGGAAGTCCAGGACAGGGGGTCACAGCTTAAGGATAAGGGGGAAATCCTTTAAGACCGAGATGAGGAAAAACTTTTTCACACAGAGAGTGGTGAATCTCTGGAACTCTCTGCCACAGAGGGTAGTTGAGGCCAGTTCATTGGCTATATTTAAGAGGGAGTTAGATGTGGCCCTTGTGGCTAAAGGGATCAGGGGGTATGGAGAGAAGGCAGGTACGGGATACTGAGTTGGATGATCAGCCATGATCATATTGAATGGCGGTGCATGCTCGAAGGGCCGAATGGTCTACTCCTGCACCTATTTTCTATGTTTCTATGTTTCTATGAATGCATGTCCTGGAAAGGTGGTGGAAGCAGATTTAATAGCAACTTTCCAAAGGGGATTGGATAAATACTAGAAATAAATATCCCAGTGAGGAGTAGAGAATTGTGATAAAGAACTGCCATGGGTATGTTGGATAAATGTTCCTTCTGTGCTGCACCATTCTCAGATTTTATGACCAAGGCAATATTGAAAACTTGAGCAGTCATAAAGCTTATGCTGGAGATAGGTTTGGCACTGTAACTAAAAAAATGTGCTGATCAGACAGTGATTTGCAGAAATGAGAGCACATTCAAGTCCTGGAGATGCAAGGAACTGTGGATGCTCTGCTGAGTCGAGAGTCTCTTAACTCTTGTTCCTCCGGCACTTTGTTTTTATTCAAGTCCTGAACACAGCGAGTTCTGGTTTGGATTGTTGGTCTTTATGAAAATAGTGCTCGATGCAAAAGAACAGATCAAATGAAACTCACCAAAAAAAATATGATGTATTTCACATTTGGGAATAGGGAGGTTGCACGGCAGTCGGGTCACGACCCATGACCCGTACTGTTGCTACGCTACGCCAAATGGAGTACACGCGATGAACTGCAGGTAAGTACTGACCATTGTTTCCAGCGTAGCGGGCCCGTTAAAACCCGCCGAAATGGTCCATTTTTGCGCTGTAAATAATTATGGAATTTGGGATAAGCGTGAGAGACATTTAGTCTACTTCAGAATTCCAAAAGTGAGGAGAAATTACGGTAGATGGAAGCGAGAGCTGAAGGGACAACAACAGCCAAAGTGCTTGTCGAACATTGTCCGTTTGCTGTAAAATTTTAAAATCGCCCATGGTTCTCGTGGGTTTTTACATACAAAAAGAGAACACCTCTGAAGCAAAATTTACCGCCAGATTTATCACTTCTGAGACTTTTTAGATACCAAAGGAATCAAGAAAAAACACAAATAATGCCTTACTGTTGATGAAATGCAGTGAGCAAACGCGATAATTCCCAATATTTTCCATTCCGATATCTGCACGGCCAATGTTCGCCAAGCACTTTAGCTGCTGTTGTCCCTTCAGCTCTCGCTTCTCTTTACCTTCATTTCGCTTCACTTTTGGAATTCTGAAGTTGGGTACATGTCCCTCACACTTACCCCGACTTACACAATTATTTACAGCGCAAAAATTCAACATTTTGGCGGTTTTTAACAGGTAGGAATGTACGCGTTTCGTGTATTAACAACATACACCTGAAGCTGCAATGTCCTCCAGATGGATTGAGAGGCCCCGTGCGTCAAGCCCTATGACCCAGTGACCTTACGTGCAACCCCCGAACACCGGTCCACCACTGATTTTCCGGCAACTACATTTTTGAATCTCAGGTCCAGCAAGACGGATCATCCAAGATTGCTGTAAAATCAGCGGTGGATCTATATACATGTTTTGGTTTTCTAAACTGGGAAATTGACCTTGCCACTCTCATATCTCAATTACAAATGCATGCCAATGAAGCGGGACTTTCTTACACAATATGGAGATCTGAGTGATGAGACTCTGCGCTTACAGCCTGATTCCATGTTCACTTTGATGAAACAGGTTTTGAAGGTGTGATGAATCTAAGATTACCGTGAGCATTTATTTTTTACATATGGTGTAGCTGTCGAAAGGCAGGCAGTCTAGTGTCAAATGTACTGTGGATCTAAAATGCACAAATTGGTGCTGATCCATCCCTTTGCCTCTAGAGGCTACCTCACCTGCCGAGTTCCTCCTGACAGCTGTTTTGCTCAGGATTCCAGCATCTGCAATCATTTGTCTCCATTAAAAGCACTTGCTTGATAAAGTTCTGTGTTGATAGAAAACAAACCTTGATTCATGAAGTGTGTTTAAATCTAAACATGAAATTGTTAATCCTTCATTTGGAGTATGCGTTTTCATGAGAATGTTCTATTAAATAAAACATCTTGAAAAGTGGTAAATACCAGGATAACTACTTAACAATAATTAATAGTAGCTGTGGTTAAGAGGAAGATTTATAATTTGCTAGTGTCTTCTTTGTAAATCTTTGTTTTCTGGGGTTGCAACCCATTTCTTTGGTTATAGTTTTTTTTTTTGCACCATCCCTTCTTTGCAACTGTTGTTTATGAATTCGAAGACAGTTTAGCCCAGTTTACATCAAAGATGGTTCACTGACAATTTACCACAACGGAGTCCAATAAAGAACGTGTGATTGTGTTTGGCGATGATCCACGGGAACAATGGTCAGCTCCTTCACATCCAAATAACGGTCCGTGTCACACTCAAACTTACATTAATTGTTGGTCCTCCTTGCATTTATTACCGTAAAAGATCAGCTCGATGACTGTCAGCTGGCGCTGGTCCGGGGAGTGGCGGCGTCTTGTCTCGTCTAGTCTCGCGCTCGCTCTGTCGGCGACTTGGAGCAGAGCCCGCGCCTTCCCGTTACCCCCCTCACCCCGTTACCCTCTTCATCCCGTTACCCCGTTACCCCCTCACCCCGTTACCCTCCTCATCCCGTTACCCCCTCCCCGTTACCCCGTTACCCCCCTCACCCCGTTACCCCCCTCACCCCGTTACCCCCACCCGGTTACCCCCCTCACCCCGTTGCCCCCACCCGGTTACCCCCCTCACCCCGTTACCCCCCTCACCCGGTTACCCCCCTCACCCCGTTACCCCCACCCGGTTACCCCCCTCACCCCGTTGCCCCCCTCACCCCGTTGCCCCCCTCACCCCGTTACCCCCCTCACCCCGTTACCCCCCTCACCCCGTTACCCCCCTCACCCCGTTACCCCCCTCACCCCGTTACCCCCCTCACCCCGTTACCCCCCTCACCCCGTTACCCCCCTCACCCCGTTACCCCCCTCACCCCGTTACCCCCCTCACCCCGTTACCCCCCTCACCCCGTTACCCCCCTCACCCCGTTACCCCCCTCACCCCGTTACCCCCCTCACCCCGTTACCCCCCTCACCCCGTTACCCCCCTCCCCGTTACCCCCTCCCTGTTACTCCCTCACCCCTCGGTTACCCCGCGCTGGCCAGTTACGCCCCCCCCCGGGCACGGGCCTTCTGCCTCGGCCTTCCGTAGCAGTCAGGCCGAGGCACCCCCCACCGCCACATACGCTGTTGAAACTTCCTGGCCAGGCCAGTCCTCGAGGCGTCTTTTTTTGCTCAGGTGTGGTTTGATTTATTGCGAATATTGCTCTGTAAAAGTAAAATCTCAATGCAATGTGGCATCTTCAAAAGCGACTTTTAGGTCAGGCTCCATTTGGAATATTGGTGCAATGTCCACTTGCTGGAAAATGTGAAGGCTTTGGAGAAATGCATGGATAGTATAAGTTTGGAGGCACATGGACCAAGCACAGGCAGGTGGGACTGGTGTAGATGGGACATTGTTGGCCGGTGTCAGGCTGTGGGCCAAGCAACTTTTTCGTTCAAGTTTGTGACCCAAATCACGGCATGACCTGAATTTTTAACATATTGTGTAAAAATATTATAAATCATACCTGAAACCAAAGATCATATGCTCTATGTTTAAGAAGGAACTGCAGATGCTGGAAAATCGAAGGTAGACAAAAATGCTGGAGAAACTCAGCGGGTGAGGCAGCATCTATGGAGCGAAGCAATAGGCAACGTTTCGGGTGGAGACTCTTCTCCAGACGGTCATCCGCTCTATGATCTTTGGTCATCCGCTCTATGATCTTTGGTCATCCGCTCTATGATCTTTGGTCATCCGCTCTATGATCTTTGGTCATCTACTCTGTGATCTTTGCCTGAAACTCATCAAGACCCAAACCTGCACAGTAATTGTCCAATCAAAGCACGTTTGACATTGAGGTCGGACGCCAATTGACCAATCCCGCGCTTTGTTTCATGGTCGCTAGGCAGCGAGGGCCCTGAGATCATTACATCAAAACAATAGCAAGGTTTCCAAGGAATAAAGGTAATGATAACCTTGCTGATAATTTTGTTTTACAATTGATTTATCTTTATAAAGTTATGATGTGAACTGTGTAAATAAAAATGATAAATACAAATGTAGAGCTAGGGTTAGGATTAGCAGGGCTGCCAACATTGGGTGAGAGTTGGGAGTGAGAAATTACAAGAGACCAAGCCCGAGGGAGCATAGCGACCAAAGGGGTGGGGGGGGGGGGGAAGGTATGTAGCTTTTGCATTTTTCAGCTTGAAATTGTGCAATCTGGTGCAATGGTGAAATCATTGGACAAAGTCAGCATGGATTTACGAAAGGTAAATCGTGTCTGAAGAATCTTATAGAATTTTTCGAGGATGTAACTAGTAGAGTGGATAGGGGAGAACCAGTGGATGTGTTATATCTGGACTTCCAGAAGGCTTTCGACAAGGTCCCACATAAGAGATTAGTATACAAACTTAAAGCACATGGCATTGGGGGTTCAGTATTGATGTGGATAGAGAACTGGCTGGCAAACAGGAAGCAAAGAGTAGGAGTAAACGGGTCCTTTTCACAATGGCAGGCAGTGACTAGTGGGGTACTGCAAGGCTCAGTGCTGGGACCCCAGCTATTTACAATATATATTAATGATCTGGATGAGGGAATTGAAGGCAATATCTCCAAGTTTGCGGATGACACTAAGCTGGGGGGCAGTGTTAGCTATGAGGAGGATGCTAGGAGACTGCAAGGTGACTTGGATAGGCTGGGTGAGTGGGAAAATGTTTGGCAGATGCCAGTATAATGTGGATAAATGTGAGGTTATCCATTTTGGTGGCAAAAAACAGGAAAGCAGACTATTATCTAAATGGTGGCCGACTAGGAAAAGGGAGATGCAGCGAGACCTGGGTGTCATGGTACACCAGTCATTGAAAGTAGGCATGCTGGTGCAGCAGGCAGTGAAGAAAGCGAATGGTATGTTAGCATTCATAGCAAAAGGATTTGAGTATAGGAGCACGAGGCTCTACTGCAGTTGTACAGGGTCTTGGTGAGACCACACCTGGAGTATTGCGTACAGTTTTGGTCTCCAAATCTGAGGAAGGACATTATTGCCCTAGAGGGAGTGCAGAGAAAGTTCACCAGACTGATTCCTGGGATGTCAGGACTGTCTTATGAAGAAAGACTGGATAGACTTGATTTATACTCTCTAGAATTTAGGAGATTGAGAGGGGATCTTATAGAAACTTACAAAATTCTTAAGGGGTTGGACAGGCTAGATGCAGGAAGATTGCTCCCGATGTTGGGGAAGTCCAGGACAAGGGGTCACAGCTTAAGGATAAGGGGGAAATCCTTTAAAACCGAGATGAGAAGAACTTTTTTTCACACAGAGAGTGGTGAATCTCTGGAACTCTCTGCCACAGAGGGTAGTCGAGGCCAGTTCATTGGCTATATTTAAGAGGGAGTTAGATGTGGCCCTTGTGGCTAAAGGGATCAGAGGGTATGGAGAGAAGGCAGGTACGGGATACTGAGTTGGATGATCAGCCATGATCATATTGAATGGCGGTGCAGGCTCGAAGGGCCGAATGGCCTACTCCTGCACCTAATTTCTATGTTTCTATGTTTCTATACTGTAGCGAGTCTTTTTAACTTACACTTGAATGCAATATTTATGCTTTAAATTGGATTAGCTATGAATAAGGTTAGGCTAAATTACATTCCTAATTACATGCCACAGTAAAGCCAGGCTCTGATCAACAGGTGCAGCACATGAATGACCTTAGTATATTCAGGTATGGAAATGAGATTATAATCAAACACTTGGCCCTTGTTGACCAACCTGGGTCTCACTGCACACCTGGTACTACTCCTGACCCTGACTCCAGTTGCATACCTTCTCTCATTCCTGACCCTGAGTCCAGCCTTACACCTGGCACCCTATACTACCCTGATCATAGCTGCTTACCCCCTTAGGTTCCCTGTGCTCAACACCTCCCATTGTCCCAGCTTTGACTGCACACCTAGTACTATTCCAGACCTTGACTCGCGATGCACACTTGGCCTTGCTCCTAGCCTCTCTGCACTGACAATATATCTGGCCCACACATAAAGCCCCATATCTGACCCCCCTGGACTTAACCTATTACATTCAAGTCCACAGGTGCTTCTCTAATGCGGTAATCGTTTATGGGGAACTTCACAGACCAAATTTTGTGTAATAAAATTTGCTACATCCATTGGCTTCCTTGTTATCTAACATGCTAGTTACTTTGTCAAAGAAGTCATAATTGGGTTGAACACAATTTCTCATCCATAAAATTATACTCAGCTGTATGTATTCTGATACCATTTCCTTCATTTTCCTAACAAACTGTACGGAAGTCATTTTCACCCCAATATTTTCAGTATTTTGCTGTCTTCCTCTCAGCTGGGACTTTTCCGAAATGCAAAGTCCAATAACTACATATTTAAGCAATATTATTCTATTAAATGTGATCTTGAGAGTACATAATATTTTCTTTGGTATTCATAACACAACAATGATAAAAAGATCTTTGTTTTGATTGGACCTACCAACATGCATACATTATTATATTACAGTTAATTTGTACCGAGGGAAAATTTTTGTTCCAATGCTCCCCATTCCCAATTACTTTTACATTGAAGTTCCCCGCTCACATCTGGCAGTGCTCTATGTCTGCACGTTTTTGAAAGTGGGGAGGCTGAGCGATCACTGATCACTGGCCTAAGGGGTACCCGGCGAGGTAGTGGAGCAACCAAGTGGGGAGAGGGTGTGGGAGGGGGATGTCCCCCCCTCCCACGGTAAGGACTTTTTGAAATTTGGTGTATTAAAATCATGTTTTGGTGCATTGTGGAAGTATGATTTCAATGTTTTTTGTTTGAAGTATTTTTCAGTTAACTTTTTAAGGGGTAACCTTTTCCACACAATGGGTGGGTGTATGGAACAAGCTGCCGACCAATCCAAGCCGCTCTCTCTCTCTCTTCATTTGGCAGCCCGCTCTCCTCCACTCCCCCCCCCCACTCCAAGTACGCTCACGCCACGCCTGCTGCATCTGGACTCCTGCGCCCACCCGCTCCAACCCCCTGCTCGCTCAATACCGCCCACACGCTCAGCTGCCGCCCGGCTCTCCTCCACTTCCCCCCCCCCCCCGGCCTGCTCTGTCACGCTGGCGGAAGCCACAGATCGTCTGTTCCCCCCGCTGCTTTTCGCCGTCCTCACTGGCGGCGCGCAGGCTCACTCGGGATCCCGCCCGCCCGCGTCCTCCCCATACTCGGGGTCTGAAGCGCTGAGGATGCGAGGCTCACTCTGAGGCCGACGGCTGCTGGACGGCCCTACCCCTCTCCTCCCTCCCTTCTTAATATAATATCAATGGGGGTGGTTAGTGTGTGTGTGAGATGTTGGTTAGTGTGTGTGACGCCTCAGGCCGCCCCCTCCCCTTGCAACCGCGCGTTGTGGGAACAGACCCAACGGGTCTGCACTTGGACTAGTAACTTATAAAACTCTGATCTTGGATGTTCGCTTGTGGGGATGTTTGCTTGTGTATTTGTTTGTTTGAACTTTTTCTTTGATTCACATCTCCTCGAAAACCCGACATGTAAAACAGTGAAATTTATACATATTCTGGTAGAGATTTACCTCGTGATTTCAAAAATCCCCTCATCTGAAAATTTGATTCATTATTTCCCAAGTTTTTTACTAAAATTGTTCACCAATCTGACATATTTTTAAAATCTAAGTGCTGAAGCGAGCTGATGACGTCACAATGCCTTTGCTCCTATCGGCCTGCTGAGCAGAGTTTTCAATGCGCAGCCACGAGTTGCGAGTTACGTGGCCCAGCCGCCCTCCCCCTCCTGGGCTCTGGATTTAAGCCGTTGAACACGTGATCAAGTCATGCTGCGCGCTCCGCTGGGCTTCTTGAAGTTCTATAACATGGTGGTGGCGGTCGTTATCACAGGGGACGACCTCTCCGTATACCTCACCCGATCGTCTGTCACGCTGGTGATTGCGCTTGCCTTTGCGGAAGCAACGATCGGCCAGCCCTCCGCTGTTTTTCACCGTCCTCAAATCACTCCGGGCATCGTTCTGGTCCACGCCGGCCGCAGCCTAGCTCGGGCCCAGCACCTGATGGGGAGGCTTGTGCTCTACGACTTGGGTAGGTGCTGCCTCTACCCCCTCCCCTCCCACTCTACCCCCTCCCCGGGACAGAGAAAGAGAGAGACGGGGGGTGAGCGATGAGGGGAGAGGGGGGGGGGGATGGAGAGGGTAGGGGGAGGCCGGCCGGCTTCCCGCAAATCCTTAAATTCCAACAGCACGTTCACAGAGGTTACTCGGCTGTGGGAATTTAAGGATTTGCAGGAAGCAGTTGACATGAGCGAAGCCGGCGAGCGGCAGGTGAGAGATGTTCAGACGGAGAGCACTGCCAGAGGTGAGCGGGCCGGCAGAAGGCGCTGAGGTGGCAGCCAGTTCCCCTGTCCGGTCCCGGCGGCCGCTCGCAGTCACCCAAGCTGCTTCTATCCCCGGAAGTGGCGGCCAGTTTTGCTGTCCGTGCCCGGAGCACTGCGGCAGCGGTGAGTGAGTTACTGATATGATCTCCGACCCCCTCCTTCTCAACACTCCTGCCCTCCCCGCATCTTTAACCCCTGGCACAGACTCTCCACACGCTGTGATAGGAACTCTCCCTCCAATTGGACCCTTGAATTAGTATTGTCATTCAATAACATGACAACTGATTCACCGTCCGGTGTGCTCCCGTTTTCCCACCATCTCTCCACCTGCCTTCATCCTCTGTCCCCCGCCCATTCAGTAATTAAAAAATTAAGGAGATTTAGAAGCCTTGGGAAAATTGAATTGTTACTTGTTTCTTATTGTTTACGGAGAGAACAATCTGCACATGCGCGGTTTAAGATTTTTTTTTAAAGCCGGGCTGACTGCCTACCCTGAGTAATTACTCACGGCACGTGCCTGGGGGGAGGGGAGGGGAGGGGGCCCTTCCTCTCTGCCAC
>CM075982.1:73330849-73443536 GCA_038087875.1 Malacoraja senta
AGGAAAAATGTTACCCAAAAGTTGGGCGAGTCCAGAAACCAGGGGCCACAGTCTTAGAATAAAGGGGAGGCCATTTAAGGACTGAGGTGAGAAAAAACTTTTTCACCCAGAGATGGTGATGAGTCAGAGTATAGAAGTGAGATCGACCGCCTGACCAAATGGTGCCAGCACAACAACCTGGCTCTCAATATCAGTAAAACCAGTAAAATTTTGGACTTTGGAAGAGGAAGGATGAGGACCCACAATCCTGTTTATATCAATGGGATGATGGTGGAGAGAGTCAAAAACTTCAAATTCCTGGGCATGCATATTTCTGAAGATCTTTACTGGACCCAGCCCACTGATGCAATTATAAATAAAGCACATCAGCGCCTCTACTTCCTGTGAAGATTACAGAGATTTGGTATGTCAAAGAGGATTCTCTTGAACTTCTACAGGCGTACAGTAGAAAGCATATTGATTGGTTGCACCATGGCCTGGTTCGGCAAACTTGAATGCCCAGGAGCGAAAAAGACTGCAAAAAGTTGTGAACATTGCCCAGTCCTTCACCGGCACTGACCTCCCCACCATCGAAGGGATTTATCAGAGTCGCTGCCTCAAAAAGGCAGCCAGCATCATCAGAGACCCACACCACACTGGCCACACACTCATTTCACCACTGTCATTGGGAAGAAGCTACAGGAGCCTGAAAACTGTAACATCCAAGATCAGGAACAGTTTCTGCCCTACAGCCATCAGGCTATTAAACTCTGCAACCTCAAATAAGCCTGAACTACAATAGACTATTATTATAATAATTATTATTATTGCACTTTTATTGTTTGTTTTGTGTGTGTACGTATGTGTGTGTGTGTATGTGTATATATATATATATGTTGTGTGCTGTGTGTGTTTACTTGTGAGTATGTGTATACATACACACATTGAACTTTTCTCGCTCGTTTATTATATTGTTTACGGTGCACTATGTTTACATATTGTGTTGTGCTGCAGCAAGTAAGAATGGCATTGTTCTATCTGGAACACAAGACAATAAAACACTCTTGACTCTTGAATAGATACCTGACCACAGTCACCAAACCTCATTCCCAGAAAGTATGTGACATGATGACCTGATCAATTTTATATTCCCTTAGTTTTCCCCAGCTTCCCATCTCACCTTTACTACTGCAGAGATGGGACTTTGGTGATCAACATAGAACAGCACAGCACAGGAACTGGTCCTAGAGCCCACAATGTTTGTGCTGAACATGATGTTGTTAAACTGATCTCATCTGCCTATACATGATGCATATCCCTCCATTCCCTGCACTTCCATGTGCTTCTTATACGGCACAATCATATCTGCCTCCACCACTACCCCTGGCAGTGCATTTGTCACCACCACCCACAGTGTGAAAACTTGCCTCACACATCTTTATCTATCTATATCTTATAACTTGTATATTACTAAAACTCTCATCTTGTTTGTTAGTGAATCTGTCTGCGTGTGCTTCATGCCCTGAATTAGGCCAAAACGGTACAATTTTTGGACCACCTTACTCACCATTGTCCTGCGGTATGGTGTATCAAAGTTTCGTTCAGATTGATGTTATATTTTACAAGTTATTCCCATTTTTAACTTTACAAAATGCCACTTTGAGAAAGATTTCTTCCATCTGCACACCGGCAGTTACAGTTATGATGTCACAATGGGATCCAAATGGTTACAGGCCGTCCCTCCAACAATGTTGCAATCACAGAACACTGAGTCCTGCAGCAAGTTTTTAAAGTTTGAAATCAGGGAGGCTGAAGAGGAGGGGGAGGGAGCGCTGGGGGAGAAGGGGAAGTGAGCCGCCCCTGCACAGTTGGGGCCTATGGGTGAGTGGTGGAATATTGCGTTGGGGGAACGGATTGCGTTGGGGGACCAGACCTCCCATGTGACAGGGACCCAACAGGTCCCACTTGGTCTAGTATATAACTAAAACTCATATTTTTGTATGTATTATATTTGTTTGTATGTATATATATTTATATTTTCCAGAAATACAGCGAAATCGGTACACGATACCGCAACAATTTTAGGCCCACCTTACTCACCATTCACCTGGGGGTGTGCAGTAGCAAGTTTTGTTCGATTTAACAAAGTAAATTCCCTTTAACAACTTTAATTTTTCTTTCTACCCCCCGGGCCCGCTGCGCTCTCACTTGCCAGCCCTGTCAGCCACGCCTGCTCAGTTGGTGGAGGGTTGCCGTGCCCGGTATCCGTGAGTGCATAGTTTGGGGGAGTGTTGCCGGGCCCGCCGCCATTTTCAGATCGCCATTTTGACTGGTGTCACAAAGGGGATCTCTGGCTTGACAATGGGGACCCGTCAGCCGCGCCTGCGCAGTTGAGGGAGGGTTGCCGGGCCCGCTATCCGCACATGCGCAGTTGAGGGAGGGTTGCCGTGCCCGCTATCCGCACATGCACAGTTGAGGGAGGGTTGCCGAGCCCGCTATCCGCACATGCGCAGTTGGGGGAGTGTTGCCGGTATCCGCACGTGCGCAGTATCTACTTGACCGGTGGTCAGAACGGGCACCAAATGGATCCACGGTCATCACAACGGGGACCGCACATGCGCAGTTGGGGAGGGTTGCCGGGCCTGCAGCCATTTTCAGATCGCCATTTTGACTGGCGTCACAACGCCATGGGCGGAAATCCCTATCCTTTGAGAAGTGGGGGACAATCCCCCCCATGTTTTGTAATCCAGATTTTGAAATTCGGTTGAAAAAAATCTATTAAAATCTCCACTTTCCACGTGACAGTGGGAGTGTCACTGTTAAGCGCTTGTTAAATGTCACTATTAACATCGTATTAACATGATGTGTCACTAATTGTGTTTTGACCTTCAAGTATTACTGAAGGTATTCACGGAGAATTTCTTAAAGCTGTCTGATGCGGGTACAATTACCATTTGAACTAATTGGATGTCTTGGTGGATGGGAAGATTTAAACGGGTATCGTATTTAAACGGGTCATGCCATTAAGGGACCAGGTTCGAACGGGTTTCCTGGGCTGGCTTGCAGGTAAGTCATAGAAACATAGAAAATAGGTGCAGGAGGAGGCCATTCGGCCCTTCGTGCCATTCATTGTGATCATGGCTGATCGTCTCCAATCAATAACCCGTGCCTGCCTTCTCCCCATATCCCTTGATTCCACCAGCCCCTAGATCTCTATCTAACTCTCTCTTAAATCCATCCAGTGATTTGCCTCCACTGCCCTCTGTGGCAGGGAATTCCACAATTTCGCAACTCTCTGGCTGAAAAAGTTTTTTCTCACCTCAGTCCTATATGGCCTCCCCTTTATTCTAAGACTGTGGCCCCTGGTTCTGGACTCGCCCAGCATTGGGAACATTTTTCCTGCATCTAGCCTGACCAGTCCTTTTATAATTTTATATGTTTCTATAAGATCGCCCCTCATCCTTCTAAACTCTAGTGAATACAAGCCTAGTCTAGGAAGGGAGAGTGAACGCTGTCGCGTTAAGCTGCCGCTACTCTCTCTTTGAATTGTGTGTTGTTGATGTCCCTACTATTTTTTAAATTTTATTTTTTATTCTGCTTATTTGTTTTGTAATCTGCTTATTAAATTTTGTAAGGCGTCCTTGAAAGCCTTTGAAAGGCGCCCATAAGTATAATGATAATAATAATCTTTCCTCATATGACAGTCCCGCCATCCCAGGGATCAATCTCACTACGCTGCACTACCTCAATCACAAGGATGTCCTTCCTCAAATTAGGAGACCAAAACTGTACACAATACTCCAGGTTTTACCAGAGCCCTATACAACTGCAGAAGAACCTCTCTACTCCTATACTGAAATCTTTTGTTATGAAGGCCAACATTCCATATCTTTCTTCACTGCCTGCCATACCTGCACACCAACTTTCAGTGACCGGTGTACAAGGACACCCAGGTCTCGCTGTACCTCCCCCTTACCTAACCTAACCCCATTGCGATAATAATCTGCCCCTTGTTTTTGCCACCAAAGTGGATAACCTCACATTTATCTATATTATACTGCATCTGCCATGCATCTGCCCACTCCACTCAACCTGTCCAGGTCACCCTGCAACCTCCTAACATCCTCTTCACAGTTCACACTGCCACCCAGCTTTGTGTCATCCGCAAACTTGCTAGTGTTGCTCCTAATTCCCTCTTCCAAATCATTAATATATATGGTAAACAGTTGCGGCCCCAACACCGAGCCTTGCGGCACTCCACTCGCTACTGCCTGCCATTCTGAAAAGGACCCCAAATCTGAGGAAGGACATTATAGCCATAGAGGGAGTGCAGAGAAGGTTCACCAGACTGATTCCTGGGATGTCAGGACTTTCATATGAAGAAAGACTGGATAGACTTGGCTTATACTCGCTAGAATTTAGGAGATTGAGAGGGGATCTTATAGAAACGTACAAAATTCTTATGGGGTTGGACAGGCTAGATGCAGGAAGATTGTTCCGATGTTGGGGAAGTCCAGGACAAGGGGTCACAGCTTAAGGATAAGGGGAAATCCTTTAAGACCGAGATGAGGAAAAACTTTTTCACACAGAGAGTGGTGAATCTCTGGAACCTCTCTGCCACAGAGGGTAGTTGAGGCCAGTTCATTGGCTATATTTAAGAGGGAATTAGATGTGGCCCTTGTGCTAAAGGGATCAGGGGGTATGGAGAGAAGGCAGGTACGGGATACTGAGTTGGATGATCCAGCCATGATCGTATTGAATGGCGGTGCAGGCTCGAAGGGCCGAATGGCCTACTCATGCACCTATTTTCTATGTATCTATGTATCTATGACCCGTTCACTCCTACTCTTTGCTTCCTGTCTGCCAACCAATTTTCTGTCCATGTCAACACCCTACCCCAATACCATGTGCTCTAATTTTAGTCACCTGTCTCCCATGCGGGACCTTATCAAAGGCTTTTGAAAGTCCAGATACACTACATCCACTGGCTCCCCATCATCCATTTTACTTGTCACATCCTCAAAAAATTCCAGGAAGATTAGTCAAGCATGATTTTCCTTTCATAAATCCATGCTGACTTGGACTAATCCTTTTACTGCTATCCAAATGCCCATTATTACTTCTTTAATAATTGACTCCAGCATCTTTCCCAACACCGAAGTCAGGCTAACTGGTCTGTAATTCCCCGTTTCTCTCTCGCTCCTTTCTTGAAAAGTGGGATAACATTAGCTATCCTCCAATCCACAGGAACTGATCCTGAATCTATTAAACATTGGAAAATGATCACCAATGCGTCCACTATTCTAGAGCCACCTCCCTGAGGACCCTGGGATGCAGACCATCAGGCCCAGGGGATTTATCATCCTTCAGTCCCATTAGCCTACCCAATACTATTTCTCGCCTAATGAAAATTTCTTTCAGTTCCTCTACCCCCTTAGATCCTCTGTCCTCCAGTACTTCTGGGAGATTGTTTGTGTCTTCCTTAGTGAAGACAGATCCGAAGTACCTATTCAACTCTTCTGCCATTTCCTTGTTCCCCATAATAATTTCACCCGTGTCTGCCTTCAAGGGACCCACATTTGACTTTGCTACTCTTTTTCTCTTAACATATCTAAAGAAGCTTTTATTGTCCTTCTTTATATTCCTGGCCAGCTTCCCCTCGTAACTCATCTTTTCAGCCCGTATTGCCCGTTTTGTTTCCTTCTGTTGTCCTATGAAAGTTTCCCAATCCTCTAGCTTCCGGCTACTCTTTGCTGTGTTATACATCTTTTCTTTTAGTTTTATTCTATCCCTAACTTCTCTTGTCAGCCACAGTTGCCTCCTACTCCCCTTAGAATCTTTCCTTTTGGAATGAAATTATCTGTGTCTCCCGGATTATGCCCAGATTCTGTGGTGGCAGACGAGATGCGAGGATGGTCTGTTGCCTCCCTGTGCCAGGGTTCAGGATGTCACGAGCCGAATTCAGAACATCCTCGAGAGAGAAGGTGAACAGCCGGCAGTAGCTGTGCACATAGGCACAAACGACATCGGGAAGAAGAGGAAGGAGGTTCTCCAACATGACTTCAGAGAGTCGGGAAGAAGACTGAAAGGCAGGACTTCTAGGGTGATTATCTCTGGATTGATTCCAATACCTTGTGCTAGTGAGGACAGGAACAGGGAGATAGGGGATCTGAATGCGTGGCTGATGGGGCTGGAGCAGGGAGCAAGGATTTAGATTTATAGACCACTGGGATCTCTTCTGGGGTAGGGTGACCTGTACAAAAGGGGACGGGTTACACCTTAACTGGAGGGGGACTGACATTTTGGCAGGCAGGTTTGCTAGGGCTACATGTGTGGGTTTAAACGAAATAGTGGGGGGGAGGGATTGACAAATTGTGAGTATAAAGATGGAGTTGAAGAGGAAGAGACTACAAGAAAAATTACAAAAGATTGTCGAATTAATGGGGAAAGAAAGTTCGAGAAGGATAAAAGAGTAAGGTCAGGGCCAATTGCGAGCAGTGCGAGGGGGGACGTGAATATGGGAGGTCAAAGTGTTGTATATAAATGCGCGAAGTATAAGAAATAAAGTGGACGAGCTTGAGGCTCAGTTAGAAATTGGCAAGTATGATGTTGTGGGAATTACAGAGACATGGCTGCAAGAGGGCCAGGGCTGGGAACTGAATATTCAAGGGTATACCTCCTATCGAAAAGACAGACAGGTGGGCAGAGGGGGTGGGGTTGCTCTGTTGGTGAGGAATGAATTCAGTCCCTTGCAAGGGGTGACTTTGAAACGGGAGATGTGGAGTCAGTATGGATAGAACTAAGGAATTGTAAAGGGTAAAAATACCCTATGGGACTTATCTACAGGCCCCAAACAGTAGCTTGACATAGGGTGCAAGTTGAATCAGGAGTTAAAATTGGCATGTAGCAAAAGTAATGCCGTGGTTGTTATGGGAGATTTCAACATGCAGGTAGACTGGGAAAATCAGGTTGGTACTGGACCCCAGAAAGGGACTTTGTAGAGTGCCTTCGTGATGGATTCTTAGAGCAGCTTGTATTGGAGCCTACCAGGGAGAAGGCAATTCTGGATTTAGTGTTACGTAATGGAACCGGATTTGATAAAGGACCTCAAGGTTAATGAGCCATTAGGAGGCAGTGACCATAACATGGTCAGGTTTAATCTACAATTGGAGAGGGAGAAGGGTAGATCAGAGGTGTCAGTGTTACAGTTGAATAAAGGGGACTATGGGGCCATGAGGGAGGAGCTGGCCAAAGTTGACTGGAAAGATACACTAGCAGGGATGACAGTGGAACAAAATGGCAGGTATTTCTAGGAATAATACAGAAGGTGCAGGGTCAGTTCATTCCTAGGAGGAAGAAAGATTCCAAGGGGAGTAAGGGGCGCCCGTGTCTGACAAGGGACATCAGGGACAGTATAAAAATAAAAGAGAAGAAGTACAACGTAGCAAAGCTGAGCGGGAAGCAAGAGGATTGGGGTAATGTTTAAAGAGCAACAGAAGATAACTAAAAAGACAATACGGGGAGAAAAGATGAGGTACAAAGGTAAGCTAGCCAAGAATATAAAGCAGGATAGTAAAAGCTTCTTTAGGTATGTGAAGTGAAAAATATTAGTTAAGACCAAAGTTGGACCCTTGAAGACCGAAAAAGGTGAATTTATTATGGGGAACATGGAAATGGCAGATGAGTTGAACAGGTACTTTGGATCCGTCTTCACTAAGGAGGACACAAAACAATCTTCCTGATATAGTAGTGGCCAGAGGATCTGGGTTGACGGAGGAACTGAAGGAAATCCACATTAGGCAGGAAATGGTGTTGGCTAGACTGATGGGACTGAAGGCTGATAAATCCCCAGGGCCTGATGGTCTGCATCCCACGGTACTTAAAGGAAGTGGTTCTAGAAATCGTGGATGCATTGGTGATAATTTTCCAATGTTCTATAGACTCAGGATCAGTTCCTGTGGATTGGAGGGTAGCTAATGTTATCCCACTTTTTAAGAAAGGCGGAGAGAGAAAACGGAATTATAGACCAGTTAGCCTGACATCGGTGGTGGGGGAAGATGCTGGAGTCAATTATAAAAGATGAAATAGCCGCACATTTGGATAGTAGTAACAGAATCGGTTCGAGTCAGCATGGATTTACGAAGGGGAAATCATGCTTGACTAATCTTCTGGAATTTTTTGAAGAATGTAACTAGTAAAATGGACAAGGGAGAGCCAGTGGATAGTAGTGTACCTGGACTTTCAGAAAGCATTTGATAAGGTCCCACTTAGGAGATTAGTGGGCAAAATTAGGGCACATTGTATTGGGGGTGGAATGCTGACATGGATAGAAAATTGGTTGGCAGACAGGAAACAGAGATTGGGGATTAACGGGTCCCTTTCAGAATGGCAGGCAGTGACTAGTGGGGTACCGCAAGGCTCGGTGCTGGGACCGCAGCTATTTACAATATATCATCATTGATTTGGATGAAAGGATTCAAAGTAACATTACCAAATTTGCAGATGACACAAAGCTGGGTGGCAGTGTGAACTGTGAGGAGGATGCTATGAGAATGCAGGGTGACTTGGACAGGTTGGGTGATTTGGACAAGATGCATGGCAGATGAAGTTTAATGTGGATAAATGTGAGGTTATCCACTTTGGTAGCAAAAACAGGAAGGCAGATTACTATCTAAATGGCGTCAGGTTGGGTAAAGGGGAAATACAACGGGATCTGGGGGTCCTTGTTCATCAGTCTATGAAAGTAAGCATGCAGGTACAGCAGGCAGTGAAGAAAGCGAATGGCATGTTGGCCTTTATAACAAGAGGAGTCGAGTATAGGAGCAAAGAGGTCCTTCTGCAGTTGTACAGGGCCCTAGTGAGACCACACCTGGAGTATTGTGTGCAGTTTTGGTCCCTAATTTGAGGAAGGACATTCTTGCTAATGAGAGAGTGCAGCGTAGGTTTACAAGGTTAATTCCCGGGATGGCGGGACTGTCATATGCTGAGAGAATGGAGCGGCTGGGCTTGTACATTCTGGAGTTTAGAAGGATGAGAGGTGCATCTTATTGAAACATATAAGATTGTTAGGGGGTTTGGACACGCTGGAGGCAGGAAACATGTTCCCGATGTTGGGGGAGTCCAGAACCAGGGGCCACAGTTTAAAAATAAGGGGTAAGCCACTTAGATCGGAGACGAGGAAACACTTTTCTCACACAGAGTTGTGAGTGTGTGGAAATCTCTGCCGCAGAGGGCGGTGGAGGCAGGTTCTCTGGATGCTTTCAAGAGAGAGCTGGACAGGGCTCTTAAAGATAGCGGAGTCAGGAGATATGGGGAAAAGGCAGGAACGGGGTACTGATTGGGGATGATCAGCCATGATCACATTGAACGCCGGTGCTGGCTCGAAGGGCCGAAAGGCCTACTCCTGCACCTATTGTCTATTGTCTATAAATTCCTGCCATTGCTGTTCCACCATCATGCCTTCATAGTCCCCTTTGTTCAAATGCATCATTGACACTTCCGATTTGACCTTCTCCTTCTCAAATTGCAGATTAAAACTAATCATATTATGATCACTACCTCCTTTACCTCGAGTTCTCTTATCAAATCTGGTTCATTGGACAACACTAAATCCAGAATTGCTTTTCTCTGGTCGGCTCCGTTACAAGCTGCTCTAAGAATCCATCTCGGAGGCATTCTACAAACTCTCTTTCTTAGGGTCCTGAACCAACCTGATTTTCCCAGTCTACCTGCATATTGAAATCCCCCATCACCACAGTGGCATTACCTTTGTTACATGTCAGTTTTAACTCCTGCTGCAACTTACACCCTACATCCGGGCTACTATTTGGGGTCTGTAGATAACACCAATTAGTGTCTTCTTGCCTTTGCAATTCCTCAACTCAATCCACAGTGACTCTACCTCGTCAGTCCCTATGTCCTCCCTCGCAAGGGACTGAATTCCATCCCTCACCAGCAGAGCTACCCCCCTCCTCTGCCCACTGCCTGTCCTTTCTGTAGGATGTATAATCCTGAATATTAAGATCCCAGGCCCGATCCTCCTGTAGCCACGTCTCGGTAATCCCCACAATGTCATATCTCAAAGTCCCTCATTCACGATCACTCACGTTATTTAGTTTTTTTTCCCATCTCTTCCCCCTCCAAGGTGGTTCTTCTGTTTGCCTTTATTTGCTTCAGTTTTATTTGTTTAAGTGTTATTTATCACATTTGTAGCTTTTGAAAGATTCAAGCGGGTATCAGACGCTTTCTAAGGGCTGAATCGACCTGTTCGCGGGGCCTTTCATGCCTGGCGCGGCTTAAAATCAAGCTGCTGCATCGAGACGATCGAGGCTCCCGATGTTGAATATCCCGTGGCAGATTTCAAGCTGCGCAGGGCGATGAAAGGTCCCGCGAACGTGCCGATTCAAGCCCCACGATTCGGGGCAGACGAAGCTGCAGTTGCTGGAGTTCGGAGTCGGTCACCAACCAGGTCAGCTCCCGATGTTACCGTCCACAGGGCCCACAGCCAAAACCTCCGAAGCCTTGCGCGTGTGTGCGCGCGCATGCACGCGGCCACCAAGAAATTGCGGCCCCCAAATTGTGTCCCCCCCAAATTGTGTCCCCCCCAATTTATGCTGTGGTGGATGTTTGTGTTCAATTCTATTGTGTATTGTGTGTTCTTTTTTGAGTGTATCACTGCTGGCAAATTCATTTCACTGCACCTTCGGGTGTATGTGACGAATAAAATTGACTTTGACTTTGACTTTGGAAGTAGAGGCATTGAAGGGCTTTCTTATTGATTGCATCATTCTTGATATGCTGGTTTAGGACAGATCTTCAGAGATATGCACGCTCAGGAACTTGAAATCCAGGAGTCATTCCTCTGTCAGAGGGCAGTGGAGGCCAAATCACTGGATGGATTTAAGAAGAGTTGGATAGAGCTCTAGGGGCTAGTGGAATCAAGGGATATGGGGAAGAAGGCAGGCACCGGTTATTGATTGGGGACGATCAGCCATGATCACAATGAATGGCGGTACTGGCTCGAAGGGCCGAATGGGCCTCCTCCTGCACCTATTTTCCATGTTTCTATGTCTCCCCTGACCATGCAGTCCACTGCTGGCCATAGTGTGGGTGAGGAATGGAGTGATAGGCATCTTTGATGGTGAAAAATAGCAGTGGTCAAGGGTGTTTGATCCCCTGATTCTGCAGGACATGTGCTGGTGGTGGTTTGGGAGTTATTTCTTCAAGCTGGCCTTATTGAAGTCCCCGGTTAGTGTACGAAAGTCATCAGGGAACACCATCTGTTTGTTCACCAGACCAACAACATGGATTACAATAATCAAGACCCTGGAAATTTGTGAATTAGTTCCCATGTTTAGGGAGCCACTGTTGTGTTGCGGCTGTCCAAATAACTGAAGCCTTACACCATGATAAAGGTCCAAAAACTTTATTAACGACATAGCATTGGTAACTTCATGCTTGCACGTTTTTCTAATAATGCAAGAACCAGGCAGGAAGCATTACTGTAAAGCTAGTGGGCGTAACTACAAAAGCATGACTCATAACATGAGTGACACTGATCTACAGCCACCTATCAGTGAAGATGTATGAAGATGTCTGAGGGTGTCGATGGAGAAGAACGGTAGGCGGTCAAGACCAACTTGGTACCAAGACCAAGACCAGTGCCCTCTCACAGGCCAGTATCTGCAGCACCAAGGCCAAGATCACACTCAGCCACCTCCAGTGAGAAGGGCCACGCATCTGACGTCTGAAACCAGCAATCCGCTCTACGCTGTGACACTGCAAGGGATTACCACAACAATGATCTCAGTGGTGTCCCTTTATACCAAAGTTAATATCTAGGCTGGTTAGAGTAGAAATTGATTTTATGCCCAGTTTACAAATAATCGTATAAGTTAGATTTGCATAGGATTCCTGTGTATAGAATTGGTATTAAAAGCTTTGCCTACTTTGATTAAATTAACAAAACTACTTTAGAGACATGCATCCTTTCACCAAAACCTTTGACCATGAGAACTGTGTAACCCAGTGTTGTCGTTAGAACTTGCAGGAAAGTGGACATATTAAATTCCCATCTAAAAGTCACAAACCTTGAAGAAATAGAAGGCAGACAAAAATATATGTTTATTTAAGTTTAGTTTAGTTTAGTTAAATTAGTTAGTTTAGTTTAGTTTACAGATACAATGCGGAACCAGCCCCTTGACCATTAAATCCACTCTTACCTTTGATCATCCGTTCATAAAACCACTAGTTCTGTATTCCCACTTTCTCACCCACTCCTACACACTAGGGACTATTTACAAAGGCCAATTAACCTACAAATGTGCATGTCATTGGGATGTGGGAGAAAACCAGAGCACCTGGAGGAAACCCACGCAGTCACAGGGAGAAGTACAAACACCAAACAGATTTGGTGGAAAAACTGTGGTCGTTTAGGTGATGTCGGTTTCAGTTTTGTTATTATTCATGGGAGCAACCCTGAGGTTATTGCAGAAACCACTCATGGTATAACAGCTACTTTTTAAAATTGTAATTAGGTTGCTGGGACTCCAGTTTGGGTACATCTGCTGTTAGAAAATCTTCAACAGACGGCATGCTGAACGCTGAGAATACAGGTACCAGTGGAAGCTCTTTTTAATTGTTGAAATGAGTAGTCAGTTATGTAAGACCAGAAACAAGAAAGGAAAAGTTGTAATTCTGAGCAACAGATGCTCTTTAGCAAGAGCCATTTTAATGGAAAGGAGTCTGGAAATGTGTACAAAGGCAAGGTTTGTTTTTACAAACACTTTTTATATAAAACACTTTTTCTCACATAGAGTTGTGAGTCTGTGGAATTCTCTGCCTCAGAGGGCGGTGGAGGCCGGTTCTCTGGATACTTTCAAGAGAGAGCTAAGATAGGGCTCTTAAAGATAGCGGAGTCAGGGGATAAGGGGAGAAGGCAGGAACGGGGTACTGATTGGGGAATGATCAGCCATGGGGTTGGGGGTGAGGGGGTGGGTGGGGGTGGGGTGGGGGGTTGGGTGTGAGGGGTGGGGTGGTGGTGAGGGGTGGGGTGGGGTGGGGGGGTGAGGGGGGGGGTGAGGGGTGGGGTGGGGGGTGAGGGTGGGGGTGGGGTTGGGGGGTGGGGTGGGGTGGGGGGGGTGGGGTGGGGGGAGGGAGGGGGGTGGAATGATAAAATAATGATCCACAAAAAAAATGTGTGGGCCAAGCTCCAACATTTACATAATTGAAAGCAGTTCCTTCATTCAGAGGCTGATTCATGGAACCATTTTCATGCCTGCAGTGGCCACAGTCCTCTACAAAACCACTTTGAGGAGCAAAGGCCAGCTTTACTGTGTAGTCTCCAACTGAAGTAGGGACATTGAGGACAGATTTTTGTCAGGCATTAAGCACATTTAGCACCACAGGACTGTAACAAACTGGAGACAGGCAGGATTTCTTTCGTCAGTGGTATTGCACAATCTAAACAGGCTGCATTCCAGAAAGTGAAGTAACTCAGTCTGAAGAAGGGTCTCGACCCGAAATGTCACCTATTCCTTCGCTCCATAGATGTTGCCTCACCCGCTGAGTTTCTCCAGCAATTTTGTCTACTTCTAACTCTAAGTAAAGGTGATCACTGATTCTGTGGCAAGGTTAAGACTGCCTTTGGAGTATGATGCAGTAAATCTCAGTCTGTGAACTGTGGGCATCAGAGCTCAGGTGCCAACAAGGGGAACTGCACTAAAATGGGGTTGCACGCTGACCTTTCAAGGATCCAGTTTTTGGATACTGACAGAAATAATCTTAGGAAGCAGTCTGCAACTAGATATTTAAATGCAAGAGCAATTTATGAAGTGTTTTTGTGCTTTAATTAATAAATATAGGGGCACCATCAATAGCACTTTTGTAATTGAATAAGAATAGAAACCAAATTGTAAATATGATCATCTTGTTGTCATAGGAACGTCATGTGCAGTGACACAAAGATGCAGTTCAACATTCCTATTATAATGCATGTTGAATTTATAAGCAAATCAAAGTACTCTGATGGACAATGTATCTAAGGTTGTAATGCTTGGATTCAAGGTGACAAATTGTGGTCAAAAGAAAGTACGTTGGTTGTGCTTTCACGATCCATATTATATTTATAAAAGGGAGATTAATCCCTTAGATATGCAGAGAACTGGAAACATCAAAATTGGCCAATAGGGAGCGATTCTGAAATGGCAACTCATGAATTGGTATTCTATGTTTTTCAGTTTAAAAATAAATAACATTTAGAATAATGTGCAGGAAAGAACTGCAGATGCTGGTTTAAATCGAAGATAGACACAAAATGCTGGAGTAACTCAGCGGGACAGGAAGCATCTCTGGAGAGAAGGAATGGGTGACGTTTTGGGTCAAGACTCTTCTTCAGACCTCTTTTAACTGAACTGGTTAACTCTGATCAGACACAAAGTGCTGGAGTAACACAGCAAGTCAGGCAGCATCACTGGAGAACGTGGATAGATTATCCCGTTTCAGGTCGGGACCCTTCTTCAGACTTCTATCCAGACGTCACCGATCCATGTTCTCCAGCGATACTCTGTACAGTTACTGCAGCAATTTGTGTCTTTTTTTGTAAACCAGCATATGCAGTTTCTTGTGTCTCCTAGTAACCCTGATGCACTGGTTTGACACAGATGCAAGGTGTTTGCATTGTACCATTAATTCAAACTGAATCAGCACCAAATTATTTCAGAATATTATTGCTAAGAGTTTTTGATTTTAATCAATCCTGCAGAGAGGCAACCTTCAATCACAACGAATATCTCGAGTCAGATTAGCATTACAAATTATTTTCAGATTCTTTCATTTAATGGAATACAGAACTGACTGTGGAGAGAATTTTCATTGGCCATTTAGAAAATGGTTTGAAAACTTGTAATTCCCAAGAGAAGCCACTGTATCAGGACAGTCTGAATTTTAGGATCAAGACATGTTTTACAGTGAAACTGTTAGGTCCATTAACAGAGAGAGAGAGAGATCAAATAACCACATTTAAGTAATTTATTTTCTTTAATGCAGAAATTGGCCAAATGGCCCATATTGACACTCAGTAGCAGTGGATGTGAAATTTGTGTCACCACCAGGGTCACATCGCAGGGGAGCCCAAGATGAAGCATCGTCAATAACATATTGAAATGTTATTGGACAAATAATTTGGTTAGTGACATGTGTTCAAATATCACCACAGCATCTGGTTAATTTAAATTCAATTAATTAAATAGACTGGAATAAAAAGCTAACATCAGTCACAGATTGTTGTTAAACAAAACCACCTGGTTCACTGATGTGGCTGAAGAGAAGGAAACATGTCTTCCTTGCTGTTACTTGTTACTCTACAGCAATATAGTTGACTCTTACAAATGACTTGGCTTCGGTTTTCACCTTGATGACCACAGACAATGTCTAATGTTTGTTTCTATTGGTTCTGTCAGGCTATCTGATCTGTGTCCATATAAACATCCCAGCAAGTGTGGCCAGATAGCAATGAAAATGATAAACCTGTTTAATTTCTCCTTCTTCCCAAAACTAAGCTTGGATATAGTTGCTAAATCCAGTTGTAATATCCTCTTCATTGTAATAACTAATATTTGCAGTGCAGGCTTATTGCTAAATTCACTAGCACTGAAAATAAGTTTAGATTTGACCTTAGACAAAAATGCTGGAGAAACTCAGTGGGAGAGGCAGCATCTATTGAGCGAAGGAAATAGGCAACGTTTCGGGTTGAAAACCCTTCTTCAGACTGATGTGAGGGTGGGGGGGGGGGGGGTGCGGGAAGAAGAAAGGAAGAGGTGGAGCTAGTGGGCTGAGGGAGAGCTGAGAAGGGGAGAAGGTAGGGACTACCCAAAATTGGAGAAGTCAATGTTCATACCGCTGGGGTGCAAACTGCCCAAGCGAAATATGAGGTGCTGCTCCTCCATTTTACGGTGGTCCTCACTCTGGCCATGTAGGAGGCCCAGGACAGAGAGGTCGGATTCGGAATGGGAGGGGGAGTTGAAGTGCTGAGCCACTGGGAGATCAGTGTTAAAGAAGGAACTGCAGATGCTGGAAAATCGAAGGTACACAAAAACGCTGGAGAAACTCAGCGGGTGCAGCAGCATCTATGGAGCGAAGGAATAGGCAACGTTTCGGGCCGAAACCCTTCTTCAGACTGATAGGGGGTGGGGAGAAGAAAGGAAAAAAGGAAAAAAGGCAGACGAGGAGCCCGAGGGCTGGGGGATGGGAGGAGACAACCAGATGGCTGATGAAGGGGAGGGGACAGCAAGGGCTAGCAGAGTTGGGAGAATTCAATGTTCATGCCCCCAGGATGTAGACTGCCCAAGCGGAATATGAGGTGCATTTCCTCCAATTTCCGGTGTTGCTCGCTGTGGCCATGGAGGAGACCCAGGACAGAGAGGTCAGATACGGAATGGGAGGGGGAGTTGAAGTGCTGAGCCACCGGGAGGTCAGGTAGGTTATTGCGGACCGACCGGAGGTGTTCGGCGAAACGATCGCCAAGCCTCCGCTTGGTCTCACCGATGTAGATCAGCTGACATCTAGAGCAGCGGATGCAATAGATGAGGTTGGAGGAGATGCAGGTGAACCTCTGTCGCACCTGGAATGACTGCTTGGGTCCTTGAATGGAATCGAGGGAGGAGGTGAAGGGACAAGTGTTGCATCTCTTGCGGTTGCAAGGGAAAGTACCCGGGGAGGGGGTGGTATGGGAGGGAAGGGAAGAATTGACAAGGGAGTTACGGAGGGAGTGGTCTTTGCGGAAGGCAGACATGGGGGGAGATGGGAAAATGTGGCGAGTGGTGGGGTCACGTTGGAGGTGGCGAAACTGACGGAGGATCACTTGTTGTATGTGACGGCTGGTGGGATGAAAGGTGAGGACTAGGGGGATTCTGCCCTTGTTGTGAGTGGGGGATGGGGAGAGAGAGCAGTGTTGCGGGGTATGGCAGAGACCCTGGTGCGAGCCTCATCTATGGTGGAGGAGGGGAACCCCCGTTCCCTGAAGAATGAGGACATTTCGGATGCCCTGGTGTGGAACGCCTCATCGTGGGTCTCCTCCATGGCCACAGCGAGCAACACCGGAAATTGGAGGAAATGCACCTCATATTCTGCATGGGCAGTCTATATCCTGGGGGCATGAACATTGAATTCTCCCAACTCTGCTAGCCCTTGCTGTCCCCTCCCCTTCATCAGCCCTCTGGTTGTCTCCTCCCATCCCCCAGCCCTCGGGCTCCTCCTCCGCCTTTTTTCCTTTTTTCCTTTCTTCTCCCCACCCCCTATCAGTCTGAAGAAGTGTTTCGGCCCGAAACGTTGCCTATTTCCTTCGCTCCATAGATGCTGCTGGAGATAGATACAGCAATTATAAAAAGATACCACACAACAGTAGATTGGTTCAGTAAGTTAGTCCCTGGTGAGATAGGAGTTTACAGTCCTAATGGCCTCTGGGAAGAAACTCCTTCTCATCCTCTCCGTTTTCACAGCATGGCAACGGAGGCGTTTGCCTGACCGTAGCAGCTGGAACAGTCTGTTGCTTGGGTGAAAGGGGTCCCCCATGATCTTGTTGGCTCAGGATTTGCACCTTCTGATGTATAGTTCCTGCAGGGGGGGCGAGTGTAGTTGTAGAAATTTGACAAACAAGTCAATGCCGTGATAAAAGCTAGCTTCGTTCAGCTTCGGACGATAGCTAAAATAAAACAATTTCTCCACTTTGAGATCTCGAAAAGATCATCCACACATTTATCTCCTCCCGCCTAGATTACTGCAACTCCCTTTACACTGGCATCAGCCAATCTTCCCTGTCCCTCCTGCAACTGGTCCAAAACGCCGCAGCGAGACTCCTGACAGGCACCCGAAAAAGGGACCACATCACCCCGATCCTGGCCTCTCTCCACTGGCTCCCTGTGCGGTTCCGTATACATTTCAAGATCCTCCTCTATGTCTACAAAGCCCTCAATGGGCTTGCCCCCACTTACATTAAATGTCTTCTCACCCACCACTCATCCAGGTCCCTCAGATCGGCCGACTTGGGGTTGCTGAATATCCCACGGTCTAGGCATAAGCTCAGGGGCGACCGCGCTTTTGCGGTTGCAGCTCCTAGACAGTGAACAGCATCCCCCTTCCCATCAGAACTGCCCCCTCCATCGACTCCTTTAAGTCAAGACTAAAATCTTATCTATACTCCCAAGCCTTTCTTGACATCCTCTGAGCGAGGGCTATATGTATATATGTATGTAGTTTTGTTTGTTTATATTATTCTTATAACAAATGTAAAGCACTTTGGCCAACGAGAGTTGTTTTTTAAATGTGCTATATAAATAAATGTGACTTGACTTGACTTGACTTGTAGTTCCCATAGTGCGTTCGGCCGAACACACTACTCTCTGCAGAGCCTTCTTGTCCTGGGCAGAGCAGTTCCCAAACCAAATTGTGATGTTTCCGGACAAGATGCTTTCCACAGCCGCTGAGTAGAAGCACTGGAGGATCCTCAGAGACCCTCTGAATTTTCTCAATTACCTTAGGTGGTAAAAGCGCTGCCATACCTTACTCACCAGTGCGGCAGCGTGTGATGTCCATGTCAGATCCTGTACTGAGCCCCCCATTCATCCTGTACTGAACCACCCATTCATCCTGTACTGATCCCCACTGACATCCTCTGCGCTCTCCCCTCACAATTTTACCTACTCCAACCGACACGCACTAATTCCCCTGCCTCAATCCATCCATTCCGCACCGATTGCCTTCTCAACCCCCCGCCATCTATCCATCCTGCTCTGATTCACCCACCTCCCCCACCCCCCCCCCCCTCGACCCTACTGCGCTGGAAATGTCTTCAGAGCGAACATTGACTATGTTTGATAATGGAATGCAATCAAGTGTGTTTTAATTCCCAATGTTATTATTTGTTTTAATCCATAAAGATGGATTATTAAATTGTGAACACGTGAAACATTAAAACTGCAGTGTTTGATTGTCACAGCTGCCGTTGACATGTTATTATGGAATTCATTTTAACGGCAAATCAATGGTCTTAATGTGCAGTACTGTAGTTATTTAATGAGCAACATTCACAACTATAATCTGAAGAAGGGTTTCGGCCCGAAACGTTACCTATTTCCTTCGCTCCATAGATGCTGCTGCTCCCGCTGAGTTTCTCTAGCATTCTTGTGTACCTTCACAACTATACGTTGGATTTATCCAGGTTTTACTTCTACAGTTGGTCATATACATCACGAATTTCATCAGGAGATATTTCAGTTGAATATTCCAAAATCCAGGGGCGACAGGGAGTCACCGTGCGTCACTACACATCACGCCGCGTCACGACCCGACTACCTCTTTTCAGGCTGTCGCCGAAATTGTCACCCAAGTGGGACAGGCCTTTCACTCTGCGAAACTTGAGGGCAAGGCTTTCGAAGGCGGCGTCGGCGGCAAACTTCTCCCTGGCCAGGTTCTCGATCACCTCGGGCTCGAGTCCGCAGTGCTCGAAGAAACTGTCCAAGCCCGAGCAGGCTCGGGAGAAGCGGCAGCTGATGTCGGAGTGCGAGCTCCGTAATCCACCTTCATCAACCTGCTGCTTGAGCGGCTCCTTGGGATGACCTGCTGCTGCTTCTCGTGGAGCTGCTGGTGTGGTTACTTGTGCACCCTGGGATGCTGCTGGTGTGGTGACTGGTGCTTCCTGGGGTGCTGCTGGAGTGGTTAGTTGTGCACCCTTGGGTGTTGCTGGTATAGTTACATATGCACCCTGGGGGGTTGCTGGCGAGGCTGCTGTTTCTCCCTGAGGTGTGCTGCTGGTGTGGTTACTTGTGCACCCTGGGGTGCTGTACCCTCTGCTAATTCTCCCCCTTCCGACGTTGCTGCACCCATTGCCAGCCCTTGCTGCTTGTCGCCCCGGCCGCTCGAGCCGGGCAGCAGCCGCAGGATCAGGCTGCCACTGTCCTTGAAACTGCGGGCGCTGCTGGTGGCCGCCGCTCCCCGCATGGACTCGCACCTCTGCCGGTACATGACCAGCGAATTGGGCCTGAGCTGCGTCTTGGAGCTGGAGCGATGCACTATGTCAGGCGGGAGCACCAGCTTCCCGCTCTGCTGGGGGCTGCCGGAGGCCAGGTAAGTCTTCGTGTTGCTGCTGGCCCCACTGCCGCTGCTGCTGCCTTCCTCGGAGGCAGAGCTGCCCAAACCATTTTGCTCCACTTTGCACCCCCTCGCCCTCTGGCTCTTCAAGTACTTGGCCTTGTCGGCAGCCAGTCTCTCCATGGCGTTCTGCCGACCCCGCCTGTCCCCCTCCATTTAACTGCGGAGATAGCCGGGACCTTTGGTCATGAGCCTGAGCGGCAGAGAGACGCTCGCCTCGGGCAGCATGCTTGCAGTGTGCGCAATCTCACTCGTCATCTTACTTTGATCCAGCCAACGTGGACAAACACGTTTTCTCATCCACGAAGAAGCAAAGACCAGGACTTCCATGAGCAATAATAGGCTGTCTGCAATCACTTTAATCCACATTCATAGAAACATAGAACATAGAAACATAGAAATTAGGTGCAGGAGTAGGCCATTCGGCCCTTCGAGCCTGCACTGCCATTCAATATGATCATGGCTGATCATCCAACTCAGTATCCCGTACCTGCCTTCTCTCCATACCCTCTGATCCCTTTAGCCACAAGGGCCACATCTAGCTCCCTCTTAAATATAGCCAATGAACTGGCCTCGACTACCCTCTGTGGCAGAGAGTTCCAGAGATTCACCACTCTCTGTGTGAAAAAAGTTCTTCTCATCTCGGTTTTAAAGGATTTCCCCCTTATCCTTAAGCTGTGACCCCTTGTCCTGGACTTCCCCAACATCGGGAGCAATCTTCCTGCATCTAGCCTGTCCAACCCCTTAAGAATTTTGTAAGTTTCTATAAGATCCCCTCTCAATCTCCTAAATTCTAGAGAGTATAAACCAAGTCTATCCAGTCTTTCTTCATAAGACAGTCCTGACATCCCAGGAATCAGTCTGGTGAACCTTCTCTGCACTCCCTCTATGGCAATAATGTCCTTCCTCAGATTTGGAGACCAAAACTGTACGCAATACTCCAGGTGTGGTCTCACCAAGACCCTGTACAACTGCAGTAGAACCTCCCTGCTCCTATACTCAAATCCTTTTGCTATGAAAGCTAACATACCATTCGCTTTCTTCACTGCCTGCTGCACCTGCATGCCTACTTTCAATGACTGGTGTACCATGACACCCAGGTCTCGCTGCATCTCCCCTTTTCCCAGTCGGCCACCATTTAGAAAATAGTCTGCTTTCCTGTTTTTGCCACCAAAATGGATAACCTCACATTTATCCACATTATACTGCATCTGCCAAACATTTGCCCACTCACCCAGCCTATCCAAGTCACCTTGCATTCTCCTAGCATCCTCCTCACTTTGACTTTGCCCATAACTTGGACAAAGTCGTGACTAGGTTTGCGCAGTTACATTCTTGGAAAATGGAACTGGAAAACATGAATTCTGGCTAAATGGCAATATATGCAGGCGTGGCATGAGTGTCCGTCGCCTGCATCACTACACCAGGACTTCCATGAGCAATGACAGGCTGTCTGCACTCGCCTTAATGCACATTCACTATGACTTTGCCCATGACTTGGAGAAAGTGGTGAGTAGGTTTGCACAGTTACATTCTCGGAAAATGGAACTGGAAAATGTGATTTATGGCTAAATGGCAATATATGCTGGTCTGCCAAGAGTGTTGTCCAAGTTTGTGAGAGGAACCCTGAACTGTCAACTAATCCCCTCACACTTTGGGAGCCCAAACAGGCCACTGCAAGAAGAGGTAGAAGTTGGGCTACCTACATCAGTGTACTAGCTGCGGAATGACATAGGCCTTGGACAGTGTTAACGAACTGAGGACTGCCATTAAGGATAAAGTCACACTTCGGGAGACCAAACGTGGCACTGCAAGAAGAGGTAGATGTAGGGCCACCTATATCAGTGTACTGCGGAACGACACATGCTTTGACAGCATTAACAAACTGAGGACTGCCATGCTAGATAAACTGGTCTGAGGTGCTATATTCGTGGAACCAGGAATGGCATATAGGCTAAGGCCAACGAATGCCTTTGCATTAGTAGTGGGGGTAAATGGCAATATACACCCAGGAGCACCTGAATGATTATGCAGCATCATGCCAGCATGTTTGATTGTTTGGTAAACTATATGATATATTATATATTTTTATGTTATGGAATCAAAATCAAGAATTATAAATTCACATTTCAAAAATGGTTCCATAATTCAGTAGTACTGATTTTCAGTATTCCATCATGATATTTGAGAATACAAGAGGTTGCATGCAAAACACTGATTTTCAAAAATCCAGTTTCTGTGTAGTACGTTCCATTGCATTTATGTGAGAAATACCGATTTCCCCAACAAAATACCGATTTTCAGCCATCAAAATACGGAAATGCTCGGTGAAACTTGACAGCTCTGCAATTATTCACAATCACATTATGTATGAGAATTCAAAATGTGATTTGTGATCTTGTTTATGAGTCATCATGGAACTAGAATTTGTTATTATAATATGACAGTAAAAGAGGTTAGTTTGAAAGCAATCATAGTAATGTATGATACATTTTCATGATGGAAATTGAAGTCGAACTAAATGTTGTATTCACATCACTATTCCATGTTGTAATTGATGTGATGTGAAGTTGTTAGGTCAGGAGGACCATTAAAGGTGAACTGCACACACTAACACAGTCTAACAGTAACAGGCAATCAAATCAACACGAAACATTTTCTAAAAAAATGTTTTCTTTACTGCAAGAACTTTCAGTATTTTATTTGCATTTTTTGCATGCTCCTTTATAACATTTTACATAACATTTTTCAACAGTACAATGATTATTAAAACAAGGACAACAATTCTTGATTTAAAAAAATGTATACACCAATGACCCCAATCATCCCATTCCACCCACTCATTAATCTTGACTCCACCAAAATTATTTCTAAAATATTGGTCATAAATTTGGTGCAAAAATGCTCCAAAATAAGGCTAAGAATGCAACAGATATCATCTAAAACCCCGGCCGTGAGGGGCTTCATGCTCATGTGTGCGCTGTGCTGTTATCCTGTCATGCCACCTTCCCTTTTTGAAAAGCTTCGTACGGGCCTGGACGGAGGGGAAAAAAGGTGAGGCTTCTGCTGAGGACAGACCATTCGGTATCAGAGAGGGGGAGGTCAGGGGGGATGGTGAACACACGGCAAGAATGAGGGTTGGGGCCGGAGGAAGGCAGGTGAATGGACTGAGGTCGAGGCGATATCTGGTGGGGGGGTGGTGGGTGGTTAGGGAGGAAGGGGGTATGAGGACTATAGAGTTGGTGGGGAAGAGCTGGGGTCACATGATTTGAGGGGGAGGGGGAAGACCCAGTGGAACAGCCACTGAGGTTCCCTTTATTAGGGGGACGAGCACTAGGACCCAGCACAGTCAGAGCCCGTGGTGTTAGAGTCTGCAGCGTGGAGACTTTAGGCCCAGTGCTGCCTAGGACTCAGGTAAGGCGACGGCTGCGGCCTGCTGGAGAGCGGTGGAGTGGCGAGGGTCGGTGGAGTCGATGGTGGAGGCCCACAGGGAGTGGAGTCCGGGTCAGCGGGCGGAGCGTAGGAGGTCCCGGACAGCGGATGGTCAGTGAGGAGGCGAGGTTCGGCGGTCCCGGTGAGGCGGCGAGGTTTGGCGGTCCCGGTGAGGCGGCGAGGTGAGTAGGTCCCGGTGAGGCTCGGCGGTCCCAGTGAGGCGGCAAGGTGAGTAGGCCCCAGTGAGGCGGCAAGGTGAGTAGGCCCCGGTGAGGTGGGGAGGTTCGGCGGTCCCGGTGAGGCGGCGAGGTGAGTAGGTCCCGGTGAGGCTCGGCGGTCCCAGTGAGGCGGCAAGGTGAGTAGGCCCCGGTGAGGTGGGGAGGTTCGGCCGTCTCGGTGAGGCAGCAAGGTGAGTAGGCCCCGGTGAGCCAGAGAGGTTCGGCGGTCCCGGTGAGGCGGCGAGGTTCGGCGATCCCGGTTTAAGAGGCGAGGTTCGGCAGTCACGTTATGGTGGCGATAGTCGGAGGAACCGGTGAGGTAACGAGGGTCGGCATAATCGGTGAGGGGGCGATAGTCAGAGTTGCCGGTGAGGCAGCGAGGATCGGCGTCATCGGTGGGCAGGTGAAGGTCGGCGGCAGCATCGACGTGGAGTTCGGCGAAGGCGGCGTCCTTGTGGTCCGGGTCTGAGGTCGGTCCGGGAGGCGGTGAGTGCTGGTGCTGCTCCTCGTGGCCAAGATGGTGTCGTGGGACTCGGGCAGGCGGCACGGTCCTTGACAGAATGTCGCTAAGAATTATATTGCAGAATTTAAGTACCAGTCAACCATTTGTTGGGAAATGGGTCAATGTGCTCATGAATGCACATCACCAATGAAGTAGCCTCTGGGTCATGTCCAGGGCCAAATGCCATTAAAATTGGAACATTAGATGATAAGCAATGATCAGCTGGCCCAGATTTTATTTCGGAGTCACGTGAGTGATTCCGTGAAGACCCCGCCAGCCCGCATGCGCGTCATATCGTCGTTCGCATGGCGAAGCACCGGACTGGCAGGCGCGTCGCTCCTGCCAGCGGTAAGTTTAAACCTACAGGTAAGTTTTGTATTTCTTACCAGGTTCTGTATTTCTTGCAGGAACCTCTTCTTACAGAGGTTTCCTGCTGGATATTGTCGCAAAGTCCGACGAGGGAAAACCGGCTATGGATTGTGGGGAGACTCCGGTTCCGACCGCGGAAGCGGATAGCCGGCAGATGTCGGGTTCGCGATCCCAGTCGCTGACAATGCGGTCAGTGGCTTCCAGACCGCTGTGGTTCCCATCGAGGGGTAAATCCAGGAGGAAGGCGGTATCACCACCAGTCGCTGACAGTGCGATCAGCGGCTCCCAGACCGCTGTGGTCCCCAGGACATGGGGTAAAACCAACAATAAGTCGGTCAGCCCTATGGACTTGGACGAGTCGGGCCGGGAGGGTTCCCCTCCGGTAATGCATAACATATTTGGACGGTTGTCCAGGATGGAGCTCCTAATGGAGAGGATGCTCCACCTAGATACACTCCAACAGCAGGAGTTGTGTCAGCGCCGGCCTATGGGAGAGCCCGCGCCAGCAGCGCCTGGGACAGGGCTGCTTAATGTCTCCCTCTCGGAGGAAGAGAGCATGCCGGGTCAGTGTATTTCTGACGCCGAGTCTGAGGGTATAGCCGTGGAGCATACCCCAAGGGATGAAGGGCACGTGTCAGAGGTGCCATTCCTGGCAGCAAGGTTTGCCATCCCAACAGAATCAGAGGAAAAAAATGTTCTATCCTGGTATAGGTCAGTTGGAAGGGCCATATCAGCGCAGGTATCTTCAGGGGCCTGTGGCAGCACCTGTTTCAGGGCTGCCTACGAATCGCCCTCTTTGAGGAGGGGAGTGCGAGTGGTCAGTATGTAACTGACTTCAAATTCTAAAGTATGTCCGTGGAACATACTGGAGTACATGCGTATGGCTTCAAGAGAACTCTCGCAAATGAAGGTGTTGCTGCCAGAAGAGTTGGTTACCAGCCGTTGGCAGAATACCCAGAAGGGGCCAGAGTTCCCCTCACGCTACAAGTGCCGGCAGTGAACAGCGCTATCAGGGGGACATTAGAGCCAGCCGCCAAATCTTCTATTCAGGAAAGACCTATTCAACAGGCAAAACCTGAATGAGGAAGCAAAAGCTGTCGGAACAATCAAGGTACCAACGACGAGCAAAGCTTCATCGTTGCGGCGACAACGCACCCCATGCCTCCATCGGCAGTAAGCAGTTCACTGAAGCTGATGGCAGCGTGAAAGCTAGGCAGAGGTTCCACGCAACCTACCAGTTCTACTCTACAACTAAGGTAACCAGGCAGGTAGGTGGGTCTGGCACTTCCGAAACATGGGGTAAGTGGACCACTTACAAGTTGGTAATATTTACACTTGTTTGTACAACACACAAATGGTTAAGGCATTGTCATCTACTTAGCGGCATCTAACCATGTAATACTGCACAATGCTAGCATTCCAAGCAGGTTTGGAATTGGAACCAGAATTGTTTTTTGAGGCAGGCTCAGTATTATGCTCAGAATTATGGCCAGAGTTGTCTTTCGAGGCAGGCTCAGAGCTATGGCTAGAGTTGTCTTTCAAGACAGGCTCGGAAATCGGGCCAGAGTTGTCGTTCGAGGCAGGCACGGAATGATGGCAGGCATGGCCTGATCATTGTGAAAGATGGAGAATGTCGTTTAATTCGCATGTGCAGTATAAACTTTTCCCGATTAGGAAACTTGGTTACTGACTAACAACTGATTTTCATGATGATCTTAAAGATACATTCTATGCAGTTCCCATTCACAGGGATCATCGGAGACATTTGTAATTCAGGAGAAGGCACTTGCTAATGATGAGGCAATGATAACAGTAATAATAACAGTAAAGCATTGCTCCAGTAGTTTGGTCAGTAAAATTTCAGTTATATTACAAACTGATTCTAAGGGCTCTAACGTGGAAAATTGCGAATGTCATCTCTAGTTCGGAGGTGGAGGAGATTTGCATGAGTTACCAATTCTTCAGTTATTGGTATCAACTATCTATAGACACTAGGTGGACGTTACAATAGAAATGACGGTGGACAATAGAAACAACGGTTTTGAACTTAAAGAAAGGTAACTTTGAGGGTATGAGACGTGAATTGGCCAAGATTGACTGGCAATTAGTTCTAAAAGGGTTGACGGTGGATATGCAATGGAAGGCATTTAAAGACTGCATGGATGAACTACAAAAATTGTTCATCCCAGTTTGGCAAAAGAATAAATCAGGGAAGGTAGTGCATCCGTGGATAACAAGGGAAATCAGGGATAGTATCAAAGCAAAAGATGATGCGTACAAATTAGCCAGAAAAAGCAGCATACCAGAGGACTGGGAGAAATTCAGAGACCAGCAGAGGAGGACAAAGGGCTTAATTAGGAAAGGAAAAATAGATTATGAAAGGAAACTGGCAGGGAACATAAAAACTGACTGCAAAAGTTTTTATAGATATGTGAAGAGAAAGAGATTAGTTAAAAACAAATGTAGGTCCCTTGCAGTCAGAAACAGGTGAATTGATCATGGGGAACAAGGATATGGCGGACCAA
Source organism: Malacoraja senta (assembly GCA_038087875.1). Taxonomy (NCBI): domain Eukaryota; kingdom Metazoa; phylum Chordata; class Chondrichthyes; order Rajiformes; family Rajidae; genus Malacoraja; species Malacoraja senta. The sequence continues at coordinate 73,358,017 of CM075982.1, forward strand.
TTGAATAACTACTTTGGTTCCGTCTTCACTAAGGAAGACATAAATAATCTGCCGGAAATAGCAGGGGGCCGCGGATCAAAGGAGATGGAGGAACTGAGTGAAATCCAGGTTAGTCGGGAAGTGGTGTTGGGTAAATTGAATGGATTAAAGGCCGATAAATCACCAGGGCCAGATAGGCTGAATCCCAGAGTATTTAAGGAAGTAGCTCCAGAAATAGTGGATGCATTAGTGATAATTTTTCAAAACTCCTTAGATTCTGGAGTAGTTCCTGAGGATTGGAGGGTAGCAAACGTAACCCCACTTTTTAAGAAGGGAGGGAGAGAGAAAACGGGGAATTACAGACCAGTTAGTCTAACATCGGTAGTGGGGAAACTGCTAGAGTCAGTTATTAAAGATGGGATAGCAGCACATTTGGAAAGTGGTGAAATCATTGGACAAAGTCAGCATGGATTTACGAAAGGTAAATCGTGTCTGACGAATCTTATAGAATTTTTCGAGGATGTAACTAGTAGAGTGGATAGGGGAGAACCAGTGGATGTGTTGTATCTGGACTTTCAGAAGGCTTTCGACAAGGTACCACATAAGAGATTAGGATACAAACTTAAATCACATGGTATTGGGGGTTCAGTATTGATGTGGATAGAGAACTGGCTGGCAAACAGGAAGCAAAGAGTAGGAGTAAACGGGTCCTTTTCACAATGGCAGGCAGTGACTAGTTGGGTACCGCAAGGCTCAGTGCTGGGACCCCAGCTATTTACAATTTATATTAATGATCTGGACGAGGGAATTGAAAGCAACATCTCCAAGTTTGCGGATGACACTAAGCTGGGGGGCAGTGTTAGCTGTGAGGAGGATGCTAGGAGACTGCAAGGTGACTTGGATAGGCTGGGTGAGTGGGCAAATGCTTGGCAGATGCAGTATAATGTGGATAAATGTGAGGTTATCCACTTTGGTGGCAAAACGGGAAGGCAGACTATTATCTAAATGGTGGCCGATTAGGAAATGGGGAGATGCAGCGAGACCTGGGTGTCATGGTACACCAGTCATTGAAAGTAGGCATGCAGGTGCAGCAGGCAGTGAAGAAAGCGAATGGTATGTTGGCCTTCATAGCAAGAGGATTTGAGTATAGGAGCAGAGAGGTTCTACTGCAGTTGTACAGGGTCTTGGTGAGACCACACCTGGAGTATTGTGTACAGTTTTGGTCTCCAAATCTGAGGAAGGACATTATAGCCATAGAGGGAGTGCAGAGAAGGTTCACCAGACTGATTCCTGGGATGTCAGGACTTTCATATGAAGAAAGACTGGATAGACTTGGCTTTTACTCGCTAGAATTTAGGAGATTGAGAGGGGATCTTATAGAAACGTACAAAATACTTATGGGGTTGGACAGGCTAGATGCAGGAAGATTGTTCCCGATGTTGGGGAAGTCCAGGACAAGGGGTCACAGCTTAAGGATAAGGGGGAAATCCTTTAAGACCGAGATGAGGAAAAACTTTTTCACACAGAGAGTGGTGAATCTCTGGAACTCTCTGCCACAGAGGGTAGTTGAGGCCAGTTCATTGGCTATATTTAAGAGGGAGTTAGATGTGGCCCTTGTGGCTAAAGGGATCAGGGGGTATGGAGAGAAGGCAGGTACGGGATACTGAGTTGGACGATCAGCCATGATCATATTGAAGGGCGGTGCAGGCTCGAAGGGCCGAATGGCCTACTCCTGCACCTATTTTCTATGTATCTATGTATCTAGGTGCATTCTATAGGTTAAAGGGTGATTGAGCGAATATGCATAATCTGCATGCTCAACTTCAAGTTGATACACTATGGTGGTGGCATATGTTAGTCACATGGGTGCAATCAAGTAAAAGTATCCTGTAATAGTTTACCTAATCTCATTTGCTACTGCTGTATCATCAAGTACAGATCAATGACAACACAGAATGGGTGTTGGATCACACAGTATTTATGAAATTCTGGTTCGATGGAACACCGAATATCGATATGTTGTTTTCATGCTTATTCACCGGTTGCTAAAATATGTGGCATAACAGTGGCGAGAGATACATTCTCGCTACAAGGAGGAGGAATGGTCTTTTATGTCTTCCTCCATTTTGCCTCATCAGTCGGGTCTTCAAATAAAGTCAGCAAGATCCCGCTTTAGGTTTTTCCTACTGTCTGACTGGCCTATGCAGCCATGATTCCCGCTTTTGTCGGGAATTATAATACAACCTTACACGGTTATTCTAAACGTAAACGTTGCTGGTTCAGCCTGTGGCTCGGGAAACCAGCCTTTGCATGATAAAATCAATTTATTGACTTGCAGATTCTGATTAGACTGCCCCTACGGCTTGGGTTCTCACACCGATCCATGTATGTGCTCACTGCAGAGTGCAGGGATAGCACCAAAAAAGCAGTACATTTCCTCTTCAGGAGATGGGAAGCGTTTTGTTTATGCTAATGTTACATTTAATACGGTACAGATTACTGACGTCTTGGAGTTCATTTTTAAATGGTCTTTTGACAATAATTGAGTTATAGGACCTTTAACTGTGCCCAACGTGCCTTTCCATCATATTTGCTGCAGCACTCTGTCGGGTTTCAGCTCCGGATATCGAGTTTCTAAAGGATATTTTTAACTCGAGTTCTCCCAGGATAAGTACAGGGCAGTATGGGATATTGACATTGTGTTAACACTACTTCACCAGGGGGCTCCAGCTACATCCTTAGCTTTGGCCGGCTCTCATAAGGTAGTTATCCTCATGGCGCTGGTTTCAGCGCAATGGGTTCAGTCGCTACATAATTGCGACTGGACAGGATGATTACATCTGTAAATAATATATATAATATTTTATGTTTATGATTTAATTAAGCAGAGCAAAAGGGGCGTCAGGTCTCAAACTAGTTTAATGGCATACCCAGGGACCTTCAGTTATGTGAGGGCACACATAGACAACAATACGTCAAGGTCACCAAGAGCCTTAGAGGCTCTGAACTAGCAATGCTTGTTAGTTACAAAAAACTTTATAAGAAGGTATCAGTTCAGACCATCTCCAGGTGATGAAACGGGGGTTTGTTTTATGCAGGAGTAGATACTGACTTTCAAATCTCACTCCACCAGGGCTGCTACAACATCATCAGCAAGGGTTATTTACGTTCCGCTGGACCACATCCTAGCGGCTGCAGCATGGTCAAATGAACGAACTTTCCAAACATTTTATAATAACCCATTGTCAGACCAGGGGTATTTGCCAACTCTTTTTTAGGTTCTATTTATAGTTTCCCCCCGGATGAGAGGGGTTACTATTTTTATTACTTGTTCATTAAACAGCATCAGCATGTTTTAAATCTATGTCATGTCTGTGTGCATTATGAATGTTTCCCTCATCTGTCAATGAAGCAGTTGTGGTTGTGTAGACTTGTTTCTCACGGCATGAAATCACAGAGCTTTGAAATCTTCACGGAATCACTCACGTGACTCCGAAGTAAAATAGTAAGATTAAACGAGAACTTACCAGTTTTAAGTTTGATCTTTATTTTATGAGGAGTTACGTTGGTGATTACGTGCCCTCCACTCCCAACCCTCTCTCACAAAGGTCATCTGGTAGTTCTAGGTTTCTGATCTTACTATGTTACTTTAATTACTGTTACCTGTGATTTCACACCGCTGCTTTGAAGATTGATGCGCATGCGGGCTGGCGGGGTCTTCACGTAATCACCAACGTAACTCCTCATAAAATAAAGATCAAACTTCAAACTGGTAAGTTCTCGTTTAATCTTGCTATTATCCACTATCGTTGGCTAAAATAACCTGATTTCTGTTTTTCTGGGATCGATCTTTGCATTGTAAGGGAAACAAAACTACGCCTTCTTGTCACATTTTAAACTAATTTGTAAGGGCTGAGGCTTACAGTAAATAAGTTATGCCACTGCTTTATGGACAATTATGAGAAGTAAGGTTGAACTTTATGAATGAAGCAGGCATCAGGTTTGTTACAGTTTTGTGTTGGATTGCTGTCAGGTTTCAGGGCCCACCACAGCACAGAGTCTGCCTTGTTGAAGGTACATAATGACCTTCTTCTCACCGTTGACTCCGGCCACTGTGCAATCCTGCTCCTTCTCGACCTCAGCGCAGCATTTGATACTGTCGACCACACCATCCTAATTGACCGTCTCCGGTAAGGGGTTGGTATTGATGGCACTGCCCTGAGCTGGTTCATCTCCTACCTCAAAGGTAGGAGTTTCTCTACTAACATAGGCAACTCTTTCTCCTCCCCAGCTAGCCTCTGCTGTGGGGTTCCACAAGGTTCCCTCCTTGGCCCCATTCACTTCTCCCTGTATATACTCCCCTTAGGCCATTCAAAGGCATGGCATTTCCTTCCATTGCTATGCAGACGATATCCAACTCTATCTCCCCCTGAAGCCCAACAACCGTCTAAATCTACTTAACCTTATCCACTGTCTGTGGGGGCAGGAGCAGGCTGAAATAATGAAACCCCCCCAATCATCTTGGGAGCAGATGCGACAGGGACAGATAAATCAAGAATGGGGGATAGACAATAGGTGCAGGAGTATGCCAGTCGGCCCTTCGCACCAGCGACAGTATTCAATGTGATCATGGCTGATCATCTACAATCAGTACCCCATTCCTGCCTTCTCACCATATCCCCTTTTTTGAAAGAGGCATGGTAGGAGGAAGTATAGTTCAGATAACAGGGAGTTGGTAGATTTGTAGTAGGTGTCAGTAGATAGTCTGTCCCCAAGATCAGGAAAAGGGAGAGAGGTGTCTGAGATGGTCCAGGTGAATTGCAGGGCAGGGTGGAAGTTAGTGATGGAGTAATTGAATCAATGAGTTCTGCACAGGTGCAGATGGCAGCTCCGGTGTAGTCGTCAATGTAGCAGAGAAAGAGTTGGGGGATGCTGCCAGTGTGCATTTGGTACAAGGACTGTTCAACATAACCAACAAAAAGACAGGCATAGCTGGGGCCCATGTGAGTCCCCATACCTACACCTTTAACTTGGAGAAAGTGAGAAGAGTTGAAGGGCCTATGAGGTGTCTCAGATGTAGATCAGAAGGGACTGGACGAGGGGAAATAGGATGGAATCAAGTTATGAGTTCTGTGGGGGCAGGAGCAGGCTGAAAGAATGAGACTGCCAGGGCATTCCTGTTTGTGTACTTTGGGAAGGAGATAGAAGTGGGTAGTGCCGAGCTGGGGAATGATAAAGTTGTAGTCAGAAGTGATGAAATGAGTAACGGTCTGGGAGATGATGTTCGATTATGGGGTCATGGTCACTTCCTTATTTCTAAATGCATCATCAGAATTGGTCATCACCTTTGATGCAAGCAGGATAATTGTTAACGGACATTTTGCTTTCTCTTCAATCTTTTCCACTTCTTCCTTAAAGCAAGGACAGCAATCTGTCATGTTCTCCTTTTTCCCTTGCTGCTCTTTCCCCTACCAGCCCATAAACCCAGTGCAATAATCATTGTGATACCGTGGGCTATGGCACTCCATTATTGACATGGGAACAACTGCAACAAAATGTCAACACCTTGCTCATCATTTGAACATCAAGGTGGGGTCTCTGGTACACTACTGCACTGTAACCTAACCCTAACCCTACTGCACTGTAACCTAACTCTAACCCTAACACCACTGCACTGTAACCTAACCCTAACCCTGCTGCACTGTAACTCAGCACAGTGCTTAAACAGATTTTCATATGCATTTTGGTAAGTTCAAAAGTAAGATGCTGAAAATCTGAAATAAAAGCAGAAGATGCTGGGAGTACTTGGCAGATCAGGCAGCACATTTGTAGCGAGTCAGTCAGTGTTAACACTTGAGGTCGAGGGTCTTTCACCAAAACTGGAAGTTCGCAATCAAATATATTTTAAGTTGCAGATAAGTGCGTGGAGTGTTGACGAGTCTGAGATTGAGTGGAAGCTAAGAGAGATGTAGTAGATGTTGGTGTCACCTGTCAAAGATCAGTGGATTGGTATTCACAACTAATTTGTCTGGAAGAGATATAAATGGAATATATCTGTTCCAGTGACAACAGTGACCACATCATTGATTCTAAGATGTCTTCCTTTTCCTTAATTGTGGCTTGGCTCCACCATGAAGCAATCTGCATGTTCAATAGATCATCCTGCATGATCTCAGAATGAGAGAAGAGAGTCTCTACACAGGGGAGAGAAGGAGGAAAGCATCCACCTAACAAAGGAAAATGTTCATGGAGTCATTTGGAAATGTGATGTTTTCAATTCTGGCTGCCAGCAAGAAAATGTATTTGTTAAATTCTGGAGAGTTAGCAGTCAATACATAAAACACAGTGACACGACTGGAAAAGAAATGTTGTTTGCAAATTGCACTCGAGCATCACATCAATCCTGTCTCATGAATTTACATCATGTTTTGGAGTAGGTTGACCAGATCAGGAAAATTATGCTGAAAATTAGATTTAACCAACACTGTATACAGTAATCTCATTAGATTTACTTACTGGAAGTATATTAGCACCAAGTGTACTGTTCTCAATTGTAGTCAAAGTGAAGGGAAAGCTTTGATGACTTTACAACTGTGTCATGCTGCATAGATCATATAATATTTTTTACAAACTGAAATTACTCTGAATTAAAAAAATGAATTACCAATTTCATTGGTAATTCTAAGGTAGAATATGGATCCAACTTACTATTTTCTATGAGGTTCATGAATCTTACTTTAAAATACTTAAAGTCTATTTATGAGAAGACATTGTTCAGTAATTTGATCTTGCTGGAAAAAAAAACTTAAATATTTAAGGTAGACAGAAATGCTGGTGAATACAGCGGGTGAGGTAGCATCTATGGAGCGAAGGAATAGGTGGCGTTTTGGGTCGAGACCCTTCTTCAGACTGAGGATATTGATATTTAATATAATTTAATTGATATTTAGTATAATAATATTGTTGATATGTAATATAATTCTGCACAAAATAAGCTGTGTAAACATTAAATCAAATATATTCAAACATTTTATTGCGTTCATTCATGATCAACCATGGTGAAATTTATCATTTGAAAATAGGTAGCCATCTTATGTTTAATGAGGCTTTATTTAGACAAAACATTAAAGAAAAAGTACAATGTTCCATGTAAAACCTAGGTACCAAATCGTAATTATAGATACTGTTATTCATATTCCTGCTTTCATTGTTAAGGTTTATTTTTGCCCTTTGTTATTTCATTGATTTTCAGAAGCTTCCATTATTATAGTCATAGTCATATAGCTTGGAAACTTGCCCACGCTGACCAACATACCACATCTACACTAGTCCCACCTGTCTGCGTTTGGCCCATATCCCTCTAAACCTGTCTAAATGTTAAACATGTGATAGTACCTGCAGCAACTAACATCTCTTGCAGCTTGTTTCATACACCCACTACCCTTTGTGTAATAAAATTGGCCCTCAGGTTCCTATTAAATCTTTCCCTCTTCACCTTAAACCCATGTTCTCTGGTCCTCGATTTTCCTACTCTGGGCAACAGAGTAATTGACAAAGTTCCAATCCAATTTACGGATAAGATAAACAGAATAACAACACCTTTTTGACTATTTTTGTCCTATTTCTATCGCCACATTGTCCAATATAGAATATAGCCTATTTTGAACAAATGTCTGGGAAACTAATTTGCTCTTTAGAGTAAGTGGATTGCATCTGAGGTGAGCAGTGTGTGCTTAGAAAGAAAATAATTCTGAAATAATAAGCTGAGAAATAACAAGGTGAGATAACAAGCAATAACTAGAGTCCCTAGATATTTAATCATCCTTATCCTTGGCGCCGTGTTTTAGAATACGAGTGAATTCCACATAGTTGAAATTGCTTTTCTTGTCAATAGGTGCTTCACGGAAAAGTTCATCAACTTCTTCATCTGTGAACCTGTCACCCATAGTGGTCAGAAGATCCCGCAGGTGGTCTTCATGAATGAAGCCTACAGGAAATTTTGGAATTGTTTACATATCAGTTGTTCAATAATCAGATGTTGTCATTTCCATCATTTAGGCTGTGGGCCGAGGAGCTTTATTCCAGTGTTTTGTGACCCAAGTCACCGAACTACATGAAATTTTCACATATTGTGTAAAAAAATTATATAAATCACCCCTGAAACTCGTCATGAACAAGACTTGCACATTTTTTTTTATTAAATTAGAGAAAAACCGGAAAATTTTCGGGTATTTTTAGTCCAATCAAAGCACGTTTAACATTGAGTTGTATGCCAGTTGGCCAATCAAGCGCTTTGTTTCAGGATAGGTAGGCAGGGAGCACACAACATGGCTCAGAGGGCTTCACTGATGCCTGTTTTACTGGAGATTCCGATGAAGGTTCTTTCTAGTTCTGTGGAATACATGTCGTGGAAACTTGCAGCAGGGTAATTGAATTTAGTGAGAAAAGCATGAAGAAGTCTGAAGAATGTGCAGCTAAGTGGAAGAAAGTCTTGAAAGCAATGTCCCTGTCTGAGGTGCTGCAGTCAAACTTTGTGAGTCAACGAACTGAAAAGGTAAGATCTAAAGTCTGAATTTGTGAAAATTAATCTGTATGCACTTTAATTAATTTAATTGCACCTTTATAATGTGAAAAAGATTTGGAGGCTGTACATTTACTCATTCATTTACTCATTCATTCACTCATTCCCTCACTCATTCCCTCACTCATTCATTCATTCATGAAGTTGAGGGCCTAAACTATGTGTATCCATAGTTAAATCCAAGGTAAATTAAACATTTTCACTAATGCCAGCTTGTTGTAGTCTAATAAGTCTTTAACATCTAATCTCGGAGCTGCCTGCGATAACTTACCGAGTACAAGTGCTCCGATCGCGGGGCCTATGTACTTAACATAGATATGAATCTCCAATCTGTTGCTTACATATATACTGCACTTCTCCTCAGTGCAGTATATATATAAGATTGTGCTCCATTTTTTCCACCCCTTCCCAACTTGTAACCATAGCATAGATCCTACTGTATTCCCCACCAATCACAGTACAATCCAGGAAAACTTGGTAAGGCTCATGGTACCGACTTAAAATTCACCCTCACTATGAATCAAATTCTGACAAATCTCCAATCAGCTCATGATCCTTACAAATCCAAATATAGTCAGAGTCACGCAGCATTGAAATCATGCCCTTCAGCCCACTGAGTCTGGCTATCAAACACACTTGTACATTAACCAAAACGAATCCCATTTTTTGGCCTTCCTACATTGTCCCCGAATCTCCTGTTTCTAGTACTCACCCACACACTAGGGTTAATCTATAATGGCCAATTAACTTACTAACTGCATGATGTGGGAGGAAACTGAAGTACCCAGAATAGATACATAGATACATAGAAAATAGGTGCAGGAGTAGGCCATTCGGCCCTTCGAACCTGCACCGCCATTCAATATGATCATGGCTGATCATCCAATTCAGTATCCCGTACCTGCCTTCTCTCCATACCCCCTGATCCCCTTAGCCACAAGGGCCACATCTAACTCCCTCTTAAATATAGCCAATGAACTGGCCTCAACTACCCTCTGTGGCAGAGAGTTCCAGAGATTCACCACTCTCTGTGTGAAAAAGTTTTTCCTCATCTCGGTCTTAAAGGATTTCCCCCTTATCCTTAAGCTGTGACCCCTTGTCCTGGACTTCCCCAACATCGGGAACAATCTTCCTGCATCTAGCCTGTCCAACCCCATAAGAATTTTGTACGTTTCTATAAGATCCCCTCTCAATCTCCTAAATTCTAGCGAGTATAAGCCAAGTCTATCCAGTCTTTCTTCATATGAAAGTCCTGACATCCCAGGAATCAGTCTGGTGAACCTTCTCTGCACTCCCTCTATGGCTATAATGTCCTTCCTCAGATTTGGAGACCAAAACTGTACGCAATACTCCAGGTGTGGTCTCACCAAGACCCTGTACAACTGCAGTAGAACCTCCCTGCTCCTATACTCAAATGCTCTTGCTATGAAGGCCAACATACCATTCGCTTTCTTCACTGCCTGCTGCACCTGCATGCCTACTTTCAATGACTGGTGCACCATGACACCCAGGTCTCGCTGCATCTCCCCATTTCCTAATCGGCCACCATTTAGATAATAGTCTGCCTTCCCGTTTTTGCCACCAAAGTGGATAACCTCACATTTATCCACATTATACTGCATCTGCCAAACATTTGCCCACTCACCCAGCCTATCCAAGTCACCTTGCAGTCTCCTAGCATCCTCCTCACAGCTAACACTGCCCCCCAGCTTAGTGTCATCCGCAAACTTGGAGATGTTGCTTTCAATTCCCTCGTCCAGATCATTAATATAAATTGTAAATAGCTGGGGTCCCAGCACTGAGCCTTGCGGTACCCCACTAGTCACTGCCTGCCATTGTGAAAAGGACCCGTTTACTCCTACTCTTTGCTTCCTGTTTGCCAGCCAGTTCTCTATCCACATCAATACTGAACCCCCAATACCGTGTGATTTAAGTTTGTATCCTAATCTCTTATGTGGTACCTTGTCGAAAGCCTTCTGAAAGTCCAGATACAACACATCCACTGGTTCTCCCCTATCCACTCTACTAGTTACATCCTCGAAAAATTCTATAAGATTCGTCAGACACGATTTACCTTTCGTAAATCCATGCTGACTTTGTCCAATGATTTCACCACTTTCCAAATGTGCTGCTATCCCATCTTTAATAACTGACTCTAGCAGTTTCCCCACTACCGATGTTAGACTAACTGGTCTGTAATTCCCCGTTTTCTCTCTCCCTCCCTTCTTAAAAAGTGGGGTTACGTTTGCTACCCTCCAATCCTCAGGAACTACTCCAGAATCTAAAGAGTTTTGAAAAATTAGCACTAATGCATCCACTATTTCTGGAGCTACTTCCTTAAGTACTCTGGGATGCAGCCTATCTGGCCCTGGTGATTTATCGGCCTTTAATCCATTCAATTTACCCAACACCACTTCCCGACTAACCTGGATTTCACTCAGTTCCTCCATCTCCTTTGACCCGCGGCCCCCTGCTATTTCCGGCAGATTATTTATGTCTTCCTTAGTGAAGACGGAACCAAAGTAGTTATTCAATTGGTCCGCCATATCCTTGTTCCCCATGATCAATTCACCTGTTTCTGACTGCAAGGGACCTACATTTGTTTTAACTAATCTCTTTCTCTTCACATATCTATAAAAACTTTTGCAGTCAGTTTTTATGTTCCCTGCCAGTTTCCTTTCATAATCTATTTTCCCCTTTCCTAATTAAGCCCTTTGTCCTCCTCTGCTGGTCTCTGAATTTCTCCCAGTCCTCTGGTATGCTGCTTTTTCTGGCTAATTTGTACGCATCATCTTTTGCTTTGATACTATCCCTGATTTCCCTTGTTATCCACGGATACACTACCTTCCGTGATTTATTCTTTTGCCAAACTGGGATGAACAATTTTTGTAGTTCATCCATGCAGTCTTTAAATGCCTTCCATTGCATATCCACCGTCAACCCTTTTAGAACTAATTGCCAGTCAATCTTGGCCAATTCACGTCTCATACCCTCAAAGTTACCTTTCTTTAAGTTCAGAACCGTTGTTTCTGAATTAACAATGTCACTCTCCATCCTAATGAAGAACGCAACCATATTATGGTCACTCTTGCCCAAGGGGGCACGCACACCAAGTCTGCTAACTAACCCTTCCTCATTACTCAATACCCAGTCTAGAATAGCCTGCTCTCTCGTTGGTTCCTCTACATGTTGGTTTAGATAACTATCCCTCATACATTCCAAGAAATCCTCTTCCTCAGCACCCCTGCCAATTTGATTCACCCAATCTATATGTAGATTGAAGTCACCCAATATAACTGTGAATGAACCTATGTCAGGGAGAAACTCCACACACACTGTACTAGAGGTCAGGATTTAACCCAGGTCACAGGAGTTGTAAGACAGCAGCTCTTTTCACTGTACCATGGTGCAATTAGAACTGCCGGCAGCACAGGATTTCTTTATGCTTTTACAATAAATTCTCAAGATTACTAACTTTTATTAAAGCCAAGTTACCTGTTCCTTCTTCATCAAAACAAGCAAAAGCATTTCGAATGACATCCTCTGGATCTGTCCCATTTAGTTTCTCGCCGAACATAGTCAGGAACATGGTAAAGTTAATGGGCCCTGGAGCCTCACTCATCATCCCTTCGAGATATTCATCTGACGGGTTCTTTCCTGTACACAGGGTTGAAAGTTGAAAGTAAGCTGCGTGTGGTATATTAACGAAGACTCTGTGCAGTCGTCACAGTAGTTGACAAAGCAGCAAATGAAGAACATGTAGCGCAATGTAGCCTTTGTATGGATCGCTATTGGCAAAGGAGAATAAGTTTGTTTCATGTTTTTGATATATTTCAATAAGAATGCTGTGAGTTATAATGGAATAAACTCAATTGTCCGTCTAATTTAACAACTATCTTAATAGAATAGGATGGATCTTCTATAAAAAACAACAAACTGTTGGATGAAAGGACACAAAGTGCTGCTGGAGTAACTCAGCAGGCCAGACAGAATTTCTGGGGAACATCGATAGGTGACATTTCGGGTCGGGACATCTTTTGTGTGCCTTTGTGTAAACCTGCATCTGAAGTTCCTTGTTTTTACATTTAAACTGCCGGAGGAACTTGGCGCATCAGGCAGCATCAGTGGAGGGAAATGGACAGATGATATTTTGGGCCAGGACCTTTCTTCAGAGGATGGATGTTCTTTTGCCTGGAGATCTCTTGTCATCTGATTCATCTCGTGTGAACCCGGGCTGGCTCACAGCTCCTTGGTAGGCAGCTCATGGCCTCCCCAGGGCAAGTGACAAGTTACATTGACCAGTTTGAGAGATTCTGTGCTCAGACTCGCCAGCTGTTAAAACTCAATCAGATGTTTCTGACTTTCACAAACACTCAAAGTCACTCAAAACCTGTCGGAAACACAAACATCTTTAATGTTAAAATACTTTAAAAACATCCCAACAGGCAGTCTTATATTCCCACTTGCAGAAACATATTCACACTCATAAATTACTTCAAGTAATGTGACTTAACTCACCATTTAGTCACAAGGAACTGCAGGTGCTGGTTTACACAAAAAAATCAAAGTGTGCAGTTGGAATTGTAACCTAAAATTGGAAAATTCAATGTTCATATGGTGGGCTATGAGCTAGCCATGCGGAACATGAGGTTTTGTTCATCTAGTTTGGCCCCACTGGCAATGGAGTAGGCCCAGGACAGAAAGGTCAGTGTGGGAATGGGAAGGGGAATTAAAATGGTTAGCAACCGGGAGATCCAGCAGGCCTTGGCGGACCGAGCACAAGTGTGGCCGAGGCTACGCTTAGTCTCGCTGATATACAAGAGGCCACATCGGGAGTAAATGAAGTAGATGAGGTTACAGGAGGTACAGGAGGAGGTAGGGCAAGTTACCTGGGGAGGAGGTGACGTGAGGAGTTCACTAGTCCACTGTGGCTTTGACTCTGCTCAGTCAAGATTCTCATCCCTCCCCTATAGCTGGGTTATGGGCCGATCTGTCAGCAGATCCATGCAAATGTTGGTGGAAGGTTTTTCACCAATGTATAATCTCAAGCAAAATGTTTTAAATAGTCAAGCAAGAACCAAAGTGCTGGAATAATTAGGCAGGCCCAGCAGCATCTGTGGAGGGAATGGACAGGCAACATTTCGAGCAACAACCCTTCTCCGTAAATAGTTATTGGTGATTGGTTAGACTTTATGTAAACTGTTCAAAGAGTGAGTCTAAAGGCCAAATATTAAATGATTGACTAATAAGTGCAAGCCTCAGTTCCTCTGAAAGCGATGTTCATTTTAGATGATATTGAACAACTTTACCAAGAGAAGCCAACATATCATGCAAATCTTCTTTGTCAATGAAGCCATCACGGTTTTGGTCTATCATGTTGAATGCCTCTTTGAACTCCTGGATCTGAGACTGATCAAACATTGCAAACACATTGGAAGTCGCACGCTGAGGGCGCTTCTTGGCAGTCTTTGCCTTTGCTCTTTTGCTGGACATGTTGCTGTCTTAATGCTCTGCAGATAAAGAACACATGATAAAAGCCTTATTTTGAAAAAAATGACAGACGGGCTGTAAATCACTTTGGATTTATATTTTAGCAAGGAAGGTAATGTTAAGAAGACATGATTTTTTTGGAGAAAACCATCACGTTATTGAACCCATAAGGAGTTTAACTTGCTCAGTCTTTGAAAAAAATGACAGACGGGCTGTAAATCACTTTGGATTTATATTTGTAGCAAGGAAGGTAATGTTAAGAAGACATGATTTTTTTGGAGAAAACCATCACGTTATTGAACCCATAAGGAGTTTAACTTGCTCATTTTTTGCAGCGGCATCTCTGGGAAGTAATTACAAGGATCAATCTCTTAATTTGGGAAATGATCCAAAACCCACCACATAGTTGGATAAAGCTTACCATGTTAAATACCATAAATAGCCTTTTATTTCCCACAGAAACTCGTTTTATCTGACGATAGTGCAGCTGTTTCATTTTAAGTTAACTGTAAAGCTCTTTAATTACCAGAGGCATGTTCACTTTTAAAAATCAACCTTTTCCAGCTAATTGGGGCAATAAACAATTTTGTAAAGCTGCATATTTGAAGCTGGACTATATTACTTCATAAAAAGAATATTTTAATTGCTTTCTTCATCCAGTTTTGTTAGAGTATAGCTAAACTAATCCAATGTAACTTTTATTTTCTGCCATTTTATCACCACCATTGAAAAGGTTTAAGTTAATGATGTTCGCATGTTAACTATTTTGAGCACTTGGATTGGAATCATTTTGGGTTGTATTTTGGATGACCTTCAACTAAAGCATGTGAACCATTTCCCTGCTTGGGTTCCAAACTAGATCTCTAGATTTGACAATGTCAGCTAACGTCAGCATGGGCAGAGGAGTAGTACTGGGGCAGTAGCTCCATGTGAGGGATGGAAAGATTCTCTTGTGTTTTCTGATTGTTACGTTTTGTACTAGGTGAGAACAGGAACATGCTTGACTGTGTTCGAGTCCAGTTGCATGACCTGAGCCAGTTTGGTCCCAATTATATTGCCTGGTTGTGTAATCTAACAAATTTACAAGTTGTGTTTGGGTTAAGACTCTGTATTTGATCCAGATGAGGATTATTTGCTTAAATGCCAGTGCATGTGACCTCTGTTCTTAATCAATATTCGGGGTTTCATCTCCAAGACGATTAAGAAGTTATTTGAGATTGTTGTATTTACAGCATTGGAACTAAATTATGAGTCTTAAGCTCAAGTTGGGTTTAGGTGGGTCATGGCTGAATTAGGTTTTCAGTTTGTACTTGAGTAAACCTCTTGACTTGACAGTACCTCCATGCACCATTAATGAGAACAGATACATAACGAGCCATTAAAAAATTACCTCTGCCTATGAAGAAACAATGCATTAGTAAGGTCAAAAGGTCTTTATCGTAAGGATGGAGAGTTTGAAGAGTGACTTCAGACATTTGATTACTAGATAATTGTTGTCCATTTGGGAAAACTTTGTCTGTTTAATAAATTGCAGTTACTTTTCCATTGGGAGATTTTAAAACGCAGCTTACAGAAATGGAACTGTTCCACACTCTTCATCTCTGTTTCTAATTAGCACTGAAAAAGGGTGGAATTGAAGTTGTACTAAGTATCCTTAATTGCCGTTATTATTTGTTTCTTTGAACTCCCCTTAGAAACAATTTCAAATTGTGTTTATGAACGCTGCCATTACATTGTGTAGTGCTCTACAATTTAATTGCAATCAATCCCATCCTACTCCTGAAGAACAATCAATCGTGATATTTCCCCCTTTTGCTTTTCTCCCCGTTTCCCCCCAAAAAAAGAACACAGTATATTGAGATAAAATCTGAAATTGCCAGAAATACATAGCAAGCAAGCATCATTTGTGGAGAGAGATAAAGAATTAACATTCAGACCTCGGGAAAATGTTTATCTGAAATGTTAACTCTGCTTCTCCCTTCAAACATGCTGCCTGACGTGCTGAATATTTACTCTATAGATGCTGCCTCACCCACTGAATATATACTCCATAGATGCTGGCTCACCCGCTGAATATTTACTCCATAGATGCTGCCTCACCTGCTGAGTTTCTCCAGCATTGTCTACATGCTGAATATTTACAACATTTTCTGTTTCATTTCAGATTTTGGCAACTGCAGGTTTTTGCTTTTTGACTTGTACTAAGATATGGTTCATTGCTCACTGCAGCTCCCTTCTAATCCTGACCTGCATTAGGGTCAAGGTTAGGGTGGCTTGGTTCTGGTCTGACAACTATTGAGATGTGTCACATAACACCTTATGTGTTGAATACGATGGCTGATAAGATGAAAGGCAAGGACTGGAGGGCTTGGTCCCTGTTGTGACTAGGGGGAGGGGGAGCTCGAGAATGGGTCAAGTGGGCTTGTATTTGCTGGAATTTAATAGGATGAGAGGGGATCTTAAAGAAACATATAAAATTCTTAGAGGATTGGACAGGGTAGATGCAGGAAAAATGTTCCCGATGTTGGGGGAGTCCAGAACCAGGGGTCACAGTTTAAGAATAAGGGGTAGGCCATTTAGGACTGAGATAAGGAACAAAATTTCACCCAGAGAGTTGTGAATCTGTGGAATTCTCTGCCTCAGAAGGCAGTGGAGGCCAATTCACTGAATGTTTTCAAGAGAGAGTTAGAATTAGCTGTTAAAGAAGGAACTGCAGATGCTGGAAAATCGAAGGTACACAAAAATGCTGGAGAGACTCAGCGGGTGCAGCAGCATCTATGGAGCGAAGGAAATAGGCAACGTTTCGGGCCGAAACCCTTCTTCAGACCGTTAGATTTAGCTGTTGGGGCTAATGGAATCAAGGGATTTGAGGAAAGAGCAGGAACAGGGTACTGATTTTGGATGATCAGCCATGATCATATTGAATGTCAGTGCTGTCTCGAAGGGCCGAATGGCCTACTCCTGGACCTATTTTCTATGTTTCTCTGTTACTAGCTGATGGAGATAATGCAAATCTGGTCGCATCCATATAAGGCAATCATTCTAGATAATCAAGTAGTGTATAACTCTTTATTTGCATCCAAAGGGGGCCTTTATTGAACATAAATGCCCACACGTTACTATAGTCAACCCTGCTGATAATATCTTTTCTGATCCTCATATTTATCTCGTAATTACTTACATTCCTACTACTAATAGCACTTAATAACTTTTACACTTAATAAATGAGATAACTGTATTCTTAAATGCATTATCCAATTGCTTTACTTCTGAAAAATGATAACGTTGAATAAATTACAAGCATTCCATATATCAAGATTACAGTGCATAAATAAACATTAAAAAACAGACAATTTCATTTATCTTTAATACTATCATTTGTAGACACAAGAGACCTACAGATTCTGAAGTTTGGAGCAAAATATCTAATGCTGGAGGAACCCAGTAGGTCAAGCAGCATTTGTGGAGGCGAAGGGCTGGTGGACATTTTGGGTAGAAACCCTACATCAGATTGGCATTTGTAACATTTTTATTTTGCATCATGCTTAACCTCAGTCCATCGTATAATGATCTCAAAAAATGCCTGTTCAGGCCTGATTAAAATCCATTGTTAAGGAATTGCTCATTTTTTTCCAATTCACATTAAATTTCCCTGAAGCTTTTCTAAGATTCTGGAAGACCGCTCCACTTCTGCTCTTCAAACATGAACCTGGACAGTGTGAATAACACATTTGGCCAACATTGCCAGGGCTGATTCTGTCTTCACTGCCAGTGAATGGTGATCAGATAATGTGCCCATCTCTAAATCAATAATTGCACTTCTCACGCCACCGAGGTTGAGATGAAATAACTGGTGACTTTCATAGTTTGTGTTGCCATTGAGACAAAAATAAACTGTATTACTCATTTAAACTTATGGAGCTAGAGAGCACAATTCTATTCTTAAGATTATTTAAGTTCTTAAATTTATTGCATTTGAAATAAATCATCAGTCCTCTATTTTACAAACTTCTAACACTTTAGCTGTGTTATTTCCCAAATAATTCATTCCTGCGGAATGTACACGTCACCTCTGCACACCCATTGGCTGAGATTACTTAACACTGCATTCCTAAAGGCTAGAATATTGGTTTCTTATCATACAAAGACGTAATTGCCCCTTTTAACGTCCACAACTTGGATTAAAAGTGATTATTTACTGATTGAAACTGATTCAGTATGTATTGTCTTCAAAACAATCAGCCCTGACATGCTTCAATGGGGACTGTTTGTATGGTGTTTCAACAAGCTTCATTTTACAATAGCAAGAAGCATCAATTGTCACGGATAATTATAGAGCTTATCAAAAGCAAGTATTATTATCACGGCTATTTTATTTGAAGTGTCATATGAACAACAACAATATATTTTATTTTTAACTGTGCTGGAGAGATAGGAATGAATGAGACAATGAATGGAGTGAACACAAAAAATATTTTATTTTGGAGTACTTGGTCTCACTATAGTTCAGCGAGCATTGGGAGGTGTGTGAACGGACAGAGAGGGAGGTTGTAGCAGACATAACTTAAGTTACCCAATCTTTAGCTAGAAGAAACTCTGGCAAGGTAACAGTGCAGAGGGAGTGCAAGTGAAGCGTTAGAAATGGTGTCAGCGATAAATGTGTGGAACCTAATATATTGTCTACTAATTGTGGTATGGATAATTGGCATATGCATACTTTGGAGACTAAAATGGTATATGGATTTTAAGAGATAATGAAAGCATGTATAGCAATTACTACCTTTAAAACAAAACTTTGATGGTTTCACGGCATTTTAGGATGTGCTGAAAGAGATGTGAAAGGAACCATGTAAATATCTCCAGTCTGAAGAAGGATCCCAGACCAAAATGTCATCTGTCCACCACAGACACTGCTTGACCCACAGAGTTCTCCAACAGATTTTTGCTCCAGATTCCAGCATCTGCAGTCTTTTGTTTCACCTCGTTTTCTGTTTCCCACTTTGATGAAGGGCCTTCAACCTGAAACATTACTTCTGTTTCCACCGATGTTGCCTGATCTGCTGAGCATTTCAGGAATTTTTATTCTTTTTTTAAATTTCAAATTCCAGCATCTGCTGTTTTTTTTATAATTTTTAACAGATTCTCACCCTCGACACCAATGCATTGCTCCCCTATTCTTATCCAGTGCTAATAAATTCTTTGCTATTGCAATCCTGTCCACATGTGCTTCCAAGACAAGTATCCAGGAAGGCACTGGTACTTCATGTCTGTACCAGGACCACATGGAGTTGAGTACAAACAGCTTCACAAAGCCAACTTCACAAAGAACCCATTGCACCATCAATTGTGCCCCACTTGTGACAGTGGATCCCACTGAGGACTCATTGATTATCTCAGAAGTAAGTTATATTCGACCAAAAGACTGCTTAAGAAGCAATTATTCCTCCTTGTCCCCTGGGAACTCTCGTTGTGATTAGGTTTCTACATACCATCTACTTTTCGACTCTACCTAGTTCTGCAAGGTAAAATCCAAATCTTCACCAAACATTTGGTCATTACTCCTAAAATATATTTTATTTCGCGTTGGCCCACAAATATGCATACTACCTTGGATTAACTTCCATATTAGAAATACCATACAAAATATAATTGTTGTAATTTTGTCCAGGCATTCAAAGTCAAATCCCTCCTGCTCCAGCAAAACAAACTGGCAGGAACTCAGTGGGTCAGGCAGCAGCAATGGAGGTCAAAGGGGAAGATCGACATTTTGGATCAGACCCCTTCTTAGGAGTAGAAGGATCCTGACCAGAAATGTTGTCTGCCCATTTCTCTTCATAGATACTGCCTGACCTGTTAAATTTCTTCAGAAGTTATCTTTTTTGTTCAAAATTCCAGGTTCTGCAATATCTTCTGTTTCCCTCCTGCTCTATTTATACAATCATTACTCTAATCTGAACCTTTATTGCAATACTTCTCTAAGAATAAGTATTTTTTCACTCTGATCAAGGGAAGGTTTACACATTTTAGGCACCTTGCGTTCTTCATCCTCCCAGGTTGCAGTCAGACAGCATGGAAACAAGCCCTCTTGCCCAACTAGACACACCAACCAGCATGCCACATCTACACCTGCCTGCGTTTGGCCCATATCCCTCTAAACCTGTTCTATCCATGTACCTGTCCAAATGTTTCTTAAACGTTGTGACTGTACCTGCCTCAACTACCTCATGCAGCAACTCCTTCCAATTTAGCTTAAACCTATGTCTACTGGTTCTCGATTTCCCCCAGTCTGGGTAAAATACTCTGCATTTACCTTGTCTATTCCTGCGCTATAAGGAATAAAGTCGCAGCCCTGCCCAACCTCTCCCTATAGCTCAGCCCCTCCTGGCAACATCCTCGTTCTGGGGAAAATTTAGCCAAAAAATTATCAGGAACAAGAAATGAACAACTGCATTTTTATGTGTTAAAGAAGGAACTGCAGATGCTGGAAAATCGAAGGTACACAAAAATGCTGGAGAAACTCAGCGGGTGCAGCAGCATCCATGGAGCGAAGGAAATAGGTAACGTTTCGGGCCGAAGAAGGGTTTCGGCTCGAAACGTTACCTATTTCCTTCGCTCCATAGATGCTGCTGCACCCGCTGAGTTTCTCCAGCATTTTTGTGTAACTGCATTTTTATGCTGCTGGGAAGCTCAGGAATGCAAACAACAATCCTTGGTTTAAACTGAATACCAGACCAGTGATAGATAATTCGACTGTAATCACTGTTAAATGTACTGACTTCTCTACCCAGAAGAATGCAGTGATTATTGATTCACAGAGCATGCTCATAGGATCATACACAAATGTTTTCTACTATTTAAACAATAACAGTTGACATTAAGTTAAAAGCAAGTTGTTGTAAGTTGTTCCTCATTATTGAAAAAAAAACATCTGCAGCCTTGAACTCGGCAAAAGAGGGAGGAATAATGGTGTCCTCTGGCAATAAATTCCAGCGATCAGAAATGGTGCTCATGGAATATGTTAACAGATTCCTGCTGTGTTTAAGATGTCAGCATATATAAGCAGGGGGGGATCTTCAATATCAACTCTTTACATGCTGGAAAGTAGATGTTAATAATTAAATGCTCTGAACGAAAATACAATTTACAACAACAAACCATGAAAATTGCAAAGTTCCTCAACTTTCTCCATCTTTTGTGTTTAGATTTAGGGAAAAAACTACAATAGGCTGTAAAGTTTGCTGGTGTATCTTTTCATAAGTTCTGTAAAAGTTAACTTTGGTAAAGCTCCGCATAAAGATGCTACTTTGCTAAATTAACACAGGAAGGCTGTACATTCTCTCCAATTCACACTAAAGTACTAATTGTTGAACAATATATTTGTTCAAACACTTCTTACCTGTGGTCAAAAACGATGAGAATTTTCTTCCAGATTGGAGTGAGCAGAGCTATGCCAGTCAGTAATTGCTCTGCCGAGGCTGATGCACCAGTCATGTGCGCTCACTGTCCAATTGCTAGTGACATCTGATTACGTTCCCTCCCCTCCCCTCCCATTCCAGACATTTGTCCATACAAGGCAATAAAATGCTGACTGGATTGCTGCCAAATAGCTTGTTGTACCACGGATTTTGGCATATTAGTCCAAGGAAATCCACATAAACAGATAAGACGCCTTATATAGTGGAAAACCCTAGTGAAGCCAAACAAACACTTGTAATGCAGAAATACACAAGAGGGGCACTTATATCCACTGACTTTTAGAATACCAGTCTGTTTAATTTGCTTTAAAAGGATATGGTATATGTACATATGCTTTATTAATTCTTGCTTGTATTGTTATGAATGCTATGGTCAAAATTACTGAAACTATCATACCAATTTGTTAACTGTTTTATCAGCAGTTGTTTAGAGTTTTATTTTATCAACAATATTTTGCACATGAAGTATCCAAACAGTTAAAAATTATCAAAGGACATAAATACAAGCAAGAATTAATAAAAACATGTACTTATATCATATCAAGGACTTTGGGGTTCACCTAGCCGAATATGCCACTGCTGTCACAGACTTCATCAGCATGTGTGTAGAAGACTGTGTACTAAAGCAGACAACACGTGTGTTCCCAAACTGGAAACCATGGATGAACTGCGAGGTCCACTTCCAGGAGTAGTCCAAATCATACAGTCAAATAGCATTGAAACAGCCCTTCAGCCTAACTTGCTCATGCCGACCAAGATGCCCCACCTACACCAGTCAGTCTGAACAAGCGTCTCGATTCCTTCTCTCACAAGATGCTGCCTGTCCCTCTGAGTTACTCCAGCATTTTGTGTCTATCCCCATCTACGCTTGATCCACTTGCCCATGTTTGGGCCATATCCCTCTAAACCTTTCCTATCCATGTACCTGTTAATTTCTTCCTTACCATACCACCCCAGCATGAGAGTATTGGATTCTTACAGGGCTGGTCCCACTCAGCATGTGTTCAAAACTGAATCTGGTACCTCTAAATTTAAACAAAATGTCAGAGTTTTCAATTTGCATGTCTTTGTTATCTGTATTTAACAGGAATGTTACTGGGAATGTTTCATCAGATGAAAAGTCCTCTTCCTCAAAATATTCTCCTGCCATGTTTTGAGTTGAGTCTTAGAATTTCAAATTAGTTATTATGATATGGGTATTCAACTGGTCAATATTGTATTTGGGATAAAGTGTTTTTTTTTGCTTTTCAGGACTGCCATTTCTTTTTATTCTTTAACTAGGTTATTCGTGCAAGCTTTAATGCCAAAGCATGACCCTGCTGATAGAGAACAAAGATTCTTTGGATGCAAGTTGTTCCATTTCTTCCAAGCCATCTACATGTTACAATCCTTTAAATGTTTATCTTTGTGAACACTGAAATCTTTCACTATGATTTCCATCATCCAATACAACATAGAACAGTACAGCACATGAACATGCCCTTCGGCCCTCAATATATGTGCCGTACACAATGCCAAGACATCTCTAATCTACCTGCCATAAACCTCCATTCTGCAGCATTCAAGTGGAATGAACAAGAAATCTATCTATAACCCATGCAGAGCGATTAATGACATCAACAGAGAATTCCGGATCGAGCTGGAATCTCGCGACAATGACATAGATCCCATAGATTGTGGCGAGGCTTTGACACTATAATGGGCTACAAAGTGGAGGTGACAAGTATTGCTGGCAGCAATGGGTCCCTCCCCAGTTAACTCAATGCATTCTACATTCACTTTGAACAGAGGGTCGATGGCGGAATGCCATGGGCCTGGCCAGTTGGATGCGCCTGCACCAACGATTACTGTGGCAGATGTAAGATTGGCTTTCCAGAGAATTAACCCACAGAAAAGAACTGGACCCTTTCCCATCCTCAGGACTTATGGGGATCAGCAGGTAGAGGTATTCACAGACATCTTTAACCTCTCACTACTCCATTCTGACGTCCCCACCATCTTCAAAAAGATCACTATCATCCCGCTGCCAAAGAGGTAAGAAGGTAGCCAAGAACTCCCATTTATTATCTATGGCTCTGCTTTCAACAACATATTCCCAACTAAGCCCATCTGCAAACTCCAGGACCTAGGAATCAACTCCTCCCTCTGCCACTGGATCCTCCAACTTCCTAACCCACGGACCACAATCAGTGAGGATAGGTGACAACACATTCTCCACAATAATTCTCTACGGTGCCCAACAGGGATGCAATTAGTACCCTCATACACTTCCTTTACACTCACGACTGTACGGATAAATTCAGCTGTAACGCCGTCTACAAGTTTGCAGATGACACCACTGTGGTGGCCGAATTATGAACAATGAAGAGACAGAGCACAGGAATTTAGTGACATGGTGTCAGGACAATGACGTCTCCCTCAATGTCATCAAGATTAAGAAGTTAATTATCAACTTCAGGAAACATGGTGCAGCGCATCCCCCAATCGGCATCAATGAAGTGGAAATGGTTGAGAGCTTGAAGTTTCTTGGTGTTAATATTACCGATGATCTGTCATGGACCAACCATGTTGTTGCACCATCCAAGAAGGCACACCAACTCTTCTACTTCCTGAGGAGACTGAGGAAACTCAGCATGTCTCCAGTTTTATAAAAGTCTATATAGAAAGTGTACTGTTGGGTTGCTTCACAGCTTGGTTTGGGAATGGCTCTGCCCAAAACCTGTAGAAATTGCAGAGAGTTGTTGATGTAGCCCAGTCCACACAGAGCAGACTCCCCACCATCAACTCCATCAACACTTCAAGTTGCCTCAGAAAAGAAGCTAACATAATCGAAGACTTGTACCACGCCAGTCATTCCTTCTCTCTGCTCCCTTCCGGCAGAAGGTGCAGAAGCTTGAAAGCGCGCACCACCAGACTCAGGAAAGGCTTTCTCCTGTCTGTCATTAGACTTCTGAAGGGTTCTCCATAAGCTAGGATGCTGTCTGACACCTCCATTCCATTGTAGACTTTGGACTTTGTGTACGGAGATAGTATGCAAAACAAAAATTTTCACTGCACCTTGGTACACATGACAATAATAAACCCAAGCCTAAATTAGAGTCACAGAGTGATACAGTGTGGAAACAGGCCCTTCAGCCCAACTTGCCCACACCGGCCAAGATGTCCCAGCTACACCAGTCCCACCTGCCTGCGTTTGGTTCATATCCCTCCAAATCTGTCCTATCCATGTACCTGTCTAACTGTCCCAGCCTCAACTACCTCCTCTGACAGTTCCATACACTCACCACCCTTTGTGTGAAAAGGTTACCCCTCAGATTCCTATTAAATCTTTTCCCCTTCACCTTAAACCTATGTCATCTGGTTCTTGATTCACCTCTTCTGGGCAAGAGAGTCTGTGCATCTACCCAATCTATTCCTCTCAAGATTCTATACACCTCTATAAGATCACCCCTCAACCTCCTGCATCACATTTGTCAGATTTGATTTGTCAACAAAATCTACGTATCAGTAAGATATCTAAGCAATAGTAAATGATGGTGGATAACTCTACTGACACTAATATCTAAATGAACTTGAGATGCACAATTTATTTCCTATAATTAAATCCATTATTTTTGAAGATGTGACCATAAACGTTGATAAGGGCATGCGAAAATCTAAACTCCTTGCCATCGCGGCATGCTCTCCATGCTGTAACTATCGAGAAGAATTTGTGCAATATTTTGTTGTATCAAGTAACAGATGTCTAAATCAATCTTAATATTTTTTTCTGAGTTAGATTAACTAAAAGAAAAAAAAACATGAAAGCCTATTTTTTTAACCGATCATAGACCAATCTTGATCAAGTAGCGCTGCCTTCATGCCTGTATATTGATTATTTCCTACTAGTCAATTGCAGTACTTGTTAGTAGTTGTCCGCCCAATATGCGTTTTATATTAGCAAGAGTTTGCCTGCGCCATTCAGTATGAGTAGCTGCTAGGAACTGTTATGTCTTGCAGACTGATTCTGTAAGTAGATTTAATAATCATGTGTTGTATCCTGATATGTGTTTAGATACATAGATACATAGAAAATAGGTGCAGGAGTAGGCCATTCGGCCCTTCGAGCCTGCACCGCCATTCAATATGATCATGGCTGATCATCCAACTCAGTATCCCGTACCTGCCTTCTCTCCATACCCCCTGATCCCCTTAGCCACAAGGGCCACATCTAACTCCCTCTTAAATATAGCCAATGAACTGGCCTCAACTACCCTCTGTGGCAGAGAGTTCCAGAGATTCACCACTCTCTGTGTGAAAAAGTTTTTCCTCATCTTAAAGGATTTCCCCCTTATCCTTTAGCTGTGACCCCTTGTCTTGGACTTCCCCAACATCGGGAACAATCTTGCTGCATCTAGCCTGTCTAACCCCATAAGAATTTTGTACGTTTCTATAAGATCCCCTCTCAACCTCCTAAATTCTGGCGAGTATAAGCCAAGTCTATCCAGTCTTTCTTCATATGAAAGTCCTGACATCCCAGGAATCAGTCTGGTGAACCTTCTCTGCACTCCCTCTATGGCTATAATGTCCTTCCTCCGATTTGGAGACCAAAACTGTATGCAATACTCCAGGTGTGGTCTCACCAAGACCCTGTACAACAGCAGTAGAACCTCCCTGCTCCTATACTCAAATCCTTTTGCTATGAAAGCTAACATACCATTCGCTTTCTTCACTGCCTGCTGCACCTGCATGCCTACTTTCAATGACTGGTGTACCATGACACCTAGGTCTCGCTGCATCTCCCCATTTCCTAATCGGCCACCATTTAGATAATAGTCTGCTTTCCTGTTTTTGCCACCAAAGTGGATAACCTCACATTTATCCACATTATACTGCATCTGCCAAACATTTGCCCACTCACCCAGCCTATCCAAGTCACCTTGCAGTCTCCTAGCATCCTCCTCACAGCTAACACTGCCCCCCAGCTTAGTGTCATCCGCAAACTTGGAGATGTTGCCTTCAATTCCCTCATCCAGTTTATTAATATAAATTGTAAATAGCTGGGGTCCCAGCACTGAGCCTTGCGGTACCCCACTAGTCACTGCCTGCCATTGTGAAAAGGACCCGTTTACTCCTACTCTTTGCTTCCTGTTTGCCAGCCAGTTCTCTATCCACATCAATACTGAACCCCCAATACCGTGTGCTTTAAGTTTGTATACTAATCTCTTATGTGGTACCTTGTCGAAAGCCTTCTGAAAGTCCAGATACAACACATCCACTGGTTCTCCCCTATCCACTCTACTAGTTACATCCTCGAAAAATTCTATAAGATTCGTCAGACATGATTTACCTTTCGTAAATCCATGCTGACTTTGTCCAATGATTTCACCACTTTCCAAATGTGCTGCTATCCCATCTTTAATAAGTGACTCTAGCAGTTTCACCACTACCGATGTTAGACTAACTGGTCTGTAATTCCCCGTTTTCTCTCTCCCTCCCTTCTTAAAAAGTGGGGTTACGTTTGCTACCCTCCAATCCTCAGGAACTACTCCAGAATCTAAAGAGTTTTGAAAAATTATCACTAATGCATCCACTATATCTGGAGCTACTTCCTTAAGTACTCTGGGATGCAGCCTATCTGGCCCTGGTGATTTATCGGCCTTTAATCCAATCAATTTACCCAACACCACTTCCCGACTAACCTGGATTTCACTCAGTTCCTCCATCTCCTTTGACCCACGGCCCCCTGCTATTTCCGGCAGACTATTTATGTCTTCCTTAGTGAAGACGGAACCAAAGTAGTTATTCAATTGGTCCGCCATATCCTTGTTCCCCATGATCAATTCACCTGTTTCTGACTGCAAGGGACCTACATTTGTTTTAACTAATCTCTTTCTCTTCACATATCTATAAAAACGTTTGCAGTCAGTTTTTATTTTCCCTGCCATTTTCCTTTCATAATCTATTTTCCCTTTCCTAATTAAGCCCTTTGTCCTCCTCTGCTGGTCTCTGAAGTTCTCCCAGTCCTCTGGTATGCTGCTTTTTCTGGCTAATTTGTACGCATCATCTTTTGCTTTGATACTATCCCTGATTTCCCTTGTTATCCATGGATGCACTACCTTCCCTGATTTATTCTTTTGCCAAACTGGGATGAACAATTTTTGTAGTTCATCCATGCAGTCTTTAAATGCCTTCCATTGCATATCCACCGTCAACCCTTTTAGAACTAATTGCCAGTCAATCTTGGCCAATTCATGTCTCATACCCTCAAAGTTACCTTTCTTTAAGTTCAGAACCGTTGTTTCTGAATTAACAATGTCACTCTCCATCCTAATGAAGAACTCAACCATATTATGGTCACTCTTGCCCAAGGGGGCACGCACAACATGACTGCTAACTAACCCTTCCTCATTACTCAATACCCAGTCTAGAATAGCCTGCTCTCTCATTGGTTCCTCTACATGTTGGTTTAGATAACTATCCCGCATATATTCCAAGACTCGACTCATTACATGGTGTCAGAGAGTGAGTGTTTAACGTTTTTTTTTTTTTTTAATTTGTTTATGTGCCGGTTATCTCTATCATGGCAAACTCATCTCGCCATCCTAGTCCTCTGATCTTTGACTCTGACATTGCTGAACGCTGGCATCTTTTCGAGCGTGACTCCACTCACTATGTCCACATCGTTCATCGCAATGACCCACCTGATGTGCGTGCTTCTGTATTACTCAACTTAGCGGGCCCAGAGGCAATGAATCCTGCCGACAATTTCACATTTGAGCCTGCCGTTTTAGATGCAAATGGACAGGTCCTAGTGCCTGCAGAGATGATTGATGACCCTGTCATCTTACTTGCAAAGTTCAGACAGTTGTGTGACCTACCCTCGAACTACATTATTGAACGTACCAAGTTTTATGCTCATATGCAACATATTGATGAACCGATTGAACGTTTTATCAGCGACTTAAAACACATGGCTGCACGCTGCCAGTTTCATGATCTGTGCGATGAACGAATCCGTGACAAAATTGTTGGAGGTATGCTTGATAGCAAGTTAAGGGATGAACTGCTCCGTAACACTGACCTGACCCTTAATCAAGCGGATTGCTGAGAAAACATCTTCTCACACTGAGTCTGTGACCACCGGTCGGCGTTCGCAGTATAGTGTCAATCTTACAGACACCTCCTCTCGTAACAGCCGCTCCCGGCCCTCACCGACCTGGCAGCAGAGGCCGTCTGCTGCTCGATGTCCTAATTGTAACTATTTTCATGCTATGGGTCGACAGTTCGGTATTGCTTATGGTAAAACCTGTAATTTCTGCAAGAAATTAAACCAATTTGCGAGATGTTGCCATTCGCTTACGACTCAGTCTGCCCCAAGGCCTGTTACAACATGAGCTTGCTGATAACGAATACCAAGAGCCTGACTCGCCATCCCCCGCTCAGCTCTCTGAAAGTACAGATAACAGTTCAGCCATCCACTCTCTCCTCCCTTCGTCTAACGAGCAACTTGACCTTGAGGTAACCATGTTTGTGAATAACAGACCTGTGATCGCCAAGGTTGATACGGGCGTGAAATGCAAGATCATCTCGTTATCAGAGTTTTAAAAAATTCGTAATGCTGAACGTATTGAAAAGGCCTTGGCCACGCTTCGGCCTTAAGGGGGAGATGTTCTACACCCACTTGGCCAGACTAATTTAAGGTGCACCATAGACACGGAGCCCCATACCCTAAAGTTTTATATCGTCAAGGGGGATTCAGAGACTTTGCTGGGTATCAATGCATACCAAGGTATACTTTGGCCACGCTGTTTATCAACTCTTTCTCGCTGAGGGACCCACTCAGCAAGTACTCTCTCAATACAAAGAACTGTTTAACAACGAGTTTGGCAAGTTGCCCCTCAAATACCACATTGTCGTTGATCTCAACGTCACTCTTGCGGTCCGAGCACCACATAGTGCTCGGCATGCCATGCGTGACAGAGTACATAATGAACTCGAGCGGATGGTCTCCATGGGTGTTATTGCTGAAGTTACCGACCCATCTGACTGGGTTTCCACCATGGAGGAGATCCGTATCTTCATAAACCCCAGAGATCTCAACACTGCTATCACACGCCCGCACTACCCTATGTGACCAGTAGAGGAAGTTGCTGCTCAAATAGGCAATGCATCAGTGTTCTCCGTTCTGGATGTCAAAAGCTCGTTTTGGCAGATTCCACTGGACCCAGACTCGTCCAATCTTACTACGTTCGGCACCCACTTTGGCAGCTACAAATTCCTGAGAATGCCCTTTGGCATCAACTCCCCCAGCGAAGTTTTTCAGCGCACGATGGAACAATTGTTTGCTGAGTATCCATGCGCCATCATTGTTGATGACATTCTCGTCTACCGACGCAACCGTCAACATATCCTTCCAGTGAAGGAACAGCGTCCTGCGACTCCATATCCAGATGTCTCGTGTTTTGTATTCCCTCCCACTGCCGGGCCTGCTGCTCCACTATCAGAGACCCTTTCCACCATGGCCACCCCACGGCATTCGGCGCCTGGCTCGCCTATCTCACCACCTCCCCGCCCCATCGGGTCCCCGGTCACACCTCCCGTTCCCTACCCGGTATCTTCTCTGGTGAAAGGAGGTGAAGCAGATTCGTACCGCACATGTGCCGGACGGGTTAGCAGGCCACCCATTAGATACGGTGATTTTGTGTAAGTATATAAACTTCCCCATAAGCGTTATTAGCGTTCCGCTACCTATATTGCTTAGCCGCCATGTTCCTATTTACCGATGCTTTCTTTTGTTTCTACAAGGAAAGATGTAGATTGATTATTTCCTACTAGCTAATTGTAGTGCTTGTTAGTAGTTGCTCCTCCCAATATGCATTTTATATTACCAAGAGTTTGCCTACGCCATTCAGTATGAGTAGCTGCTAGGAACTGTTATGTCCTGCAGACTAATTCTGTAAGTACATTTAATAAACATGTGTTGTATCCTCAAGATTCAAGAGATTCAAGGAAGTTTATTGTCATGTGTCCCTGATAGGACAATGACATTCTTGCTTTGCTTCAGCACAACAGAATAAGGTAGGTATAAATAAATACAGAACAGATCAGTGTGTCCATATACCATTGAATATATATATATACACACATAAATAAACAGATAAAGTGCAATGGGCTATTAATGTTCAGAGTTTTGTTTGAGTTGAGTTTAATAGCCTGATGGCTGTGGGGAAGTAGTTATTCCTGAACCTGGATGTTGCAGATTTCAGGCTCCTGTACCTTCTACCTGAAGGCAGCGGGGAGATGAGTGTGTGCCCAGGATTGTGTGGATCCTTGATGATGCTGCCAGCCTTTTTGAGGCAGCGACTGCGATAGATCCCCTCGATGGAAGGGAGGTCAGAGCCGATGATGGATTGGGCAGTGTTTACAACTTTTTGCAGTCTTTTCCGCTCCTGGGCGCTCAAGTTGCCGAACCAAGCCACGATGCAACCGGTCAGCATGCTCTCTACTGTGCACCTGTAGAAGTTAGAGACAGTCCTCCTTGACAAACCGACTCTCTGTAATCTTCTCAGGTAGGAGAGGCGCTGATGTACTTTCTTTATAATTGCATCAGTGTTCTCGGACCAGGAGAGATCTTCAGAGATATGCACGCCCAGGAATTTGAAGCACTTGACCCTCTCCACCATCGACCTGTTGATATAAACGGGACTGTGGGTCCCCATCCTACCCCTTCCAAAGTCAACAATCAGTTCCTTGGTTTTGCTGGTGTTGAGAGCCAGGTTATTGTGCTGGCATCATTTGGTCAAACGGTCGATCTCACTTCTATACTCTGACTCATCTCCATCAGTGATACGTCCCACAACAGTGGTGTTGTCAGCGAACTTGATGATGGAGTTCACACTATGACCGGCTACACAGTCATGAGTATAGAGTGAGTACAGCAGGGGGCTGAGCACGCAGCCTTGAGGTGCTCCCGTGCTGATTGTTATCGAGGCTGACACATTTCCACCAATACGGACTGACTGTGGTCTGTGAATGAGGAAGTCAAGGATCCAATTGCAGAGGGATGCGCAGAGACCCAGTTCTGAGAGTTTGGTAACCAGCTTGGAGGGGATGATTGTATTAAATGCCGAGCTGCAGTCAATGAATAACAGCCTGACATATGAGTTTTTGTTGTCCAAGTGGTCCAGAGCGGAATGGAGATCCAGCGAGATCGCATCCACCGTTGATCTGTTGTGGCGGTAAGCGAACTGCAGTGGGTCCAGGTTTTTGTCGAGGTATGAGTTGATTTGCGCCATGATCAACCTCGCAAAGCACTTCATCACCACCGACGTTAGTGCCACTGGTCGATAGTCATTGAGGCACGTCACCTTGCTCTTGTGTTTGACTCGACTCATTACAATGCCGGTCTTGATATTGTGGTCAGTCGGATATTTTTGTCACTGGTTCCTTAGGTAACACATGGCGGATGCAAACCTACTATATTTGGCAAAGTTATATTGTAAAAAGAATTGATGGACAAAATTAATAAAAATAATAACTGTTTACATTAGTTGTGCAAGGATAATTTCACAATTATAAAACTGTTATCTGTGAGGTTATTTTTCCAATATATTAATCTGCTTTAACACATGAACTGAAAGTTCAAAAAGAAAAGTTAAAGGAAGATTAATTTCCCTGAAGCAATCATGTCAGTGGCTCTTTAAAAAAAAAAAAGGCTTGTGGCACTGTCAAAGTATGATTCCATTTATGGCCTGGAAATAATTTGAAAATACAACCCAAACATTGGTAGCAGATTCAGTGTATCTTGTGATTTGCTGCTAAAAACATTCCAGCGCCCATTCTTTGAATAAACTTAGCCTTATATCAAAATCATCTAAATCCTCTTGCAATCTTGTTATCTTCACAAAAGACGTTTCAATTAAAATACATGCCTCTTCATTATATGTATCGCAAATTAAGAAAAATATTACTTCTGATTTAAAATTCTTATACCCTTAAAATTGTCCCTGATTTAAAAAGAGCCCAAAAAGGATCTGTACACATGCAGCTTGATAAAGAACCACTTTATAATATTGAGACCCTGTTTACTGGACCAATTTAGAATATTTAGGTTGGTGGTGATTGGAAATGTGGTAAACTCTTAGTCAAAGACTTTACTTTCAAAGAATGATCAATCATTAGCTACAGCAAAATATAGATCAGATGGAAAGTTGTGTTGAACCTAGGGAGATGGAAATTAAACTTGATAAGAATGACGTGATGTATTTTTGGAAGTCTAATAGGAGTAAAACAAATGTAGTAAGTAGCAGGGCACTAAGAAATGTTGATGAACAAATAACCTTGTAATGTAAGTCCATAGTTCTCTGAAACAGGTGGATAGGTTGAAGAAGAAGATATGTGGCATGCTTACCTTGTGAGAAGAAGGGTCTCGACCCAAAACATCACCCATTCCTCCTCTCCAGAGATGCTGTCTGTCCCGCTGAGTTATTCCAGCATTTTGTGTCTACCTTTGGCATTCTTACCTTCACAGGTTGGGAACATAATAGAGGCTATGTTGCAATTTTTCAAACCACCAGTTAGCTGCACCTATCACTATCACCCTAATTCTGCTCCAATCACTTCTGAACTTATGAACCAACATCTTATATAACTGCAACATGACCTCCCAATTTTTATACTCAATATTCGGATGATGGCCAAAGTGCCCAAACCTTTTTGACCACCCCATCTATCTGTGACGCCACCTTCAAGGAACTATGTATCCGTACACCTAGATCCCTCTACTCTACAACACTACCCAGACCCTACTATTCACTGGGTAGGTCTTGCTTATGTTAGACTTTCCAAAATGCAACACCTCACATCCTCCTGTACTGGTCATGTTGTAGTCTACAAGATGCTGATGAGGCCACATTTAGAGTCTTGTTCAGTTTTAGGTACCATGCTAAACGGAAGATGTTGTCAAGTTGGGCAGGCTAGGAC
This sequence comes from Malacoraja senta, assembly GCA_038087875.1. NCBI lineage: Eukaryota > Metazoa > Chordata > Chondrichthyes > Rajiformes > Rajidae > Malacoraja > Malacoraja senta. The sequence goes on from CM075982.1 coordinate 73,391,506, forward strand.
ATTATTCCTTGGAGCACAGGAGGATGAGGGGTGATCTTATAGAGGTGTATAAAGTCATGATGGGAAAAGCTAGGGTGAATGCACTGAGTCTTTCACCAAGGGTAGGGGAATCAAAAACCAGAAGACTTAGGTTTAAGGTGATAGAGAAAAGATTTAATAGGAATCTGAGGGGCAACGTTTCCACACAGGGTTGTGGATATGTGGAACGAACTGCCGGAGGAGGTAGTTGAGGCAGGTACTATAACAGCATTTAAAAAACATTTGGACAGGTACCTGGATAGGAAAGGTTTAGAGTGTTATAGTCCAAACGTGGGCAGGTGGGACCAGTGTAGATGGGGCATGTTGGTCGGCATGGGCAAGTTGGGCCGAAAGGCCTGTTTCCACACTCTTGACTCTATGACACTGGGAGTCTGAGCATTTTTTTTGCGCTAATTTGTTTAAAAAATGTTATTAATTATTTTTGTTACGATCCAAATTGGTCAATTGCGTAGGAAATACAAAAAAAAGCAATAATTAGCGGAGCGGCCCTGTTGGGAGAGGGGCTGTATGGTAAAGTGTGAGGGTAAGGTGAGGAGACGAGGTGAGGGGAGGAGGATGAGGTGAGGCGGATGCAAGGCGGCTGAGGCGAGGACGGTGAGGCTGAGAGGGAGAGGAGGAGGGGGGGGGAGGGGGGGGGGAGGGGGAGGGGAGGAGGGTAAGGGGAGGGGGGGGGGTGAGAGGAGGAGGTTGAGGGGATGTGAGGAGGGTGAGACTGAGGCAGGGAGACCATCAGAGGCGGATCGGAGGATAAATTCAATCTGCACTTTTGTACGAGTCTCATTATTTTATTATAGAGTCACACAGAACGGAAACAAGCCCTTCGGCCCAACGTGCCCATGCTGACCAACATGTCCTATCTACACTAGTCCCACCTGCCTATGTTTGGCCAATATCACTCTAAACCTTTCCTATCCATGTGCCTGTCTAAATATTTCTTAAATGTTGTGATAGTCCCAGCCTCAACTACCTCCTCTGGCAGCTTGTTCCATTCACCCACAACCCTCTGTGTGAAAACGTTATTCTTGGTTTAGTTGCAGTGGTGATGGCAGGTAGGTTGCACAGTATTGTGCAATGACAATAAACGTATTTATTCATTCATTCATTCATTCATTCATTGGTACAATGCTCCTCCTGCCAGATGTGGGAAGTCAGGAAATTGCTGGTAACCCTGATGACCTGATAAACCCTGATAAATGTGACTTGACTTGACCACACCTGTGGGAGGTGTGTCCAGGTGCAGCTCCTTATAGACTGCATTAGGGAACTGGAGCAGCAGCTGATTGACCTCAAGACCATCCAGGAGACTGAGAGCTTCCTGGACATGACCTCCAGTAAGGTTGTCCCACCGAAGGTCCAGGAAGAGAGAAGGTTGGTGACCACGAGGAAGGGAATTAAATATGGAGTACAGTTGAGCCCAGTGACTGAACCTCTACAAAACAGGTGCACATGGAGTGCAGGTGAGCCCAGTGGACGACACATCTAGGTTGAGCAGCAGTGGCAGGCGGGGCTGTGACTCCAACCCTGGCACTGAGGCTCAGCAGGGAAGGGCGACGTCAGGGAGAGCCATAGAGGTGGGTGACTATAGTTGGGGGTTGCGGACACGAGATTTTGCAGCAGCAGTCAAGACTCCAGGGTGGTGCACTGTCTCCCTGGTGCCAGGGCCGAGGACAATAGACCATAGGTGCAGGAGTAGGCCATTCGGCCCTTCGAGCCAGCACCGCCATTCAATGTGATCATGGCTGATCATCCCCAATTAGTACCCCGTTCCTGCCTTCTCCCCATATCCCTTGACTCCGCTATCTTTAAGAGCCCTATATAGCTCTCCCTTGAAAGTATCCAGAGAACCGGCCTCCACTGCCCTCTGAGGCAGAGAAATCCACAGACTCACAACTCTCTGTGAGAAAAAGTGTTTCCTCGTCTCCGTTCTAAATGGCTTACCCCTTATTCTTAAACTGTGGCCCCTGGTTCTGGACTCCCTCAACATCGGGAACATGTTTCCTGCCTCTAGCGTGTCCAAACCCTTAATAATCTTATATGTTTCAATTAGATTCCCTCTCATCCTTCTAAACTCCAGAGTATACAATCCCAACTCGACATCTCGGTGCGGCTGCATGACATCCTCAAGGGAAAGGGGGAGCTGTCAGAAGTCGTGCATGTTGGCACAAATGATATAGGTAAGAAAAGGCAAAGGTTCTGCAATATGAGTTTAGGGTGCCAGGTAAAAGGCTGAAGCTCAGGACCTCCATGGTTGTGACCACGGGATTACTTCCAGTGCCACATGCTAGTGAGGGTAAGAACAGGAAGATTGGGGAGACGTATGTGTGGCTGAGGAGTTGGTGCAGGAGGCAAGGGTTTAGTTTTTTAGACCATTAGGGGCTTCTGGGGCAGGGGTGACCTGTACAAGAGGGATATAGGTGGCACCTGAACTGGAGGCAGACCAATTCCCTGGCAGGCAGGTTCGCTAATGCTACACGGGTGGTTTTGAACTAGATTGCCTGAAGGGGGGTGGGATCTTATACAGGACAGAGGCAGGTGAGAGGTTAGAAGTTGGAATGGAGGGTGATGAGGGAAAGCTTAGTGGACAGAATAGGCAGGAGAAAGGCAGGGAGCGAGGAAGGAATGTGTAAGGCAGAACTGCAGGTGCTTGTTAAACCGTAGACAGACACAAAAAGCTGGAGTAACTCAGCGGGTCAGGCAGCATTTCTGGAGAAAAGGAATAGGTGACGTTTTAGGTTGAGACCTAAGAAAGGAATGTTGGTTTAAATTGCACTTATTTTAATGCAAGAAGCTTGACGAAGAAGGCAGATGAACTTAGGATATGAATAGGTATGGGCGACTGTGACATTGTAGCCATTCCAGAAACCTGGTTAAGAGAGGGGCAGGACTGGCAGCTCAATGTTTCAGGGTTCAGCTGCTTCAGGATAGACAGAGATGAGGGTAAAAGAGGAGGGGGGGGGTTGCGTTATTGGTTAAGGAGGATATCAGGGCAGTGGTCAGAGGTGACATTACGAACAGTTTGTCTAGTGAGGCTATATGGGTGGAGCTGAGGAACAAGAAAAGGATGATGGCGGGTGTCAGAGGTTATGGGGAAAAGGCAGGAGAATGGGGTGAGCAGGAAGAGATAGATAAGCCATGATTGAATGGCGGAGTAGACTTGATGAGCCGAATGGTCTAATTCTGCTCCTATCCCATATGACCTTGTTGGGGTGTACTACAGGCCCACAAATAGTCAACGGGAATTAGAGCAAATATGCCAGGAGATTACAGGCGGCTGCAGATTTAATATGGTTGTCACAGTCAGGGATTTTAACTTTCCCAATATTTTCTGGGAATATCACAGTGCGAAAAGTTTAGATGGGGTGGAAATTGTCAAATGTCTTCAGGAGAGTTTCCTCCAGCAACATGTCGAGAGCCTCACACGGGAGAGGGTAATGCTTGAGCTAGTCTTGGGGAATTGGGTGGGGCAAGTGGATGAAGTGTTCGTCAATCAGCCTTTTGGGACCTCTGTTCGATTAAGTTTAAGATAGTTGTGGATAGAGACAGAGTGGGCCCACAAGTTAAATTCTAAATTGGGGCAAGGCCAACTTTGTGGGTATGAGACAGGAACTCACTCAAGTTGACTGGAGCAGGTTGTTTGATGGAAAAGGAACGTCAGGAAAGTGGGATGTTTTTAAACATGTGCTGACAAGAGTCCTTGTTGCAGTGAAGGGCAAGGCAGGCAAACATATGGAAGCCTGGATGACGAGGGAAATTAAGCATCTAGTCAAGAGTAAGAGGGAAGCATGGGGCAGCTATCGGCAGCTGGGATCAATTGTATCCCTGGAGGAGTTTCGGGAACTAAGGAACAAGCTAAGAAAGGAAATCGGAAGGGCAAATAGCATTAAGGAACATCTCTAGAGCTTTTATGTACATAAAGGGAAAAAGGATAACCAGAGAGAGAGTGGGACCCCTCAGGAATTAAAGTTGTCAACTATACGTAGAGCCACAAGAATTGAGCATGGTTCTCAATGGGTATTTGAACTCTGCTTCAGGAGGATGGAGGAACTTGGGGCAGTCAATGGAAGTATCTTGAGAGCAGTCAGTATTACGATCGCAGAGGTGCCGAATGTCCTGATGCATATGAAGGTCAACAAATCTCCCGGGGCTGATCAGATATATCTGAGGACACAGTGGGAAGCTAGAGAGGAACTTGCAAGAGCCCTCACTGAGATTTATGAGTCATTAAATACAGGCGAGATGGGCTGCAGGGAAGAGCCTGGTATATGCAGGCAAGTGAAAGTTACTGGACAGTATTGAGAGGGATAGGATATACATGCATTTAGATGGAAAAGGGCTAATTAGAGATAGTCAGCATTGATTTGTCGGTGGGAGGTCATGTCTCATGACTGATAGCGTTTTTTGAAGATACATCCAAAAAGGTTGATGAGGCCGGAGTTGTAAATGTTCATATGTAGATTTCAGCAAGGCATTTGACAAGGTTCCACATGGTAGGCTGCTCTGGAAGGTTAGATCCCATGCGATCCAATAGATAGATAGATAGATAGATAGAATCTTTATTTGCCACACGACCAGGGTTGGTGGTATTTGGGTTCGGTACATGATGGTACACTGCTTTAGTCACATTAACACTAATAACAACACAGATCATAATAATAAAGTGCATCCATACCACATCACAAATCACAAATCTCACCAACAATACATAGTGCAAAAGAACAAACAAAAACCATAGACAAGACACTGTATACATCAAAGTCAAAAGGTTATTGGAGGGAATTAAGTGTTCTTATTGCTGAGGGGAAGAAACTGTTTTTAAAACGGGTGGATTTTGTAGCAAGTGACCTAATGCGCCTCCCTGAAGGGAGAGACTGGAAAAGGTGGTTTGCTGGATGGGAGGGGTCCGAGATGATCTTTGTTGCCCGTTTTGAGGTACGTTGGAGGTAAATGGAATGGATTGAGGGGAGGGGAGAGTTGATGATCCTAGAGGCCTTGGAGACAATGCAGACTGTGATTGAGGAAGTGATGATGCTTTCAATGATGGATTGATAGAAGCGGACCAGGAGGTGTTTGTGGACTCTGAACTTTTTGAGCTGTCTGAGGAAGTATAGGTGTTGTTGTCCTTTCTTAATGATGTGGTCAGCATTGATGTGCCATTTTAGATTATTGCAGATATAGGTGCCCAGAAACTTAAATAAGTTCGTGGAGGTTATGGGATGGGAGTTGACATGGACCGGGGGTTTGAGGTTTTGTTTGCGTCTGAAATCTATGATGATTTCTAAGGTTTTTGAGGTGTTAAGCTGGAGGTTGTTTTCTGCGCACCATTTGACTGCGCTGTCCACTGTTTGATGGTATTGTGATTCGTTGTTGTCTGAGATGAGGCCAATTATTGTTATGTCGTCTGCATATTTGAAAATGGGCGGTCACAGTGGCGCAGCAGTAGAGTTGCTGCCTTACAGCGAATGCAGCACCGGAGACCCTGGTTCGATCCCGACTGGGTTCGATTGGGTGCTGTCTGTACGGAGTTTGTACGTTCTCCCCGTGACCTGCGTGGCTTTTCTCCGCGATGAATGAATGAATGAATGAATGAATGAATGAATAAGTTTATTGGCCAAGTATTCACATACAAGGAATTTGCATTGGTGCTCCACCCGCAAGTGACAACATGACATACAGTGACAGTTAGGAATGATACATAAAACATTAAACATTAATCTTCGAGATCTTCGGTTTCCTCCCACACTGCAAAGTCGTACAGGTTTGTAGGTTAATTGGCTTGGTAAATGTAAAAATTGTCCCTAGTGTGTGTAGGATAGTGTTAATGTACGGGAATCACTGGTCGGCGCAGACCTGGTGGGCCGAAGGGCCTGTTTCCGTACTGTATCTCTAAACTAAACTAAACTGGACTAAAGATAGCTGAAGGTATAGAAAATTGACTTTGTGGAGGATGCAGAGCTTGATGGTGGAAGGTTGCTTCTCGGACTGGAGGCCTGTGACTAGTGGCGCGTCTCAGGGTTCGGTACTGGGCCCATTGTCGTTTGTCATCTGTACATATCAATCTGTCATCTGTCATATCAATGAAGGTGACACAAAAGTGAGTGGTATTGTAGATAATTAAGATGTTTATCAAAAAGGATCTTGATCTTAGGTGGACTAAGGCATGGTTGATGGAATTTAATACAGATACATTTTAGGTGTTGCATTTTGGGAAGTCTAACATGGGCAGGACCTACACAGTGAATGGTAGGCCTCTGGGGAGTGTTATAGAGCAGAGGGATCTAGGAATACAGGTACATAGTTCTTTGAAAATGGTGTTACAGGTAAATAGGGTAGTCAAAAAGGCTTGTGGCACATTGGCCTTTATCACTCAGTGTATGACGTATATAATTGGGAGGTCATGTTGCAGTTATAAAAGATGGTGAGGTCACATTTAGAGTATTGTGCTCAATTTTGGGCACCATTTATAGGAAATATGTTGTCATGCTAGAAAGGGTGCAGACCATTTATAGGAAATATGTTGTCATGCTAGAAAGGGTGCAGGAAAGATTTACAAGGATGTTTCCAGGACTTGAGCTAAAGGGAGGGGTTGAGCAGGCTAGGACTTTACTCCTTGAAGTGCAGGATGAGGGGTTGTCTTACAGAGGTGTACAAAATCATGAGAGGAATTGATCGTGATGCTGTCTGACCTGCTGAGTTGCTCCAGTTTTTTGCTCCATCTAGAATGTAAATGTAGATGGGTTGGTAAGTAAGTTTGCTGATGACACCAAAATTGGAGGAGTTGCTGACAGTGAGGAAAGCTGGAATGTCAGAGGTTGTGGGGAGACCTGATAGAAGTGTAGAAAGGGAGGCGTAGATAGGGTAGACAGTCAGAACCTTTCCCCCCCCAGAGTGGAAATGTCAAAGACTTGAGGGCATAGCTTTAAGGTAAGAGGGGCAAAGTTTAAAGGGGATGTGCGGGTAAGTTTTTTTATACAGTCGGTGGTGAGGGCTTGTAATGTGTTGCCAGGGGTGTGTGGGGAAGGGGGGTGTGTGGGGAAGGGGGTGTGGAGGAGGGGGGTTCGGGGAAGGGGGTGTGGGGAGGGTGGGTGGGGATGGGGGGGTGGGAGAAGGGGGTGGGGGAGGGAGGTGTGGGGAAGGTGGGGTGAGGGAGGGGGGTGGGGAAGGGGGGAGGGGGGTGGGGAAGGGGGGGTGGGGAAGGGGGAGTGAGGGGAAAAAAAGACCACCAGGGGTGCCGGGGAGATGGCAGCCCTGCCGGCAGTCTGTTCGTTTTTTCTTTCTTTATAATGTTTTTTAGTGCGTTAAAAGTTTGTTTTGATGTTCTTCGGTATGTTTTATGTGGGGGGAGGGGGGAGGGGGGAGGGGGGAGGGGATCGGGGGAAACTTTTTTTCAAGTTCCTACCTTCCCGGAGATGTGATCAATTTTTGGATCACATTCTCCAGGCTCTGCGGCCTAACATCGCTGGAGCTGGAAGCCTTCTTGGACTGTCGTGAGCCCCACCACGGGGCACGGACTTAACATCGGAGCGGATCCCTTGCCTGGGATCGCTCCCACCGCGACCACAGTGGACTTACCATTAAGGGCTCGCAGTCTCGGGAGAGGCTAGTCGGGAGCTCCAATGCTGCGGAAGGCTCAACCAACCCCGACCCGAGGTTCGATCGCCCGGCGTGGGGGAGCTGACATTCCCCTGAATCAGGAGCTGAACGCCTTGATGCGGAGGGCCCGAATGCCGCCGGCTACGGGAGTCAAGATCATCCCGTCAACGGTGGGCTCGAGGCCCCCGACCGAGGAAGAACAAAAGGAAGAACTTGAACTTTATTTCGCCTTTCATCACAGTGAGGAATGTGTAGGAGTCACTGTGGTGGATGTTCATGTTAAAATGTGTTGTTGAGTGATTTGTTGCTTTTAATTGTATGACTGACCTGGCCAATGAAATTCCTCGTATGTTGCAAAACATACTTGGCGAATAAAGTGTGATTCTGATTCTGATTCTGATTCTGATTCTGATTCTGAAGGGGGGTGTGGGAAGGGGGGGCGGGTGCCAGGGGTGGCGGATACAATAGTGCCATTTAAGAGACTTTTAGATAGGCAGATGGCAGTGTAAGGAATGGAAGGATATGGATCATGTACAGGCAGATTTGGCAAGATGTTTGGCACGGACATCGTGGGCTAAAGGGCCCATTCCTGTGCTGTACTGTTCTGTGTTCTATACTGTACACCTTCTTTATGACTCTATCTACTTGTTTTGTCCGAATTGTAGATGTAGCCCAGTCCATTGCACAGACCAGACTCCACTATAGGTAGACAAAAATGCTGGCAAAACTCAACAGATTCGGAATGGGAGGGGGAGTTGAAGTGGTGAGCAACCGGGAGATCAGGTTGGTTTTGATCTCCCCGTTGCTCAGCACTTCAACTCCCCCTCCCATTCCGAACCTGACCTTTCTGTTCTGGGCCTCCTCCATGCCCAGAGTGAGTCCCACTGCAAATTGGAGGAGCACCTCATATTTCGCTTGGGAAGTTTACACCCCAGCGGCATGAACTATGACTTCTCCAATTTCAGGTAGTCCTTGCTTTCTCCCTCCTTCCCCTCCTCTTCCCAGCTCTCCCACAGCCCACTGTCTCCACCTCTTCCTTTCTTCTTCCCTCCCCCCCCATCCCCACATCAGTCTGAAGAAGGGTCTCGACCCAAAACCTCACCTCGCTCCACCTTCACTCCATAGATGCTGCCTCGCCCGCTGAGTTTTTCCAGCATTTTTGTCTACCTTCGATTTTTCCAACATCTTAAACAGAGACTCCCCACCATTGACTAAATCTACACTACACGCTAACTGGGAAAAGCAGCCTACATAATCAGAGACGTCCCATTAACGGAGTCACACACAGCACGGAAACAGGCACTTCAGCCCAACTTGCCCACACCGACCAACATTAGTCCCAATTGCCTGTGATTTGGCCCATATTCCTCTAACCTTATCCTATCCATGCACCTTTTAGTGTTAGTTTTGGTTTAGAGATACAGTGTGGAAACAGCCCCTGTGCCCACCGATTCAGCGATCACCCCGGACAATAGCACAATCTTACGCACCAGTGAACTATTTACAGAAGCCAATGAACCTACAAATCCGCACATGTGAGAGGAAACTAGAATATCCACGTGGTCACAGAAAGAACATATAAACTCCGTATAGACAGCAACCGTAGTCAAGATTGAACCGGGGTCTCTGGCGCTTTAAGGCATCAACTCTACTGCTACGCCATCGTGCCGCCCTATATGTATCTGTCCAAATGTTTTTGAATTTAATCTTTTTATTTGAATTTCACGGCAATTTACATACATACAATAATAACAGACAGTAATAATCAAGGCATAATTGTACAACAGTATGTAAGCGATCCTCAAAACCCTTACCCACCTTCAACCCACCCAAGTCAGGTCGGAGCCAAACGGGGACAAACAACACTCACATACGTACACATCCACACACAAATGGTAGAATAGACGAAACAAAATGTGCTATATAAAAATAAAAATAGAAAGAATAAAAAATAAAAATATATATATACATATATATACATATATATATACATATATATCTAAATAAACAATTGTAGGGAGGGGGGGATTAAGGGGAAAGCAGCTGCTGTAGAACAAAACGATGATGGAGAACACTCGGTCCTCTTCCGAGTCCGGGGACAAGGTAAGAGAGTTAACCAGTTCAAAGAAAGGGTTCCATGTATCTAGGAATGTCTTGGTAGAGCCTTTGAGAGAGAACCTAAGTTTTTCAAGTTTCAGATTGTAAATCACCTCCTTAATCCAACGGGCGTGTGTCGGGGGACAGGTAAGCCTCCAACTAAGCAAGATCAGTCTCTGGGCTAACAAGGTTGTAAAAGCTAGGACCCGTTTCACCGCAACAGAGAGGTTAGTATTGGGAGGGGTACCGAAAATAGCTGACATTGGATTTGGAAGAATAGTCTGGTCGTAAGCTCTGCTTATCAATTCAAAAGCACTCCTCCAAAAGGCTGCTAGCTTAGGGCAAGACCAAAACATGTGGCTATGGTTGGCAGGAGATTGACTACATCTGTTACAGGTGTCATTAACAGCTGGGTACATTCTAGCTAATCTTGCATTTGTGTAGTGGACTTTGTAAAGGACTTTGCATTGGATTAGGCCATGACGAGCGCATATGGAAGAAGAGTGGATCAAATCCAAGGCAGAGTCCCATTGCTGGTCTGTTAATTTCGTATTCAGCTCTCCCTCCCACGCAGCTTTTAATGAGGTATGAGGTTTCAATAAAACCGACCCTAGCAAATTATACAAAATAGAGATGCATTTCTTCCGATTGGGGTCTAAAGCTAAGATGATATCAGTCAGGGTTTCAGGAGGGCGATTTGGGAAGTAGGGAAATGTCTTCTTCACAAAATCCCTAATCTGGAAAAACCGAAAAAGGTGGGAGTTTGGGAGGTTGTAGTTAGACCAGAGCTCCGTGAAAGATGAGAAGATACCATCCTTATATAGGTTTTTAATACTACTGATGCCATTACTATGCCAGATTTTAAATGCGTGGTCTATACTTGAAGGTTTAAAAATGTGATTTTTAAGCAGTGGGGTCAAGATGGAAGGACCCTGTAAACCGAGGTTTTTCCTAAATTGACTCCATATCTTGAGCGAAAGGGACACAATTGGGCCTGCACCCACAGATGTTATAGAAAGGGGGAGTTGGGAGCATAGGACAGACCGCAATGGGAGACGTGAGCTCGCCTTTTACATGTATACCCAGATCGGTGGGTGGTCGCAATCATCATTCATCCAATACAGGAGTTTTTGCAAGTTAGCTGCCCAATAGTATCGCCTAAAATCAGGGAGGGCCAAACCGCCATCACTCTTAGGCGACTGCAGTATCGCCTTTCGGATTCTGACCGGTTTGCTACCTCATAAGAATTTAGATATTTTCTAATTTGTCAAAAAAAGATTTGGTGATAAGTATGGGGACATGCTGGAAAAGATACAGGAATTTGGGTAGGACAACCATCTTAACCAGATTTATCCGGCCCACGAGGGATAGCGGTAAGACTGACCAGCGATCAAAATCTTTTTCGGCTTTCTCAACCAGAGGCAAAAAGTTTGTGCGGAACATATCAGATAAGGGTATTGTGATAAAAACGCCGAGATAGCGAAACCCATCCTCTGCCCATTTGAATGAGGTTGAAGAGCGAGGGAGCTGCTTAGCCGGTAAGTTAATCGGTAATAGCTCACTCTTTTGGTAGTTAAGTTTATAACCAGAATATGCACCAAACCGTTCTAAAATATTCATAATCACAGGGAGAGAACTGACTGGGTTCGAGCAGGTCATCCGCATACAATGAGACTTTATGAGTTGTGTCAAACCGTGTAATACCTTTAAAGCCCTTCTCTGCGCGTAACCAGACCGCCAGGGGTTCTATCGCGACATTAAACAAGAGTGGTGATAACGGGCAACCCTGTCTGGTACCTCTCTGAAGTGTGAAGTGGGGCGACAGTATGTCGTTTGTTTGTACTGAGGCCACCGGGGACGAATATAATAGGCTCACCCAGAGAATAAAACTGTTACCGAGGCCAAACCTATCCATCGCTTCATATAGGTACCTCCACTCGACCCTGTCGAAGGCCTTTTCGGCATCGAGGGAGACCACCATCTCCGGGGTCTCATTACTCGAAGAGTGAATGATGTTAAGGAGATGCCTAGTATTATGGGAAGACTGTCGGCCAGGTATAAACCCTGTTTGATCCAACGAGATAATAGAGGGCATCACTCGTTGAAGACGAAGCGCAAGGGCTTTAGAAAGGATTTTGAGGTCCACATTCAGGAGTGAGATTGGTCTATAGCTACTACAAAGCAGGGGATCTTTCTCCTTTTTAAGAATTAGGGAGATGGTAGCCTACGATGTAAAAACGCTTCATTGTACATAGCACAATCTTACGCACCAGTGAACTATTTACAGAAGCCAATGAACCTACAAATCTGCACACGTGAGAGGAAACTAGAATATCCACGTGGTCACAGAAAGAACATATAAACTCCATATAGACAGCAACCGTAGTCAAGATTGAACCGGGGTCTCTGGCGCTTTAAGGCATCAACTCTACTGCTACGCCATCGTGCCGCCCTCTATGTATCTGTCCAAATGTTTTTTAAATGTGTTCTATGTATGTATGGTGGAATAAGTTTAGCAAGACCGCCAGGGAGGGTCTGGTGGGTGAACTGGAGAGTTGCTGTGGCTATGAGCTAGCACGGACGCGATGGGCCGAACAAACTCCTGTGCTGCTCCATCCAACGACCCTACAATACAGACGATTCCGAGACTGAGGCAGATTAGTTAATTGTCAGACACTTTGTCAATCATTTATATATCAATGATTTAGATGAGAAGATTGAATCCTTTGTGGCCTCGTTTGTAGATGATATGAAGATAGGTTGAGGGGCAGGTAGTGTCGAGAAAGCAGGGAATCTGCAGAAGGATTTGCTTTGCTAATGCTACACGGGTGGGTTTAAACTAGATTGGCAGGGGGGTGGGATCTCGTACAGGGCAGAGGCACGTGAGAGGCTAGAAGTTGGTATGGAGGGTGGTGTGGGAAAGGTTAGTGGACAGAATAGGCAGAAGAAAGGCAGAGAGCAAGGAAGGAGGGTTGGTTTAAGCTGCACGTATTTTAATACAAGGGGCCTGATGGGTAAGGCAGATGAGCTGAGGGCATGGATAGGTACGAGTGACTGGGACGTTGTACCCATGACTGAAACCTGGTTAAGGGAGGGGCAGGACTGGCAGCTCAATGTTCCCGGGGTACAGGAGCTTCAGGACAGACAGGGGTGAGGGAAAAAGAGGAGGGGGGTTGCATTGTTGGTTAAGGAGGATGTCACGGCTTTGTGCAGAGGTGACATTATGGACGGTTCGTCTAGTGAAGCTATATGGGTGGAGCTGAGGAACAAGAAAGGGATGATCACCTTGTTGGGGGTGTACTACAGTCCCCCAAATAGTCAATGGGAATAAGAAGAACAAATGTGCCAGGAGATTGCAGGCGGCAGCAGGTCAAATAAGGTGGTTGTAGGGGATTTCAACTTTCCCAATATAGACTGGGAAAATCATAGATATATCCGAGGACATTGCGGGAAACTAGAGAGGAAATTGCGGGAACCCTGGTTAAAATTTACGGGTCGTTCTTAAATACAGGAGAGGTGCCAGTGGAGTCAAGGGATATGGGGAGAAGGCAGGCACGGGTTATTGATATGGGACGATCAGCCATGATCACAATGAATGGCGGTGCTGGCTCGAAGGGCCGAATGGCCTCCTCCTGCACCTATTTTCTATGTTTTTCTATGTGCCGGAAGACTGGAGGGTGGCAAATGTTGTGCCTCTTTTCAAGAAGGGCTGCAGGGAAAATGCTGGGAACTATAGGCTGGTGAGCTTAACATCTGTAGTTGGAAAGTTACTAGAAAGTATTCTGAGGGATAGGTTATATAGGCATTTGGATGGGCAAGGGCTGATTAGGGACAGTCAGCATGGTTGTGTACGTGGGAGGTCGTGTCTCATAAATCTGATTGATTTTTTTGAAGAAGTGACCAAAAAGGTTGATGAGGGCAGAGCTGTAGATGTTGTGTACATGGATTTCAGTAAAGGGCCTGTCCTACTTGCGCGTCCTTGGCTCGCAAATTACGTGACCTCGTGGTTGCTTGAGGCCTACGGGCACCGTATGGCCGCGCGGGGCCGGTCCCACTTAGAAGCGCGGAGGGGTATGGAGTTGTGCGGGGCCGGTCCCGACATCGCGCGGGGCTCCGAAATTCTTGCAGTGAACTAAATCTTCGTGCGCCAACGGCCTGTCCGGAACTGACGGCCAAAGTGGGACAGGCCCAAGAACCTGGCGCGATGCAACGTCTCACCTTCTACAGCAGCAGAAGCAGGCAAACGATCGCCGAACTCGGCCTGGGGCTCACGGCCGTTGCGGTCCGGATCCGCCCCCACTTCTACTCCCAGAGCGGGGCCAAGAAAATTGAAGATAGACACAAAATGCAGGAGTAACTCAGCGGGACCGGCAGCATCTCTGGAGAGAAGCAATGGGTGACGTTTCAGGTCAAGACCCTTCTTTTCAGACTGAAGAAGAGTCTCGACACGAAACGTCACCCATTGCTTTTCTCCAGAGATGCTGCTGGTCCCGCTGATTTACTCCAGCTTTGTGTCCATCTTCAAATGATGTCACGCAATCCAGACGGCTGTGCGTATGCATGTAATCGCACCCGACCTTCACGGGATCGTCGCGGCTCAACGCGACCATAATTTGCGTGCCAAGGACATGTAAGTGGGACAGGCCCTTAAGGCGTTTGACAAGGTTGCACATGGTATGCTGCTCTGGAAGGTTTGATCGCATGTGATCCAAGGAGAGATAGCTGAATGGATAGCAAATTGGCTCATTGGAAGGAAGCAGAGGGTGATGGTGGAAGGTTGCTTCACAGACTGGAAGCCTGTGACTAGTGGTGTGCCTCAGGATTCGGTGCTGGGCCCGTTACTGTTTGTCATCTCTATCAATGATTTGGATGAGAACATACAGGGCAAGATTAGCAAGTTTGCTGATGATACAAAAGTGAGTGGTTTTGCAGATAGTGAAAATGGTTGTGAACGATTGCAGCAGGATCTGGATCGATTGGCCAGGTGGGCGGAGGAATGGTTGATGGAATTTATACAGAGAAGTGTGAAGTGTTGCATTTTGGGACATCAAACAAGGGCAGGACCTACACCGTGAATGGTAGGCCTCTGGGTAATGTTGTAGAACAGAGGGATCAAGGAGTACAGGTGCATGGTTATTGAAGGTTGAGTCGCAGGTGGATAAGGTGGTCAAAAAGGCTTTTGGCACTTTGGCCTTCATCAGTCAGATTACTGAGTATAGAAGTTGGGAGGTCATGTTGCAGTTGTATAAGGCGTTGGTGAGATCGCATTTAGAATATTGTGTTCAGTTCTGGACACCATGTTATAGGGAAGATATTGTCAAGCTTGAAAGGGTTCTGAAAAGATTTACGAGGAAGTTGCCAAGACTAGAGGGTGTGAGCAATATGGAGAGGTTGAGCAGGCTGGTTCTCTATTCCATGGAGCGCAGGAGGATGAGGGGTGATCTTATAGAGTTGTATAAAATCATGAGAGGAATAGATCGGGTTGATGCACAGAGTCTTTTACCCAGAGTAGGGGAATCGATGACCAGAGGACATAGGTTCAAGGCGATGGGGAAAAGATTTAATAGGAATCCAAGGGGTAACTTTCTCACATAAAGGGTGGTGGGTGTATGGAACAAGCTGCCAGAAGAGGTAGTTGAGGCTGGGATTATCCCATTGTTTAAGAAACAGACAGGTACATGGATAGGACAGGTTTGGAGGGAAATGGACCAAGCAGAGGCAAGTGCGACTAGTGTGGCTGGGACATTGTTGTGTGGGCAAGTTGGGCCGCAGGGCCTGTTTCCACACTGTATCTCTCCATGACTATGACTATGGCTTGGACTGGTGGGAGAGTGCGCAGAGAAGTGGCAGATGGAGTACAGTGTAGCAAAGTGTTGAGTCATGCATTTTGGTAGTGGGAATAAAGTTCGAAATGAGGAGAGGATTCAGAAATCAGAGGAACATGGATTGCTGGTTCAGGATACACAAAAAGTTAATTTGCAAGTTGAATTGTTGGTAAGGAGGGCAAACACAATGTTAGCATTTATTTCAAGAGGACTAGAATACAAAAAAACAGGTAAGTAATGCTGAGGCTTAATACTGATCAGATCGCATTTGGACTATTGTGAGCAGTTTTGGGCCCAATACCTGAGGAAGGATGTACTGGTGTTGGAGAGGGTCCAGAGGAGGTTTACAAGAATGATCCCAGGAATGATTGGGTTAACATATGAGGAGCATTTGACGGCACTGGGCCTGTACTCGCTGGAGTTTAGATGAGGGGGGATCTCCTTGAAACTTTCCGAATAATGAAAGGCCTGGATAGTGGATGTGGAGAGAATGTTTCCACTTGTGGGAGAGTGTAGGACCAGAGGCCACAGCCTCAGAATAAAAGGATGTTCCTTAGGGAACGAGATGAGGAGGAATTTATTTTGTCAGAGGATGGTAAATCTGTGGAATTCATTGCCACAGAACACTCTGGAGGCCAAATCAATGGATATTTTTAAGGCAGAGATTGATAGATTCTTGATTAGTAAGAGTGTCAGAGATGGGGAGAAGGCAGGAGAATGGGGTTATGAGGGAAAGATAAATCAGCCATGATTGAATGGCGGAGTAGACTTGATGGGTCGAATGGCCTAATTCTGTTCCTATCACATAAACATATGAACACAGCAGGGTGCAATGAAGTTCCTTGTTTGCACAATGCTCATTCACATGAAGGTATTTTTAAAGCAGAGATTGACAGGTTCATGATTAGTAAGGTGTCAAAGATTATGGGAGAAGGCAGGAGAATGGGACTGAGAGGGAAAGATTAGGTATGTTTGAATGGTGTAGACTCGATGGGCTGAATGGTCTAATTCTCCTATGATTTATCAACATGAACTCACAGCGTAAACAGTGCACAATGTGATAATGGATACATTACTGGGCCCAGCAGAAGAGTTGCAATAGAGGACAATAGATACAGTGAATGAGTCTTTTGCCTAGAGTAGGGGAATCGAGAAGCAGAGGACATGGGTTTAAGCTGAGGGGGTTGGGGGGGAAGGTTTAATAGGAACCCGATGTGGAACTTTTTTACACAAGGGTGGTGGGTGAATGGAACAAGCTGCTGGAGGAGGTAGTTGAGGCAGGAAACTAATGCAATGTTTAAGAAACATTTAGACAGGTACATGGATAGGACAGGTTGAGAGGGATATGGGGGATAGGGCCTGTTTTCCTGCTGTATGACTCTACGATCCAGAAGAAGTTTAGAGATTATGTGATGCTGAGGCTTTTATCAGGCCACATTTGGTGTATTGTTAGGAGTTCTGGGCCCCATATCTGAGGAGGGATGTGTTGGAATTGGAGAAGGTCTAGAGGAGGTTTACAAGAATGATCACGGGATGATTGGGTTAATGTATGAGGAGTGTTTGCAGGCTCTGGGCCTGTACTCGCTGGAGATTAGATGGATTAGAGCAGTGGATCTCATTGAAACCTACAGAATAATGAAATATCCTGGATAGAGTGGAGAACCTGTCAATTTAAACAGGAGAAGGAAATAAGATGCATTTACAGAGCAACCGAACATGATGTTCTCACAAGCAGGTCTAGACATTTTCTAAGAAGGAATCTAATGATTTTGTTGCCACATCTTTATAGGATTTGACGGCCATGACAGGATGTTTGGAGAGGATGTTTTTGTTGGATCTTTTGTAGGCATGAAATTGTAAGATTGTAAGATTAAACGAGAACTTACCAGTTTGAAGTTTGATCTTTATTTTATGAGGAGTTACGATGAGCGATTACGTGAAGAACCCCGCCAGTCCGCATGCGCGTCAATCTTCAAAGCAGCGGTGTGAAATCACAGATAACAGTAGTTGAAGTAACATAGTAAGACTTAGAGAGACTAGAACTACCGAGTGATCTTTATGAGAAAGGGTTGGGAGCAGTGGGCACGTAATCGCTCGTCTGCAATATAACTGAAATTTTACTGACCAAACTACTGGAGAAATGCTGAATACTGTTTGTCCATCATTGTGACTTTGGTGGCTTCAGCTGGTAATAGCATAGGTGTGTTAACAATGACCTACATGGCACTTGAGAGGTTGCCACTTTGCACGATGTCAGTTCTCCCACTTGCACAGCTGAATCACAGCTACTATATTGCCAATTACTCTTGATGAATAGAAGGCTGCTTTATAACAACAAGGCTGTTACAGGATTCTATTAATTCCAATCTCTTGCTCCAGGGCAGAGTCATCAGCTAATTAATAGTTAAAGGTAAATCCCAATGATCAACAAGTCTATTTGGTAACAACTTAAATTTAACTGGACAGAGGAGCCCAATTTCTCAAATATAGTTTGAGGCTGAAATAGTTGATTTTAGCAAAATACAGCGTTAAAATATCATCCAGTCAAGACATAACAAGTGTTTTTGAACTCTGAGTAGTCCACTTTGCAATGCTTTACTGTCATCATACTGTTATTATTGCCTCATCATAGCAATTGCCGCCTCCTGATAATTTCAAATATCTCTGATGATCGCTGTAAATGGGATCATCCTATGAAATCAGTTGTTAATCAGTAACGAAGTTTCCTATTTGGAAATGTTTATACTGCACATGTGAGTTAAACTACATTCTCCATCTTTCATAATGAACAGGTCACGCCTGCCATCATTTCGTGCCTGCCTCGAACGACAACTCTGGCCCGATTTCCGAGCCTGTCTTAAAAGACAATCCTGGCCATAATACTGAGCCTACCTCATAATTCTGAACCTGCCTCTAAAGGCAACTCTGGCCATAATTCTGAGCCTGCCTCGAAAGACAATGGCCATAATTCTGAGCCTGCCTCAAAAGACAATTCCGGCCACAATTCTGAGCCTGCCTCGAAAGACAACTCTGCCCATATTTCCGAGCCTGTCTCGAAGGCAATCCTGGCCAAAATACTGAGCCTGCCTCAAAACGCAATTCTGGCCCCAATTGCAAACCTGCTTGGAATGTTAGCATTGTCCAGTTTTACATGGTTAGATGCCGCTAAGTAGATGACAATGTCTTAACCATTTGTGTATTGTACAACCAAGTGTAAATATTACCAACTTGTAAGTGGTCCACTTACCCCATGTTTCGAAAGTGCCTGCCTACCTATCTGCCTGGTTACCTTAGTTGTAGAGTAGAACTGGTAGGGTGCGTGGAACCTCTGCCCAGCTTTCATGCTGCCACCAGCTTCAGTGAACCGCTTACTGCCGATGAAGACGTGGGGTGCGTTGTCGCCGAAACGATGAAGCTTTGCTCGTCGTTGGTACCTTGATTGGTCCGACAGCTTTTGTTTCGTCCTTCAGGTTTTGCCTGTTGAATAGGTCTTACCTGAATAGAAGATTCGGCGGCTGGCCCCCTGATAGCGCTGTTCACTGCCGGCACGCATGTGCTCCAGTATGTTCCACGGACATACTTTAGAATTTGAAGTCAGTTACATACTGACCACTCGCACTCCCCTCCTCAAAGAATGCGAATCGTAGGCAGCCCTGAAACAGGTGCTGCCGCAGGCCCCTGAAGATACCTGGTCTGATATGGCCCTTCCAACGGACCTATACCAGGATGGAACATTTTTTCACTGATTGTGTTGGGATGGCAAACCTTGCTGCCAGGAATGTGACACGTGCCCTTCATCCCTTGGGGTATGCTCCACGGCTATACCCTCAGACTCGGCGTCAGAATTACACTGACCCGGCATGCTCTCCTCCTCCAAGAGTGAGACTTTAAGCAGCCCTGTCCCAGGTGCTGCTGGCGCGGGCCCTCCCATAGGCCGGCGCTGCCACAGGCTCGGCATCAGAATTATACTGACCCTTCTCCACGCTTACAGAAACTTTACACATATGCATTCAAAGAACAGAAATTACCAGAAACACTAGCGGAGTCGACTATAACACTAATACCTAAAAAGGATAAAGATCTAGAGGACCCCGGGTCATATAGAGCCATTGCATTATTAAATACAGATCAGAAAATATTAGCTAAAACCTTAGCTAGAAGACTAAGTAAACATGTTAGTAATCTAATAAACCCGGATCAAACGGGGTTTATTCCTAGGAGACATTCATTTAATAATTTGAGATGTCTTTTTAACATAATGTATTCATATAAGATAGAAGAGGAAGACTTATCAATTATTTCATTGGATGCAGAAAAAGCATTCGATCAGGTGGAATGGGAATACCTTTTTAAAGTATTAAAAAAATTTCAAATGGGAGATAATTTTATCCTATGGATAAAATTACTATATGATAAGCCAACGGCTAGAATACTGACTAATAACATACTATGCCCGAAATTTCAACTATCCAGGGGCAATAGACAGGGATGTGCTTTATCACCCCTTCTATTTGCCCTGGTGATAGAGTCCTTAGCAGAAAATATAAGAATGCAGCCTAATATTCACGGTTACAATACTAAAAACTCTAATAATAAAATATCATTTTATGCAGATCATGTATTATTATACATTACAAAATCACAAATTAGCATACCAAATTTATTAAATTTAATAGAAGAATTTGGTTCATTTTCAGGATATAGAATAAATTGGAATAAAAGCGAAATAATGATGATAAAACCTCAAGAGTCAACACATCTTTTAAAATACCCTTTTAGAATTACTACAGAAAGATTTAAATATTTGGGTATTCAAATCACTAGAAAATAAAAATCACTATTCAACGCAAATTACCTGCCCTTACTTACTAAATTACAAACGTCGATCCAATTTTGGAAAACACTACCGATGTCCTTAATAGGCAGTATAAATGCCATTAAAATGATTTTCCTTCCACAAATACTGTATTTATTCCAATCAATGCCTACATACATACCTAAAAACTTTAAAAAAAAATTGACACATACATTACA
Organism: Malacoraja senta; assembly: GCA_038087875.1. NCBI lineage: Eukaryota > Metazoa > Chordata > Chondrichthyes > Rajiformes > Rajidae > Malacoraja > Malacoraja senta. The sequence continues at coordinate 73,412,091 of CM075982.1, forward strand.
AATTTCATATGGGACATAAGTAGACATTTATGTAAACCCAAAGAATACGGTGGACTCACACTTCACAATTTTATGTACTACCATTGGGCAGTGAACATTAAAAATATATTGTACTGGTTGGACAGTTCAACGCAACAGGCAGAATGGACAATAATGGAGAAGGAGGATTGCACTCCTTTTAATATAGGAGCGATCCTTTTCTCCCCAATAAAACTGAAGAACACAATATATCAGAGAAACCCGATGATTCACAGCACAATACGAATTTGGAGACAAATAAAATCCTCTCTTAAATTAAGAAACCTTTCGCTTCTCTCACCGATAGCTAACAACCCAGCGTTTAAGCCATCGACTATTGACAAAATGTTTACTCTCTGGGAACGATTAGGACTTAAGACTTGGGAAGATTTGTATGAAGTGGGAAAACTTTTACCATTCCAAGATTTACAGCTTAAATATAATTTGGAAAGTAACCAATATTTTAGATACTTACAAACCCGAGATTATTTGAAAAAACACTCGCAAGATTATCAAAATTTGAAGTTGGACCCTTTAGAGCAAGGCATGAATAGACAGGTAGAATTGGATCACTTAACCGTATTTTATAATACTATTTTAAATATAGATATACCTTTGACAGAAGGTATAAGAAAAGAATGGGAACAAGAATTGTCTATAGAAATTCCCAAGGACAGATGGGAAGATTATTTGTTATATGTACACAAATGTTCGATTAACGTTAGACATACATTGATCCAATTTAAAATTGTACACAGATTATATTACTCAAAAACAAAACTAAATAAAACATTTCCAAATGTCTCTCCCATCTGTGATAAGTGTTTAACTCAAGAGGCAACAATAGCACACTCATTTGTTTCCTGTGCAAAGGACATTTTTGAAAGCTTTTTGAAAATATTTAAATCAAGACTGGACCCAAATACAGAATTGATTATCTTCGGAGCAATGGAAGCCTGTTCTGAACTAACTATATTTCAAAGATGTTTCCTAAACTATGGTTTGATACCGGCAAAAAAACATATTTAATTCTGGAAAAACGCTCCTATCCCAACGTTCAAAATGTGGATCACAAATATGTCGGAAATATTACATCTCGAGGAAATGAGACTCGTTCTAGCAGGAAAACAAGAACAATTCTTAAGAATATGGTCACCTTTCATTGACCTGTTACAAGTGTAATATGGTGCAACACAACCCTGGAAAGTAATTGTTTTAGAACTAGGTGATGGGTGTGAATCGTTATGAATTAGGCAAATCCCTTTCTTTTTGTTTAGCTTTACCTTCTTTGGATTCTTACTTATTTCTTTTCTTTTCTTAAGGCCCTCTTCTCTTTGGGGCCTTTGTTTTTTTCTTTTTTAAATTTTTTTCACACCTTCAAGCACGCAGTTTACCTAACCATTATCATTCATTTAACGCCAACTACTGCAGACTACACTCCACTACTATCCTCATTCTTCTCTTCTTTCTCTTTTCTCTTTTTCTATTACTGGTTAAAGATTTAAAAAAATTATGTTGCATATCATGATTAAGATGTATGTACATTGCTTCTAATAAAAAATTAAAACAAAAAAAAAAGAAAAGAATTATACTGACCCGGCATGCTTTCCTCCTCCAAGAGGGAGACATTAAGTAGCCCTGTCCCAGGCACTGCTGGCGCGGGCTCTCCCATAAACCAGCGCTGACACAACTCCTGCTGTTGGAGTCTATCTAGGTGGAGCATCCTCTCCAATAGGAGCTCCATCCTGGGCAACCGTCCAAATATATTATGCATTACCGGAGGGGAACCCTCCCGGCCCGACTCGTCCGAGTCCATAGGGCTGACCGATTTCTGGTTGGTTTTACCCCATGTCCTGGGGACCACTGCGGTCTGGGAGCCGCTGACCGCACTGTCACCGACTCTGGTGGTGATACCGCCTTCCTCCTGGATTTACCCCTCCACGGGTACCACAGCGGTCTGGAAGCCACTGACCGCATTGTCAGTGACTGGGATCGCGAACCCGACATCCTCCGGCTATTCGCTTCCGCGGTTGGAACCGGGGTCTCCCCACAGCCCATAACCGGTTTCCCTTGCCGGACTTTGCGACAATATCCAGCAGGAAACCTCTGTAAAAAGAGGTTCCTGCAAGAAAATCAGAACCAGGTAAGAAATACAAAACTTACCTGTAGGTTTAAACTTACCGCTGGCAGGAGCGACACGCCTGCCAGTCCGGTGCTTCGCCATGCGAACGACGATATGACGCGCATGCGGACTGGCGGGGCTTCTTCACGGAATCACTCATGTGACTCCAAAGTAAAATAATTAGATTGGCTTGCGTTTAATTTTTATATATATTTAGACGCTTTAAGCATGATTAGATTAGATTAGATTCAACTTTATTGTCATTGCACATTTAACCATATAACCATATAACCACTACAGCACGGAAACAAGCCATCTCGTCCCTTCAAGTTTGTGCCGAACACTTTTGCTTTTTTTCTTCTTTTTTCCCCCCTTTTTCCCTTCTTTCTACTTACTTCCCCCTAGTCCCATCTACCTGCACTCAGACCATAACCCTCCATTTCTTTCCCGTCCATATACCCATCCAATATATTTTTAAAGGATAAAATCGAAACTGCCTCCGCCACTTCCACTGGAAGCTCATTCCACACAGCTACCACTCTCTGAGTAAAGAAGTTCCCCCTAATGTTACCCCTAAACTTCTGTCCCTTAATTCTCAAGTCATGTCCTCTTGTTTGAATCTTCCCTACTCTCAATGGGAAAAGCTTATCCACATCAACTCTGTCTATCCCTCTCATCATTTTAAAGACCTCTATCAAGTCCCCCCTTAACCTTCTGCGCTCCAAAGAATAAAGACCTAACTTGTTCAACCTTTCTCTGTAACTTAGTTGCTGAAACCCAGGCAACATTCTAGTAAATCTCCTCTGTACTCTCTCTATTTTGTTGACATCCTTCCTATAATTAGGCGACCAAAATTGTACTCCATACTCCAGAATTGGCCTCACCAATGCCTTGTACAATTTTAACATTACATCCCAACTTCTATATTCAATGCTCTGATTTATAAAGGCCAGCACACCAAAAGTTTTCTTTACCACCCTATCTACATGAGATTCCACCTTCAAGGAATTATGCACAGTTATTCCTAGATCCCTCTGTTCAACTGCATTCCTCAATTCGCTACCATTTACCATGTACGTCCTATTTTGATTTGTTCTGCCGAGATGTAGCACCTCACATTTATCAGCATAAAACTCCCTGCCATCTTTCTGCCCACTCTTCCAAATGGCCTAAATCTCTCTGTAGACTTTGAAAATCTACTTCATTATCCACAACACCACCTATCTTAGTATCATCTGCATACTTACTAATCCAATTTTCCATACCATCATAACCATATAACCATATAACAATTACAGCATGGAAACAGGCCATCTCGGCCCTTCAAGTCCATGCCGAACACTTTTTCTCCCTTAGTCCCATCTACCTGCACTCAGACCATAACCCTCCATTCCTTTCTCGTCCATATACCCATCCAATCTATTTTTAAATGATAAAATCGAACCTGCCTCCACCACTTCCACTGGAAACTCATTCCACACAGCTACCACTCTCTGAGTAAAGAAGTTCCCCCTAATGTTACCCCTAAACTTCTGTCCCTTAATTCTTAAGTCATGTCCTCTTGTTTGAATCTTCCCTACTCTCAATGGGAAAAGCTTATCCACGTCAACTCTGTCTATCCCTCTCATCATTTTAAAGACCTCTATCAAGTCCCCCCTTAACCTTCTGCGCTCCAAAGAATAAAGACATAACTTGTTCAGCCTTTCTCTGTAATTTAGTTGCTGAAACCCAGGCAACATTCTCGTAAATCTCCTCTGTACTCTCTCTATTTTGTTGCCATCCTTCCTATAATTAGGCGACCAAAATTGTACTCCATACTCCAGAATTGGCCTCACCAATGCCTTGTACAATTTTAACATTACATCCCAACTTCTATACTCAATGCTCTGATTTATAAAGGCCTGCACACCAAAAGCTTTTTTTACCACCCTATCTACATGAGATTCCACCTTCAGGGAACTATGCACAGTTATTTTTAGATCCCTCTGTTCAACTGCATTCCTCAATTCGCTACCATTTACCATGTATGTCCTATTTTGATTTGTCCTGCCAAGATGTAGCACCTCACATTTATCAGCATTAAACTCCATCTGCCATCTTTCAGCCCACTCTTCCAAATGGCCTAAATCTCTCTGTAGACTTTGAAAATCTACTTAATTATCCACAACACCACCTATCTTAGTATCATCTGCATACTTACTAATCCAATTTTCCACACCATCATCCAGATCATTGATGTACATGACAAACAACAGTGGACCCAACACAGATCTCTGAGGCACCCCACTAGTCACCGGCCTCCAACCTGACAAACAGCCATCCACCATTATTCTCTGGCATCTCCCATTCAGCCACTGTTGAATCCATCTTGCTACTCCACCATTAATACCCAACAATTGAATCTTCTTAACCAACCTTCCATGAGGAACCTTGTCAAAGGCCTTACTGAAGTCCATATAGACAACATCCACTGCTTTACCCTCATCAATTTCCCTGGTAACCTCTTTGAAAAATTCAAGAAGATTAGTCAAACATGACCTTCCAGGCACAAATCCATGTTGACTGTTCTTAATCAGACCCTGTTTATTCCGATGCTTATATATATTATCCCTAAGTATCCTTTCCATTAATTTGCACACCACTGACGTCAAACTAACAGGTCTATAATTGCTAGGTTTACTCTTAGAACCCTTTTTAAACAATGGAACAACATGCGCAGTACGCCAATCCTCCGGCACTATTCCCGTTTCTATTGACATTTGAAATATTTCTGTCATAGCCCCTGCTATTTCTACACTAACTTCCCTCAATGTCCTTGGGAATATCCTGTCACGACCTGGAGACTTATCCGTTTTCATATTTTTCAAAAGTGTCCACACTTCCTCTTCTTTAATCTCATAGTTTCCATTACTACTCTGCTCGTTTCCCTTACCTCACTTAATTCAATATCCTTCTCCTTGGTGAATACCGAAGAAAAGAAATTGTTCAATATCTCCCCCATCTCTTTTGGCTCTGCAGATAGCTGTCCACCCTGACTCTCTAATGGACCAATTTTATTCCTTGTTATCCTTTTGCTGTTAATATAGCTGTAGAAACCCTTTGGATTTACTTTCACCTTACTTGCCAAAGCAACCTCATATCTTTTAGCTTTTTTAATTTATTTCTTAAGATTCTTTTTACATTCTTTATACTCCTGCAGCACCTCATTTACTCCATGCCGCCTATAATTATTGTAGATCTCTCTCTTTTTCCGAACCGTGTCCAATTTCCCTTGAAAACCATGGCTCTTTCCAATTTTTACTATTTCCTTTCAACCAAACAGGGACATAAAGATTCTGTACTCTTAAAATTTCACCTTTAAATGTCCTCCATTTCTCTTCTACATCCTTCCCATAAAACAACATGTCCCAATTCACTCCTTTTAAATCCTTTCGCATCTCCTCAAAGTTAGCCTTTCTCCAGTCAAAAATCTCAACCTTTGGTCCAGTTCTGACCCTCTCCATAATTATATTGAAACTAATGGTATTGTGATCACTGGACCCAAAGTGCTCCCCAACGCATACCTCTGCCACCTGCCCTGTCTCATTTCCTAACAGGAGGTCCAGCACTGCCCCATCTCTTGTAGGTACCTCTATGTATTGCTGCAAAAAACTATCCTGCACACATTTTACAAACTCCAAACCATCCAGCCCTTTTACAGAATGTGTTTCCCAGTCTATGTGTGGAAAATTGAAATCTCCCACAATCACTACCTTGTGCTTACTACTAATATCTGCTATCTCCTTACACATTTGCTCTTCCAATTCTCGCTCTGCATTAGGCGGTCTATAATACACCCCTATAAGTGTTGCTACCCTTTTTCCATTTCTCAGTTCCACCCAAATAGCCTCCCTGGACGAGCCCTCTAATCTATCCTGCCAAAGCACTGCTGTAATATCTTCCTTGACAAGCAATGCAACACCCCCACCTCTTGCCCCTCCAACTCTATCACACCTAAAGCAACGAAATCCTGGAATATTTAGTTTCCACTCACAGCCCTCCTGCAACCATGTTTCACTGATCGCCACAACATCATACTTCCAGGTGTCAATCCAGGCTTTAAGCTCATCTTCCTTTCTTACAATGCTCCTAGCATTAAAATATACACATTTAAGAAACCCACCACCACTTATTCTCTGTTTATTATCTTTTTCTTCTTTCTCCCCTACATTTTGGGTCCGAGTGCTTCCCTTCTCTGCCTCCTGCCTCACACCCTGACTACTAGCTTTCCCTATTCGAGTCCCTCCCCCCAACCGTTCTAGTTTAAAGTCTCCCCAGTTGCCTTTGCAAATCTCCCCGCCAGGATATTGGTCCCCCTCGGGTTCAAGTGCAACCCATCCTTTTTGTTCAGGTCACACCTTCCCCAAAAGAGGTCCCAATATCCAGAAACTTGAATCCCTGCCCACTGCACCAGTCCCTCAGCCACGCATTTATCCTCCACCTCATTCCATTCCTACTCTGTCTCGTGGCACAGGCAGTAATCCTGAGATTGTTATTTTTTTGGTCCTTCTCCTTAACTCTCCTCCCATCTCCCTAAATTCTCCTTTCAGGACCTCTTCTCTCTTTCTACCTATGTCATTGGTACCTATATGTACCACAACCTCAGGCTCCTCTGCCTCCGATTTCAGGATATCTTGGACGCGTTCAGACACATCCCTGACCCTGGCGCCAGTGAGGCAAACTACCATCCGGGTCTCCTGACTGCGTCCACAGAATCGCCTATCCGACCCCCTAACCATAGAGTCCCATATTACTAGTGCCCTCCTCTTCTTTTCCCTACCCTTCTGAGCAACAGGGCCGGTCTCTGTACCAGAGGCCCGGCCGCTGTTGCTACCCCCAGGTAGGCTGTCCCCCCCAACCGTACTCAAACATGAGTACTTATTTTCAAGGTGTACAGCCACCGGGGTACTTACTAGTCCCTGCCTCTGCCCCTTGCCCTTCCTAACAGTGACCCACTTGTCTGCCTCCCGTGGTCTTGGAGTGGCCACCTCCCTATAACTCCTTTCTATAACCTCCTCACTCTCCCTGATCAGACAGAGGTCATCGAGCTGCGTCTCCAGGTTCCTAACACGGTCCCTTAGGAGCCCCATCTGGACACACCTGGCGCAGATGTGGACGTCTGGAGGGGTATCAGACTCCATGACCTCCCACATCTGACATCCAGAACAGTAAACTGACCTGGCCCTCATTCTCCCCTTCTGTACCTAGGATAATATACAAAGCCTTACCCTGGGTACAAGCCAAACAGCGGCTTCCCCTAGTCCGTTTCCACCAATCAGTGGCTTCCTCAAGCCCACTTAATTTGATGTGTGAACTGCGGATGGAACGTTGCAGAGTTTGGTTCCTCCCTCTGTAACGGCTCCTGGGCCTCTGCTGAAACAAGCCCCGCGATGGGTTTTTGAACCTACCGCCCGGACGTCGCTCCTCCCTCTGTAACGGCTCCAGATCATTGATGTACATGACAAACAACAGTGGACCCAACACAATTCTCAGTACAACGAAATGGTTTAACCTTGCAGTCATAACTTAGAATAAATAACAAAACATACACTCAACACAGTTTAACATCCACCACAGTGAGTCCACCAGGCACCTCCTCACTGTGATGGAAGGCAAAGTCCCAAAGTCCGTGTCTCTTCCCTCCTTGCTCTCCCTCTGTGCTGAGGCGATCCAGGCCACCGATGTTGTGACCCCGCCGGGTGATGGTAAGCAAGTCCCGCGGCTGAATCCGAGCTCCGCGAACGGGCCGGTTCAAACTTCGCGGCCCGGGGCGGTCGAAGCTGCCGAAGCTGCCGCCCTCAAGTCCAGCGGACGAAGCTGTTGTTGCTCCGGAAAAACAGGTCACCAACCTGTGACCTGCGAGCTCCCGACGCTATCGTCCACTGGGCCCGCGGTCGAGCCTCCGGAACGTCGCCACAGCCCAGAAGTCGGGTCGCCGCCGCCGGAACGCCGCCACAGCCCCGAAGTCGGCCAGCTTCGCGATGGTAAGTAAGTCCTGGCTCGAGGTCGGTCCTCGTTGGAGGCCGCCAGCTCCGCCATTATGCCTCAGCACAGACGGAGACGGAGACGGGGGATACGACAAGAAAGGTCACATCCGCCCGAAGGAAGACCAAAAACAAGCTTCTCCCCCCCACCTCCCCCCCACCCACACACACATACACAACCCAACAAACCAAAATAAACTGAAACGGGACAAAAACAAAACAAAACAAAAGAAAAGACAACTGCAGGCGAGCTGCAGCTGCAAGGCAGCACTGCCACATCTGGAGACCTTTAAGCATGATTAGAGTCACATGGTGCAGGCAGATGTTTTAATGAAAAACACAAAGTGTTGTGGCTCTATATTGAATGACTTTAAAGGCACTGCCATAGTTTAGAGTGTCTTTGCAAATACGTGATGAATAATTGGCTTCACTTCACCTGCTCAATGAAGTAGACTGGTGCGTCTATGAACACTATGATTCCTTTGGTTTCTTGACGGGTCATAAGTGGGATCAACGTCAGCAAACAGATGTGGACAGAGGTGAATATGACACGTTTTCATACAACGTCAGCATACAGATGTGGCAGAGGTGCACGATGAATATGATGTATGAATTCAGAAATCTGAGGGGAACAGAGTAGTTTCCATTTTACTCATAATATGTGAAAATGATTATATTAAATTGTAAGATGAAACACAGGATAGAATTTTGTTTAAGAAGGAACTGCAGATGCCGGTTAAACTGAAGATAGACACAAAAACTTGGAGTGACTCTGACAGGTTTTGCAGTTTTCTTTTCGGAAGAAGTGAATACTGATGTCATAGAGTCACAGAGTCACAGAGTGGAAACAGGCCCTTTGGCCCAACTTGCCCACAACGACCAACATGCCCATCTACACTGGTCCCACCTGCCCGCGCACATCCCTCCAAACCTGTCCTATCCATGTACTTGTCCAAGTGTCTCTTAAACATTGTGATAGTCCCTGCCTCAACGACATCCTCCAGCAGCTCGTTCCATACACCCACCACCCTCTGTGTGGAAAAGTTGCCACTCGGGTTGACATTCTTAATGTGAACAAATTTGTGAACACGACAGCTGGTGTTGAATAATAAGTGAAATTTATGGATAGAAAAAAAAAAATGGGCGGCACGGTAGTGCAGCGGTAGAGCTGCTGCCTCACAGCGCCAAAGACCCCCAAAATCAAAAATCAAAAAACTTTATTTGCCATTTGCGCTTACACACATAGGAACTCTTGTGTGGTTGTTCAGAGAGTCAAGTCAAGTCAAGTTAAAAAGACACACAGAAAGACACATAATCTATAAAAACATATACTTCTCTAGAAATAAAAAAGAAAGTGCCTAAAACCCTATATAAAGGGGAAAGTGAAGAGCATTGTAAATTACACAAACCCTATATAAAAGTGTCGATTGCATTGTAAATTGCAAAGGCCCAGGAGACAATATTCCGGAAGTGGCGGCGCTGTCGAACAGCAGCGGCTCGCCTGCAGTCCGTCTGTTTTTATTTTTGTTGTTATTTTCTTTTGTCCTGTTTTAGTTAAATTTTAGTTTATTGGGTTGTGTATGTGTGGGGTGGGGGGGTGAAACATGATTTTTGTCTCTTCCTTCGGGGGAATGCGACTTTTTCTTGTCGTATCCCCCTTCTCTGCCTCCGTCTGCGCCGTGGCCTAATGGCGGAGCTGCCGGCCTCCAACTCCAACTCCAACTGCGACTGACCTCGAGGCTCCGGAGGCAGAGCCAGGACCTACCAACGCGGAGCTGGCCAACTTCGGGGCTGCGGTGGCGTTCCGGCGGTGGCGACCGAGGACACTGGTGGCGACCTGAATCCGGAGGCTCGGCCACGGGCCCGGTGGACGACATCGTCGGGAGCTCGCAGGTCACAGGTTGGTGACCTGCTTTTCTGGAGCTCCCGCAACTACAGCTGCGTCCGCTGGACTGGAGGGCGGCAGCTTCGACCACCCCGGGCCGCGGAGTTTGAACCGGCCCGTCGTGGAGCACGGATTCAGCCGCGGGATAGACTTACCATCACCCGGCGGGGCCACAACATCAGAAGCCTGGATCGCCTCAGCGCAGAGGAAGAACAAAGCGGGAAGAGGCAGAGACTTTAAGACTTTTGCCTCCATCACAGTGAGGAGATGCCTGGTGAACTCACTGTGGTGGATGTTAATTTGTGTTTATTGTGTGTTTTGTTATTTATTATTATATGTATGACTGCAGGCAACGAAATTTCGTTCAGACCGAAAGGTCTGAATGACAAATAAAGGAATCTCTAATCTCTAATCTCTAATATGATATAATATGATATGTTATGAGGTGGGTCAGGACATCAGTTCATTTTGTTTTGGCCAAGAGTCTCACTGTGGCAGGGAAGAAGCTCTTGAAAAAGCGTGTTCTGTTTGTGGCGATGCTGTCCGCTCGTCTGTGCCTGAGGTTGTATGTGCAGTTTTTGTGTTTGAGCAGGGAGTGAGCTGGATGTAGTGTGTCTCTGATGATTCTCTCTGCTCTTTTTTGACAGCGCTGTGTGTAGATTGTTTCCACGGAGGGAAGTTCCGTTCTGATAATCCTCTCTGCAGTCTTTATGACTCTTTGCAGAGCCTTCCTCTCTGTCTGTGTGGTGTTTCCATACCACACCGTGATGCCTGTGGTGAGGATGCTCTCTATCAGTCCTTTGTAGACCTGGGTGAGAGGGCGACAGTGCAGACCAGCTTTTCTGAGCAGCCTGATGAAGTACAGTCTCTGCTGGACTTTTTTCACTGTTGCAGCAGTGTTCAAAGTCCAGTTCAGATCTGATGTTACTTGTAATCCCAGGTATCTGTAACTGTCAGCCCTCTCCACCACAGTCCCCTTGATGATAAGGGGCTGCAGGGGGGGTGGATTTTTTCTGAAGTCCATTATTATTTCTCTTGTCTTGTCTGTGTTGAGGCTTAGGTCGTTCACCTCACTATAGGCAAGAATGTCGTTCACCAGATTCCTGTAACCCGACTCGTCCCCCCCCTTGATGAGGCCCAGGATGGTGGTATCATCCGCATACTTAATAATGATGGTATTTTCCTGGGTGGAGACACAGTCGTGTGTGTACAGGGTGAAAAGTTTGGGACTGAGACAGCAGCCTTGTGGTGATCCTGTGCTGACAGTGAGCTCTGCAGACACCCTCCTTCCCATCCTCACCACCTGTGGTCTTTCAGTCAGGAAATCCAAGATCCAGTTGCAGGTGGGAGTCGGGACGCCGAGGTCTGTCAGCTTCTCAGTCAGCCTGCCCGGGCGAATGGTATTAAAAGCCGAACTGTAATCCAGGAACAGCATTCTGACGTATGTTCCTCTGCTGTCCAGGTGTTGCAGGATGTGGTGTAGAGCAATGGCCACTGCGTCGTCCACTGAGCGGTTGGGGCGGTAGGCGAACTGGAGGGGGTCGATCGTGCCCAGGACCATGTGATTGATATGTGTGAGAACCAGTTTTTCTTGACACTTCATGGCAACTGGCGTGAGTGCCACTGGCCTGAAGTCATTCAGGGTGGATGGATTTGTTTTTTTTGGAACTGGTACGATGGTGGAAAATTAAAAAATACGGGGGACCACTGCTTGGTTTAAAGACAGATTGAAGATGTCTACATACACTCCAGTGAGTTGTTCTGCACAGGCCTTCAGAACTTTAGGAGGGACGCCATCTGGTCCCACAGCCTTGTGGGGGTTCACCTGCCTCAGAGCTTTCAGGACCTGTGTGGCTATCACCAAGACCCGGGTGTTGTCTGTACAGAGTTTGCACGTTCTCCCTGTGACCTGCGTGGGTTTTCTCCGGGTGCTCCAGTTTCATCCCACACTCCAAAGACATGTGGATTTGTAGGTTAATTGCCTTTGGTAATTTGGTAATTGTAAAATTGTCCCTAATGTGTGGGATAGTGCTAACGTTTCATTAGGCGGGAAATAGCATTGGGTAGGCTAATGGGACTGAAGGATGATAAATCCCCAGGGCCTGATGGACTGCATCCCAGGGTCCTCAGGGAGGTGGCTCCAGAAATAGTGGACGCATTGGTGATCATTTTCCAATGTTCAATAGATTCAGGATCAATTCCTGTGGATTGGAGGATAGCTAATGTTATCCCACTTTTCAAGAAAGGAGCGAGAGAGAAAACGGGGAATTACAGACCAGTTAGCCTGACTTCGGTGGTGGGAAAGATGCTGGTCAATTATTAAAGAGGTAATAATGGGGCATTTGGATAGCAGTAAAAGGATTAGTCCAAGTCAGCATGGATTTATGAAAGGAAAATCATGCTTGACTAATCTTCTGGAATTCTTTGAGGATGTGACAAGTAAAATGGATGAAGGGGAGTCAGTGGAAGTAGTGTATCTAGACTTTCAGAAAGCCTTTGATAAGGTCCCGCACGGGAGACTGGTGACTAAAATTAGAGCACATGGTATTGGGTATAGGGTGTTGACATGGATAGAAAATTGGTTGGCAGACAGGAAGCAAAGAGTAGGAGTGAACGGGTCCTTTTCAGAATGGGAGGCAGTGGCTAGTGGAGTGCCGTAAGGCTCGGTGTTGGGGCCGCAACTGTTTACCATATATATTAATGATTTAGAAGAGGGAATTAGGAGCAACACTAGCAAGTTTGCGGATGACACAAAGCTGGGTGGCAGTGTGAACTGTGAAGAGGATGTTAGGAGGTTGCAGGGTGACCTGGACAGGTTGAGTGAGTTGGCAGATGCAGTATAATATAGATAAATGTGAGGTTATCCACTTTGGTGGCAAAAACAAGGGGGCAGATTATTATCTCAATGGGGTTAGGTTAGGTAAGGGGGAGGTACAGCGAGACCTGTGTGTCCTTGTACATCGGTCACTGAAAGTTGGCGTGCAGGTACAGCAGGCAGTGAAGAAAGCTAATGGAATGTTGGCCTTCATAACAAGAGGATTTCAGTATAGGAATAGAGAGGTTCTTCTGCAGTTGTATAGGGCTCTGGTAAGACCACGTCTGGAGTATTGCGTACAGTTTTGGTCTCCTAATTTGAGGAAGGACATCCTTGTGATTGAGGCAGTGCAGCATAGGTTCACAAGATTGATCCCTGGGATGGCGGTACTGTTATATGAGAAAAGATTGAAAAGACTAGGCTTGTATTCACTGGAGTTAGAAGGATGAGGGGATATCTTATAGAAACATATACAATTATAAAAGGACTAGACAAGCTAGATGCAGGAAAAATGTTCCCAATGTTGGGCGAGTCCAGAACCAGGGGCCACAGTCTTTGAATAAAGGGTAGGCCATTTAAGACTGAGGTGAGAAAAAACGTTTTCATCCATAGAGTTGTGAATTTGTGGAATTCCCTGCCACAGAGGGCAGTGGAGGCCAAATCACTGGATGGATTTAAGAGAGAGTTAGATAGAGCTCTAGGGGCTAGTGGAATCAAGGCAGGCACGGGTTATTGATTGGGGACGATCAGCCATGATCACAAAGAATGGCGGTGCTGGCTCGAAGGGCCGAATGGCCTCCTCCTGCACCTATTTTCTATGTTTCTATGTTTTTTAAACCGTAACCCTCAACGTTAACCCTTAACCTTAACCCTTAACCTTTAACCTTAACCTTGAACCTTTACCCTTAATCCTAACCTTGACCCTTAACCTTGATCCTTAACCTTAACCCTTATCCTTAACCTTAACTCTCAACCTTAACCCTTAACCTTTACCCTCAACCTTAACCCTTAACCTTAACCCTTAACCCTAAACCTTAACCCTTAAAGTTTAACCTTAAACCTTAACCCTTAACCTTAACCCTTAACCTTAACCCTCAAACTTAACTCACTGCACCCACACACTGGTCACTGCGGTCACTGCACCCACACACTGGTCACTGCGGTCACTGTGGCCACACTGTGGTCACTGCGGTCACACACTGGTCACTGTGGTCACTGCAGCCACACACTGGTCACTCTGGTCACACACTGATCTCTGGATCCAGGCTCAGCCTCTGCAGAGGCGAGGGTTTGATTCCCACCACTGCCCAGTGTGTGGGTGCAGTGGCCAGAGTGGTGTGGTTGACCCACACACAGTGGGCAGTGGTGGGATTCAAACCCTCGCCTCTGCAGAAACAGCCTGGATCCAGGGATCAGTGACCACAGTGACCAGCAAAGATACTGGAGGAGCAAGATAGACCACTCCTCCGAAATCCTATGGACTGACGTGTAGTACGCAATGGAACGTCACGGCCGCCATTTTCTAATGCAAAACGCGACTTCCGGTTTGCCTCCCGCTGCTTTGATCCAAAGATTATATAGCGGAGCGGAGCGCCTCTAGTATCTTTGGTGTAATCTGCTCTATCATCCTTGGTGTAACCAGTGTAATAGTAAGATTAAACGAGAACTTACCAAGTTTGAAGTTTGATCTTTATTTTATGAGGAGTAACGTTGAGGGATTACGTGAAGACCCCGTCCAGCCGCACACGCGTCAATCTTTCAAAGCAGCGGAGTGACAATCACAGACGATAATTACTGAAGTATGATAGTAAGATGCATAAAGACTTAGAACTACCAGCTTGATCTTTTTATGAGGGTGGGAGCGGAGGGCACGTAATCACTCAACGTTACTCCTCATAAAATAAAGATCAAACTTCAAACTTGGTAAGTTCTCGTTTAATCTTACTATTTTACTTCAGAGTCACGTGAGTGACTACGTGAAGATTTCAAAGCTCTGTGATTTCACACCGTGGATTCAAATCCAGGTGTTCACTGCATCGATTGACTCTATTTGAGTAAGCACAATCAACAATGCATAACCACAACATTTGAATGTAATCAGTTAATGGTTTTATTTATTTTAATAAAAATAACTAAAATTAGGCCCATTTATTATAATGGGGGATTTAATATTGTATCCCGCACGGCATCACCAAACCCTCTGAGATCTTTAATCTCCTTATGGTAATACTTGTGAAACATCTGTTCACTTGCCCATCCTGCGGCCACGGGAATAAGCTCTATTAGCACGTCTGAATCCCTGGCCGCTGATGTTGATGCCGCCCTGGTGGAATAAGATTTAAATTTATCAGTATCAATACCTGAATATCTCAACACCTGTTTTAACCATCGTGAAATTGTTTGTGTTGACACTTTCTTATGAGGCTTTTTATGACTAATAAAAAATGCCAATTCGGCGCCTCTTAAAACTTTTGTTGTTTCTATGTAACATTTCACATACGTTACTACACACAGTCGTGAATCTGTAGGATATGCTAAAAATTCCAACTTGCATCCTGTGAACCCAGGTCTACTTTGCTTCAGTAAATCATAGACATAGAATGTCACGGCATTTTGCCCTACTTTCATTCTATCAATTCTGAGTTTCTGTAATGTTTGAACTCTCTGCGCTGAAACTAATGCCATGAGCATAACCAATTTCATGGTAATTTTGGATAATGACAGAGTTTCAACTGGATTCCAATTCCTTAGGAACATCAGTACATCTTTTACATTCCAAATTTCTGTATACCTGGGTCTGGGAGGATTAGAGTTGAAAATTCCTTTCATAAACCTACAGACCCAAGGATGTGCTCCAAATGGAGTTTGTTCTGATTCACTGCTTAAATATGCAGAGAGTGCACTTCGTGCAGTATTAATTGCACTATAACTTAATTTCAATTCATAGTGTAGCGTTGAAAGAAACTCAATTACATCTGAAATTTCTGCTGTGTTATATGCAACATTCTTTCCTGAACAAAACACCTCCCATTTCTTTATATAGGAAATGTACTGCTTCTGGGTACTATTCCTCCAGGCTGCTGTCATAACATCCACCGTACGGTCTGATAATCTTTTTCCAAGATATGGCCTTCTTAGAATCTGCAAATCAACAAACCAATACGATTATGTAAAGGATGTAATTCATTAGTCACAGGGTGTACAAGCAGTTTAGTCTGCTTTGGAATAACCATAAGGGTTTTTTTTTTCCCCCCGTTTCCCCCCCCCCCATTTTTAACACCAGTGGGTACCATAGCTGTTCAGGCCAATCTGGTACTACCAAAATCCCTGAGGCTGAATCTTGTTTAATTTTCTGTATGCATTTGTGGATTAAACAAAATGGTGGAAAAACATACAGAAACATACCACCCCAATGTAGCGAGAAAGCATCCACCACTACTGCTCCAGGATCAGGTTCCCATGACACATACTTAGGCAACTGGTGGTTCAATCTTGATGCAAACAGATCAATTTCTGGCATTCCAAATTGTGTGATAATTTGTGTGAATATTTTCCGATTTAACATCCATTCTGTATTATCATTAAATTTACGTGATCTTTTTTCTGCAATTGTATTAATTTTTACCTGGTAAATATATTGCTGACAGCCACATTTTTCTGGCAATACCCCAGGTCCAAATTTCATTTGCCAATTTATCACATGATTCTGATTTTATACCACCCATGTGATTTATGTATGCTACAGCTGTAGTATTGTCAACCTGTACCTGAACATGCACATTTCCCATATCAGTGCAATGAGCTCTAAGGCCGTAAAATGCGCCTAATAGCTCTAGGTAATTGATTCCCAGTTTTTCCAGCAAAGGTACTTCATTCACATTCCACCTACCTCCACAGCTGGAAATCATGTTAGTAGCGCCCCAACTCAGCGCACTTACATCAGTCTGTCGAGTGACGGAAGGTGTTTCTACCAGAACTTTTCTGGAAGCATTAGAAACATTGTTAATCTACCATTCTATTTCTGTAATGGATTGAATTGTTAATTTCATGGGCCTATCAAAATGCCCTCTATTCATTTTTAACGCTTGTACCTTAGCTCTCTGTAAACATTGATAATGCAATGGTCCAAACGTGACCGCTGGAAACCCTGCAATTAATTTGCCTAGCAAGCTTGCCACTTCTCTAATTGAAGGTGTGTCCTTGTTAATGAGTTTTATGCAACCTTCAATTAACTGCAGCTTTTTATCTTTTGGCAAAGTGATTACCATGTGTTCGGAGTTAATTGTGAACCCTAGGTAATCAATCTTTTTGCTTGGTAACAATTTAGATTTTTGTAGGTGAATAATGAAACCTAATTTCTCAAAATGTATTTGACTGGATACTGACAATTTTGCAGCAGCCAAAGTGTCCCCTACAATGAGGATATCATCTAAATAAGCCATTAATACATGGCCCTCAGCTCTTAACAGAGCTAAAATTGGTTTGAGCAATTTAGTGAATAATCTTGGTGCTGAAATCAGACCATTGGGCAATGCTTTAAATTGCCATAACTGACTCATCCATCTAAATTTCAAATATCTTTGATCATTACCATGCATTGCCACAGAATAATATGCATTTTGCAGATCTATGCTTGCCTTGTAGCAATTCTTTGTGACTAGCTAAATGGCATTAGTAAATGTTTCCATTTTGAAATGTTTCTATTGTACATAAAGGTTAAGATTTGTCAGATCGGAAATGATTCTATGTCCACCATCCCTTTTCTAGGAGAATATTCCTAGGAGAATATTTGACACAAACTGATGGTGTTGTTCTACTGACATTTATATCATCCTTTTCTGCATAACATTTTTCAATTCTCCTTTGATCAACCCATTCTCTTCCTTTGAAAAAATCTGTGACCAGTTTGAATTATGCTGAATTGGAGGATCCAAACGTGGAGAGAACTCAATTTTTAATCCTACAATGCTACATAGAATAAATGAATCATTTGTTATTGATTGCCATTCTTTTAGGAAGAATCGTAACCTTCCCCCTATTTGTGAGTGTGAAACATTTGTTGTGTTTCTTACCAGACCAAGCCCCCTAACCTCGGGGTTTGCCACCGGCAGTTGTTGTCCCCTTCTAGTAGGCACATTGTAACCTCCACGTATCCTCGGTGCAGCACGTCAACGTGTATACGAGAATGATAGGATTGTTCCTTTTCCAGCACCACATTTCGCCTGTAGGGATACTGCCTTCTCACCGCTCTGCTCAGCATAGGTGATCCTTTAGTTTCTTTGTTAGATTTTCTCCAAAACAGATTTAGGCATTTGTATATTGGATGGTTTGCAGAGCCTGCATACTTAGGATGAATATTTGGTCTTATTGCATTTTTATGAATACAATTTATTTCAAAGTGCGCACTACACATGAGTGCTAAGGCATTTTGTTGTGAATACGATATATAACCTTCATCCAAACCACTGACCCCAGAAATGTCAGCACTTGTGTAATTTCAATTCTTGTGAGCGTAAACCACTGTTCAAATTACCCATATCAAGTTATTCACTGCTGTAACTGCTACATTGATAGTCTCATCCATGGTTAATTCCTGGGGCTGATGGGAGAGTAGATAATTTATAGTCATAGCTATTTCCTCTCTCAAAGGTTCCCCTGTTACTCTGGGAACAGCAAAGTTTTTTGCCAGCCTTGGAACATTTGTGGCTCTGATAATGGGCTCTGGTCCTCATTTAAATCATCATCTAAATCTAGATATTCATTTTTATGTTGGGTAATTTCTGGCTCCCCTGTTTCAGGTAAGTCTCTGCCAGATTCCTCCTGCGCGGGCTCTCTTGTAGGCCCACGGACAGGCAGCCCTGCTTCAGGTGCTGCTGGCGCTGGCTCAATTCTAGGCCAACGCTTCATTATTTTTACTCTTTATATTTGTCGGTGCTGGCACATTTATCATTGCACGTTTGTGCTGCCTTTTGTTCAGGCATTTCTAGTACTGGCTCTCCAATAGGCCAACACATAACTTGCCTTTTTTCTGGCATTTTTGGGCACTGGCTCTCCTGTAGGCCAACCTCTTTAATGTTTCTGCACAGGCACTGATGGCTCTCCTGTAGGCCACCCATGTGCCTGTTCCAAGGCACCTCCTGTGCTATACTTCATTGGCCAACACCGACTTAAATCCTCCTGTGGGGGTTCTTTACAAATCATCTGCCCCATAAGGAGTTATAAAGTTTTTGACCCTTGCAGTGTAATACTCTTTCCTGCCTGAGGAGGGCATACCTCCAGGTCGGACTCATCCGAGTCTACAGGTCGGGCCGATTTTTAAAATTTTTTTTTTATTATTTTTTATTTTTATTTTATTTTAATTTATTTTTTTCTCAGCCTTGCGCCCCGCCGCCGGCGGTTTAACGCACATTCGACCGCTACCCTTAGGATCTGGGGTTTTACTACGGTGCGTCCCTGCCGCCTCTCCTTCCCATTTCTCCATAATAAACTTGAGTGGAGCTCCACCAAACAAGTCTAAACGGGAAGGAAATGCTCCTGTGCGGCTGGACGGGGCTTCTTCACGTAGTCACTCACGTGACTCCAAAGTAAAATTAGTGTTGTAGGGAACAGTGTTTGATATAACGCATCTATCACCTCTCATATTTTAGTTCATTTTATTGTAAATGTTTTCCCCGTTCCCCCATTTCCCTCCCATCTTTCCTCCATAGCCGCCACCTTTGCGTAGTTTCCCTTGCATTGTATTGTGCAGCTTCCCTTGTATTGCTTTAACACACACTGTGCACAAAATTAAATGTAACTTATATATATATTTATATGAATGTGTGTTTGTGTGTGAGAGGCAAGTTAAGGGTCTGTCCCACCAGCATGCAATTGCATGCGTCCAGCGCGAACAAACATGGTCGCTTGTTATTTTAAATGTGCTATATAAATAAAAGTGACTTGACTTGACATATTTCTCTAGTTTCTTTCTTCAGATTTCCTCTAATTTGTTTAGCAACCTTTTTCCTTCAATCTCTGTGTGTATGTATATATATATTTGTGTGTGTATACACACACATATATATCACTATATATATATATATCACAATATATATTACAATAAGTGTGTATATACATATATATACACATACATATTAGTATGTATACACATATATATACACACACACATATATATAAAATATATATGAAATCCTAATATTGTGAATAAAATATCCATGACATGAACACAATGTCGAAATATTTTTCCATTCTTTCATTCTATATTAGCGTAACACAATGTAGTGCATACATCCCTACATATTTAAATTCAGTCGATAAGTTGGTCAAATAATATGGGGACCTTCTTGCTTTTTTCGAGACATGGATTTTTAAAACTTGAATGTCTCATAACGATACATTTGTGGGTCAGCAGTATTTTGCACCAACCCCCACAATTTCAAATAATTCTAAATTGAACTTCATAAACAAGGAAAACACTTTTTATTTACATCATTTCGTACACGACATATACAGGGTTGCAGTGTTTTGCATATCAGCTAATCAATAAAAGTGATGTCAAATTCAACATATTTCAAACAAAGGACAACATTTCCAACTTATATACAATAACTAGACTAAGTTGGGTCCCAGCATCACACGGGAGGGCTGGTCACCCAATGCAATATTCCACCTCTCCACCAATTCCAATATTGCTGGCCAGTGGGGGGGGGGGGGGTTCTGTTGCGCTAGTATGGGTGTTGTGCGCCGAAGGGACTTGTTTCCAGAGGGCTAGTATGGACATTGTGGGTCGAATGGATTCTTGGGCTGGCAGCTCAGTCACTGAGGCCTGGCAGTACAGTCACTCAGACCTGGCAGGCTGGCAGCTGAGAAACTGCCAGAAATTCTGCCCAAAACAGGTGACAGACTCTGTGAGAGAAGGGGGAGAGGGTGGACTGAATGGATTATTGGCCTGGCAGTTCAGTCACTTACAGCTGGTGGGCTGGCAGTTCACTTACTCACGGCTCGTGGGTTGGCAGTTCTGTCACATACGGCTGGTGGGCTGGCAGTGCAGTCACTGACGGCTGGAACCGATATTGCACCAACCCACTCAATTTTAAATAATTCATAATAGAGATCCATTAACATACTTCTCACTTTATTTCTGACATGCATGGTAAGATTTACATAATTAACATTATTCTGTGCGCGAGATATACAGGGTTGCAGTGTTAAGCATATCAGCTAACCAGTGAAAGTGATGTACAATTCAACGTATGTAACACAATGATAGCCCCACCCCTGCTTACACCAAAGACCAAAACGTCCAACGAAGATACAATAATAAATAATTGCCATTTGCATTGTTTTGTGCAGTTAACAAATCACAATTTCACACAATGTACATAAGACGGCAGTTATTTGACAAATACTCCGCAGTTCGGTGTAGATCATGTCCACTGTCGACATCTGAAATTAAAGAAAATATCATGCAGTCAATATGTTCTTATTCTGCATTGAATAACAGAGAGGTATAAAGAAAATGCTCTTTAGGAGAAGATTTTTAAAAGGATGTTGCCATGAGGACTCGACTATCTGAGATCAATGATCTAACTACAGTGAGAGATTGAACAGGCTAAATAAAAATTTCAATATGCCACAGAAGTAATAAATGTTTTCTTACCTTTCCTCCTTAATGGGGAACCTGAAGAAAGACAAGTCGGGTTGCCTACATTGCCGATTGCCGATTGTTTTTCTCAGGTCCATCTGGAGCACACGGTATTGGGGGTAGGGTGTTGACATGGATAGAAAATTGGTTGGCAGACCGGAAACAAAGAGTAGGAGTGAACGGGTCCTTTTCAGAATGGCAGGCAGCGGCGAGTGGAGTGCCGCAAGGCTCGGTGTTGGGGCCGCAACTGTTTACCATATATATTAATGATTTGGAAGAGGGAATTAGGAGCAACACTAGCAAGTTTGCGGATGACACAAAGCTGGGTGGCATTTTCTGAAGAGTCTTTAAAAGTCAAGACAATTTGGCAAACACTTTGCAAGGAGCCAACACATTTTCTGAAGAGTCTTTAAAAGTCAAGACAATTTGGCAAACACATTGCAAGGAGCCAACACATTTTCTGAAGAGTCTTTAAAAGTCAAGACAATTTGGCAAACACATTGCAAGGAGCCAACACATTTTCAACTCCTACCTCGACAAAAACCTGGACCCACTGCAGTTCGCTTACCGCCACAACAGATCAACGGTGGATAATAATAATAATAATAATAATGGATGGGATTTATATAGCGCCTTTCTAATACTCAAGGCGCTTTACATCGCATTATTCATTCACTCCTCAGTCACACTCGGTGGTGGTGAGCTACTTCTGTAGCCACAGCTGCCCTGGGGCAGACTGACGGAAGCATGGCTGCTAATCTGCGCCTACGGCCCCTCCGACCACCACCAATCACTCACACACATTCACACACATTCACACACATTCACACGCAGGCAAAGGTGGGTGAAGTGTCTTGCCCAAGGACACAACGACAGTATGCACTCCAAGCGGGATTCGAACCGGCTACCTTCCGGTTGCCAGCCGAACACTTAGCCCATTGCGCCATCTGTCGTCCCATCTGGATGCGATCTCGCTGGCCCTCCACTCTTCTCTGGGAAACTTGGACAACAAAAACTCATATGTCAGGCTGTTATTCATTGATTATATCTCGGCATTTAATACAATCATCCCCTCCAAGCTGGTTACCAAACTCGCAGAACTGAGTCTCTGCGCATCCCTCTGCAATTGGATCCTCGACTTCCTCATTCTCAGACCAGTCTGTTCGTATTGGTGGAAATGTGTCAAGACTCGATAACACTCTGCACGGGTGCACCTCAAGACTGCGTGCTCAGCCCCCTGCTGTACTCATTCTATACTCATGACTGCATAGCTGGACATAGTGCGAACTCCATCATCAAGTTTGCTGACAACACCACTGTTGTGGGACGTATCACTGATGGGGATGAGTCAGAGTATAGAAGAGAAATCGAGCAACTGTCCATATGGTGCCAGCACAATAACCTGGCACTCAACACCAGCAAAAAGATTACAAAAAGTAGTAAACACTGCCCAGTCCATCATCGGCTCTGACCTCCCTTCCATCGAGGGGATCTACCACAGTCGCTGCCTCAAAAAGGCTGGCAGTATCATCAAGGACACACGCCATCCTGGCCACACACTCATCTCCCTGCTGCCTTCAGGTAGAAGGTACAGGAGCCTGAAGACTGCAACGACCAGGTTCAGGATTAGCTACTTCCCCACAGCCATCAGGCTATTAAACTTGGCTCGGACAAAACTCTGAACATTAATAGCCCATTCTACTTCGGAGTCACGTGAGTGACTACGTGAAGAACCCCGCCAGTGCGCCTGCGCGTCATTATGTCAGACGCCTTGACGCAAACGGACGTGAGGAGCAGAGCTCCTCCAGTGGATTTGTAGTTTTTCAACTACAAGGTAAGTAGAACGTTTTTTCATGTTTTCCAGGTCCGTTTACTGTGGGTCTATGGGGATTTTTTCCACAGACGCCATGGAAAAAACGGACAGGGGGAAGAGGCGAGCGACACAGCCGACAGAAAGTCGGGAAAGTCGGGAGTCTGCGGTTAGAGACCAACCGCCTCTAAACCCCGGTACAGTCGCCAGCGGTGAGCATAGCGACTGCGGACCTGGGGCTGGTGAAAACACAGTCAGCGCCTGTCGGGCAAAAGACAAAGTTTAAATCCCAACGGCCCACGGAGGGAGTCCCAGGCAATGGAAGTAGCTCCAGGGCTAGATACTGCTTTCGAGCGTATTGCCCAAATAGAAAGCCTTTTACATAGGCTGTTGGAGCAAAGTTCACTCAGGGAGGAGTGTACTGAAAGCCAAGCTGCTGGAAGCAGCTCAAACAGCTCCTGGTACAGGGCTAGATACTGCTTTCGAGCGTATTGCCCAAATAGAAAGCCTTTTCCATAGGCGGTTGGAGCAAAGTTCACTCAGGAAGGAGTGTACTGTAATCCAAGCTGCAGGAAACAGCTTAACAGCACCTGGCTCAGGGCTGATGGAATGCACCCTCAGGAATGAGGAGCGTGCTACGGGTCATGAGATTTCAGACCCCGACTCTGACGGTGAGGCTGTACAAGGCGATGAACGGCAGCTGCCAGATGTTCCACCCCTGGCAGTAGGATTCGCTGCCCCGTCAGGGTCAGGAGAGCCATTAGGAGAAGAACTGGCCTCCTTAATAAATTACTTGGTTTACCATCAGCTGGAACAGCAGGAGATGGATGAGTCTGCAAGAAAGCAGGAGACCCCAAGTAACTGTGGGTTGCTGAAAGCAGCAGCAGTGAACCAAATTATCTGGAATCAGTTGCAGAGAATATTAAAGCTGCTGGGTTCTGGAATAACTGCTTTTACCAGAATAGCAGGTAACAGCCAAGAGATGACGACATTGCATCAGGAAGCACTGGGGTTGCTATGCAGCACCCACTTCGAGATCAATTATCTGAGGAAAGTGCTATACGGCCTACTATAAATCCGAAATTCGCAGCACTCTGCAAACCAAGTAATATACAATTACCCAACTTACTCTTTGGAGAGGATCTCGGGAGACTTATTAAAGAGTTGGAAGATGAAGCGAAAACAGGATTGATAAAAACATCAATGGTTGCAAAGTCTGTAAAGAGGAAGTATCCTTTCAGACGTCATAGTCAGGACCAAGTCGCTCATCAACGCAGGGACGTAGCTGGCGGCCTGCAGCGGGAGTAAGGACCAGTGGTGGTGCTTCCGGGAGAATCCAGGGATCTCAGAATACTCAAATGACTCAAGAGGTAGGTGGACCTGGTTCTCAGGGGAACATACTAACTGGATTAAGTCCAAAAGTTGGAGGCAGATTACGTCTCTTCTATAAACATTGGAAGAAGATTACTTCAGATGTGGTAATTCTGAATAATATACAAGGATTTCAAATTGAATTCAATCCAAATTATGATTTGCCTGTCCAGCATGTTCCTAGCAGAATTCTCCACTTTGCGAAGTAATGGAGGTTCAAGTTGCGCTTCAAAACCCTATATATAAAAGGTGTTATTGAAGAATCAGTCTACCAAATTCACCAATTTGGGTCAAATATATTCCCTCGATCAAAAAAGGATGGAGGATGTAGGATTATTATAGACTTGACAAGTCTGAATCCTTTTGTTCAGTGTCTGTTCACTTGCAAGATATGAAGTATCTTAAATTTACATGGATGAACCAATTAGGGCAGTTCAAAGCTCTGCCTAATGGGTTAACGTTCGCTCCCAGAATATTCATAAAATTGTTAAAATCAATTCTGGGGTTGCTGAGAGCCAGGGGCATGTACTAATGGCATACCTGGATGATGTCCTGATTATAGGAAGGACAAAACAGTCAACAGAAGCATCGGTTGCAGTAATAAAATCAAACTTTTGAAAGTTTGGGGGTTTCTAAATTCATCCAAAGAAATCAAGGTTAAAAACATGTACCTCGATTGATTATTTGGGGTTCACAATTGATTTAGCCCAAATGCAAATTACTTTGCCCAGTGAAAAAAGGGTGGAGTTGATTAAAGATTGCAGTAATCTGTTAAACGAGTAAAAACCTCTAATCAGACAGGTGGCTCGAGTACTGGGAAAATTAGTAGATTCCCAGCAGTCCAGTATGGACCATTACATTATCAACCGCTGCAGAGAATCAAAGAACAGGCTCTGAGCGTAAATGCTGGTCATTTTGATAGAACCATGCAAGTGACAACAAATGCTGTTTCTAATCTGCAGTGGTGGATTCTACATGTCTCAAGCAGTTCAGGCAAAGTGCTGATTGAACAACCTTCCATGATATTACAAACTGATGCCAGTGCACTAGGATGGGGTGCAACTGACTTAACATCGAGCTGCGGAGGCAGATGGAATCAGGAAAAGTTAGTGTTACTGCAGACATGGGGAATTACCTATTTGGAGCTTTTAGGAGGTTTCTATGGACTCCAAGCTTATGGTTCTAACACAACTAAAAGGAAGGTTCAAGTTCAAATTAATAAACACAACAGTAGTTGCCTATATTAATGATATGGGTGGAATTAAGTCGGTGTCATGTGACAAAATGGTTAAATCAACTTTGGTCTTGGTGTATTGAAAAGAACATTTGGATTTCAGCTATCTATCTACCAGGTAGAATGAACACGATAGCAGACACCAGGTCACGAAAAGTTCCATGATAATAAAGAATGGATGTTGAATCAAGAGGTATTCAATGATATAGTAATCAGACTTGGAATGACTGACATCGACTTGAATCATCAGCTATCGAGATATGTCTCATGGAAACCAGATCCCGGAGCAGTGGCGATTGATGCTTTCTCGTTACATTGGGGTGGTATGTTTTCATATATATTTCCACCTTTCTGCCTCATAAGCCAATGTTTGCTTAAAATCAGGCAAGATGCTGCTTCAAGGGTATTGGTAGTACCAGATTGGCCTACACAGCCATGGTATCCGTTGATATTAGAATTAACAACACAAATGTTGATGAAAGTCCCAAAAAAGAGTAATTTATTGCTGCACCCTGTACAGGGGAACAACATCCATTATATGATCGTTTGGATTTGTTGATTTGCAGGTTTTAAGAATGCCTTTTCTGGGACGAGGACTGTCTGAGCATACTGTGGACATGCTTACGGCAGCCTGGAGGAAGAGCACTCTAAAACAGTACCTTTCTTATATTAAGAAATGGGAAGAGTTCTGTGTACAAAAGAATGTGCAATAAAGTACTGCAGATATTTCAAATGTTTAGAATTTCTGTCAAAACTTTATTATGATGAAGGTCTGAGTTGTAGTGCAATTAATTCAGCCAGAAGTGCATTGTCCTCATATTTGGTTCTGGATTCAGAAAGAAACTCAATTGGGTCACACCCAATTGTTTCCAGACTAATGAAAGGAATCTTTAATTCCAAACCACCGAAACCTAGGTACGTGACAATCTGGGATGTAAGTGTGGTACTGAAACTACCTTCGTGAATGGTCATCAAGTGTGTCTTTACCTTTGGTCAAGCTCAGTATGAAAGTATTCATGCTTATGGCATGAGTGACAGCACAACGAGTGCAAACACTTGGAAAATTACAAATAGACAGTATGGAAGTAACTGAAGACAAGGTTACATTCTATATCTATGACCTACTAAAGTAAATTAGGCCAGGTGTGACAGGATTTAAAATTATGCTAGCAGCATATCCAAATGATCCATGTCTCTGTATTAAGACATATTTATTACAATACATTGAGGTCACAAAGAATTTGAGAATACGGAAACTGGGTTGTTGATCACACACAAGAAACCACACAAGAGAGTTTCAATACAGACTATTTCCAGATGGATAAAAGAAGTCTTAACAGCTGCTGGTATTAACACTTATGTTTTTACGTCTCACTCGACTAGGGCAGCAGAAACGTCGGCGGACAGGGCAAAAGACGTCCCCGTCGACCATATCCTCGCAGCCGCTGGGTGGTCCAATGAGTTGATGTTTCAACATTTTTACCATCGGCCTATTGTTAATGCGGGGTTGTTTGCAGAAACTATTTTAAGTTCTGTGTAAATTCCTCTGGTTTAAAGGGGATCTGATTCATTTCATTATTGAAATGAATTACTGCATTTGTGGTACAAATGTTATTATGAATGCATGATTGATTATTCTCATTCCGAGTCAATCTATGCAGTGAGAAGCCGGGATTGATCCACGGCATGAAATCACAAAGCTTTAAAATCTTCACGTAGTCACTCACGTGACTCCGAAGTAGAATAGTAAGATTAAACGAGAACTTACCTAAGTTTGAAGTTTGATCTTTATTTTATGAGGAGTTACGTAGGTGATTACGTGCCCACCACGACCCTACCCTCTATCATAAAGGTCAGATGGAAGTTCTTGTATTACTCGTTTTATTATGAGACTATATTACTTCGGTTGTTGTTTTTGTGATTTCACACCGCTGCTATGAAGATTGACGCGCAGGCGCACTGGCGGGGTTCTTCACGTGATCACCTACGTAACTCCTCATAAAATAAAGATCAAACTTCAAACTTAGGTAAGTTCTCGTTTAATCTTACTATTATATGTTATTTGCACTTTATCAGTTTATTTATTCATGTGTGTATAAATTTATATAATTGTATATGGACACACTGATCTGTTTTGTAGTCAATGCCTACTATGTTCTGTTGTGCTGAAGCAAAGCAAGAATTTCATTGTACAATCAGGAACACATGACAATAAACTCAATTGAACGAACTTGAACAATAGGATTACTTCAAATAAATAATGTTTGAAAATTATGCACTTTACTTATGTTCCACTTTTTGAAGTTTTTTACATCTCCTTTTAACAGTCATGTTATGCATTTTTCTATTCTTGAATTTGAGTCCATAGTGCATGTGGATACTCACAAAGATTGCTACAATTCTAATCTCGACTCTATTGCAGCACGTTCATGTCTTTGTATTGCTGTGTGTTATGTATTGCTGTGTTTATTAGATGGGAAATGTTATCCCTGGTCATCTTAACATCATCAAATTCTGTGCGGAACACTTTCTCGCACACGTCACAGAACCCAAGGAAGTATTCCGAAGGCACCATCAATGAGCCAAAGTCAGACGTTGATGTGTCATATGCTTTGTGATGGATGAATATGAGTGCAGGATCTACTAAAGTGGCATCCGTTCGTAATAGAACTTCTCTGCATGTGTGGCATTTTGAGGACAGTTCATGTGAAGAGATGATTTTGTGACAGATGTGTCCTGCGATGTAAGCTAGTGTATTCTCTTCAGGGAGATCTAGTGAAATGCTGCAGACTGCATTGTGCTGTTTTGTTTTATTGGTATGGGAGATAGATGGAGATGGTTTCTTGACTCTGTTTTTTGTTAGTGTTTGCAATGTTAAGATAAATCTGTCTGAGTCGGGGGAACAGTTTGCACTCACAGATGGCTTTATCAGTTCAGCCACCATAACCATCCGGAAAGCACATCGAAACTCCTTCGCTGATGGATTTTCTCTGAATCCGCCCTTTCGCCGAATAGTGGAGAACAAATTCTCTACAACATCCTGATTGATCCGAGATGTAAACATAAAATGGGCGTCTGTGCTTTCCTTTATGTGCTGCCACAGCTGTGAAATGCAAGAAATTGCAAGCCGCCATCCCTTGACAAACAACACATTTTTAGCTCCAAGCACTGTCAAGCTTCGGAGTACAGTCAAGCATGATTCAAAGAATGACTTATGCGCAGACTTTTCAGACATAGGCCTCCTTAACATTTTGGGGTCCTTGAAAAACCTGCTGTTAAATGAGTCAAACAGTCCATCAACCATTTCAATGAACTCTGCCGTATAAACAGCCTCCCCAGGTAACTTTCCAAGAGCTGCATAGGTGTAGACGCCTGCTGCTACCGAATGGCTAAGCACCTGCGCAGCCTTGTTGACTCTCATTTTAGAGAAGCTGTTTAAAACAAAATGGCCTCTGGTTAATTTAAGTGCCTTTCTAATGGGCAACTGTGAATCATGCTCATAAAATGTGTAAATATGCGCCCATTTGATATGTTTTTTTCTGCCATCCTCTCCCTTGACCTCAAAAACATATTTCTCCAAATTTGAGCGAGTGTTTTTCAACAAGTGGGGTGGGTCATGCATGCAATAGATATTGGTTCCCCCGTGGACGAAGAAAGGATGGTCTTCTGTCACACCCAAGTTGTATTACAGTCGAATATTGCTTGGGCCTTGGTCACAAACAACGGCCTTAGGCTGTAGTCCAATAGCCTTAACCTTCTGTAAACATTCATTGAGTAATGTTTGTAGTTTGTCAGCCATTGTGCAGTCCCGTGAAAGAAAGTAACCTACAGGTTGCTTCCATTTCCCCATCAAGCCTCTAACCATGAAAACGAGAGCATGGTTGGCAGGCCTTGATGTCTTCCCTTGGGATCCAAATTCCTCAAAACCCTCCACTGAATCTTCAGTAATATCGTAAGAGAGGCTTGCACGTAATCTCATTTCGTCAAAGGAGACGACACATAATGTATCCCTCTCTGACATCCCCGCAACCCTGTCTTTCAAAAGTTCAAAGATCTTAGGGGGAAACCCAGGCCTCACTTCAATATTGCTCAACCACCTACATAGTGATGAGATTGATGGAAGTGTGAAAATGCACTGGCAGAACTGATATGCTCGGGGACTCTGGTGGTAGAGGGACAAGGCAACCACCTTGTCTGAATAACTCCATCGTCTTCCTCTTGCACTTCTACGTCCAGCCGCATTACGCAACTGCGACGCAAAGAAAGACAGTGCTGGTTCTTGTAAAAATTCACCAGCCCCTCTGATCAAGTCACTAATTGTCTTAATTTCTGTAGTATTCTTTTTCATTGATAATTTAATCTGTTGTACTCTTTTTTTGAGGCGGAAAGTACGCTGTCTTTCCTTCTTCAGAGCTCTGCTGTCATTCACATTTGGTGTGGATTGAAGATCAGGTTTTTCAGGAGTTGTAGAGACATTGCTGGGTTCTTTACGGTGAATTTTGTCTGCAGCTGAGCAGTAAGAATGTTCGGCCAGTATGTTGTGTGACACTGCCAAGACAAAACAAATGAGAAAGGGAAAAAGAAATGTCAAGCATACTAATGAAAAAGATGAAGCATATACATGTAAATAAATCAGCATCTACTAATAATTATAATTAAAAATAGATGTGATGCACCAATTTCAATCTACCAGAAGAAAAGTTAAATCAATTTAAATGTTGTATGAATTATGCTTGAGGAAGCTTTAAATGGATGTTCTTACTTTAATTAAATACTAGTACGCATTCCATCAGCACACACTGTGTAGTCTTACGTGTGATTATAGTTTTGTGAACATTTCACAAATGAAAATAAAAGTACCATACATGCCATTACATATTGACCATTGGCAATTATATCAGTTTGGATATAACTTTTTAATATTTAGCCAAAGTGAGAGAATATATTTTATTTTAAAAAGTAGAAAATTACTTGCCTCTTTGCTGTTTTAAAGGCGTTGGTGAGGATGGGAGGTTCTCATTCTTCCTCTTAACCTGCGTTGGGAAGACAGATGTTTTGGCGGGTTAGGAATGTCAAAGAGCGTTGGAACTGCATTCCAATTTAGCCTGTTCTTGGTCTGCTTGTTGGAAAACTGGTCAAGTTCAAAGTGTAAAGAACAAAGACAACAGTTGGCTGACAAGTACTCCGGAGTTCGGTGCAGGAGATCTTGTCGACGAGTATTCTGGACCCACTGTTGACATCTGAAATTACAGAACATATCATTTAGGATTAACTAATAAGAAAGAAATGATTATAACTACATGCCTGCAGAATGGATGATGTATCACTTAAGTGCAATTGTTTTCAGTTGTGTGGAGAGATGTATATATTGAAGATGCATTTTGCCTCTAATATGTCAATTTACCTTAAATGTAGAAGAGCCTATTAAAAACTTCTTACAAAGACCATTAAGTATTAAGAGAGGGAAGGGGGGGAGAGAGGGAAGGGAAAGAACAGAGAGAGAGGGAGAGAGGGAGGGAGATCG
>CM075983.1:0-57558 GCA_038087875.1 Malacoraja senta
ACACCTGCAAATGTTACTCTCACATTTAAGAGAGGATGACAAAATATGAACACAGGTCACCTGAATCGACATCTGTCTTTGGCAAGATGTTGGAGTCTAGAATCAAGGTAGAAATATCCATCCAGGAGAAGTTAGTTTAGTTTAGTTTAGTTTAGTTGAGTTTAGTTTAGAGAGACAGCGCGGAAACAGGCCCTTCGGCCCACTAATCCCGCGCAGACCATCGATCACCCTGTACACGATCACTATCATAGACCCACTGGGGACAATGTTACAATCCTTACCGATGCCAATTATTCTTCAAATGACCATATATTTGGAGTGTGGGGGATCCCGGAGTTCCGGAGAAAACCCACGCAGCTGAAGGAGCTGAATGTAACTTTCTATTTCCGTGAATGATCTGGAGGAGAGAGCAGTGTACAAGGTATCCAGGTTGGCCAAGGACGCGAGAGATACCTGCGATGGCAGGGGGTGATGGGGATATTTGGACTCAGCAAAATGATGTAAATAGGTTGAGTGAGTGAGCAAAGCACTTCGAAAATGGAGTTTAACGCAGGAAATTGTGAGGCCATACACTTTGATAGGAGGAATCTAAAGTCAGATGTGATCTAAATGGAGAAAGTCTGTAGATAAAGGAGGCAGATAAATATTAAGATGTTTGTATCCATGACGTACAAGTGACTAGTGGGTCGGTGAAACAAGAGGTTAAGAATGCTAACGGCATGTTGGCTTTTATTACAATGGGGTTGGAGTTTAGAAATGGGGAAATGCTGTCATCATTGTAACTAGAATGTCTGGAATGTTGTGCATAGATTTAGTTGGCCAATTGTACAGAACAGGACAACACACTCAGCCCACTGGGATCAGAAGGTCATCTTCTCGTGTAAGACTGAAGAAGATAGATCTGTATTCTTTGGAGACTGGAAGAAGAGGTTGTCTTTTTGAAACATTCGAGACCCTTGGAGGTTTGACTACATGTTGATATGGTTTCATTGGTGAGAACTTGTTGAACGCGGTGGCAACGTCACACTGAGTCTCCTCGGGAGAGTTATGTTCTGTTGTCCGGCAGGTTGGTGTGTTAAGGTGTTTGCAGTGAATTGGTTGCGAAGATTACAGCAGTGACAACAGCTTTTAAAATAATTCATCAGCTGTGAAATAATTTGGAACTTAATGAAGATGTGAAAGATGATATTTATTTTCCATTCGCGCATCCGCGATGACTTGCAGCAACTCAGTAGCGGATTCTTTATTGCGGATGACTTGGATCAGTGGCAAATGCAACTTCCACCAATTTCTGGGCAATCTCCACAAGTTCATTCAGTGCGTCGGTCAGCAGCTTGGAAGTCATTCTATATGATGATACTGCCCCGAAGATGAAGCCTATGACTGGTAGCATGCTTTGGACCACTTCCACAAAAAAACTGGAACGCCCAAACATTTGGTGCACAAGCGCGTTATTTATTTAACGCATCAGAGGGGTTTTCACTTCTGCTTTCAGAAATTCCACAGATTTATTTGCGATATTGGCCAGGCTCTCAATGGAGGCATCATCCAGGCGGAGACTTTTGCGGAAATCTAGTATTATAGTGGCTATTATCCCGGGGTTAACGACGAAAGTCAACCCGGGAGGCTATTGCCACCATCCAGATACGTTTCATCAACTGGTCTCGTTTCTGCTCCACAATCTTGACTGTTGTGCTTGGAAGTGACATCAATAAAACATCTGTTTTCATTCTATCGAGATTATTTACAAGCGTTTCCTTTAACTGAGGAAAATCAAACTCATTTAAGGAAAGGCTTGATATCAGGAAAATAATGGGTTCTGAAATCCCCGCTTCCATCAAACCGCAACTTATTTTTTGTTTCATCTCATCAAGTTTCTCCTTTCTGTCAAAAACTACACCGTGCTTTTTCAAAGATTCGATGTCATTGCCAATTTGACTTCGTACGAAGTAGAACTTCTTCCCCAAGTTTTTAATCCCCTCGATGACCTTTGCATCGTTTTCGGTGAATCGATTATGTGAGATTAATATGAAAAAATCGTATGTAGTAAATTCCATTTTGCTGACGTAATCCTTCATTGGAAACTTTGTTGTTCCAACTCCCGGCAGGTCCCAGAAGCAAACATTAGGGAAGGTGAGATGTTTGTGTGGAGTTCGCTCCATTGTGGTTTCATTGATCCCGGTTTCAGCTGCACCCTCATCGCAGCCCCGCAGACCCCTCATGGTGTTGATGGAGGTGGATTTCCCTGCACCCGAATCTCCTGTCACAGCGACGTTAAGCTCTGCATTTCCTATATCGTTCAATTTCGTCATGATCCGTGTCGCAAACTTGCTCAGCCCACCCTGCTCATACGCAGTCTTCAGGTCTTTCATTTCTTGCTCAGTGAAGAATGTAAATTCTGAAAACCAATCCATCGTATCTCTGCGGAAAGAAATGAACATATTGTATTTTTAATACATCTCTAAATGTGTATTTCATGGACACAGAAGCAAAATCACAGTCACATGTTTGTGATCAAAGCAGAGATCACTGGACCTGAATGTCCCACTTCACAAAAGTAGTGGGATACACTGCGTTGAAGATTAAATGAACCGGTCACTCATTAACACTCCTTCCCATTCCCACACGGACCTTTCTGTCCTCGGTCGCCTCCAATAAACGCAAATTCGAGGAACTGCAACTCATATTTCGCTTGGGCAGCTTACAGCCCAGTCGTATGAAGATTAATTTTGTTAACTTCAAGTAACCCCGGCATTCCCTCTCTCTCTATCCCTCCCCCACCAAGTTGCACCAGCTTCTCGTTTTCACCCAAGAAACAGCTAACAATAATAAAAATGTAATTATCGTGGCCTTGTCAATCATAAGGTTTAGCACTACAAGCTACGAATCCCAGTTGTGGAGACATTGGTATCACTGTCTCGCTGTAGGACACTGATCTTTGTTTTTTATTCTGGATTTTAAATCATGTATTGTGGTTTTGTATATAATTTATGATACTTTTATGTAATACTAGACCAAGTGCAGACCCGTTGGGTCTGTTTCCCCAACGCGCGTTTGCGGGGGGGGGGGCTGCGGAGTCACACTAACCCCACCCCCCCCCCACCCCCCAGTTGGGTATGTTCCTCCAAAGCACGGTTGCGGGGTGGGAATCTTGCACCCACAAACACACACACACGCATCACACCCCTTGATATTATCTTAATTTTATTAATTGGATTCTTTTATCCCATCTCCACCCTTTCCACTGACGAATAGCCCTCACCTCTCAGATGCGTCTAGAGGGGGGGGGGGTAGAGAGAGTGTGCAAAGAGAGGGGAAGAGAGAGAGAGAGAGAGAGAGAGAGAGAGAGAGAGAGAGAGAGCAGAGAAAAAGACAAAGATCAAAGAGAGAGAGAGAGAGAGCAGAGATAGGGGTAGGAGGTAGAGGGGGAAGAGTGTGGATGGATGGATAAGAGTGGGGAGGGGGAAGGGGGTGGGGGAGAGATGGAAGGGGGTGGGGGAGGGAAGGGGGGAGAGGGAAGGGGGTGGAGGAGAGAGGGATGGGGGTGGGAGGAGGAGGGGAAGGAGAGGGAGACGGTAGGGAGAGGGTGAGGAGAGGGAGATGGAGAGGGGGAGGAGAGAGGGATGGGGAGGGTGAGAGAGGGATGGGGGAGGGGGAGAGATGTGTGGGGAGGGGGGAGGGATGGGGGAGGGAGACGAGGAGGGAGATGGGGTAGGGGAGGGAGGGGGTAGAGTGTGGAGGGAGGGGGAGAGGGGTGGGGGGAGAGAGGGGAAATAGTGGGGAGGGAGAGTGGAAGGGGGAGGGGTAGGGACAGTCCATCTGTTCCCCATTCCCTATCACCCCCAATCCTCTTTCTCTATTCCCACACGTGATGACGCGCTTCGACACAGGCTGCGGGGGTGGGGGGGGAGGGGCTGGGGCTGGGGCTGCTGCAAAGGCATATGTAAATGGGTCCATTCCGATTGGACATCTGTGTGCATTGGGCATTGTGACATCACACGATGGAACGTTCACCAACATTCTATGGGTGAGCTGTTTTTTTAAACATTTTGAAATTTTGGGAGTGCGGGGGTGGGGATGGATTTTATTTTAAAATGTGTACATAAACACGACGAAATGTAATCAGGAGTGGATACTTGGAATGAAAAGTGAAATCTCTACCGAAATGGAAAAAAATCTCGGCGTTTCTGCGTGTGGTGTTGGCGTAGCAAGGAATCAAAGGAAGGCTGGCAGCCACAAGACAGGCAGAAACACACACACAGAGTTTTAAATATAGATAGATAGATACTAAGCTTTCTATATTTATTTGATGGTGTTTTTATATGCAATATATTTTATGCAATGGCATCTATTGTTTGGACCTTGAGTCTGAAATAAGGTTTAATAATAATAATAATAATAATAATAATAATAATAATAATAATAATAATAATAATAATAATAATAATAATAGACAATAGAGACAATAGACAATAGGTACAGGAGTAGGCCATTCGGCCCTTCGAGCCAGCACCGCCACTTACTGTGATCATGTCTGATCCACAATCAGTACCCCGTTCCTGCCTTCACCCCATATCCCTTGACTATGCTATCTTTAACAGCTCCACTGAACTCTCTCGTGAAAGCATCCAGAGAATTGCCCCCCACTAACCTCTGTGAATCCCACAGATTCACAACTCTCGGGGTGAAAAAGGTTTTCCTAAATGGCCTACACCCCTTATTCTTAAATTATGGCTGCTGGTTCTGCACTCCCCCAACATTGGGAACATATTTCCTGCCTCTAGCATGTCCAATCCCTTAATAATCGTATATGTTTCCATAAGATACCCTCTCATCCTTCTAAATTCCGGTGTATATAAGACCAGTCGCTCCATTCTCTCAACATATGATAATCCCGTCATCCCGGGAATTAACTTTGTGAACATACGCTGCACTCCCTCAATAGCAAGAATGTCCTTCCTCAAATTTGGAGACCAAAACTGCACACAATACTCCAGGTGTGGTCTTACCAGGGCCCTGTACCTCCAGACCTCCATTACCTTGAGTTCCCTTATCAAATCCAGTTTATTACACAACACTAAATCCAGAATTGCCTTCTCCCTGGTATGCTCCAGTACATGCTGCTCTAAGAATCCATCTCAGAGACACTCCACAAACTCCCTTTCTACACGGGTAGGGAAATGCGAGATGTTGCATTTGGAAACTGTAACATGACGGGACCTACACAGTGAGTGGTGGGGCTCTGGTGAGAGTTGCAGAACTCTCAGTAACTGCAGTTACAGTGGGATCCACGAGTGCAGATACATAGTTGCTTGAAGGTGGCGGCACTGGTAGATGGGGTGGTCAAAAAGGCTTTTGGCACATTGGCCTTCATCAGGCAGAGTATTGTACAGATGTTGGGATGTCTTGTTGTAGTTACATAAGACGTTGGTAAAGCCGCATTTAGAGTATTGTGTTCACTTCTGGGCATCATGTTATGGAAATATGTTTAGGAAAGTACTGCAGGTGCTGGTTTAAACCGAAGATAGATACAAAAAGCTGGGGTAACTCAGCGGGACAGGCAGCATCTCTGGAGAGAAGGAGTGGGTGACGTTTCGGGTCGAGACCCTTCTTCAGACTGTCAGGGGAAAGGGAAATGAAATATATAGACGGTGATGCAGAAAGATATAGAACGAATGAATGAAAGATTTGCACAAAAATAAGGATGATAAATGAAACAGGCCATTATTAGCTGTAGCCTAGTTGAGAACGAGTACAGACAATGAGACTCAATAAGACGACTTTGAAACTGGTGCGACTTGGGTGGGGGAAGGATGGAGAGAGAGGGAACGCAAGGGTTACTTGAAGATAGATAAATCATTATTTATTCCATTGGGGTGTAAGCTGCCCAATCGAAATATCAGGACAGAAAGGTGAGTGTGGGAATGGGAAGGGGAATTAAAGTGTTCGGCAACCAGGCGGACTGAGCGAAGGTGCCACAAGGTTCCAGATCAACACTACTTACAGCGTCATCAAAACTTTTCCACAAATCCCATTTGTTTTCGATGCCCATCATTTTAGAAATATGACCTGGTCCTTAGAACAACCCCCCGTGGAACGTGTCCCTACACCCCACGCCCCCTCTCCCACTCCTCTCCCCCGCTCACCGTCTCTAAACCCACCACAATCCCACCCACATATCCTATCTCCTCTCACCCTTTGGCCAATGAGACAAACCCCGCTCTCCCCGATATCAGCTCATCATCAGTCCTGCATCCCCGGGTCCCATTGGCTGCACATCACATTTGAGACAATGACTCTGCAACGTCCGCGCCTGGTGTCAGATTGTCATCTCAGCTTCACCCCGTAACACTGGCACAATGTAAACATCCCGCTTTCCGCTTCATGGTTTCAAGGTTTCAAATTCAGTTTATTGTCACATATACCAAGTGGAATTCGAATTAGTCGCTTCCCACCGTTTGGTTAATCACAACAGGTCGGGATTCATTCCAGTTTGATCATACCGTATATTCCATTACACAAATGTCCACGTTACCTGCAGGAAAGCGAGGAGTGGCGGAGATCTGGGCTTGTGGTCAGCTTCTGCCTTGCTGATGTTCAGATGACTGAGCGTCTCCGAGTCGCTGTTTTATCTCTCAACCCAACAAATTTACGTGACTATAAGGTGTGTGTTAATAGTAATTGGAATGGGATCTGTCACGTGATGCTATTGGCCAACACAAAACGAGGTAATATAACTGCACATTGAACTACATGGAGCACATGGAACTGTCTTTAATCGGACTTTACTGCAGTTTACCTTGCTCTAAACATTGATCCCTTATCATATATCTGTACACTGTGGACGGGTTGATTGTAATCATGTATTGTCTTTCCGCTGACTGGAGAGCCAATGCGCTTTTCCTAATTTAAGCGAGCTCACAACGGTTAGATTGTCAGAACACTGTCGGGTCATTATCTGCCGCTGGAAACAGAATGAACACATTCCTCCATGGCCATTATTCCAGCTCTCAGTACTGCACGCAGAGTGAACAGCTTCACTGTTACGGCCCTGTAAACCCATCCGCTGATCCTACTGTCTTGAATTGGATCGCCTCTCCACATCCCAATGAATATGGGCTCAGTTTCTCCTCGTTGAACAGGCCAGTCATTCTGGGAATCCAGCTCAAGACACCTGCATCCCGTCTCCCAAGCCAACTGTGCTGTGTGATGTGTGGAAACCGCAGCAAAACACAGAGCTCCAGGTGTGGGTCTGTTAAAGAAAACTTTAAAACACAACACAAAGATCTGGGAAGACAATCAAGACTTTATTCAGGAGCGCCAAATACAGTGATTACTGGGGGCAATCTAGGAGATAGTTCAATAAGCAAAGATTCATCTGCTCCTTATATACAGACTTTCCTCTTGATGTTCCGTTTAACATAGTAAGCACCTGAGGAATTTCCTTCTTCCCAAATACTTTTACAATACTCACAGACCATTCACCTCCGGGAAACACAGAAAAATAAACACAACTGAATGTCACCCCATTAGAGCTCTTAAAGATAGCAGAGTGAAGGGATATGGGGAGAAGGCAGGAACGGGGTACTGATTGTGAATGATCAGCCATGATCTCAGTGAATGGCGGTGCTGGCTCGAAGGGCCGAATGGCCTACTCCTGCACCTATTGTCTATTGTCTATTACAGATAAGCAAATGTCATGTTACCCTTTCGACCTTATTTTATTGCTTTAAATTTGTCATTTGCCCGTTTACAACAGAGAACAGGATCTGACTGAAGTAGACTGCAGAAGGTGTAATTTACACTTGCTCAGTTTCACCTTGTTTAATACTGAATTATAATAAAACATCAAACGGACTTTAAGTATTTCTAGGCACTCTCCCCATCCCTATTTTCTTGAAACGTAACAATTCATCGTTGTCAGGTCCGGAGAACCCTGTGCAACTGCAGCATATCTTCTAAACACTTGCCATGATGTCACTTACAGGAAGGTCCAACCTTCCAATGATCTCCCCAGCTGATCGATGCCAGAGCACAGTAGATTCCCGTGTTCACGGACGCGGACGCACAGTACCTTTGAGCATCAACACCAAGTTGGCTATGTTCAAGCTTTGTACTCTACTCGCAAAGTAAATGACCTGAACTTTCCGCATATCACACAACAGCCGCTGCACTCTTCACTCGAGGGACACTACCGTTAGTTTGCTTAATTTATTTCAGTGCAGTGAAGGGAATGGGAGTTTAGAAAGAGTTGAGCGGTAACGATGTTGGGGCAATGACATTGCAGCGGTATGTTTAATTGCAGCTGTTAAGTGCAAAGGGTGGAGTGCTTTGTTCTTATCGAGAGAGAATTCGCTGAAGTCAGATCTTGAACTTTCATAGATACATAGATACATAGAAAATAGGTGCAGGAGTAGGCCATTCGGCCCTTCGAGCCTGCACCGCCATTCAATATGATCATGGCTGACCATCCAACTCAGTATCCCGCACCTGCCTTCTCTCCATACCCCGTGATCCCTTTAGCCACAAGGGCCACATCTAACTCCCTCTTAAATATAGCCAATGAACTGGCATCAACTACCCTCTGTGGCAGAGAGTTCCAGAGATTCACCACTCTCTGTGTGAAAAAGTTGTTTCTCATCTCGGTCTTAAAGGATTTCCCCCTTATCCTTAAGCTGTGACCCCTTGTCCTGGACTTCCCCAACATCGGGAACAATCTTCCTGCATCTAGCCTGTCCAACCCCATAAGAATTTTATAAGTTTCTATAAGATCCCCTCTCAATCTCCTAAATTCTAGCGAGTATAAGCCGAGTCTATCCAGTCTTTCTTCATATGAAAGTCCTGACATCCCAGGAATCAGTCTGGTGAAACTTCTCTGCACTCCCTCTATGGCTATAATGTCCTTCCTCAGATTTGGAGACCAAAACTGTACGCAATACTCCAGGTGTGGTCTCACCAAGACCCTGTACAACTGCAGTAGAACCTCCCTGCTCCTATACTCAAATCCTTTTGCTATGAAAGCTAACATGCCATTCGCTTTCTTCACTGCCTGCTGCACCTGCATCCCTACTTCCAATCACTGGTGTACCATGACACCCAGGTCTCGCTGCATCTCCCCTTTTCCTAATCGGCCACCATTTAGATAATAGTCTGCTTTCCTGTTTTTGCCACCAAAGTGGATAACCTCACATTTATCCACATTATACTGCATCTGCCAAACATTTGCCCACTCACCCAGCCTATCCAAGTCACCTTGCAGTCTCCTAGCATCCTCCTCACAGCTAACACTGCCCCACAGCTTAGTGTCATCCGCAAACTTGGAGATGTTGCCTTCAATTCCCTCATCCAGTTTATTAATATAAATTGTAAATAGCTGGGGTCACTGCACTGAGCCTTGCAGTACCCCACTAGTCACTGCCTGCCATTGTGAAAAGGACCCGTTTACTCCTACTCTTTGCTTCCTGTTTGCCAGCCAGTTCTCTATCCACATCAATACTGAACCCCCAATACCATGTGCTTTAAGTTTGTATATTAATCTCTTATGTGGGACCTTGTCGAAAGCCTTCTGAAAGTCCAGATACAACACATCCACTGGTTCTCCCCTATCCACTCTACTAGTTACATCCTCGAAAAATTCTATAAGATTCGTCAGACATGATTTACCTTTCGTAAATCCATGCTGACTTTGTCCAATGATTTCACCACTTTCCAAATGTGCTGCTATCCCATCTTTAATAACTGCCTCTAGCAGTTTCCCCACTACCGATGTTAGACTAACTGGTCTGTAATTCCCCGTTTTCTCTCTCCCTCCCTTCTTAAAAAGTGGGGTTACGTTTGCTACCCTCCAATCCTCAGGAACTATTCCAGAA
Source organism: Malacoraja senta (assembly GCA_038087875.1). Classification (NCBI taxonomy): domain Eukaryota; kingdom Metazoa; phylum Chordata; class Chondrichthyes; order Rajiformes; family Rajidae; genus Malacoraja; species Malacoraja senta. Next base: position 9,870 of record CM075983.1, read on the forward strand.
TCTAAAGAGTTTTGAAAAATTACCACTAATGCATCCACTATTTCTGGAGCAACTTCCTTAAGTACTCTGGGATGCAGCCTATCTGGCCCTGGTGATTTATCGGCCTTTAATCCATTCAATTTACCCAACACCACTTCCCGACTAACCTGGATTTCACTCAGTTCCTCCATCTCCTTTGACCCGCAGTTCCCTGCTATTTCCGGCAGATTATTTATGTCTTCCTTAGTGAAGACAGAACCAAAGTAGTTATTCAATTGGTCCACCATATCCTTGTTCCCCATGATCAATTCACCTGTTTCTGACTGCAAGGGACCTACATTTGTTTGTTTTAACTAATCTCTGTCTCTTCACATATCTATAAAAACTTTTGCAGTCAGTTTTTATGTTCCCTGCCAGTTTTCTTTCATAATCTATTTTCCCTTTCCTAATTAAGCCCTTTGTCCTCCTCTGCTGGTCTCTGAATTTCTCCCAGTCCTCTGGTATGCTGCTTTTTCTGGCTAATTTGTACGCGTCATCTTTTGCTTTGATACTATCCCTGATTTCCCTTGTTATCCACGGATGCACTACCTTCCCTGATTTATTCTTTTGCCAAACTGGGATGAACAATTTTTGTAGTTCATCCATGCAGTCTTTAAATGCCTTCCATTGCATATCCACCGTCAACCCTTTTAGAACTAATTGCCAGTCAATCTTGGCCAATTCACGTCTCATACCCTCAAAATTACCTTTCTTTAAGTTCAGAACCATTGTTTCTGAATTAACAATGTCACTCTCCATCCTAATGAAGAACTCAACCATATTATGGTCACTCTTGCCCAAGGGGGCACGCACAACAAGACTGCTAACTAACCCTTCCTCATTACTCAATACCCAGTCTAGAATAGCCTGCTCTCTCGTTGGTTCCTCTACATGTTGGTTTAGATAACTATCCCGCATACATTCCAAGAAATCCTCTTCCTCAGCACCCCTGCCAATTTGATTCACCCAATCTATATGTAGATTGAAGTCACCCATTATAACTCTTTTGCCTTTGTTGCACGCATTTCTAATTTCCTGTTTGATGCCATCCCCAACTTCACTACTACTGCTAGGTGGCCTGTACACAACACCCACCAGCGTTTTCTGCCCCTTAGTGTTTCGCAGCTCTACCCATACCGATTCCACATCCTCCAAGCTAATGTCCTTCCTTTCCACTGCGTTAATCTCCTCTCTAACCAGCAACGCTACCCCATCTCCTTTTCCTTTCTCTTTATCCTGAATATTGAATATCCCTGGATGTTCAGCTTCCAGCCTTGGTCACCCTGGAGCCATGTCTCCGTGATCCCAACTATATCATAATCATTAATAGCTATCTGCATGTTCAACTCATTCACCTTATTACGAATGCTCCTTGCATTGAGACACAAAGCCTTCAGGCTTGTTTTTACAACGCTCTTACCCCTTTTACAATTATGTTGAAAAGTGGCCCTTTTTGATTTTTGCCCTGGATTTGTCTGCCTGCCACTTTTACTTTTCACCTTGCTACCTATTGCTTCCGCCCGCATTTTACACCCCTCTGTTTCTCTGCTCACCCATTTAAGAACCCCACCACCTCTTATTCTCTGTTTATTATTGTTTTCTTCTTTCCCCCCTACACGTTGGGTCTGAGTGCTTTCCTTCTCTGCCTCCTGCCTCACACACTGTCTAATAGCTTTCTCTATTTGAGTCCCTGCCCCCAACCATTCTAGTTTAAAGTCTTCCCAGTAGCCTTTGCAGATCTCCCCGCCAGGATATCGGTCCCCCTCAGGTTCAAGTGCAACCCATCCTTTTTGTACAGGTCGCACCTTCCACAAAAGAGGTCCTAATGGTACAGAAATTTAAATCCCTGCCCTCTGCACCAGTCCTTTCATATTATGGAACGAGTTGCCCACAGGAAGTGTGGTGGCGGGAACAATTGCAACATTTAAAAGGTATTTAGGCAGGAAGATGAATACGAGACGTTTAGAAGGATGTGGGAACAACACACATATACGGGGCTGTTCCTGTTTTGTATTGTTCCGTGTTCTGTGGACAGCTTGCAATATGTTGAATACGTTATCTTATTAACAGCTGAATCGTGTTGAGAAACGAAACTATCATAATAAAGTGAACTCAAAGGTCATGCTGGGAGAGGCACTGGGCTGAGTTAGCAGGTGGTTATATTACAAGGCACATAGATGCAGTAAAGTCAGGTATTTTGGCAGCAGGAATAAAGGCGTAGACTATTTTCTAAATGGGGAGAGAATCAAGAAATTGGAGGTGCAAAGGGATTTGGGAACGCTGGTGCAGGATTCCCAAACAGTTAATCTGCAGGTCGAATCAGAGGAGGTTTACTACAATGATCCCAGGAATGAGTAGATTTCGCTGCGAAACTCTATTCCGAGGAGGAGAAGTCTGAAGAAGGGTCACGACCCGAAACGTCACATATTCATTGGCTCCATAGATGCTGCCTCACCCACTACGTTTCTCCAGCATTTTTGTCCACCAGGAATGAGTAGGTTAACCTATTATGAGCGTTTGTCGGCACTGGGCCTGTACTCGCTGCAGTTTAGACGAATGAGGGGAACCTCATCGAAACGTACAGAATAGTGAAAGGTTTGGATAGAGTGGATATGGAGAGGATGTTTCCACTAGTGGGAGAGTCTAGGACTAGAGGTCATAGCCTCAGCATTAAAGGACGTTCTTTTATGAAGGAGATGAGGAGATATTTCTTTAGTCAGGTGGTGAATCTGTGACAATCTTTGCCACAGAAGGCCGTGGAGACCAAGTCAGTGGATTTTTTAAGGCAGAGAGATAGATTCTGGATTAGTACAGGTGTCAGAAGTTATGGGGAGAAAGCAGGAGAATGGGGTTAGGAGGGAGAGATAGATCAGCCATGTTTAAGAAAGAAGTGCAGATGCTGGGGAAATAGGTAGACACAAAATGCGTGTGAAACTCAGCGGATGAGACAGCATCTATGGTGAGAAGGAAAAGGCAACGTTTTGGGTCGAGACCCTTCTTCAGACCCAAAGGGTCTCGACATGAAAAAGCCGATAGATCAGCTATGATTGAATGGCGGAGTAGACGATGAGCCGAATGGCCTAATTCTACTCCTAAACATGACTGCATGACTTTCTGACTTAACTGAATGTAACTGATCCAGGAGGGAGCTGGAGGCGTGGGACGCAAGGAACAAGGGCCAGTAGGAAGGTGAACCGGGGTAATGCCTCCAGCACCTTCACGGTCAGCTGCAGGAGGAGGCCCCGGAATAGAACATGAAGACGGCCTGGCGTGGGCCATTGGTTTGTGGGAACTGTTGCATTACTCCGTGTGTGCGGGCTGACCTGACGTTGAATAATGGCGCCAAAAATGGCGGCGCCGCCATGTGTAAAAAAATCAAAAATGATTTCACCGTGCAGTTGTATCTGAGGCAAATAAAGCGCCATTGAACCATTTAACCAGTGATGAAGGCCGACATGGCAAAAGTCTTCTTGACCATCTGGTCTGTCTGTGACGCCACTTTGAAGGATCTGTGTACCTGCACTCCTCGATCGCTCTGGCCTCCAACACTCCCAGAGCCCTGACATTTACTGTGAAGATCCCACCCTGCTTAAACTTCCCAAAATGCAATTCCTCACATTTAAGATTGTTAAGGGCTTGGACACGCTAGAGGCAGGAAACATGTTCCCGGTGTTGGGGGAGTCCAGAACCAGGGGCCACGGTTTAAGAATAAGGGGTAAGCCATTTAGAACGGAGACGAGGAAACACTTTTTCTCACAGAGAGTGGTGAGTCTGTGGAATTCGCTGCCACAGAGGGTGGTGGAGGCAGGTTCTCTGGGTACTTTCAAGAGAGAGCTAGATAGGGCTTTTAAAGATAGCGGAGTCGGTGGATATGGGGAGAAGGCAGGAACGGGGTACTGATTGGGGTTGATCAGCCATGATCACGTTAAATGGCGGTGCAGGCTCGAAGGGCCGAATGGCCTCCTCCTGCACCTATTTTCTATGTTTATGTTTCTATGAGTTAAGAGTCAGGACGTCATGGATCAGCTTTAAGGGACTTTGGTTAGGCTGCATTTGGATACTTTTGTGCAGTTCATGTTCATAAGTTCATAGGAGCAGAAGGAGGCCATTCGGCTCATCAGATCTACTCCGCCATTCAATCATGGCTGATCTATCTCCCCCCCCGCTAACCCCATTCTCCTGCCATCCCCCATAACCTAACCTTTTCACCCCCTTCTCTCCTTTTCCTAACCTGACACATAGAAACATAGAACATAGAAACATAGAAAAATAGGTGCAGGAGTAGGTCATTCGGCCGTTCGAGCCTGCACCGCCATTCAATATGATCACGGCTGATCATCCAACTCAGTATCCCGTACCTGCCTTCTCTCCATACCCCCTGATCCCTCTAGCCACAAGGGCCACATCTAACCCCCTCTTAAATATAGCCAATGAACTGACCTCAACTACACTCTGTGGCAGAGAATTCCACAGATTCACCACTCTCTGTGTGAATTTCCTTTTCTCATCTTGGTCCTAAAAGACTTCCCCCTTATCCTTAAACAGTGACCCCTTGTTCTGGACTTCCCCAACATCGGGAACAATCTACTTGCATCTAGCCTATCCAACCCCTTAAGAATTTTGTAAATTTCTATAAGATCCCCCCTCAATCTTCTAAATTCTAGCGAGTACATGCCGAGTCTATCCAGTCTTTCTTCATATGAAAGTCCTGCCATCCCAGGAATCAGTCTGGTGAACCTTCTCTGTACTCCCTCTATGGCAAGAATGTCTTTCCTCAGATTAGGAGATCAAAACTGTACGCAATACTCCAGGTGTGGTCTCATCAAGGCACCAAGACACCATTCAGATAATAACCTGCCTGCCCGTTCTTGCCACCAAAGTGGATAACCTCATATTTTCCACATTAAACTTCATCTGCCGTGCATCTGCCCACTCATCCAACCTGTCCTAGTCACCCTGCATTCTCACAGCATCATCCTCGCAGTTCCCACTGCCACCCAGCTTTGCATCATCTGCAAGTTTGTTAATGTTACTTTTAATTCCTTCATCTAAATCATTATTGTATATTGTAAATAGCTGCGGTCCCAGCGCCGAGCCTTGCGGCACCCCACTAGTCACTGCCTGCCATTCTGAAAGGGAGCCATTCATCCCTACTCTTTGTTTCCTGTCTGCCAACCAATTTTCTATCCATGTCAGCACCTTACCCCCAATACCATTAGCTCGAATTTTGCCCACTAATTTCATGTGTGGGACCTTATTAAAGGCTTTCTTAAAGTCCAGATACACTTCATCCACTGGCTCTCCCTTGTCCATTTTACTAGTTACATCCTCAAAAAATTCCACATTTGTCATGCATGATTTCCCTTTCGTATATCCATGCTGACTTGGACTGATCCTGTTACTGCTATCCAAATGTGCCGCTATTTCATCTTTAATAATCGACTCCAGCGTCTTCCCACCACTGATGTCAGGCTAACTGGTCTATAATTTCCTGCTTTCTCTCTCCCTCCTTTCGTGAAAAGTGGGATAACATTAGCTACCCTCCAATCCACAGGAACTGACCCAGAATCTATAGAACATTGGAAAATGATCAACATGAACGTATAAATCCCACACATGCAAAGCTATGCTGACTGTCCCTAATCTGCCCGTGTCCATCGGACGGACGGATGGACGGACGGACGGATGGATGGATGGATGGATGGATGGATGGACGGGTGGGTGGGTGGGTGGGTGGATGGGTGGATGGGTGGATGGGTGGATGGATGGATGGATGGATGGATGGATAGATAGATAGATACTTTATTAATCCCCTCAGGGAAATTCAGATGTCCAGTAGCCAACACAGTCAGAACGTAAAGCAGACAATATATAAAATACGGACAATACATAAAAGCAATAAATAATTTTTTAAAAAACAATAAATAACTATTAAAAGTGCAAAGCATCCCCATACAGCTTAACGGTCAATATTTTAAAATCTAATGGCTGCAGGGGTGAAGGATCTCCTGAACTGCTCTGTTTTACAGCGCAGGGAGAGGAGCCGGTTGTTGTTCCATCTGCTCCTCTGACCCTCCAGAGTTTCCTTATCCCTCAGAATTCTCTCTAGTAAAGAGGCCCAGGACTCAATGGCCAGTCTGGGAATAGGAAGGGGAGTTAAACTGTTCAGCAACAAGGAGATCCAATGGGCCTCAGTGGAACAAGCGCAAGTGTTAAGTGAAACTGTTGTGTAATCACCGCTTTGTCTCAGTGATGTACGGAAGGCAATATCGGAAGCACTAATGCAGCAGGTGAGGTTGCTTGAGTCTCTGCATGGAGACGAGAGAGAAGGTGTAGGACAAGTGTCAACTCACCCGGAGTTGCAGATTGGGTGGGAAGGGATGAGTGATCTAATGAGTTGAGGTTGGTGTTGATCTCAGGTTAAAGATGGCGGAAATGTCAGTTAACAATGTGGTGGTTATGTTAGGTGTATCCAAGAGGGTTTCCTCAAACAGTAAGTGGATAGTCTAACTTGAAGAAGAACCATACTGGACCTTCTACTGGGAGTCAAACCCTGCCAGTGGACGACAGAAAATTTCAATGGAGAGTATTTTGGGTACCGTGATCACCACTCCAAAAATTATAATTAAATAAACAGGAACTGCAGACAGACACAAAAAGCTGGAGTAACTCAGCGGGCCAGGCAGCATCTCTGGGGAAAGGGAATGGGCGACGTTTAGTGATGATATATATCTTCAGACTGAGTCAGTCTCCCCTGACTCTTAGTCTGAAGAAGGGTCTCGAAGCGAACAGTCACCAAAACCCTTTTTCCAGAGAAGCTGCCTGACCCGCTGAGTTACTCCAGCCTTTTGTGTCTGTTATCTGCTCAAACCAGAATCTGCAGTTTCTCCCTGCACAGCAACTGCAGATGCTGGTTTATACCAAACTTAGACATAAAACTCTCGAGAGTTTCCTGGACAGGACCTACAGTGAGGTAGTCACGCCGAGGATACAGTAAGAACCAAGGTGTGTGAAGGAGAGAAAGGGTGGAAATCGTGGAGTGCAGTAGACCCAGGTGGCTGTGCCTAATGAAAACAGGTACGCCCTCTTGGAAACTGTCCGGGGAGACGATGTTTCCAGTCCGAGCGGCGGACACGTCGGTGGCTCCAATCCAAGAGATGGGACTCGACCGGCGAGACCGACGTCGGGCAGAGCCCTAGTGGTGGGTGACTCCATTGTCCGAGGAGCGGACAGGAGATTATGTGGCGGCAGACGAGATGCGAGGATGGTCTGTTGCCTCCCTGGTGCCAGGGTTCAGGATGTCACAAACCGAATTCTGAAGATCCTCGAGAGAGAGAAGGTGAACAGCCGGCAGTAGTTGTGCATGTAGGCACAAACGACATCGGGAAGAAGAGGAAGGACATTCTCTAACTTGACTTCAGAGAGTTGGGAAGTAGACCGAAATGCCGGACTTCTAGGGTGGTTATCTCTGGATTGCTTCCAGTACCTTGTGCTCGTGAGGGCAGGAACACGGAGATAGGGGATCTGAATGTGTGGCTGAGGGGCTGGAGCAGGGAGCAAGGATCTAGATTCATAGACCACTGGGATCTCTTCTGGGGTAGGGGTGACCTGTACAAAAGGGACGGTTTGCACCTTAACTGGAGGGGGACTGACATTCTGGCAGGCAGGTTAGCTAGGGCTACACGTGTGGGTTTAAACTAAATAGGGAGGGGGAGGGATTGACAAATTGGGAGTATAAAGTTGGAGTTGAAGGGGAAGTGGGTACAGGAAATATTACAAAAGTTTCTCGAATTAATGGGAAGGAAAGCTCGAGAATGGACAACAGGGTAAGGTCTGGGCCAATTGCGAGCGGTGCGAGGGGGAAAGTGATTACGGAGGTCAAAGTGCTGTATATGAATGCGCGAAGTATAAGGAATAAGGTGGATGAGCTTGAGGCTCAGTTAGAAACTGGCAAGTATGATGGTGTGGGAATTACTGAGACCTGGCTGCAAGAGGGCCAGGGCTGGGGACTGAATATTCAAGGGTATGCCTCCTATCGAAAAGACAGACAGGTGGGCATAGGGGGTGGGGTTTCCGTGGCGGTGAGGAATGAAGTTCAGTCCCTTGCAAGGGGTGACATTGAAACTGGAGATGTGGAGTCAGTTTGGATGGGTAAAAAGACCCTAATGGGACTTATCTACAGGCCCCCAAACAGTAGCCTGGACATAGGGCGCCAGTTGAATCAGCAGTTAAAATTGGCATGTAGCAAAAGTAATGCTGTGGTTGTTATGGGAGATTTCAACATGCAGGTAGACTGGAAAAATCAGGTTGTTACTGGACCCCAAGGAAGGGACATTGTAGAGTGCCTTCGTGATGGATTCTTTGAACAGCTTGTATTGGAGCCTACCAGGGAGAAAGCAATTCTGGATTTAGTGTTATGTAATGAACCGGATTTGATAAAGGACCTCGAGGTTAATGAGCCATTAGGAGGTGGTGACCATAACATGGAAACATAGAAACATAGAAAATAGGTGCAAGAGTAGGCCATTCGGCCCTTCGAGTCTGCACCGCCATTCAATATGATCATGGCTGATCATCTAACTCAGTATCCTGTACCTGCCTTCTCTCCATACCCCCTGATGCCTTTAGCCACAAGGGCCACATCTAACTCCCTCTTAAATATAGCCAATGAACTGACCTCAACTACATTCTGTGGGAGAGAGTTCCAGATATTCACCACTCTCTGTGTGAAAAATGTTTTTCTCATCTCGGTCCTAAAGGATTTCCCCTTTATCCTCAAACTGTGACCCCTTGTTCTGGACTTCCCCAACATCGGGAACAATCTTCCTGCATCTAGCCTGTCCAACCCATTAAGAATGTTGTAAGTTTCTATAAGATCCCCCCTCAATCTTCTAAATTCTAGCGAGTACAAGACGAGTCTATCCAGTCGTTCTTCACATGAAAGTCCTGACATCCCAGGAATCAGTCCGGTGAACCTTCTCTGTACTCCCTCTATGGCAAGAATGTCTTTCCACCGATTAGGAGACCAAAACTGTACGCAATACTCCAGGTGTGGTCTCACCAAGACCCTGTACAACTGCAGTAGAACCTCCCTGCTCCTATACTCAAATCCTTTTGCTATGAATGCTAACATACCATTCGCTTTCTTCACTGCCTGCTGCACCTGCATGCCTACTTTCAATGACACCCAGGTCTCGTTGCTTCTCCCCTTTTCCTAATCGGCCACCATTCAGGTAATAGTCTACTTTCCTGTTTTTGCAACCAAAGTGGGTAATCTCACATTTATCCACATTATACTGCATCTGCCATGCATTTGCCCACAAACACAGCCTGTCCAAGTCATCTTGCAGCCTCCTACCACCCTCCTCACAGCTAACACTGCCCCCCAGCTTCGTGTCATCTGCAACGTTGGAGATGTTGCATTCAATTCCCTCGTCCAAATCATTAATATATATTGTAAATAGCTGGGGTCTCAGCACTGAGCCTTGCGGTACCCCACTAGGCACTGCCTGCCATTCTGAAAAGGACCCGTTTACTCCTACTCTTTGCTTCCTGTCTGCCAGCCAGTTCTCTATCCACATCAATACTGAACTCCCAATACCGTGTGCTTTAAGTTTGTATATTAATCTCTTATGTGGGACCTTGTCGAAAGCCTTCTGAAAGTCCAGATTTAACACATCCACTGGTTCTCCCTTATCCACTCTACTAGTTACATCCTTGAAAAATTCTATAAGATTCGTCAGTCATGATTTACCTTTCATAAATCCATGCAGACTTTGTCCAATGATTTCACCTTTTTCCATATGTGCTGCTATCCCATTTTTAATAACTGACTCTAGCAGTTTCCCCACTACCGATGTTAGACTAACTGGTCTGTAATTCCCCGTCTTCTCTCTCCCTCCCTTTTTAAAAAGTGGGGTTACATTAGCTACCCTCCAATCCTCAGGAACTTCTCCAGAATCTATGGAGTTTTGAAAAATTATCACTAATGCATCCACTATTTCTGGGGCTACTTCCTTAAGTACTCTGGGATGCAGCCTATCTTGCCCTGGGGGTTTATCGGCCTTTAATCCATTCAATTTACCTAACACCACTTCCCGGCTAACCTGGATTTCACTCAGTACCTCCATTTCATTTGACCCGCGGTCCCCTGCTATTTCCGGCAGATTATTTATGTCTTCCTTAGTGAAGACAGAACCAAAGTAGTTATTCAATTGGTCTGCCATGTCCTTGTTCCCATGAGCAATTCACCTGTTTCTGACTGCAAGGGACCTACATTTGTTTTAACTAATCTCTTTCTCTTCACATGTCTATAAAAACGTTTGCAGTCAGTTTTTATGTTCCCTGCCAGTTTTCTTTCATAATCTATTTTCCATTTCCTAATTAAGCCCTTTGTCCTCCTCTGTTGGACTGAATTTCTCCCAGTCCTCTGGTAGGCTGCTTTTTCTGGCTAATGTTTACGCTTCATCTTTTGTTTTGATACTATCCCCGATTTCCCTTGTTATCCACGGATGCACAACATTCCCTGATTTATTCTTTTGCCAAACTGGGATGAACAATTGTTGTAGTTCATCCATGCAGTCTTTAAATGCCTTCCATTGCATATCCACCGTCAACCGTTTAAGAATCAATTGCCAGTCAATCTTGGCCAATTCACGTCTCATACCCTCAAAGTTACCTTTCTTTAAGTTCAGAACCCTTGTTTCTGAATTAACAATGTCACTCTCCATCCTAATGAAGAACTCAACCATATTATGGTCACTCTTGCCCAAGGGACCACGCAAAACAAGACTGCTAACTAAGTCTTCCTCATTACTCAATACCCAGTCTAGAATAGCCTGCTCTCTCGTTGGTTCCTCTACATGTTGGTTTAGAAAACTATCCCGCATAGAAACATAGAAACATAGAAACATAGAAATTAGGTGCAGGAGTAGGCCATTCGGCCCTTCGAGCCTGCACCGCCATTCAATATGATCATGGCTGATCATCCAACTCAGTATCCCGTACCTGCCTTCTCTCCATACCCTCTGATCCCTTTAGCCACAAGGGCCACATCTAACTCCCTCTTAAATATAGCCAATGAACTGGCCTCGACTACCCTCTGTGGCAGAGAGTTCCAGAGATTCACCACTCTCTGTGTGAAAAAAGACTTTAAACTAGAATGGTTGGGGGGAGGGACTCAAATAGAGAATGCTATTAGACAGTGTGTGAGGCAGGAGGCAGAGAAGAAAGCACTCAGACCCAACATGTAGGGGGGAAAGAAGAAAACAATAATAAACAGAGAATAAGAGGTGGTGGGGTTCTTAAATGGGTGAGCAGAGAAACAGAGGGGTGTAAAATGCGGGCGGAAGCAATAGGTAGCAAGGTGAAAGGTAAAAGTGGCAGGCAGACAAATCCAGGGCAAAAATCAAAAAGAGCCACTTTTCAACATAATTGTATGAGGGGTAAGAGCGTTGTAAAAACAAGCCTGAAGGCTTTGTGTCTCAATGCAAGGAGCATTCGTAATAAGGTGGATGAGTTGAACGTGCAGATAGCAATTAATGATTATGATATAGTTGGGATCACGGAGACATGGCTCCAAGGTGACCAAGGCTGGGAGCTGAACATCCAGGGATATTCAATATTCAGGAGGGATAGAGAGAAAGGAAAAGGAGGTGGGGTAGCGTTGCTGGTTAGAGAGGAGATTAACGCAGTGGAAAGGAAGGACATTAGCTTGGAGGATGTGGAATCGGTATGGGTAGAGCTGCGAAACACTAAGGGGCAGAAAACGCTGGTGGGTGTTGTGTACAGGCCACCTAGCAGTGGTAGTGAAGTTGGGGATGGCATCAAACAGGAAATTAGAAATGCGTGCAACAAAGGCAAAACAGTTATAATGGGTGACTTCAATCTACATATAGATTGGGTGAATCAAATTGGCAGGGGTGCTGAGGAAGAGGATTTCTTGGAATGTATGAGGGATAGTTATCTAAACCAACATGTAGAGGAACCAACGAGAGAGCAGGCTATTCTAGACTGGGTATTGAGTAATGAGGAAGGGTTAGTTAGCAGACTTGTTGTGCGTGCCCCCTTGGGCAAGAGTGATCATAATATGGTTGAGTTCTTCATTAGGATGGAGAGTGACATTGTTAATTCAGAAACAACGGTTCTGAACTTAAAGAAAGGTAACTTTGAGGGTATGAGACGTGAATTGGCCAAGATTGACTGGCAATTAGTTCTAAAAGGGTTGACGGTGGATATGCAATGGAAGGCATTTAAAGACTGCATGGATGAACTACAAAAATTGTTCATCCCAGTTTGGCAAAAGAATAAATCAAGGAAGGTAGTGCATCCGTGGATAACAAGGGAAATCAGGGATAGTATCAAAGCAAAAGATGATGCGTACAAATTAGCCAGAAAAAGCAGCGTACCAGAGGACTGGGAGAAATTCAGAGACCAGCAGAGGAGGACAAAGGGCTTAATTAGGAAAGGGAAAATAGATTATGAAAGGAAACTGGCAGGGAACATAAAAACTGACTGCAAAAGTTTTTATAGATATGTGAAGAGAAAGAGATTAGTTAAATCAAATGTAGGTCCCTTGCAGTCAGAAACAGGTGAATTGATCATGGGGAACAAGGATATGGCAGACCAATTGAATAACTACTTTGGTTCCGTCTTCACTAAGGAAGACATAAATAATTTGCCGGAAATAGCAGGGGGCCGCGGGTCAAAGGAGATGGAGGAACTGAGTGAAATCCAGGTTAGTCGGGAAGTGGTGTTGGGTAAATTGAATGGATTAAAGGCCGATAAATCACCAGGGCCAGATAGGCTGCACCCCAGAGTACTTAAGGAAGTAGCTCCAGAAATAGTGGATGCATTAGTGATAATTTTTCAAAACTCTTTAGATTCTGGAGTAGTTCCTGAGGATTGGAGGGTAGCAAACGTAACCCCACTTTTTAAGAAGGGAGGGAGGGAGAAAACGGTGAATTACAGACCAGTTAGTCTAACATCGGTAGTGGGGAAACTGCTAGAGTCAGTTATTAAAGATGGGATAGCAGCACATTTGGAAAGTGGTGAAATCATTGGACAAAGTCAGCATGGATTTACGAAAGGTAAATCGTGTCTGACGAATCTTATAGAATTTTTCGAGGATGTAACTAGTAGAGTGGATAGGGGAGAACCAGTGGATGTGTTGTATCTGGACTTTCAGAAGGCTTTCGACAAGGTACCACATAAGAGATTAGGATACAAACTTAAATCACACGGTATTGGGGGTTCAGTATTGATGTGGATAGAGAACTGGCTGGCAAACAGGAAGCAAAGAGTAGGAGTAAACGGGTCCTTTTCACAATGGCAGGCAGTGACTAGTGGGGTACCGCAAGGCTCAGTGCTGGGACCCCAGCTATTTACAATTTATATTAATGATCTGGACGAGGGAATTGAAAGCAACATCTCCAAGTTTGCGGATGACACTAAGCTGGGGGGCATTGTTAGCTGTGAGGAGGATGCTAGGAGACTGCAAGGTGACTTGGATAGGCTGGGTGAGTGGGCAAATGTTTGGCAGATGCAGTATAATGTGGATAAATGTGAGGTTATCCACTTTGGTAGCAAAAACGGGAAGGCAGACTATTATCTAAATGGTGGCCGATTAGGAAATGGGGAGATGCAGCGAGACCTGGGTGTCATGGTACACCAGTCATTGAAAGTAGGCATGCAGGTGCAGCAGGCAATGAAGAAAGGGAATGGTATGTTGGCCTTCATAGCAAGAGGATTTGAGTATAGGAGCAGGGAGGTTCTACTGCAGTTGTACAGGGTCTTGGTGAGACCACACCTGGAGTATTGCGTACAGTTTTGGTCTCCAAATCTGAGGAAGGACATTATAGCCATAGAGGGAGTGCAGAGAAGGTTCACCAGACTGATTCCTGGGATGTCAGGACTTTCATATGAAGAAAGACTGGATAGACTTGGCTTATACTCGCTAGAATTTAGGAGATTGAGAGGGGATCTTATAGAAACGTACAAAATTCTTATGGGGTTGGACAGGCTAGATGCAGGAAGATTGTTCCCGATGTTGGGGAAGTCCAGGACAAGGGGTCACAGCTTAAGGATAAGGGGGAAATCCTTTAAGACCGAGATGAGGAAAAACTTTTTCACACAGAGAGTGGTGAATCTCTGGAACTCTCTGCCACAGAGGGTAGTTGAGGCCAGTTCATTGGCTATATTTAAGAGGGAATTAGATGTGGCCCTTGTGGCTAAAGGGATCAGGGGGTATGGAGAGAAGGCAGGTACGGGATACTGAGTTGGATGATCAGCCATGATCGTATTGAATGGCGGTGCAGGCTCGAAGGGCCGAATGGCCTACTCCTGCACCTATTTTCTATGTATCTATGTATCTATCTCGGTTTTAAAGGATTTCCCTCTTATCCTTAAGAAATTCCAAGAAATTCCAAGAAATCCTCTTCCTCAGCACCCCTGCTAATTTGATTCACCCAATCTATATGTAGATTGAAGTCACCCATTATAACTGATTTACCTTTGTTGCACGCATTTCTAATTTCCTTTTGATGCCATCCCCAACCACTACTATTGTTAGGTGGCCTGTACACAACACCCACAAGCGTTTTCTGCCTCTTAGTGTTTCGTAGCTCTACCTATATCGATTCCACATCCTCCAAGCTAATGTCCTTCCTTTCCACTGCGTTAATCTCCTCTCTAACCAGCAACGCTACCCCACCTCCTTTTCCTTTCTGTCTATCCCTCCTGAATATTGAATATCCCTGGATGTTCAGCTCCCAGCCTTGGTCACCTTGGAGCCATGTCTCCGTGATCCCAACTATATCATAATCATTAATAGCTATCTGCACATTCAACTCATCCACCTTATTACGAATGCTCCTTGCATTGAGACACAAAGCCTTCAAGCTTGTTTTTACAACGATCTTACCCCTTATACAATTATGTTGAAAAGTGACCCTTTTTGATTTTTACCCTAGATTTGTCTGCCTGCCACTTTTACTTTTCACCTTGCTACCTATTGCTTCTACCCTCATTTTACACCCATCTGTCTCTCTGCTCTCACATTTAAGAAACCCACCACCTCTTATTCTCTGTTTATTATTTTTTTCTTCTTTCCCCCCTGCATGTTGGGTCTGAGTGCTTCCCTTCATTGCCTCCTGCCTCACACACTGTCTACTAGCTTTCTCTATTTGAGTCCCTCCCCCCAACCGTTCTAGTTTAAAGTCTCCTCAGTAGCCTTAGCAAATCTCCCTGCCAGGATATTGGTCCCCCTCGGGTTCAAGTGCAATCCGTCCTTTTTGTACAGGTCACACCTTCCACAAAAGAGGTCCCAATGATCCAGAAACGTGAATCCCTGCCCTCTGCACCATCCTTCAGCCACGCACTTATCTTCCACCTCGCTCCATTCCTGCTCTCACTGTCGCGTGGCACAGGCAGTAATCCCGAGATTGTTACCTTTGCGGTCCTTCTCCTTAACTCTCCTCCTAACTCCCTAAATTCTCCTTTCAGGACTTCTTCTCTTTTTCTACCTATGTCATTGGTACCTATATGTACCACGACATCAAGCTCCTCTCCCTCCCATTTCAGGATATCTTGGACACATTCAGACACATCCCAGACCCTGGCACCAGGGAGACAAACTACCATCCGGGTCTCCTGACTGCGTCCACAGAATCGCCTATCTGACCCCCTAACTATAGAGTCCCCTATTACTACTGCCCTCCTCTTCTTTCCCTTACCCCTCTGAGCAACAGGGCCGGTCTCTGTGCCGGAGGCCCGGCCGCTGTCGCTACCCTCAGGTAGGCTGCCCCCCCCCCAACAGTACTCAAACAGGAGTACTTGTTGTCAAGGTGTACAGCCACCTGGGTACTCTCTAGTCCCTGCCTCTGCCCCTTGCCCCTCCTAACCGTGACCCACTTGCCTGTCTCCTGTGGTCTTGGAGTGACCACCTCTTTGTAACTCCTCTCTATGACTTCCTCGCTCTCCCTGACCAGACGGAGTGCATCGAGCTGCTGCTCCAGGTTCCTAATACGGTCCCTTAGGAGCCCCATCTCAATGCACCTGGCGCAGATGTGGACGTCTGGAAGGCTATCAGATTCCTTGACCTCCCACATCTGACATCCAGAACAGTAAACTGCCCTGGCCCTCATACTCCCCCCTTACCCTGGATACAATACAAAGTACAATACAATACAATACAAACTGCTGGAAGAAATCAGCAGGGTTCTGACTCCCAATCAGCTGCTCCCTCTTGTCCGCTTCCACCAATCAGCGGCTTCCTCAAGCCCACTTGTTTTGAAATGCGAATGGAACGTTGGTCATGGAACATGGTCAGGTTTAATCTACAATTGGAGAGGGAGAAGGGTAGATCGGAGGTGCCAGTGTTGCAGTTGAATAAAGGGGACTATGGGGCCATGAGGGAGGAGCTGGCCAAAGTTGACTGGAAAGATACACTAGCAGGGATGACAGTGGAACAAAAATTGCAGGTGTTTCTAGGACTAATACAGAAGGTGCAGGATCAGTTCATTCCTAGGAGGATGAAAGATTCCAAGGGGAGAAAGGGGCGACCATGGCTGACAAGGGACGTCAGGGATAGTATAAACATTAAAGCGAAGAAGTACAACGTAGCAAAGATGAGCGAGAAGCAAGAGGATTGGGTAATGTTTAAAGAACAACAGAAGATAACCAAAAAGACAATACGGGAAGAAAAGATGAGGTACGAAGGTAAGCTAGCCAAGATTATAAAGCAGGATAGTAAAAGCTTCTCTAGGTATGTGAAGAGGAAAAAATTAGTTAAGACCAAAGTTGGACCCTTGAAGACCGAAAAAGGTGAATTTATTATGGGGAACAAGGAAATGGCAGATGAGTTGAACAGGTACTTTGGATCTGTCTCCACTAAGGAGGACACAAACAATCTTCCTGATATAGTAGTGGCCAGAGGATCTGGGGTGACGGAGGAACTGAAGGAAATTTACATTAGGCAGGAAATGGTGTTGGATAGACTGATGGGACTGAAGGCTGATAAATCCACAGGGCATACTGGTCTGCATCCCAGGGTACTTAAGGAAGTGGCTCTAGAAATCGTGGATGCATTGGTGATCATTTGCCAATGTTCTATAGACTCAGGATCAGTTCCTGTGGATTGGAGGGTAGCTAATGTTATTCCACTTTTTAAGAAAGGCGGGAGAGAGAAGACAGGGAATTATAGACCAGTTAGCCTGATATCGATGGTGGGGAAGATGCTGGAGTCAATTATAAAAGGTGAGATAGCCGAACATTTGGATAGCAGTAACAGGATCGGGCCGAGTCAGGATGGACTTACGAAGGGGAAATGATGCTTGACTAATCTTCTGGAATATTTTGAAGATGTAACTGGGGAAATGGACAAGGGAGAGCCAGTGGATGTAGTGTATCTGGACTTTCAGAAAACATTTGATAAGGTCCCACATAGGAGATTAGTGGGCAAAATTAGGGCACGTGGTATTGGGGGTAGAGTGCTGACATGGATAGAGAAGTGGTTGGCAGACATGAAACAAACAGCAGGGATTAACGGGTCCCTTTCAGAATGGCATGCAGTGACTAGTGGGGTACCGCAAGGCTCGGTGCTGGGACCGCAGCTATTTACAATATACAACAATGACTTGGATGAAGGGATTCAAAGTAATATTAGCAAATTTGCAGATGAGACAAAGCTAGGTAGCAGTGTGAACTGTGAGGAGGATGCTATGAGAATGCAGGGTGACTTGGACTGGTTGGGGGTGTGGGCAGATGCATGGCAGGTGAAGTTTAATGAAACCACGAGCACCTCAGCGTGAGTGCGGCGTTCGACATTTCAAATAATGATGTTCTCTGAATTAAATTAAACCATTTCCATTCTCAACAGACACCAACGTGCCGGAGAGACCAAAGGACTGTTTCACGGAATCCCGAACTGTGCATTCCCGTTCATCAGGTACATCTGCTTCTTCCGTATGGCGTGCACAGCCTAAAGTTGCAGGACAACTTGTTCTATTTGATCTTATTTGATTGTGCACGCTGGGTTGATTGCATTCGTCGAAACAGGGGCGGTCCACGTGAAGGTTGCAATCTTCACACCCCAGCAGGTACATAATGTTGCGGTACAACATCTCTGAAGAGATGGAATGGGTGACGTTTTGGGTCGACTGTTTTAAATCGAACAAAAAGCTGGAGTAACTCAGCGGACAGGCAGCATCTCTGGAGAGGAGGAATGGGCGATGTTTTGGGTCGACTGAAGAAAGGTGAGGACTGAAAAGTCACCCATTCCTACTCTCCAGAGATGCTGCATATCCCACTGAGTTACTCCAGCAATTTGTGTTTACCTTCGATTTAAACCGGCATCTGCAGTTCTTTCCTACAGATAATGATTACCCGTTGCCTGAACCTGAATCTGTTTGGCTGTTTTCGCACTAAATATATAATATTTGATTCTCTTTGCCAGAACCCGGACAGGAGTTGCGCCTGGTTGGAGCTGAGAGCAGCTGCTCGGGGAGGGTGGAAATATTCACCAATAACAGCTGGGCCACGGTGTGCGATGACTCTTGGGACGAGGCGGACGCTCATGTTGTCTGTAGGCAGTTGCGCTGCGGCCCCGCTCTGTCGGCTCCGGTAGGGGGCTCCTTTGGTCAGGGTGACGGCGTGATCTGGCTGGATGAGGTGAAATGCACGGGCAGTGAATACTTTCTCTCCGACTGCGTTTCCTCGCCGCCGGGTCACAACGACTGCAGTCACAAGGAAGATGCCGGTGTGGTTGTTCCGGTGAGAATTTCCTCAATCTGCTTCCACGGCCTTTGGCTGTTTTAAAATATATTGTATGAATTTTGAGGATATTGTGGAATAAAGATCTGAACATGTTTCTGTCGTCGTCTCCACAGATCCGGAGTTGTCTCCTCGTGACTATTCTTCATCGCGTTCTGTAAGTATTGGTAATATAAGGTTATTTTTATTCATCCTCTATGTGGTTATGGATTTCATAAAATTTCTCGGAAACTTATCCAACA
This sequence comes from Malacoraja senta, assembly GCA_038087875.1. Lineage (NCBI taxonomy): Eukaryota > Metazoa > Chordata > Chondrichthyes > Rajiformes > Rajidae > Malacoraja > Malacoraja senta. The sequence goes on from CM075983.1 coordinate 28,898, forward strand.
TCATCCTCCTCGTAATTCACATAATTCCACCAAACCCCATTAATTTCGGTCACTATTTATACCAAAATTATCCCATCAAAAGTTGGGGTAGACGAGTGAGACACACAGCATGTGCCCACGCTGCCTTTTATTGAGCCATAGAGTCATTGATTCTTCTGTAGTGCAATAGACAAGACAGATATTTGGGAATGTGGAAACTGTAGATACCGGTTTATACGATAGATGGACACAAAGTGCTGGAGCACCACGGCTGATCAGCAGCATCTCTGGGGGAAAAGAATGGGTGACATTCGGATCGCGACCTTTCTTCAGAATTATTTGCGAATGTTCCTCCCCTGCCCCTTGTACATGATTCCTTGTATGTGTACACACTTAGCCAACAAACTTGTTCGTTCATTTAAAAAAAACGTCTTCATTCATTCATAAGATAGAACATAGAACAGTACAGCACAGGAGCAGGCCTTTCGGCCACCAATTCTTGGCCAATAGGAGCCAAACCCATCTCCTATCTAACTGCGCATAATTAATATAAATTCCCTGCATATCTGTGTGCCTATCCAAAAATATGGTAGATGCCATTATCGTTTCTCTCACAACCACCAATCCTAGCAGTGCGTTCCAGACATTTACGACCTTCTGTGCAGAATCGTTGCCCTCATGCATCTCCTTTACCACCACCAACCCCCCCCCCCCCCCCACCACCACCACCCCCACCCCAATCCCCCACCCCCCAGCTTAAAGCAATGTCCTCTAGTAATTGGATTTCTCCATCCTAGGAAACGGTTCTGACTGTCGACCCTATCTATGCCTTTCATATCTTTATATACTTATATCAAGACTCCCTGCCATCTCCGGCGTTCCATAGAACAAAATCCGGGGCGGTGCAAGATCTACCTCTACCTAATCGCCCATAGTCCAGGCAACATTCTGGGGAACTTCCTCTGCACACTCTACAATTCCTCCGCATTATTCCTATAATGGGGAGACCTGAAATGCAACTTTCCAACTGCATCATTGCTTCCTGACACTAGGAGGCACTTCCTGACCTGTGATGGATAGCGCACTATATGCCTTCTTTACAACTATGTGTGTTCACATTTTCATGGAGCTGTGAACGTGTGCTCAAAATTCCCTGTGTACATCAATGCTGTTGATGGTCATGCCACTTTCTCCTTCGGAATGTCCTTACATTTTAGTGTTCTCCACACTCACCTCACAATCCCGCATTTCATTCTCCTTTGCGAAAACTCGTTTAGTACCTCTCCTACATCACCATTCTCCAAGCACAAATCCCCTTCTTGATATTTGAGCGGTCCCGGTTTGCTCTTTTTTTTAAATCTAGGCATATAAAACTATCTTTAATCCGACACGCTTGTCATTCATCTGGACTCTCTGCCTATTTCCATTCTCATCAGCACCTGGCACGGGAGTAATCTGAAGATTACAACCCTCGGGGTGCTGCTCTTTAATCTCCTGCCTAACTCCCTATATTCACTTTGCAGGTCATCATCCCTTTTCCTATCTATGTCTTTTTTACAGATGTGCACAGCGACTTCCAGCTGCTCCCCTCTCCCTTGTGAATGTTCTGCAACCATTTGGACTCGAGCACCAGGGAGACACTACACTGTCCTTAAGTCCGGTTTCCTGCCACAGAATCCTCTGTCCACGGTTCCCCAAACTAACAGGTCACCTTTCACGATGACTTTGTCTGACTTTTCCCTTCCAGGCTGTGGCTCAGTCAGGCTCGAAGGGCCGAATGGCCTATTCCTGCACCTATTGTCTATTGGCACGGCAGTCCGGAGCACTGCTGCTGCTGCTCTCCCTTCGGCGTTCCCCTACCCCCACCCCACCCCCACCACCATCCCCACCCCACCCCCACCACTACCACCATCCCCACCCCCACAACTACATTCAAAGGAGGATGTCTGTTATGGAGGGGTACAGATTCCTGCACTCTCTGCCTGCTCCCTTTCCTTGTGGTCACCTACGTACATCCTGTCTGTACTTTAGGTATGACCAGCTATCTGTAACTCCCATCTTTCACACACTCACAGCCCCGTATAATTCTGATGTCACCCCGCTGCAGTCCCCAGTTCTTTAACACGGTCCTGAAGGAGCCGCAGATGAACACACTTACTGCTGGTGTAGTCATCCGAGGCTCTGGCAATTCCCCTAGCAGGGGGAACATTCCAATATCCCGCCTGACATCTCAACGACACACACGGTAATAAGATTTACGCAGAGACACAGCCCACAGCTTAATCTGCCCTTTCGCTTCCTCGGCACTTCTGGCCGAAGTCCCTTGAGGCAAAGGTTCAAAGTCAAAGTTCGTCACATACAGTGAAATGAATTTGCCAGCAGCGATACCCTTAAAAAGAACACACAATACACAATAAGATTTAACACAAACACCCACCACAGCTTTCTTCACTGTGGGGGAAGGCAACAACGTTCAGCCAGTCCTCCTCCTTTGTTCACCCGTGGTCGGGGCCATGAACCCTCCGTAGTCGCCGCTACGTACGGGCGGTTCAGTTCTACATCTGGCCTCAACATAGCACTTCACCTCTCCACGGCCCCTCCCAACAATACCGCGCCCAATAGGATGCCCCGTTAAACCTCCCTTCTTATAATGGCTGCTCTGTCTCTTCCTCAACTAATCAAAGGCCCGTTACTTTAGATACCTCGCTTTCTCAGGAAAAAAACGTTATCTCTCTTCTCCCCACCGATATTTTCAAAACTGATTTCTTTCATCTCATTATGACTGCGTACCCACTCTCTCTTCGACGGGCCACTCGACTGATGAATGTTCTCACTGTCTGGATAGAACAACCCGACTGCGTTTGTCTTACGATGGTCTGTCACCTTATTATTGTGAACAGGGACGAAAGATCTTCACCATTCCCGTGATGGCCTGTGTTGTATTGGGTTTTCTGTTCGTCTGTGGGTTCGTCGCCTTGTACCTGGTAACGCGGAGGAAGCAAGCAAGAAGAGGTGAGGCTTTATCCGTCATGTTGCGCCGCTGCTCTAGGTCACGAGTATATTACCCCGCAACCTCATCCCCGCGTTCAATGAAGTTCAATATTTGACCGACATTCAAAGCGGCGAGTGGTTGTTATTGCCCAGAGCACCATGAAACCCACGCTCCCACCTCAACCGTAAAAGTCCCGTTAAATTCCACCAAATTTAGCTTCAGATAACGTGCCTTGTACCCGATGTTGGGGGAGTCCAGAACCAGGGGCCACAGTTTAGAAATAAGGAGTATGCCATTGAGAACGGAGATGTGGAAACACTTTTTCTCACAGAGAGTTGTGAGTCTGTGAAATTCTCTGCCTCAGAAGACAATGGAGGCCGGTTCTCTGGATACTTTCAAGAGAGAGCTGGATAGAGTTCTTAAAGATAGCGGAGTCAGGGGATATGGAGAGAAGGCAAGAGCGGGGTAATGGTTGTGGATGATCAGCCATGATCACATTGAATGGCGGTGCTGGCTCGAAGGGCCGAATGGCCTACTCCTGCACCTATTGTCTATTGTCTATTGTCTTGCGTTTTTACTGCTGCCAAACGACCCATAAACATTGTTCTCAAAGCCTCGAGGGGTTCAGGGGAAATTGAGGCGAGCACATCGGCTCAGCGGAACCCCGTTTCATATTGAACCGATCTACTTCGCCTTCGCCATGATTTCAAATCATACTCAGACCATGAGATGATAAACATATGTCATATAACACAGATTGTAATCACCGCTCCCTCTCCCCGACAGGCATTGCCATTGGCCGATGGTATTCAGAAGCAGTTTATGAAGAGATTGAGGATATTCCACAAGGCGAACACATTGTCCCAACCGATGGTTCAGGTTCGTTTTCAATTTGATACTGACTCTGTACTGCACAGGTACATTATCTCCTTATTTACCATTGTAATTGTCGCTGTACTTACGGGACATGGAGGACAATCCCCTCGCTATTTTGAGGAAGCGGACTGGACGAAAAGCGTTTATGTCAGAGCGTCGTACGTGCTGACAGACTTGCAATGGTTCGAGGATTTCTCACTCTGGGCAAATGAGACGCTTACCCTCTGATTCTCTCGTGTGAAAACGGCCACTTGCGCATCCATCCAGCTACATACAGACTCGCATTAACGTGCGACCATGTAAATAAGAGACAGGTTAGCTGAGATGACCACCCCATGCGTGGACTATTCACCCTGTCGTGATGCTATTGTTTTGGGTCAGCAACCATCCATCAATACTGCGTTCCTTACGTGAGTAAGTTTCCACAATCTGTAGGAAAGAAGCGCAGATGCTGGTTTGAATCGAAGATGGACACAAAATGCTGGAGTAACTCAGCGGGACAGGCAGCATCTCTGCACAGAAGGAATGGGTGACGTTTCGGGTCGAGACCCTTCTTCAGACTCTCAACCCAAAACGTCACCCATTCCTCTCCAGAGATGCTGCCTGTCCCGCTGAGTTACTCCAGCATTTTGTGTCTACCTTTATGTTTCCACAACACAGAAACATAGAAATATAGAAAATAGGTGCAGGAGGAGGCCATTCGGCCCTTCGAGCCAGCACCGCCATTCATTGTGATCATGGCTGATCATCCCCAATCAATAACCCGTGCCTGCCTTCTCCCCATATCCCTTGATTCCACTAGCCCCTAGAGATCTATCTAACTCTCTCTTAACCCCATCCAGTGATTTGGCCTCCACTGCCCTCTGTGGCAGGGAATTCCACAAATTCTCAACTCTCTGGGTGAAAAAGTTTTTTCTCACCTCAGTCGTCAATGTCCTCCCCTTTATTCTAAAACTATGGCCCCTGGTTCTGGACTCGCCCAACATTGGGAACATTTTTCCTGCACCTGGCTTGTCCAGTCCTTTTATAATTTTATATGTTTCTATAAGCCCCCTTCCCCCTCCCCTCATCCTTCTAAACTCCAGTGAATACAAACCTAGTCTTCTCAATCTTTCCTCATATGACAGTCCCGCCATCCCAGGGATCAATCTCGTGAACCTACGCTGCACTGCCTCGATCACAAGGATGTCCTTCCTCAAATTAACTGACTGACATATGATTAAAAAATGGTCGGCTGGGCTTATATTCAGTGAAATTTAGAAGAATGCGAGGGGATCTTATAGAAACATATAAAATGCTTAAGGAATTGGATAGGCTGGATGCGGATAAAACTTTCCCCATGTTGGAGGAGCCCAGAACCAGAAGTCACGGTTTAAATGTAAGGGATAGACCATTTAGGACTGAGATGAGGAACAACCTTTTTACCCAGGGGGTTGTGAATCTATGGAATTCTCTGCCACAGAAGGCAATGGAGGCCAATTCACTGGATGTTTTCAAGAGAGAGTTAGATTTAGCTCTCGGCAAAAGGAATCAAAGAACGGTGTACTGATTTTAGATGATCAGCCATGATCATATTGAATGGTGCTGCTGGCTCGAAGGGCCGAATGGCCTACTCCTGTAGCAATTTTTCGATTATAGACACAAAATTCTGGAGTAATTCAGCGGGACAGGCAGCATCTCTGGAGAGAAGGAATGGGTGACGTTTCGGGTCGAGACCATTCTTCAGACTTTCGACCCGAAACGTCACCCATTCGTTCTCCAGCATTTTGTGTATACCTTTAAGTTTCCAGAATGCTGTCGGTTCACAATGTCATAAGTTCTAGAAGCAGAATGAGGCCATTCAGCCCACAAAGCTACTCCGCCATTCAATCATGGATGATCCATCTTTCCCTCTCAACCCCATTCTCCTGCCTTTTCCCCCCACAACCCCTGTCACTCTAACTAATCAAGAATCTATGAGTGAACAAATTCCGAGATAAACTATATAGTTACTTGGACCAAGGTGGGGATGTTATCTGCTTCCATTTGCAAAATATCCATTGCACAACCAATCCATTTAATTGCGTTTGACATGTTTTCCATCATTAAAATGAAGAGCGAAAACAGTGACTGGTTGTTAAAGAAGGAACTGCAGATGCTGGAAAATCGAAGGTACACAAAAATGCTGGAGAAACTCAGCGGGTGCAGCAGCATCTATGGAGCGAAGGAAATAGGCAATGTTTCGGGCCGAAACCCTTCTTCAGACTGATAGGGGGTGGTGCAACACTTGTCCCTTCACATCCCCCCTCGACTCCATTCAAGGACCCAAGCAGTCGTTCCAGGTGCGACCGAGGTTCACCTGCATCTCCTCCAACCTCATCTATTGCATCCGCTGCTCTAGATGTCAGCTGATCTACATCGGTGAGACCAAGCGGAGGCTTGGCGATCGTTTCGCCGAACACCTCCGTTCGGTCCGCAATAACCAACCTGACCTCCCGGTGGCTCAGCACTTCAACTCCCCCTCCCATTCCGTATCCGACCTCTCTGTCCTGGGTCTCCTCCATGGCCAGAGCAAGCAACACCGGAAATTGGAGGAAATGCACCTCATATTCCGCTTGGGGAGTCTGCATCCTGGGGTCATGAACATTGAATTCTCCCAATTTTGCTAGCCCTTGCTGTCTCCTCCCCTTCCTCAGCTCTCTGGTTGTCTCCTCCCATCCCTCAGCCCTCGGGCTCCTCCTCCGCCTTTTTCCTTTCTTCTCCCCACCCCCTATCAGTTTGAAGAAGGGTTCCTTCGCTCCATAGATGCTGCTGCACCCGCTGAGTTTCTCCAGCATTTTTGTGTAACAGTGACTGGTTGTTTTATTAACACCTGATCGGAATTTTATTTTTTTGGCAACTTTAATCTTTGAAATTATGCCTCCACTGGCAAAAATATTAATTACCTCAGCATACGCTTGTGGGATTAATACAAGTAGGTCATATAGTGCTGGAAAGTGAAGCAAGACTGACTCTTTTAAGCAAGAGAATTAAATAACATTTTACTTGTGACGCGCTGTCTGGCCCGCCTCAAGGCGCTGAACTTTGGACAAAATGCGCTTCGCTAGATGAGGCAATAGGGGGTGTGAATCGAGGTACCGTGAAAAGGTTTTGTTGCGTGGTAACCACTCAGCGGAAAGACAATTCATGGTTACAATCAAGCCTTTCACAGTGTACAGAAACGTGATTAGGGAATAACATTCAGTGCAAGATAAAGTCTTGTGAAGTGTCATCGAAAATAATCCGAGGGTCACAAATAAGGTACAAACTAGTTCAGGACTACGTTCTAGTTGTGGTAGGATTGTTCACTTGTCTGATAACAGCTGGGAAGAAACTGTCCCTGAATCTGGAGGTGTGAATACACACTTTTAAACCTTTTGCCCGATGGGAGAAGGGAATGGCCAGGGTCATTGATTAAGCTGCTGGCTCTTAAAGATAGCGGTGTCAGGGGATATGGTGAGAAGGCAGGAACGGGGCACTGATAGGGGATGGTCAGCCATGACAACATTCAATGGCGGTGCTGGCTCGAAGGGCCGAAAGGCCTGCTCCTGCACCTATTGTCTATAATGGAAGGGAGGTTGGTTTGTGTCATGGTCTCGGCTGCGTCCACAATTCGCTGCAATTTCTTGCTGTATTTGATGGAGATGTTCCCAAACCAAGCTGTGATGCATCCCGATAAAATGCTTTGCATGGCGTATCTGTAGAAATTGGAGAGAGTTGTTGGGGACATGTCGAACCTTCTAAAGATGTAGAGACGAGTTAACATGTGTGAACATTCAAATGTAAAGTCAAGTTGAATTTTCAATTTCTGCGTGCACATTCAGTGAACATCATTTCCCCCACTTCCAGAGTCATTTCATGACAGTGACGACGATGTAAAAAGTGTGGGCAGTGACGAGCGTGGAGATAACGTGTCAACGTTGAGTGAAAACGCCCACAGGGATCGCTCCAAACTAGGTGAGCTGAAGCAATGCCATTTCCTTTCTCACATTCTTTCAGGCAATGAGAAGCAGGCTCTTCATTCAATGGGCGACAATGTGGCGAAGCGTTGAGCTGCCTTAGTGTCAGGGACCAGGGTTCGATCCTGACCTTGGATGCTGTCTGTATGGAGTTTGCACATTCTCCCTGTGACCGTGTGGGCTCCGTGCAGGTTCTCGGGTTTCCACCCACAGACCAAAGGCATGTGGATTTGTAGAATATTTGGCCTATGTATATTTGCCCCTAATGTGTGGGTGTGAATGTACAAGTGGTATGATATAGAACTCATGGGAAAGGGTAACGGGAACTGGTGCCATGGCAGGCGTGTACCTGGTGGGCTAAAGGGCTGTTTTCATGCTATATCGCTTATCTAAATTAAAGTGCTGTATGTATACTTAGCGCATACTTATGTAACATCCGCGATCAAGCCGTTATCAAAGCATTATTAACCTATCCACCATCTGCTTGCCCACAGAGCATAGCCCAGAAAAGCAGTAAGGGCCCAGGTACTCCTCAATCCTGCAGTCATTGTGACATCTTCATTTAAGCACAGCCCACCGCCGATGGATCAATTGGAAGCGCCATTTCACCAACGTCTGGCATGTGGGAATAGAACATAGAAAAGCAGAGCACAGCAGCAATATCTTTGCCGAACATGATCATGATGCCAATCTAATGTAATATCCTCTGCCTGCAAGTGATCCATATTCCTTTATTCACTGCGTATTCATTTGTCTATCCAAAGGCCTCCTAAATGCCACCAATGTATATATTTCCACCAAAACCCTCGGCAGCATGTTGCATGGACCCACCACACCATGTGTGTAAAACTTTTCCGCACATATTTTTTTAATGTATCCCCCCCCCCCCTTTAAGCTCTGACCTCTGACATTTCCACCTTGGTGAAAAATGCTCAGCCGGTTTAACCTATCCATGCCTCTAATAATTAGATATAGTTCTATTAGGACTCCCCTCAGCCTTCGCCTCTCCAGGGGAAATAAACCAAATTTGTCCAACTTCACCCCACAGCATTTAACCCCTAATCTATGCTACATTCTGGAAATCCTGTTCTTCCTTTCCAAAGCCTGTACATTCTTACTGAAATGAGGTGACCAGATCTCCATAGAATACAACATATGCACCTTTTATGAAGATGCAACAGGACTGCCCTACTCTTATATTCAACGCCCAATGAAGGCAAGAATGCTACATGCCTTATTTCTCACTTTATCTAGTGTTGCCACTGCCAGGGAGTTATGGACTTGGATCCCAATATTCTTCTGTACGTAATGCTGTCAAGGTCCTTTTAATTAATTGTGTACATTCTCCGGACATTCTACTTCCCAAAGTCCAACACACTTCCGCGATTTAAACTCCATCTCTCTGTTCACCAGAAATATCTGGATTTAAAAGACTCTAAGACTGCAAATGGTTAAGAGCTTCAACTTCCTTTGTGTTAATGTTACCAAGGATCTGTCGTGGACCAGCTGTGCCCAAGACTGCAAGAAATTGCCGGCATGTAGTTGTCGCCAATCCATCAAACAGACCACACTCCCCACCATTGACTCTGTTTAGAGAGCACAATGCCTGCGAATAGCAACCAACATCATCAAAGTGTTGTTTCAGATCGGTCCTCCCATAAGCTTGGTTACTGTCCATTCATCTCTGCCCCATAAGTGTATGTTTTAGTTTATCTTTAGTTTTGTAGTATGTGCGGGTGGTGGGGGAGAGGGAGTGGGGGGAACATTTTAATCTCTTTCCACGATGGAGATGCAACTTATTCCATGTCGTATCTCCGTCTGCACTGTGGCCTAACATCGTGAAGTTGGCGGCCTCTTGTTCTAGAGCTCCAAAACCGTGGAGCCTGCGTACTTTAACATCTCGGAGCGGGCGATCCCTTTGTAATAAACAGTGTGGTTTTACAGGACTTTAAATCACAAGAATGCACATTGTGTGCAATGAAGTGACATTGGGACATTCCTGTGTCCTGGAACTTCTCAGGTGCAAGAGGTCTTCACCTGACGGGCCTAGCTCCGAGATAGAAGGCCTGAGAAACAGTGAATGTAATAGTTGAATAACATGTATGATAAGATGCCATCTTCGCAGTTCACACTGCCATTTTTTTGCAGTGCAGCCTTTCAATGCAGTTCCCACCACCAACAACAGCCATTTTTTTTGCAGTGCAGCCTTTCAAAGCAGTTACTACCACCATCAACAGCCATTTTTTGCAGTGCATCCTTTAATTCCCCAGTCAAGAAAGATAATTTATTATTGCACCTTATTTGTTTTACTCATTTATATTTGGTGATGGTCTATACATTGTTTGGAAGCTGGGTATGCTCTAATGGCGATGGGTGACTACTTTAATGCTGCCTGGTCGTGTGGCATTTGCCCACAAAGGGACTTTCTTATTCACGGTTACGTTCTAGATGCAGCTCTAGTTGGAAGGAGCTTAGGGAACGTGTGCTTGGGTAATATGGTACAGGACAGGTTGTCTTTTAAGCAAATACACAGAGATGGTGGTGGGTATCTGGAACGAGCTGCCAGAGGACGTAGTTGAGCCAAGTACCATGACAGAATTTAAAATATATTTGGACAGGTACATGGATAGGAAAGGTTCAGAGGGATTTGGGCTAAACGCGGGCAGGTTGACTAGTGTAGTTGGGTCATCTTGGTCGAAAGGGTCTATTTCCGTGCTGTTTGCCTGAATGACTCTGTGAAAGGTTGAACAGCCGAATATTCCATCCACTGCAGCACAAATATGAGAAAGTGGAGCTGATTTTAGAGAATATACTGAGACAGATCTTGACCAAGTGACTGTGCAGAGAATGATTCCATTGTGGGAGAAACTGGAATTAGGGGTCACTGATTTAAAATACAGGGATGCCCATTAAAAAAATGCATACCGACCTAAAACCATGATTTTGGTAAATGAAGATTTGATGTTATAATCAGATCAACTGCTAAGTGTCTAAACCAGCCGCACATGGTAAGCACCGGCTACAGTTTGTGTTCCCGGCTCCTACTGTGAATGTAGATGATTGTATAATCCTTTACACACTCTGTAAGTGTGCTCAATCCGCTTGGGCCATGGCAATCTCCCGGTTGCTAAACGCTTTAACTCCCCTCTCCCATTCCCCTACTCACCTTTGTTTAGTTTCACTCTCCCTGACTCTCAGTCTGAAGAAGGGTCTCGACCCAAAACATCACCCATTCCTTCTCTCCAGAGATGGTGCCCGTCCCGCTGAGTTTCCTCTCCAGCATTTTGTGTCTATCTTCTTTGTAAGAACTTAATTGCCTATTGCACAACATGGTGCATTTACATACAGGGAATCGGTTGTTGATTGTCAGGGGTGATGCCAGTTGTGCCTCGATCATGTTTAAGAAGGAACTGCAGATGCTGGAAAATCGAAGGTAGACAAAAGTGCTGGAGAAACTCAGCGGGTGCAGCAGCATCTATGGAGCGAAGGAAATAGGCAACGTTTCGGGCCGAAACCCTTCTTCAGACTGATCATGCCTCGATCATGTCTGTTCGCTGCTGAATGTATTGAGTCTGTATTACTGGGGGGATGCATTGCATTGCAGCATGTTGTCAGAAGTTTCTCAACAGCAGCCCCGATATGATCTTTGCAAATCTCTTCATATTATTCCTCATCACATAATTTAATCAGTCATACAGTGTGGAAACGTGATCATATTGAATGGCGGTGCAGGCTCGAAGGGCCGAATGGCCTACTCCTGCACCTATTTTCTATGTTTCTATGTAATAGTCAATGGTCAATTGTGCTTTTTATTCTCACATTTGTTACTTGTGAGCACATTGAAATTATTTTCCTTCACACCGACCAACATGTCCCATCTACACTAGTCCTCCTTGTCCGTGTTTGACCCATATCCATCCTAGCCTGTCCTCTCCATGTACCTGTCTAAATGTTTCTTAAACATTGCAATAGTACCTGCCTCAACTATCTCCTCCGGCAGCTTGTTCCATACACCCACCACATTTTGTGTGGAAAAACTTACCTTTCAGATCCTTATAAAATCTTTCTCCCCTCACCTTAAACCTATGTCCTCTGGTTCTTGATTCCATACTCTGGGCAAAAGATTCTGTGCATCTACCCAATCTATTCCAGTCATGCTTTTACATACCTCTATATGATCATTATACACCTCTATAAGATCAGTCCTTTATCCAAACTAAATTCAAGATATATCGTAGCGGGTCATTATGCCAGCCGTAGCTATTCGGGGTATCAGGTAAGTCGGGACGTTTTTTCCAGCCTGATAATAAATGTCCACGAGTAAAAAAATAGTCGGGAGGATGCCCCGAGTACCCTACGGCTGGTTTATGATATATCTACGGACTCCTACGGACCCGTTACGAACATTCTGCGAGTTTGAATCAAGGGGAAACCTCGGGAGAATTCATGAATAACTCGGGATAATTCGTGAATTACCACGTAAAGTGGGAACCAATTTGCTCAGTGGAATATTTAGAACTGTCTGCAGTCTGAACAATGCCTCTCATCATTTATTTGTCCCCCATATCTGTAGAGTCTTTATGACAAACCAATTTTTCCTATATTTTATTGATCAATTACCATCTGCAACACATTACCCTGGATTTCACGCTGAATGTAACGGATGACATTGACTTGTACAGTCTGTGGAATGAGGTGCTGCCCATTGATGACAATGTTTGTAAATACTATGTGCATGAGTTGCATGGAATCTTGTACTCTATGGAGGAGGACCTTCGCAACCTGTGGGAAGGTGCAATGCATTTCTGCAGTACAGCCAACTCTCTTTTGGTGTTTCTCATGTATCGAGATACGTTGCGCTGTGCAACGAAATGTGAGAAAAACATCAGACCACAATATTTGCATTTCTATTGGTTTTATCTTGAATAATCGGAAGGCACAGATATGTATTGATGAGAGAAATATTCAGAATAGTGTATGTTAATCACAGTGTGCTTTTGAATATATCAGTGTAGATGGTTTATGCATGCAACCAATAATATAGCTACCTCAGTACCACTAACCACGTCTTAGTTATCAAGTATAAGAACTCTATCTCCCGTGTGCTCCTCCCTTTGGTTCCAGCATGATGACAGACTGGGTGCAGCCAGTGCTGGAAAGTGTTTAACCTGTCTTATTATTAAACGTTAAGTAAAGCTACAAGTGAGTCAGACTCAGCTTCTTTACATGGTGTTAGCAAGTTTAAACGCGCGCCTCCTGTATATCGTGGGGGGTTTTTCTTTGAAAATGTTGCTTTATCGGAGTTTTATGACTTTTGGCCATGGCATTCTCGTGCCGCAAACCCTCGCCCCTGGTCTTTGATGCTGACATAGCTGAACGCTGGGCGAATTTTGAAATGGACTTCACTCATTACATCAATATCGTGCATCGCAACGATCCCGATATTGTTAAAGCTTCTCTCCTACTGAACCTTGCGGGTCCAGATGCCATGAGGAGAGCGCGAGCCTTTGCCTATGATCCCGAGGTCCGGGATGGGAACGACCTGATTCAGGTACCTGTGGAGTCTGCAAACGACCCAGTATGTCTATTGCGAAAATTTGCCGAAATTTGCGACTTGCCCTCGAACCGTATTTTAGAGCGAGCAAAGTTTTTCACGAGAAAGCAACAGCCCGACGAACCTGTTGAATGCTTTATTGCGGATCTGCGCTATCTCGCACAGAGATGCCGATTTGAAAACATGACAGACCAGCTGACCAGGGACATTTTAGTGACGGGTATGCTGGATCAGAAACTACGATCCGAGCTACTAAGGAAGCCGGATCTTACTCTGACAGACGCAATGCATGCATGCAGGTTGGCTGAAGTCGTTGACCCGTTGTTCGGAAAAAGGGGCACTGATGGTCGATCGGTCAATTTAACTGGCCTCAACAGACCACGTCCCAAAATAGATAATGCTAGACCCGCGCCACGGGCAGGTTAGGTCCCCGGAGGACGGGTGGTTAAAAGGTGCCCTAATTGTAACTATGTACATTCAATGCAATCGCAGTGTCCGGCTCATGGTAAATCATGTAATTTCTGCAAGAGATTGAATCACTTCTCGGCGGTTTGCCGTTCTCGTGGGAACCTGCCACCTGTTCCTAGACAAGTATTAAACAAACTAGCACAAGTTGATAGCGATTTTGGTTCCCAGTCCTCGCTCGACACTGCCCACGACTCTGAGGCAATTAGTTCTCAAGGAGATGCTAGTATATTTACACTCCTACATGCACCTGCTCGCCTCCCCGATCCATCGGTCCTCGTTACCGTCAACAACTGTCCGTTCACAGCCAAACTCGACATGAACTGGGCAAACTGCCCCTTGTCTACAAGATTGTCACCGACCCCAAAGTGGTGCCAGTGGTCCGTGCACCACACACAGTATCCCTCGCTTTAAAGGATAAAGTGGAAGCGATGCTGAAGAGCATGGTTACAATGGGGGTGCTGGAAGCAGTGAGCGAGCCCACCGAGTGGGTCTCCACCATGGTTGCTACCCTGAAAAAGGACAAAAACGAGATACGGGTGTGTATCAACCCCAAAGACCTGAACCTCACGATCAGGCGGCCACACTACCCCATGAGAACCGTAGAGGACGTCGCAGCTCAGGTCGGTCAGGCTACGGTGTTTTCTGTCCTTGATGCAAAAAGCTCTTTCTGGCAAATACCACTCGATAAGCGCTCCTCCGACCTGACAACTTTTTCCACTCCTTATGGCAGATTTAAGTTTCTACGGATGCCATTCGGTATTAACTCTGCCAGTGAAGTGTTTCAGCGATCCATGGAACAGCTGTTCGCTGGCATGCCATGTGCCATCATCGTTGGCGACATCCTAGTTTATGGGGAGAATGCTACCGAACATGATAAGAACCTCCGCAGAGTCCTGGACCGTGCCCGGCAGATCAACTTAAAACTGAACAAGAATAAATGCCAGTTCCGTGTCTCGGAGGTGCCGTACGTCGGGCACATCTTCACTTCCAATGGACTGAAACCCGACCCGCAAAAGACTATCGCTATATCCGAAATGCCAGCCCCAACTGACGTGCTTGGTCTACAACGATTCCTGGGCATGCTCAACTACCTCGGGAAGTTTGTACCGAATCTCAGTGAGCTGAGCTCATCCCTGAGACAACTAACTAAGAAAGGCATCGCCTGGTCCTGGTTTCCACAACACCAGCAGGCTTTTGAATGTCTGAAGTCTAAGCTGATCAGCACCCCAACACTCAAATTCTTCGACCTGCGCTGTCCCATTGTTGTGACCTGTGATGCCTCTCGTTTCGGACTGGGTGCTGCTTGCCTGCAGCTCTACGGCGACCGCTCCCTGCTACCGGTCTCGTATGCCTCTCGGACCATGACCGACATGGAGCAACGATATGCTCAGATCGAGAAGGAGCTCCTGGCTGTGGTGTTTGCTTGTTCCAAATTCAAAGACTTTCTCTTTGGCTGTAGATTCACAGTCGAGACCGACCACCAGCCACTGGTAACCATTCTTAACAAACCCATTCATGTTGCCCCTGCCAGACTACAAAGTATGATGCTGCAACTCCAGCGTTTTGATTTTGAAATCACATACAAGAAGGGAACAGAGATGCATGTTGCTGACACACTTTCTCATGCCCCACGGGCATCCTGTGACCGCCACCCTTACGAGCAGGAAAACCTACTCGTACTTAATGTCAACTTTGTTCCAACCAAGCAGCTACAGAGCCTGATCGAGCACACCGCCGCGGACCCCGCACTGCAGCAGCTGGCTGCCATCATCAAGCGCGGGTGGCCCGTCAAACGTACCAATTTGCCATCGGGCACACAACCGTTCTTCCTGGTCCGCGACGAGCTGGTGATCCAGGATGGGGTTATCGTCAAAGGCCACAAAGTTGTGGTCCCAGCCTCTCTATATGATCTATACTACAACGCAGCCCACAGTGGTCATCCTGGAATCGAGGCCACTGTTTCTCTAGCCCAAGGACAGCTCTACTGGCCTGGCATGGCCAACTACATCAGGAACCGGGTGTCCTCCTGTGCCTCCTGCAACAACCCACACCAGCAGCGTCAACCTCTTCTGCAGCAGCCGACGCCAGCCATGCCTTGGACATCGCTGGCTGCTGACATATTCGAATGGCGGGTAAGCTCTTTCTCATCCTGGTGAACTCATTCTCCAATTGGTTCGACATTGACCACCTTCCGTCCGCCACCTCCGGGAGGGTCATCGCAAAAATGCGGCAGCATTTCGCCGTCAACAGCGTCCCTGTCCGCTTACAGACCGACAATGGACCGCAATTCACAAGTGCCGAGTTCAAAGCTTTCGCTGCAAGGTGGAACTTCTATCACTGCACCAGCAGCCCGGAGTACCTCAGAGTAACAACAGCCTGGCCAAACGGGCCATGCGGAGTGCTAAGGGCCTGATGGAGCAGTCCCGCCTGTCAAACAGCGATTTTTACCTGGACTTACTTAACCTACGTAACGTTTCACGGGACCCGCTTATGGGTTCCCCTGCCCAACGTCTGATGTCCAGAGTGACAAGACAACCCATGCCCATCGCCCAGCAGTCCCTGATACCCAAAGTGTTCGATCCTACCACAGTCCAAAGACGGATCGATCATAAACATGAAGTTCAACGGCGTTCCCACGACAGGTCCTGCCGCCCTCTGCTGCCTCTGCTACCCGGGCAGGTCGTTCGGATGCGGACCACCACCGGCTATTCCCGCCTCACGACGGTGACTGGCGTGGACGACTCTCCAAGATCTTACCTGGTGGATTACGAAGGGACTACCTACCGACGCAGCCGTCAGCACCTGTTGGCCGTCAACGAGCCAAAGCCTCCTCCTGCGACTCCTTATACTCCTCCGTTTTCATTTCCACCTGCTGCCGCTGATCACCCTGCTGCTCCATGCATGCCCCATTCCCCTCGCTTATTGCGGTCTCCTGTTTAGCTGCCTCCTGGTCTTGGCCGGTCACTGTCACCTCCTGCACGTCCTCCCCCTCCTATCTCTCCCGCTCCTGCAGCATCTCCCCCTCCCTTGACTTTCCTGCCTGCCTCCGCTACGGCTTCTCTTCTTTCTGAGGGGGGGGGGGAGGTGCTGTACGTACGCGTTCGGGTCGCATTGTTAAGCCGCCTGTCCGTTACGGCGACTTTGTCTAAATTCACACGTTTATTGTAATAGCACTATCCTGATTGCCTCCATGTGCATTTGATTCTAAGGGGAAGGATGTAGATGGTTTATGCATGCAACCAATAATATAGCTACCTCAGTACCACTAACCACGCCTTAGTTACCACGTATAAGAACTCTATCTCCCGTGTGCTCCTCCCTTTGGTTCCAGCATGATGACAGACTGGGTGCAGTCCGTGCTGGAAAGTGTTTAACCTGTCTTATTATTAAACGTTAAGTAAAGCTACAAGTGAGTCAGACTCAGCTCCTTTACAATCAGTTCGGTAACATACATTGTGCTGAAAATCAGAATTAATACAGTTCATTAATTCCTGGAGCAGAATTAGGCCATTTGACCCATCAAGTCTATTCCACCATTCAATCATGGCTAATCTATCTTTCCCATTCAACACGTGTCAAATGGGCATTTACAATTAAGTTTTAAAGCTACGCAAGGCCATTATTTTTACACAATGCAATTCCTTTCAATAGTTCATAATATTTTGTCATGTTATCTATTGATTTTTGTGTTAAAAATTTATGTTTTTTACCTGTATTAATAAAAATGTCAAAAGATTGTTTAGTTGTGCTGCATAGTTATTGTCTGTATAATTATTAGTTTTACCCCCATCACCGCATGTTAATATCAAACTCTAAAGGGAGAACAACCTACAATTGTTTTAGCATTTTAATAGTTCTTCAATTATTCTCAATGACATTCAAGGATTTTAAAAACCATGACAGCTTCCTGCATGTGGATGTGCCTCGCATGTAGGTAAGGGTTCTTTAGTTGTTTCTGTGATTGAGGTTTCTTCATTATTGTGATGCAAAGGAACTTCAAAACAGACTGCCCTCCGTATACAAGACCTTGCCAAAGGGCACTGGGCCAACTTCCTGAAGTACAATCCATTCATACATCCAATTGGTGAAAATTCACAGGTCAATGAGACAAGAACCTAGCTGGGAAAATCTGACCCACTTTAAATCTCAGAGGTTTGTAGCGGTGGTAAATTTGCATTTTCCATTTGTGTGCTTTACTACACTTATTTTTTGCTAAAAATCCCCAGTGTTTCAGGTGCATTTTATGGCTGTCAAATTGGCTGCTAACTGTAAGGTGCTGTGGATTGGTACCTAGCAATGGCGTAACGGGTAGGTCTGTTGCCCCTCAGCGCCAGAGACCCGGGTTTGATCATTACCACGGGTGCAGCCTGTGTGAAGTTTGCATGGTTTCCATGTGACCATGTGGGTTTCCTCCGGGTGCTCAGGTTTCTACCCACAAAGACATGTAGGATTGTAGGTTTATTGACCTCTGTAAAATTGCCTCTAGTGTGGAGTGAGTGGATGAGAGAGTGCGGTAAAGTTGACCTAGTATGTAACTGTGATCAATGGTCGGTGTGGAATTGTTGGGCTGAGGGACCTGTTTCCATGCTGTATCTCTAAACTGAAAGTTCACAAAACTGTGCCTTCTATAGGCCCATGCTTAATAACATTTCACCTTGATTGTTACAGAGCTTCTGAATTTCTTGAAAGAAAACCTATCCATCTCACTGGTGGTTCTTGGTCATCATAAATATACTATCACTCTTGTATTTATCCAGCAAGATTTGGCATTAGACTTCTTCAATCTATTGACTTATTTCAATCTATTGAAAGTAAGCATGCAAGTACAGCAGGCAGAGAAGAAGGCTACTGGCATGTTGGCCTTCATTGCGTGAGGATTTGAGTTTAGGAGCAAGGAGGTCCTACTGCAGTTGTATAGGGCTCTGGTGAGACCACATCTGGAGTATTGTGTGCAATTTTGGTCTCCAAAATTGGGGAAGGACATTCTTGCTATTGAGGGAGTGCAGCGTAGGTTCACGAGGTTAATCCCTGGGATGGCGGGACTGTCATATGAGGAAGGATTGGAAAGACTGGGCTTGTATTCACTGGAATTTAGAAAAATGAGAGGGGATCTTATAGAAACATATACAATTATAAACGGACTGGACAAGCTAGATGCAGGAAAACTGCTCCCAATGTTGGGGGAGTCCAGAACCAGGGGAATAAAGGGGAGACCATTTAAAACTGAGATGAGAAAAAACTTTTTCACCCAGAGAGTTGTGAATTTGTGGAATTCGCTGCCACAGAAGGCAGTGGAGGCCAATTAACTGGATGAATTTAAAAGAGAGTTAGATAGAGCTCTTGGGGCTAGTGAATCAAAGGGAATGGGAAGCAGGCAGGCACAGGTTACTGATTGTGGATGATCAGCCATGATCACAATGAATGGCGGTGCTGGCTTGAAGGGCCAAAAGGCCTCCTCCTGCACCTATTTCCCATGTTTCTTTCTTTCCATGAATGGTAATGCTGGCTCAAAGGGCCGAATGGCCTACTCCCGCACCTATATTCTATGTGTCTATGACTACAACATAATAGGAACTCGATTAATTGAAAGTAGTAAATCGTGTTTGATGGTGGCGTTTAAAAGGCTTTTGGATAGGCACATGGAGGTGCAGACAGTAGAGGGATATGGATCAAGTCCTGGCAAATGAGATCAATTGAACTTGGCATAATGTTGGCATTTTACGAAGGGGCCGTTCCTGTGATGTCCTCTTCTATGTTTATGTTTCAAACGCTACCCTGACCACCCTCTCCGCGCTCTCTGTCAGATCCTTCAGCGCATCTCTCAGGATCTTGAAGGTCATGAAGAATGATGATCCTGCTCCAAAAATAGAACCAATGACTGGGACAAAGTCGAGAGCTAGTTCCAGGGCTGACACGGTAACAACCGCGACTCCCCAACCTATCCTCGCAATTACATCTGGAGTTATTTCTCCCAGCAGGGGACTTTTTGCTGCAGCTTTCAGCTCTTCCACGGATTTACCTGTTCTGTTGGCCAGACGTTGAAGAGACGCATCATCAAGACCCAGGCATTCCCGGAAATGGATGATTGCCCCAATCAATATCCCAATGTCACAAGCGAGAGAAACTCCAGGGACTGGGATGGCTCCCACTACTCCCGAGAGGGTCGCCAACGCCCAGATCCCCTTCTTCAGCAACTCACTTTTCTTCTGAACAATCTCCACGCTGAGGTTGGGAAGAGCCAGGACAAAGATCCTTTTCTTTATGTTTGGTAAATTACCTTCCAGGGCTTCATTTAACCGAACAAAATCATACTGATCCTGTTCAAAACTGGAAATCGGGAACACGATGGGATCAGGGATCCCGATCTTCCCCAACGTACTGACACAGTCACTCCGGATCTTTTCCAATTCCTCTTCTTCATCAAATGTCATTCGTTCCTTCCACACAGAATAAAGGTCAGCGTCAATCTTGGAACGGACAAAATAGAACTTCTTCCCCAGCCGCTTAATCTCCTTGGCAAGTTTTGCATCATTCTCTTTGAATCGAGTAGCTGCCACTATGATGAAGAAATCGTATTTTTTAAATTGCATTTTCCTCAGGTAGGAACCCGCGGTGAATTGTGGAGATCCGGTCCCCGGCAGGTCCTAGTAGCGGACATTGGGCAGATTGGGATGTGGGTATCCGGTTGGCTCCTTTGTAGTTTCCGTGGTCGGAACCGCAGCCGCTCCCTCATCTGTGCTACGAAGCCCTCTCATGGCGTTGACGAGGCTGGATTTTCCTGCACCCGTCTCTCCCGTTACGGCGATGTTCAGCTCTGTTTTGTCCAGTTCTTTGATCTTATTCTGTATCAGCGGTTTAACCTTTTCCACACCACCCGTTTCGAAGTCGGACTTCAGTTTGCTGAGCTCTTCCTGTGTGAAGAATGTGGGGATCTCAGACGGAACCGCCTGTTGGCTGAAAGGAAACATGTGTTAAACCATGATAGTTTCCAGTTGAAACAGCATCCAAATACATTGCATCATTACCAAATATCCTCATGTCAACCTGACCTATTGATTGTACAACATGCCAAACAAAGCTTTTTTCACTGTACTTCTGTACACATGCACAATTATCAGGCTAAGCATAGTTATGGTTGAAATGCTTTTCCTGCAACAGAACAAAGTGCAACAGATATTCTGTACAGAGTGGGATTCTAGAATGTGCCTGGGTATGGATCAGTTGATAATGGAGACACGAGAGACAGCAGATGTTGGAATCTAATGCAAAACAAAAATGCCAGAGATCGTCAGTAGGTCTGGCAGCATGTATGGAAGCAGAGGGAAGGTGGACATTTCCGTTCGAGACTGCACCAATCCCACTGAGTTCCTCATGCAGTTTGTTCATTTGTTGCTGTTCGTCAATATGCTTTGACTGTGAATACCCACCCTTGCTTTAACTCATGGAACTCCTGATCTTGGTCTCATTACAGGAAGCCCAGCCCCTTGACACATGCCGCCTGACCGGCCGAGCTTCTCCAGACTTTTGTGTCTCCATGATCAATCGATACCTGTCCCCAAGCACATTACAGAAGCTGCTGTCCTTCCACATCGGGCCAACTAACCTTCCTCTACCACTTCCCTTCGTTCACCTGCATGCCTTCACTCTGTAATATCCACTCACTCCAAGAAGGCCTCCACTTACATGGCCCTGTAAGTTCCCAGGTTTAGGTGTTGGGGTCAAGTTGGTGAAGTGAGGTGTGGGTAGAGTCAGAGAACAGTTGCTTTGTGAGCGTACATCTGCTCAAGAAGGGAAGCGTTTAAATTTGTTTCTCATACAAAGAATGCATCTATCTGTAATGAAGGGAATCGGAAGGATCTTGACATGCAATGAACAGAGCAAAGTGGCTCCACAACCCGTGGACTAATGCAAAGCTCTGTGGTCTCAGTGCATCCAGTCATGAATAGGTTGCAGAAGGTGATAGAGGCTTCCACAACATGCCCAGTCTCAACCAAAGAAGAATGAATTATCAGATTGTCAGAGTGGCTGCGCCAACACAGAACACAGTCATAGAATCATAGAAGCATCCAACACAGAAACGGGCCGTTCAGCCCAACTCGTCTCAGTTAACAGGATGCCAACCAGTGCTTATCACTTTCACCCACGTCTGGGCCATATGCCACTAACCAATCCAATTCCTGTCTGAGTCAAATGCCTTTATACCACCAGGGGGCGCCGCACGTTGGCTGCCTCGCCAATGGTCTGTCTTCGTCTTTTTCATTCTTTGTGTTTTTAGTTTGTTGTGAAATGTATGTTTTAGTTTATCTTTAGCTTTTGTATTTGTGGGGGTGGTGGGGGAAACGTTTTTATCTCTTTCCTCGATGGAGACTTTCAGAAAGCATTTGTTAAGGTCCCACATTGGAGATTAGTGGGCAAAATTAGGGCACGTGGTATTGGCGGTAGAGTGCTGACGGATAGAGAAGTGGTTGGCAGACAGGAAACAAAGAGTAGGGATTAACGGGTCCCTTTCAGAATGGCAGGCAGTGACTAGTGGGGTACCGCAAGGCTCGGTGCTGGGACCGCAGCTATTTACAATATACATCAATGATTTGGATGAAGGGATTCAAAGTAACATTAGCAAATTTAATGCAGATAAATAGTAAGATTAAACGAGAACTTACCTAAGTTTGAAGTTTGATCTTTATTTTATGAGGAGTTACGTAGGTGATTACGTGAAGAACCCCGCCAGTGCGCCTGCGCATCAATCTTCAAAGCAGCGGTGTGAAATCACAAAAAACAACAACCGAAGTAATATAGTCTCATAATAAAACGAGTAATACAAGAACTTCCATCTGACCTTTATGATAGAGGGTAGGGTCGTGGTGGGCACGTAATCACCTACGTAACTCCTCATAAAATAAAGATCAAACTTCAAACTTAGGTAAGTTCTCGTTTAATCTTACTATTTTACTTCGGAGTCACGTGAGTGACTACGTGAAGATTTTAAAGCTTTGTGATTTCATGCCGTGGATCAATCCCGGCTTCTCACTGCATAGATTGACTCGGAACGAGATAATCAATCATGCATTCATAATAACATTTGTACCACAAATGCAGTAATTCATTTCAATAATGAAATGAATCAGATCCCCTTTAAACCAGAGGAATTTACACAGAACTTAAAATAGTTTCTGCAAACAACCCCGCATTAACAATAGGCCGATGGTAAAAATGTTGAAACATCAACTCATTGGACCATCCGGCGGCTGCGAGGATATGGTCGACGGGGCCGTCTTTTGCCCTGGCCGCCGACGTTTCTGCTGCCCTAGGCGAGTGAGACGTAAAAACATAAGTGTTAATACCAGCAGCTGTTAAGACTTCTTTTATCCATCTGGAAATAGTCTGTATTGAAACTCTCTTGTGTGGTTTCTTGTGTGTGATCAACAACCCAGTTTCTGTATTGTCAAATTCTTTGTGACCTCAATGTATTGTAATAAATATGTCTTAATACAGAGACATGGATCATTTGGATATGCTGCTAACATAATTTTAAATCCTGTCACACCTGGCCTAATTTACTTTAGTAGGTCATAAATATAGCATGTAACCTTGTCTTCAGTTACTTCCATACTGTCTATTTGTAATTTTCCAAGTGTTTGCACTCGTTGTGCTGTCACTCATGCCATAAGCATGAATACTTTCATACTGAGCTTGACCAAAGGTAAAGACACACTTGATGACCATTCACGAAGTTTCAGTACCACACTTACATCCCAGGATTGTCACGTACCTAGATTTCGGTGGTTTGGAATTAAAAATTCCTTTCATTAGTCTGGAAACAATTGGGTGTGACCCAATTGAGTTTCTTTCTGAATCCAGAACCAAATATGAGGACAATGCACTTCTGGCTGAATTAATTGCACTACAACTCAGACCTTCATCATAATAAAGTTTTGACAGAAATTCTAAACATTTGAAATATCTGCAGTACTTTATTGCACATTCTTTTGTACACAAAACTCTTCCCATTTCTTAATATAAGAAAGGTACTGTTTTTGAGTGCTCTTCCTCCAGGCTGCCGTAAGCATGTCCACGGTATGCTCAGACAGTCCTCGTCCCAGAAAAGGCATTCTTAAAACCTGCAAATCAACAAATCCTAACGATGATATAATGGATGTTGTTACCCTGTTACAGGGTGCAGCAATAAATTACTCCTTTTTGGGACTTTCATCAACATTTGTGTTGTTAATTCTAATATCAACAGATACCATGGCTGTATAGGCCAATCTGGTACTACCAATACCCTTGAAGCAGCATCTTGCCTGATTTTAAGCAAACATTGGCTTATGAGGCAGAAAGGTGGAAATATATATGAAAACATACCACCCAAATGTAGCGAGAAAGCATCAATCGCCACTGCTCCTGGATCTGGTTTCCATGAGACATATCTCGATAACTGATGATTCAAGTCGATGTCGGTCATTCCAAATCTGATTACTATATCATTGAATACCTCTTGATTCAACATCCATTCTTTATTATCATGGAAATTTTCGCGTGACCAGGTGTCTGCTATCGTGTTCATTCTACATAGTAGATAGATAGCTGAAAACCAAATGTTCTTTTCAATACACCAAGATCGAAGTTGATTTAACCATTTTGTCACATGACACCGACTTAATTCCACCCATATCATTAATATAGGCATCTACTGTTGTGTTTATTAATTTGAACTTGAACCTTCCTTTTAGTTGTGTTAGAAACATAAGCTTGGAGACAATAGAAACCTCCTTAAAACTCCAAATAGGTAATTCCCCATGTCTGCAGTAACACTAACTTTTCCTGATTCCATCTGCCTCCGCAGCTCCATGTTAAGTCAGTTGCACCCCATCCTAGTGCACTGGCATCAGTTTGTAATATCATGGAATGTTGTTCAATCAGCACTTTGCCTGAACTGCTTGAGACATGTAGAATCCACCACTGCAGCTTAGAAACAGCATTTGTTGTTACTTGCATGGTTCTATCAAAATGACCAGCATTTACTCTCAGTGCCTGTTCTTTAATTCTCTGCAGCTGTTGATAATGTAATGGTCCATACTGGACTGCTGGGAATCTACTAATTTTCCCAGTACTCGAGCCACCTGTCTGATTAGAGGTTTTTTGCTCGTTTAACAGATTACTGCAATCTTTAATCAACTCCCACCCTTTTTTCACTGGGCAAAGTAATTTGCATTTGGGATAAATCAATTGTGAACCCCAAATATATAATCGAGGTACATGTTTTAACCTTGATTTCTTTGGATGAATTTAGAAACCCCCAAACTTTCAAAAGTTTGATTTTATTACTGCAACCGATGCTTCTGTTGACTGTTTTTGTCCTTCCTATAATCAGGACATCATCCAGGTATGCCATTAGTACATGCCCCTGGCTCTCAGCAACCCCAGAATTGATTTTTATAAATATTCTGGAAGGGAACGTTAACCCTTTAGGCAGAGCTTTGAACTGCCCTAATTGGTTCATCTATGTAAATTTAAAATACTTCATATCTTGCAAGTGAACAAACACTGAACAAAAGGATTCAGACTTGTCAAGTCTATAATAATCCTACATCCTCCATCCTATTTTGATCGAGGGAATATTTTTGACCCAAATTGGTGAATTTGGTAGACTGATTCTTTAATAACACCTTTTATATATAGGGTTTTGAAACGCAACCTCCATTACTTCGCAAAGTGGAGAGTTCTGCTAGGAACATGCTGGACAGGCAAATCATAATTTGGATTGAATTCAATTTGAAATCCTTGTATATTATTCAGAATTACCACATCTGAAGTAATCTTCTTCCAATGTTTATAGAAGAGACGTAATCTGCCTCCAACTTTTGGACTTAATCCAGTTAGTATGTTCCCCTGAGAACCAGGTCCACCTACCTCTTGAGTCATTTGAGTATTTTGAGATCCCTGGATTCTCCCGGAAGCACAACCACTTGTCCTTACTCCCGCTGCAGGCCGCCAGCTACGTCCCTGCGTTGATGAGCGACTTGGTCCTGATCTAGGATCCGTATGACGTCTGAAAGGATACTTCCTCTTTACAGACTTTGCAACCATTGATGTATTTATCAATCCTGTTTCCGCTTCATCTTCCAACTCTTTAATACGTCTCCCGAGATCCTCTCCAAAGAGTAAGTTGGGTAATTGTATATACTTGGTTTGCAGAGTGCTGCGAATTTCGGATTCATAGTAGACCGTATAGCACTTTCCTCAGATAATTGATCTCAAAGTGGGTGCTGCATAGCCACCCCAGTGCTTGCTGATGCAACTTCGTCATCTTTTGGTTGTTACCTGCTATTCTGGTAAAAGCAGTTATTCCAGAACCCAGCAGCTTTAATATTCTCTGCAACTGATTCCAGATAATTTGATTCACTGCTGCTGCTTTCAGCAACCACAGTTACTTCTTGCAGTCTCATCCATTTCCTGCTGTTCCAGCTAATGGTAAACCAAGTAATTTATTAAGGAGGCCAGTTCTTCTCCTAATGGCTCTCCTGACCCTGACGGGGCAGCGAATGCTACTGCAAGGGGTGGAACATCTGGCAGCTGCCGTTCATCGCCTTGTACAGCCTCACCGTCAGAGTCGGGGTCTGAAATCTCATGACCTGTAGCACGCTCCTCATTCCTGAGGGTGCATTCCATCAGCCCTGAGCCAGGTGCTGTTAAGCTGCTCCTGCAGCTTAGATTACAGTACACTCCTTCCTGAGTGAACTTTGCTCCAACAGCCTATGAAAAAGGCTTTCTATTTGGGCAATACGCTCGAAAGCAGTATCTAGCCCTGTACCAGGAGCTGTTTGAGCTGTTTCCAGCAGCTTACTTTCAGTACACTCCTCCCTGAGTGAACTTTGCTCCAACAGCCTGTGTAAAAGGCTTTCTATTTGGGCAATACGCTCGAAAGCAGTATCTAGCCCTGTACCAGGAGCTGTTTGAGCTGTTTCCAGCAGCTTGCTTTCAGTACACTCCTCCTGAGTGAACTTTGCTCCAACAGCCTATGTAAAAGGCTTTCTATTTGGGCAATACGCTCGAAAGCAGTATCTAGCCCTGGAGCTACTTCCATTGCCTGCGACTCCCTCCGTGGGCGTTGTGATTTTAAACTTTGTCTATTGCCCGACAGGCGCTGACAGTGTTTTCACCAGCCCCAGGTCCACAGTCACTATGCTCACCGCTGGCGACTGTACCGGGGTTTAGAGGCGGTTGGTCTCTAACCGCGGACTCCCGACTTTCCCGACTTTCTGTCGGCTGTGTCGCTCGCCTCTTCCCCCTGTCCGTTTTTTTCCCATTGGCGTCTGTGGAAAAAATCCCCATAGACCCACAGTAAACGGACCTGGAAAACATGAAAAAAGTTTTTACTTACCTTGTAGTTGAAAAACTACAAACCACTCGAGGAGCTCTGCTCCTCACGTCCGTTTGCGTCAAGGCGTCTGACGTAATGACGCGCAGGCGCACTGGCGGGGTTCTTCACGTAGTCACTCACGTGACTCCGAAGTAAAATGTGAGGTTATCCACTTTGGTAGCAAAAACAGGAAGGCAGATTACTATCTAAATGGCGTCAAGTTGGGAAAAGGGGAAGTACAACGGGATCTGGGGGTCCTTGTTCATCAGTCTATGAAAGTAAGCATGCAGGTACAGCAGGCAGTGAAGAATGCAAATGGCATGTTGGCCTTTATAACAAGAGGAATCAAATATAGGAGCATAGAGGTCCTTCTGCAGTTGTACAGAGCCCTAGTGAGACCACACCTGGAGTATTGTGTGCAGTTTTGGTCCCCTAATTTGAGGAAGGACATTCTTCCTATTGAGGGAGTGCAGCGTAGGTTTACAAGATTAATTCCCGGGATGGAGGGACTGTCATATGCTGAGAGAATGGAGCAGCTGGGCTTGTATACTCTGGAGTTTAGAAGGATGAGAGGATATCTCATTGAAACATATATGATTGTTAAGGGTTTGGACACGCTAGAGGCAGGAAACATGTTCCCGATGTTGGGGGAGTCCAGAACCAGGGGCCACAGTTTAAGAATAAGGAGTAAGCCATTTAGAACGGAGATGAGGAAACACTTTTTCTCACAGAGAGTGGTGAGTCTGTGGAATTCTCTGCCTCAGAGGGCGGTGGAGGCAGGTTCTCTGGATGCTTTCAAGAGAGAGCTAGATAGGGCTCTTAAAAATAGCGGAATCAGGGGATATGGGAAGAAGGCAGGAACGGGTTACTGATTGGGGATGATCGGCCATGATGATATTGAATGGCGGTGCTGGCTCGAAGGGCCGAATGGCCCACTCCTGCACCTATTGTCTATTGAGATGCAACTCTTTCTGTGTCGTATGTCCGTCTGCACTGCGGCCTAACATCGTGGAGTTGGCGTCCTCTGGTTTGGGACTTCTAGACTCCAAAACCGTGGAGCCTGCGGACTTTACCATCTTGGAGCGAGGCGTTCCATTTGCCAGGGGTCGGCCTTTGTTGCTCCAACCTGCGAGAGCTGCAGATTTTAACATCGTGAAGCTCGCGGACCCTGCTTAGGGACCGGTTTCGGGAACTCCAAGCCGCAAGAGTTCGACCGCCCCAACGTTGGAGCTCGATCGCCAGCTGCGGTCGGTTCGCAGGAGGAAAGGATTAAAGTAGATAAGACTTTATTGGATTCCATCACAGTGGGGAAGGTGGAGGAGCCACCGTGGTGGATGTTTATATCACATTTTTATATAGTTGTGTGTCTTGTTGCATTTTAGGTTTGACAGTATGGCAAACCAAATTCCTCGTATGTTGCAAAACCTACTTGAGTTATTATTATTTGCATCTGTT
>CM075983.1:57758-149833 GCA_038087875.1 Malacoraja senta
GACAAGGTGACAGTGTGACAGGGTGACAGGGAGACAAGGTGACAGGAAGACAGGGAGATAATGTAACAGGGAGACAGGGAAATAGGGAGACAGGGGACAGGGCGGCAAGGTGACAGGGAGACAAGTTGACAGGGTGAGAGGGTGACAAGGAGACAGGTTGACAGGGTGACAAGGAGACAGTGTGACAGGGTGACAAGGAGACAGGGAGACAGGGTGACAGGATGACAAGGAGACAGGGAGACAGGGTGACAGGGGGACAGGGTGACAAGGACAGGGTGACAGGGAGACAAGGTGACAGGGTGACAAGGAGACAAGGTAACAGGGAGACAGGGTGACAGGGTGACAAGTTGACAGGGAGACAGGGTGACAAGGGACAGGGTGACAGGGAGACAGGGTGACAAGGGACAGGGTGACAGGGTGACAGGGTGACAAGTTGACAGGGAGACAAGGTGACAGGGGGACAGGGTGACAAGGGACAGGGTGACAGGGGGACAGGGTGACAAGGGACAGGGTGACAGGGAGACAGGGTGACAGGGTGACAAGTTGACAGGGAGACAAGGTGACAGGGGGACAGGGTGACAGGGAGACAGGGTGACAGGGAGACAGGGTGACAAGTTGACAGGGTGACAGGGAGACAGGGTGACAGGGATACAGGGTGACAGGGTGACAAGTTGACAGGGAGACAAGGTAACAGGGTGACAGGGAGATAAGGTGACAGGGTGACAGGGTGACAGGGTGCGGCATGTCCAGACCTACCTGGAACTGCTTCCTCCCATTTCTGATCTCTGTGTCTCACTGCCGGCCTGTGTGATGATCCAGTGATCCCGGCGCTGCGCTGGGGTGAGGTCGGCGATCAGAGCTCCTCTTTGTCTTTGGATGTGTGAGTCTGCTCCTTCAAGAGAAAAGTAGTGAGAGAGTGAGGGATGGTTTGTTCTATACCAGAAATCCCTGCGGCTATTCGGAAAACCACCCTTAATCGGGATGAGTTTCATGCAATCTACTAGAAAATGGGCCTGTACTTGCTAGAATTTAGAAGGATGAGGGGGGTCTCATTGAAACTTACCAAAAGCTTGTCTAGAGTGGATGTGGACAGGATGTGTCCACTACTGGGAGAGTCTTGGACCCGAGGTCATAGCCTCAGAACTAAAGGACATTCCTTTAGGAGTAGGAAATTCTTTTGGTTAGAGGGTGGTGAATATGTGGAAATTAATGCCACTGAAGGCTGTGGAGGCCAAGTCAATGGATTTCTCCAAAGCAGAGATAGATTCTTCATTCGTTATGGGTGTAAGGGTTTATGGGGAGAAGACAGGGAATATGGTTAAGAGGGAGAGATAGATCAGCCATGATGGATGGCGGAGTAGGCTTGATGGGCCGAATGGCCTCATTCTGCTCCTTTCACTTATGAACCTGTGTACAGCGGAGATGATCCACCCCCCCCCCCTCCACCCACCCCCTCCACCCCCCCTAACCCCAGAGAAGGAGCACTTGTTGAACACAGAGACTGATAGTGAATGGAGATGGGAGAAATTCAAGGTCTCTGTAGGTCATTCTACAGAAGCAGTCTGTAAATCGGTCAGCACTTTGAAACGGTGACTGACACCCTCGTACAATAACTGGCTAGTGTGTAACTGGAACCCGAAAGGTCACCCATTCCTTCTCTCCAGCGGTGCTGCCTGTCCCGCAGAAGAACTTCAGTATACATCTGATAGGCAACAATCTTACCAGAGGCAAATTCTCCACCATCAACATGTGGCAGAAAAAGGGTGGCAGGGACTAGTTGGGCCGAATGGTCTATTTCTGTACTGTGAATGCTACCACTAATAGAGATCAGTCAAAAAGAGCAGGTACCGAAACA
Source organism: Malacoraja senta (assembly GCA_038087875.1). Taxonomy (NCBI): domain Eukaryota; kingdom Metazoa; phylum Chordata; class Chondrichthyes; order Rajiformes; family Rajidae; genus Malacoraja; species Malacoraja senta. The sequence goes on from CM075983.1 coordinate 59,614, forward strand.
ATGTTCTGGACCAGGGGTCACAGTTTAAGAATAAGGCCATTTAGGATTGAGATGAGGAAAAACTTTTTCACTCAGAGTGAATCTGTGGAATTCTCTGCCACAGAAGGCAGTGGAAGCTAATTCATTGGATGTTTTCAAGGGAATTAGATTTAGCTCTTATGGGCTAAAAAAAATCAAGGGACATGGGGAAAAAGCAGGAACGGGGTGCTGATGTTAGATGATCAGACATGATCATATGGAATGGCGGTGCTGGCTCGAACGGCCTACTACTGCAACTATTTTGCTGTTTCTATGATTCTAACGTGGCTCCGAGAGAGGTTTGATATTCTGCAGGGGGTCCCGGGCCCGGAGACAAGTGTCAGAGAGGGGCAGACAATCCACTCAGTCTCCACGCCGCCCACAGGAGGCCGCGGGGCTGGAGTTGGTGCCGCTCTGGTTGTAGCGGATGTTAAAGAGTTCTGTGACAACAGCGGCCGCGTTCTCTCATTGAGTGTCCGGAACAACCAGGCGGACTAGTAACGTGACAACAAACACCAGCGGCCACTCGGTAGTCCCCTATCATGTTTACGAATCTATTTGCAATGAATTATCTGTATTGAGTGCAACGCCCGCTCTCTGAAACCACTCCCATTCCGGAAAAACCCGAAGGACAAACAAAGGCTGTTTTGCTGCTGCTGCTAAGTTTCGATTTCCCCAAAACTTCAAGCCCAGACCATGCCGGAAGTAGAGCCACGCTGGTGGAGGGAGGTGGGGGGGGGGGGGGGGGGGGTAGAGAGACTTTACACAGATGTAAGTCTCAAGTGTTGCCGGAGTTTTCCCATCTATTGTGGGATACAGTCGCTTTGCAGCAGATGACACGGAGAGCTGACGGGGCGAACATTGCTGCCTTCACAGTGTGCCTCCATTTAACATGACACGTCGTGCTGAGAACTCGCCTCAGTTTGGGCTTCAACCGCTTGTTCCTACTTGTTCCGCCCCACCGACCATCCGCCCACCGGGACCTCCCACGCATCGCTCGCGGACCCCGACTCTACGGCCCGCGGACTCCCACTATCGGGTCCGCCGGCCCACGCACCACACCGCCCTCCAGCCCCAACCCCCATCCCTGCTGGGTGTTCACCATCCCCCCCAACCTCCCCCTCTCCGACATCGAAGGTCTGTCCTCAGCAGAGGTCTTACCTTTGTCCCCCTCCGTCCCCATCTCAATGAGTTCCGTGCCCTCCATGACTTGGAACGCTTCTACCGTCGCCTCCGCCTCACAGCTCACTTCCATGGGAAGGAGTCCTCGCCCCCCATTGATGACCCCTTTTCCCGTCTCCAACGCACCCCCTCCTCATGGGAACCCCCTCGTAGCCTTCCGGCTTTAGAACTCTTCATCAAAAACTGCCGCCGTGACATCAACCGCCTCAACTTCTCCACTCCCCTGTCTCACTCCAATCTCTCCCCCCCTGAACGCACTGCCATCGACTCACTCCGCAACAACCTAGATTGGGTTATCAAACCCGCCGACAAGGGAGGTGCCGTGGTAGTCTGGCGCGTCGATCTCTACAAAGCTGAGGCCACACGCCAACTCTCGGACACCTCCTCCTACTTACCCCTTGGGCCATGACCCCACTGACGAGTACCAGGCCACCATCTCCAGCACCATCACCAACTTCATCCACTCCCACGCCCTGCCCGACCGAGCCTCCAACCTCATCGTTCCCCAGCCCCGCACAGCCCGCTTTTACCATCTCCCCAAAATCCACAAACCTGACTGTCCCGGTAGACCCATTGTCTCTGCCTGTTCGTGCCCCACCGAACTCATCTCCACCTACCTCGACTCCATCCTATCCCCCTTGGTTAAATCACTCCCTACCTATGTTCAAGACACCTCAGACACTCTCCGTCATCTCCGCACATTCCACTCTCTAGGCCCTCACCCCTTCATCTTCACCATGGACGTCCAGTCATTGTACACCTCCATCCCCCACCAGGATGGTCTCGAAGCCCTCCATTTTTCCCTCGACCGAAGAAGCAACCTATACCCGGCCACTGACACCCTCCTCCGCCTAGCGGAGCTGGTCCTTACCCTCAATAACTTCTCATTTGACTCCTCCCATTTCCTCCAAATACAAGGCGTAGCTATGGGCCCCAGCTACGCCTGCCACTTTGTCGGGTACGTAGAACAATCCTTGTTCAATGCGTACCAGGGCCCCATCCCCGACCTCTACCTCCGCTACATCGATGACTGTTTTGGTGCCACATCCTGCACCCACACACAACTGACTGACTTCATCCGCTTCACCACCAACTTCCATCCGGCACTCAAATACACCTGGACCATTTCCGACATTTCCCTACCAGTCCTTGACCTCACTATCTCCATCGCAGGTGATAGACTTCTTACCGACATCCACTACACACCTACCGACTCCCATGGCTATCTGGACTACACTTCTTCCCACCCTGCTTCCTGTAAGGACTCCATCCCCCACTCCCAATTCCTCCGTCTATGCCGCATCTGCTCCCAGGATGAGGCGTTCCACACCAGGGCATCTGAAATGTCCTCATTCTTCAGGGAACGGGGGTTCCCCTCCTCCACCATAGATGAGGCTCACACCAGGGTCTCTGCCATACCCCGCAACACTGCTCTCTCTCCCCATCCCCCCACTCACAAAAAGGGCAGAGTCCCCCTAGTCCTCACCTTTCACCCCACCAGCCGTCACATACAACAAGTGATCCTCCGTCAGTTTCGCCACCTCCAACGTGACCCCACCACTTGCCACATCTTCCCATCTCCCCCCATGTCTGCCTTCTGCAAAGACTGCTCCTTCCGTAACTCCCTTGTCAATTCTTCCCTTCCCTCCCGTACCACCCATTCCCCAGGTACTTTCGCTTGCAACCGCAAGAGATGCAACACTTGTCCCTTCACCTCCCACCTCGACTCCATTCAAGGACCTAAGCAGTCGTTCCAGGTGCGACCTGCATCTCCTCCAACCTCATCTATTGCATCCGCTGCTCTAGATGTCAGCTGATCTACATCGGTGAGACCAAGCGGAGGCTTGGCGATCGTTTCGCCGAACACCTCCGGTCGGTCCGCAAAAACCAACCTGAACTCCCGGTGGCTCAGCACTTCAACTCCCACTCCCATTCCGTATCTGACCTCTCTGTCCTGGGTCTCCTCCATGGCCACAGCGAGCAACACCGGAAATTGGAGGAAATGCACCTCATATTCCGCTTGGGCAGTCTACATCCTGGGGGCTTGAACATTGAATTCTCCCAATTCTGCTAGCCTTTGCTGTCCCCTCCCCTTCATCAGCCCTCTGGTTGTCTCCTCCCCTCCCCCAGCCCTCGGGCTCCTCCTCTGCCTTTTTTCCTTTCTTCTCCCCACCCCCTATCAGTCTGAAGAAGGGTTTCAGCCCGAAACCTTGCCTATTTCCTTCGCTCAGTGCTGGGACCCCAGCTATTTACCAATATTAATTCCAAATATTAATGATTTGGACGAGGGAATTGAATGCAACATCTCCAAGTTTGCGGATGACACGATGCTGGGGGCAGTGTTAGCTGTGAGGAGGATGCTCAGAGGCTGCAAGGTGACTTGGAAAGGCTGGGTGAGTGGGCAAATGCATGGCAGATGCAGTATAATGTGGATACATGTGAGGTTATCCACTTTGGTGGCAAAAACAGGAAAGTAGACTATTATCTGAATGGTGGCCGATTAGGAAAAGGGGAGATGCAACGAGACCTGGGTGTCATGGTACACCAGTCATTAAAAGTAGGCATGCAGGTGCAGCAGGCAGTGAAGAAGGCGAATGGTATGTTAGCATTCATAGCAAAAGGATTTGAGTATAGGAGCAGGGAGGTTCTACTGCAGTTGTACAGGGTCTTGGTGAGACCACACCTGGAGTATTGCGTACAGTTTTGGTCTCCAAATCTGAGGAAAGACATTCTTGCCATAGAGGGAGTGCAGAGAAGGTTCACCAGACTGATTCCTGGGATGTCAGGACTTTCATATGAAGAAAGACTGGATAGACTCGATTTGTACTCGCTAGAATTTAGAAGATTGAGGGGGGAATCTTATAGAAACGTACAAAATTCTTAAGGGGTTGGACAGGCTAGATGCAGGATAAGGGGGAAATCTTTTAGGACCGAGATGAGAAAAACATTTTTCACACAGAGAGTGGTGAATCTCTGGAACTCTCTGCCACAGAGGGTAGTTGAGGCCAGTTCATTGGCTATATTTAAGAGGGAGTTAGATGTGGCCCTTGTGGCTAAAGGGATCAGGGGGTATGGAGAGAAAGCAGGTACAGGATACTGAGTTGGATGATCAGCCATGATGATATTGAATGGCGGTGCAGGCTCGAAGGGCCGAATGGCCTACCCCTGCGCCTATTTTCTATGTTTCTATGTTTCAATGTTCCGACATGAATCAATTGCAATAATGCGCTTGTTTGAAGCTGTGATCTTTGGTTTGAAGTGCCTGGGGATTTGGGTCAAACCGGATTATTCTCCATTGCGAAATCAAGAGTCAGGAGTCAAGAGAGTTTTATTGTCATGTGTCCCAGATAGGACAATGAAATCCTTGCTTGCTGCAGCACAACAGAATATGTAAACATAATACAGAACAGAATACAGGGATAAAAGTTCTCCTCGGATATTACGACTGATGAAGTTTTCCTCCTCTCCCCGACGCCAGTTCTGCAACACTCTAATAACCGATATCGTTCCCTCGGGAGATAGACAGAAAAAGCTGGACTAACTCAGCGGGACAGGCAGTAACTCTGGAGAGAAGGAATTGGGTGACCGACCCGAAACGTCACCCATTCCTTCTTTCCAGAGATGCTGCCTGTCCCGCTGAGTTAATCGAGCTGTTTGTGTTTATCTTCGGTTTAAACCAGCATCTGCAGTTTTTTCTTACACATCTTTCCCTCGGGAACGGCTTCATTCCCTCTGACACCAAGCTTCTGAACGGCCCTTCCATAAGCCACAATTGAATGGTGGAGTAGACTTGACCATAAGTCAAAAAGTGATCGGTGCACAATTAGGCCATTCGGCCCATCAAGTCGACTCCACAATTCAATCATACCTGATCTATCTTTAACCCCCTAACCCCATTCTCCTGCCTTCTCCCCATAACCCCTGACACCTGTGGTAGTCAAAAATCTGAGGCTATGACCTCTAGTCATAGACTCCCAATAATGGAAACATCCTCTCCATATCCACTCTATCCAAGCCTTTCACTATTCTGTATGTTTCAATGAGGTCCCCCCTCATTCTTCTAAACTCCAGCGAGTACAGGCCCAGCGCCGACAAACGCTCATCGTACGTTAACCCGCTCATTTGTGGGATAATTCATGATGGGCTGAATGGCCGAATTGTGCACCGATCACTTCTGACCATATGACCTTAGAACGGGAGCATCTTTGCTTCACCAGATGTGGTTCTTCTTCTTTCATGTGGCGTGCACAGCCTAAAGTTGTTGGACAACTTGTTCTATTTGATCTTCCGTTTGTCCATGTCGAGTTGATTGCATTAGTCAAAACAGGGTGGACCACGTGAAGGTTGCAATCTTCCACCCCAACCAGATGTAGTTGATATTGTTGAACAAAGTTGTCCGCTGCCTCTAGGCTCCCAATGCAAAGCCCTGTGCAAGGACGGAGTGTGTCTCTGTGGTTCCCTACCAAGAAACTTTGTCCATCTATACAGTGGTGCTGCAAGAAGACACATGTCCCGCTCTCCCTGAAGCCCCTTTAATATCGCACCACCTTCTTCGTAATGTTCCCCATCACACTACTAATGCAGAGATAGATCGATTCTTGATTAGTACGTGTATCAGAGGTTATGGGGAGAACGAAGGAGAATAGGGTTAGGAGGGAGAGACAGTTCAGCCATGATTGAAAGGTGGAGTAGACTTGATGGCTGAATGGCCTAATTCTGCTCCTACCACTTATGATCTTGTGACCTTTGGCAAAAGGAATTTAGTTAATTTGTTATGTGCTGGCTCTGGAGAGGATCCAGAGGAGGTTTATAAGAATGATCCCAGGAATGAGTAGGTTAACCTATGATGAGTGTTTCTCAGCACTGGGCCTGTAGTCGCTGGAGTGTTTCAATGAGGGGGGACCTAGTGGGAGAGTCTAGGACCAGAGGTCATTGCCTTTGAATTAAAGAACATTCTTTTAGGAATGAGAAGAGGATACATTTCTCTATTCAGAAGATGGTAAATCTATGGATATCTTTGCCGTAGAAGGCTGTAGTGGCCAAGTCAATGGGTATTTTTAAGGCTGAGATAAATAGATTTTTGATTTGTACAGGTGTCAGAGGTTATGGGGAGAAGGCAGGAAATGGGGCTTGGATGGAGAGATAGATCAGCCATGTTTGAATGGCGGACTGGACTTGATGGGCCGAAAAGCCTAATTCTACTCCAGTCACTTATGACCTGATGACATTATTTAGATAGTGGCTTTATCTATTGTCGAGAACGAGAGGACATAGGTTCAATGTGAGGGGAATGAGTTACCAGAGGAAGCTATAGAACGGGGTGAAATTATGACTTTAATAAATATTTGGACAGATGTATGGATCGGAAGGGTTTGTGGGCCATGGACTAAATGCAGGCAAATGGGTCTAGCCCATAATAGCAGCTTGATAGTATGGATGAGATGGGCCGAAGAGCCTATTCCCATGCTGCCCTGCACCATGGCTCTATATCTGGTGTTTCTAAACTAATTTTGGACTATCATGTACGTGCACGTTTGTACTCTACATTTGGATCAGTTTTCACAACTCAAAATACTCTCGAATCCATCATTCCAGTTGCTATTGAATCCCAAGCGCCAGCTCCGTTTCCCTCCCCTGACCTGCTGAGCTATTCTTTCTGAAGATAGACACAAAAAGCTGTCTATGCTTTCTCCCCATATCCCTTGATTCCGTTAGCCCCAAGAGCTCTATCTAACATCCCCCACATCAGATTGGGTTTTTAAACATAACACTTTAATGATCAAACCCTCAATAAATGTCAACGCGGCCAGATTCCACAAACATCTCGGAACCCCATTTCCCACATTACTGCTTCAGTGCAAACCAAAGACAAGGCCTGTGTGTGGTCTTCCACTTCATGGCAATGGCAGCAGATACTGACCCCCTTGACGTGACACAGAATAGTTATTCAGAGATATAGCATGGAAACTGGCCATTCGGCCCAACTAGTCGAGGTCGACCATCGATCTCACCTTCACACTAGTTCTACGTTATCCCACTTTCTCGCCCACTCTCTACGTACTAGGGGTAATTTACAGACCAATCAACCAACAAACTCGCACATCTTTGGGATGTGGGAGGAGACCGGAACACCCAGAGGGAACCCACACGGTCACGGGGAGACTGTGCTAACTCCACGCGGACAAGAACCGATGTCAGGATCGAACTTGGATCACCCGCGCCGTGAAGCAGCAGTTCTACCCGCTGCGCCACTGTGCTGCCCCATTCTCAACACCAATGCCCGGGTTATAGAACTGGATTGACCACAGTGCCGCACGACCTGGCAGTGATATGTAACCCGTTCCCCCAGGGGAAATATCTGTCTGTATATTCAGCATGTTGAAACATAACCGGATCTCACAAGTTTCACTAACACGGATCAGCTGCAGTCATTTTAGTTAACGGACGAATACTAAGAGTTAGGCTTTATATAGATTTTTTATTGTGAAGTATTTGTACTGAAGCAAGCTTGTTAATTAACAATAGATACAACTCTACTTGTCTAAACAGTTCACATGTGTTGACCCATCAACAGCAACAGTATTACATATCATGTCAAAGAGTCACCTGTTGCTGTAGGTGACTAATCTGATTACACACATTCCCCATCAACAAGTCAGTTGAAGGGAACAGGGTCCACATTACTGCACAAGTACATATTAAACCCCCCAATTTACCTTATTTTACCATCAGCATTTCCTGCTCAATCAACGAGCTCTATGATCAAAGCTGCAATAGTAATTGTTGGTTACATTAGAAACAAAGTTTTCATATAATAACAGAATGTAAAATAATACCAAAACAGCCGTGGTTACAGTTTAGTTTAGTTTAGAGATACAGCGTGGAAACAGGCCCTTCGGCCCATCCGAGTACAAGCAGCCCATCGATCATCCCGTACACTAGCACTATCCTACACACTAGGGTCAATTTACAATTACGTAGAAAATAGGTGCAGGAGGAGGCCATTCGGCCCTTCGAGCCTGCACCACCATTCAATATGATCATGGCTGATCATCCAACTCAGTATCCCGTACCTGCCTTCTCTCCATACCCCCTGATCCCTTTAGCCACAAGGGCCACATCTAACTCCCACTTAAATATAGCCAATGAACTGGCCTCAACTATCCTCTGTGGCAGAGAGTTCCAGAGATTCACCACTCTCTGTGTGAAAAGGTTTTTCCTCATCTCGGTCTTAAAGGATCTCCCCCTTATCCTTAAGCTGTGACCCCTTGTCCTGGACTTCCCCAACATCGGGAACAATCTTCCTGCATCTAGCCTGTCCAACCCCATAAGAATTTTGTACGTGTCTATAAGATCCCCTCTCAATCTCCTAAATTCTAGCGAGTATAAGCCAAGTCTATCCAATCTTTCTTCATATGAAAGTCCTGACATCCCAGGAATCAGTCTGGTGAACCTTCTCTGCACTCCCTCTATGGCTATAATGTCCTTCCTCAGATTTGGAGACCAAAACTCTACGCAATACTCCAGGTGTGGTCTCACCAAGACCCTGTACAACTGCAGTAGAACATCCCTGCTCCTATACTCAAATCCTTTTGCTATGAAAGCTAACATACCATTCGCTTTCTTCACTGCCTGCTGCACCTGCATGCCTACTTTCAATGACTGGTGTACCATGACACCCAGGTCTCGCTGCATCTCCCCATTTCCTAATCGGCCACCATTTAGATAATAGTCTGCTTTCCTGTTTTTGCCACCAAAGTGGATAACCTCACATTTATCCACATTATACTGCATCTGCCAAACATTTGCCCACTCACCCAGCCTATCCAAGTCACCTTGCAGTCTCCTAGCATCCTCCTCACAGCTAACACTGCCCCCCAGCTTAGTGTCATCCGCAAACTTGGAGATGTTGCCTTCAATTCCCTCATCCAGCTCATTAATATAAATTGTAAATAGCTGGGGTCCCAGCACTGAGCCTTGTGGTACCCCACTAGTCACTGCCTGCCATTGTGAAAAGGACCCGTTTACTCCTACTCTTTGCTTCCTGTTTGCCAGCCAGTTCTCTATCCACATCAATACTGAACCCCCAATACCGTGTGCTTTAAGTTTGTATACTAATCTCTTATGTGGTACCTTGTCGAAAGCCTTCTGAAAGTCCAGATACAACACATCCACTGGTTCTCCCCTATCCACTCTACTAGTTACATCCTCGAAGAATTCTATAAGATTCGTCAGACATGATTTACCTTTCGTAAATCCATGCTGACTTTGTCCAATGATTTCACCACTTTCCAAATGTGCTGCTATCCCATCTTTAATAACTGACTCTAGCAGTTTCCCCACTACCGATGTTAGACTAACTGGTCTGTAATTCCTCGTTTTCTCTCTCCCTCCCTTCTTAAAAAGTGGGGTTACGTTTGCTACCCTCCAATCCTCAGGAACTACTCCAGAATCTAAAGAGTTTTGAAAAATTATCACTAATGCCTCCACTATTTCTGGAGCTACTTCCTTAAGTACTCTGGGATGCAGCCTATCTGGCCCTGGTGATTTATCGGCCTTTAATCCATTCAATTTACCCAACACCACTTCCCGACTAACCTGGATTTCACTCAGTTCCTCCATCTCCTTTGACCCGCGGCCCCCTGCTATTTCCGGCAGATTATTTATGTCTTCCTCAGTGAAGACGGAACCAAAGTAGTTATTCAATTGGTCTGCCATATCCTTGTTCCCCATGATCAATTCACCTGTTTCTGACTGCAAGGGACCTACATTTGTTTTAACTAATCTCTTTCTCTTGAAATATCTATAAAAACTTTTGCAGTCAGTTTTTATGTTCCCTGACAGTTTTCTTTCATAATCTATTTTCCCTTTCCTAATTAAGCCCTTTGTCCTCCTCTGCAGGTCTCTGAATTTCTCCCAGTCCTCTGGTATGCTGCTTTTTCTGGCTAATTTGTATGCATCATCTTTTGCTTTGATACTATCCCTGATTTCCCTTGTTATCCACGGATGCACTACCTTCCCTGATTTATTCTTTTGCCAAACTGGGATGAACAATTTTTGTAGTTCATCCATGCAGTCTTTGAATGCCTTCCATTGCATATCCACCGTCAACCCTTTTAGAACTAATTGCCAGTCAATCTTGGCCAATTCACGTCTCCTACCCTCAAAGTTACCTTTCTTTAAGTTCAGAACCGTTGTTTCTGAATTAACAATGTCACTCTCCATCCTAATGAAGAACTCAACCATATTATGGTCACTCTTGCCCAAGGGGGCACGCACAACAATACTGCTAACTAACCCTTCCTCATTACTGAATACCCAGTCTAGAATAGCCTGCTCTCTCGTTGGTTCCTCTACATGTTGGTTTAGATAACTATCCCGCATACATTCCAAGAAATCCTCTTCCTCAGCACCCCTGCCAATTTGATTCACCCAATCTATATGTAGATTGAAGTCACCCATTATAACTGTTTTGCCTTTGTTGCACGCATTTCTAATTTCCTGTTTGATGCCATCCCCAACTTCACTACTACTGCTAGGTGGCCTGTACACAACACCCATCAGCGTTTTCTGCCCCTTAGTGTTTCGCAGCTCTACCCATACCGATTCCACATCCTCCAAGCTAATGTCCTTCCTTTCCACTGCGTTAATCTCCTCTCTAACCAGCAACGCTACCCCACCTCCTTTTCCTTTCTCTCTATCCCTCCTGAATATTGAATATCCCTGGATGTACTTCAGGCGGGTCATTCTCTGAATATCCCGGGATGTACTTCAGGCGGGTCATTCTCATCAGTTCTAAACATTCTCCATATCTCTCTGTCTGGAGCTGTAGATGATCGACATGGTCCCAGTTCCCTCGCAGAGAGTTGGTCTTCTTGCAGATGCATCTCCGCCTCTTCACCTTGGTGAAGATTACTGGGAATAAGACAAATGACAGGTTCTCAGACGCGTTCCCACTTTCCCCACACTGGACGTTTCCCGTCCTGGAGAGAAACGTCCTTCCCAGACACTCGCTGCCAGGCACAATCTAATGAAGTCGCTGACTTTCCAGTTCGCATTGATACCAAAGTAAATGCATTGGAGGCTTTTGCAGCTGAATGAGAATTTGTTTATTGTTGGTTGTTAGGAAGTTCTGAGGAACACAAACGGGCTGGTAGAATCATAGACACAAAATGATGCAATAACTCAGCGGGCCCGGCAGCATCTCTGGAGAAAAGGAATATGTGGCATTTCGGACTGAGAGTCAGGGGAGAGGGAAGCGAGAGATATGAAATGGTACAGGGAACAAATAAATGAAATATATGTAAAAGGACAAATCAAAGCAAGCAGCGATGATCAAGGAAGGTAGAGCCCACAATGGTGCATTGTTGGCTATGGGGAAGGTGGTAATGAGTTATACAGACACTCAACAGGATGATAGTGAAACTAGTATGATGACGAGGGTAGTGGGGGGACGGAGAGAGAGGGGATGCAAGGGTTACTTGAAGTTAGAGATTCAATATTCATTGCGCTGGGCTGTAAACTGCCCAAATGAAATATGAGTTGCTGGCCAGAAGAACACCCGACATGACCCTCTGGGGCAAAGGTTCCCACCATAATATGCCCCGCTTGTGACTACTTCAGGATGAGCGCTTTACATCTTTAGGGGGCTTCTGAAGTGTTGGTAGTTGTGATGTGTGAAACATGGGCGCCAACATGCACACAGCAAGATCCGATGCACAGCAAGCTGAACATGACCAGATCACCCAGCACAGTGTTGATGCCTCACAGGTGAACATTGACCAGGACGCTGGGAATAATATCTCTGCACTTGTTCAACATAGGGTCGCAGATCCTTTATGGCCGCCTGTTCAGTCCTTACGTGGAGTTCGGAGAAGCAGGGTGACAAGATTACTTGCGGAAAGTCCATGAGAAAAGGGTTAGTCAGAGGGGAAAAAACAGTTTTATACTGAGGAATTTGATTTGTAATTTGGCGAATTAGGCATTTTATCAGCCAATATAAGCAAGGTTGCTCTAGGGGAGTGGCCAGTGGGGGAAGTGCCTTGAGAGAATAGTGCTAGTGTTTGGCTCGAGTGTATTGAGGGAAAAGTGCGAGCCTTTGGCTCGAGAGTCTTCGGCGAGGAGGCTGATGAGAGGAGACTACGCCAACAGCTGGCGAGGACAGGACGCGGTGTACACATGATGGGTAAGATGAGACAGTGCGATGCTTCCAGGATGTGGGAAGCCCGGGACACGGATGGAGCCTCTGGCTGCTACTACCGTGGTAAGTGTGTCCAGGTTCAGCTCCTGAAGGACCGTGTTGGGGCACTGGAGAAGTAGCTGGATGACCTCAGGTCCATCCAGGATAATGAGAGTTTCCTGGACACGATCTACAGTGAGGTTGTCTCGCCAAAGAGACTTGAAGAACGAACGTGTGTGACCGAGAGAAAGAGGAGTAATAACAGACAATAGACACTAGACAATAGGTGCAGGAGTAGGCCATTCGGCCCTTCGAGCCAGCACCGCCATTCAATGTGATCATGGCTGATCATCCCCAATCAGTACCCCGTTCCTGCCTTTTCCCCATATCCCCTGATTCCGCTATCTTTTAGAGCCCTATCCAGCTCTCTCTTGTAACCGTGGAGTGCAGGAGTGCCAGGCGGCTGTGCCGAAGGAAAACAGGTAAGCCCTCTTGGGAATTGTCGGGGAAGACGATGCTTCCAGTCCGAGCGGAGGACACGTCGGTGGCTCAAATCCTAGAGATGAGACTCGACCGGCGAGACCGCCGTCGGGCAGAGCCATAGTGGTGGTTGGGTTCCATTGTCCGAGGTGTGGACTGGAGTTTCTGTGGTGGCAGGCGAGACTCGAGGATGGTCTGTTGACTCCCTGGTGCCAGGGTTCAAGACATTACGAACAAAAGTCAGAACATCCTCAACGACATCGGGAAGAAGATGAAGGAGGTTCTGCAACGCAAGTTTAGAGATTTAGGAAGAATACTGAAAAGCAGGAATTCTAGGGTGATTATCTCAGGATTGCTTCTAGTACCTCATGCTGATGAGGGAGATAGGGCATCTGAATGTGTGGCTGGGAGGCTGGTACAGCAAGAATTTATAGCCCACTGGGATCTCTTCTGGGGTAGGGGGTGACCTGTACAAAAGGGATAGGTTACACCTTAACTGGAGGGGTACTGACATTCTGGCAGGCAGTTTTGCTAGGGCTACACGTGTGGGTTTAAACTAAATAGTTGGGGGGGGGGAGGGATTGATAAATTGGGAGAATAAAGATGGAGTTAAAGGGGAAGTGAGTACAGGAAAAATTACAAAAGATACCCAAGTTTATGGGAAGGAAAGTTCGAGAAGGGATAACATAGTAAGGTCAGGGCCAATTGCGAGCGGTGCAAGGGGGGAAGTGAATACGGAGGTCAAAGTGTTGTATATGAATGCGTAAAGTATAAGAAATAAAGTGGGCGAGCTAGAGGCTCAGTTGGAAATTGGCCAGTATGATGGTGTGGGAATTACAGAGACATGGCTGCAAGAGATCCAGGGCTGGGAACTGAATATTCAAGGGTATACCTCCAATCAAAAAGAGAGGCAAGTGGGCGGAGGGGGTGGGGAAGTTCTATAGATTCAGGATAAGTTCCTGTGGATTGGAGGGTAGCTAATGCTATCCCATATTTTAAGAAAGGCGGAGGAGAGAAAACAGAGAATTAGTCTGTTATCGGTGGTGGGAAAGATGCTAGAGTCAATCATAAAAGATGAAATAGCCGCACATTTGGATAGCAGTAACAGGATCGGTCCGAGTCAGCATGGATTTACGAAGTGGAAATCATGCTTGACTATTCTTCTGGAATTTTTTGAGGATGTAACTAGGAAAATGGACAAGGGAGAGCCAGTGGTTGTAGTGTATCTGGACTTTCAGAAAGCATTTGATAAGGTCCACTTAGGAGATTAGTGGGTAAAACTGGGGCACATGGTATTGGTGGTAGAGTGCTGACATGGATTGAAAATTGGTTGGCAGACAGGAAACAAAGAGTAGGGATTAACGGGTCCCTTTCAGAAAGGCAGGCAGTGACTACTGGGACCGCAGCTATTTACAATATACATCAATGATTTAGATTTAGGGATTCAAAGTAACATTAGCAAATTTGCAGATGTCACAAAGCTGGGTGCAGTGTGAACTGTGAGGAGGTTGCTATGAAAATTCAGGGTTTCGACAGTTTGGGTGAGTGGGCAGATGCATGGCAGATGCAGTTTAATGTGGATAAATGTGAGGTTATCCGCTTTGGTAGCAAAAACAGGAAGTCCGATTATTATCTAAATTGTGTCAAGTTGGGAAAATGGGAAGTACACCGGGATCTGGGGGTTCTTGTTCATCAGTCAATGAAAGTAAGCTTGCAGGTACAGCAGGCAGTGAATAAAGCAAATGGCATGTTGGCCTTCATAACAAGAGGAGTTGAGTATAGGAGCAAAGAGGTCCTTCTGCAGTTGTACAAGGCCCTAGTGAGCACACCTGAAGTATATATATATATATTTTTTTAATAATATTTTTATTAGAGGCAGGTACATATCATATTGAAAACATTTCATTTATATCAACCCTACATTACTAATATTATCGATTGATAATAACTCTGCTTCTAGTATAAAAAAAAATATATATAGGTAGAAAATAAGAGAATAAAAGAAAGAAGAGAAAAAAAACACGATAAAGAAGAATGGAGTAAATTACTAAAAGTACAACATTGGAGATATATTCGTACATTTTAAAATATAACTTTTCATCTAATCCTTAATTCAAGTTTCAGTCAAGTTCTCGTGCCGAACCAGTCTGTCCCTTCAAACAGTCAATAAATGGAGACCATGTTGTGATAGAAAGTTCTTGTTTGTCCATTAAGACAAGTCTGATTCTTTCCAAATGTAAGGTCTCCGACATTTCCATAATCCACATTTTAATTGTGGGGGTTATAGGACCTTTCCAAAATTTTAATATTCATTTTTTTCCAGTTATTATACTATAGTCGATGAAGTTTCTTTGAGTTGTTGTAAGTGTTAGACTTTGTTCTAATATTCCTAGTATTATTAATTTTAAATCAGGGTCCAATTGAGTGTTGACAACTATAGATATTATTCTAAAAATGTCTGTCCAAAATGTTTTGATTTTTATACAATTCGCGAATGTATGAGTTAGGTTAGCCTCTAAATGTTGACATTTATCACAGATAGGGGAGATATGTGGGAAGATTCTGTTTAGTTTTGTTTTAGAATAATGTAATCTATGTTGTACTTTAAATTGTATTAAAGTGTGTCTGGCATTTAATGAACATTGATGTATATGTTGTAAACTTTCATCCCAAATATCTTTTGTTATTGTTTGGCTTAGTTCATTTTCCCATGTTTGCCTATATAAATCCGTCAGTGGTATCCCACTATCTAATAGGATGTTATATATATGAGATATTAATTTTTCTATATTAGGGTGTTTATTCAAACAATCATCAAGAATTTCTGGATCTCTAGTTCTAAAGTTTTGAGTGTTTGATTTAACATAATCTCTAAGTTGTAGATATCTGAAAAAATCATTTGAGTGGAGTCCATAAGTCTGTTGTAGTTCCTGAAATGAAAGAAAGGTGCCTTTCTAATAAAGTTGTCCCATCTTTTTAATTCCATAATTTCTCCATTGTATGAAACCTTTATCCAACCTAGAAAGTTTAAATGAAGGGTTGTTCGCGATGGGAAGAAAGAGCGATAAATTATCCAATTTTAAGGTATTTTTTAATTGTTTTCCCTGTAAATTTTTTTATTCAATTTTGAGGTAGCAAACAGTATCGAACCAATTTCAAAGGGTAAACAATCTTCCTTTTCCATCTTTATCCAATCTGGTTGCTGGTCCATTTCTTCCAGCCAAAAATTCATATTTATAATATTAACTGCCCAAAAATAAAACAAAAAATTCGGTAAAGCTAAACCTCCATTTATCTTTGATTTGCACAAATGTTTTTTGCTTATCCTATGATTCTTATAATCCCAGATAAAATCAGTGATGATGGAATCCAACGTTTTAAAGAACGTTTTTGGCAGATATATCGGGATTGATTGAAAGAGGTGTAACAATTGCGGTAAAAAAATCATTTTTATGGCATTGATTTTACCTAACATTGAAATAGGAAGTGTTTTCCAATACTGAATATTCTTATGTAGTTTATTCAGTAAAGGGGGGGGAATTTAATTTAAATAATGAGGCATATGTCTTAGTGACATAAATTCCTAGATATTTAAATTTTTCATTGACTATTTTAAACGGGAATTGTTGTATTATGTGTAGATTATGTTCCGTTATTGGCATAATTTCACTTTTATTCCAATTAATTCTGTATCCAGAAAGCAAACCAAATTGAATTATCAGATTTAATAAGTTTGGAATACTAATTTCTAGTTTTGTAATGTAAATTAATACATCGTCTGCGTTATAGATCCAAGGAATCAGCAATCAGTTTGAGTAGAATTAGCGCACGATCAGGCGTTAGGATGTTTCAAAGTATGAAGCACAGCACGACGTGAACTGACGGGATGGATATTGCTGCAGAGCGGTTAACGAGTGCCTTTGAAAAACAAGAACAACTCCACTGCGATCTCCACCAGAATATTCACCGCTTTACTGAGAAAACCGAAACTGAAACAATGGTTAACACAGGTTTCAACGGCTGAAAGAACAGCTCCGTCCGGTTCTGTGGATACTCTCAAGAGAGAGCTTGGTGGGGCTCTTAAAGATAGCGGAGTCAGGGGATAGCTGCACCTGTCCGCAGCTGAACACCGACAGCCTATTACTGCTGCAGATATATCTCCCAGCAGGGGTGAAGGTGCAGCGGCTCTCAGCTCTTCCACGGATGTGCCCTTTTTGTCGCCCAATCTGCGGAGACCAGCATTATCCAGACACAGGTATTTACGGGTCTCGGTTAAAGCTCTCCCACTTTCCGCGAAGTTCGCCCACATACAGATACGTTTCTTCAACACCTCACCTTTCTTCCGAATAATCTCCGCACTAACGTTGGGAAGGCCCAGGACAAAGACAGATTTCTTTATATTTGGTAAAGCATCTTCAAGTACATCCATTAACCGGGGGAAATCATACATATCACCGTTAAAACTGGATATCAGGAACACTTTGGGATCAGGGATCCCGGCATTTCCCAACCCACTGACGCAGTTATCCCGGATCTTTTCATTTTCTGCATCTTCATCAAATTCGTCCTGTTGCTGCCGCATTGAATTATATGTATCATCAATCTTAGAGCGAACATAATAGAACTTCTTCCCCAGCCGCATAATCTCCTTGGCAAGATTTGCATCATACTCTTTGAATCGACAAGCTGACACTATGATGAAGAAATCGTATTTTTCAAATTGCATTTCCTTCAGGTAGGTACCCGCGGTGAATCGTGTAGATCCGATCCCCGGTAGATCCCAGTAGAGGACATTGGGCAGATAGGGATGTGGGTATCCGGTTGGCTCCATTGTAGTTTCCGTGGTCCCAACCGGAGCCGCTCCCTCATCTTTGCTACGAAGCCCTCTCATGGCATTGATGAAGGTGGATTTTCCTGCACCCGTCTCTCCTGTCACGGCGATGTTCAGCTCGGTATTGTCCAGTTCTTCCAGCTTCTTCTGTAGCAGAGTTTGAACCTTTTCCACACCTCCCGTTTCTAACTTCAGTTTGCTGAGCTCTTCCTGTGTGAAGTATGTGGGGGTCTCAGACTGAGCCGCCTGTTGGCTGAAAGGAAACATGTTCGGTGAAAGTTTCCAGTTGAAATGAAACCAACTGAAATAAAGGGCAAGCACCTTCTCTCGCTTTCCCTCTTCTCTTCCCATTGCTCCACCTGGATACACACCATTTCTCCCACAATCCCGCCCTTTCCCTCTTCCCCCGTCACCTTCCACCTATATCCATTCCTCTGGCTTCCCATTTCACGCCTCTTCTCTTGCCACACGAGTGGAATTAGGCCATCTATCCAACGAGTTCTCCTTCTCTCAGTCTTTTCATCACTGGCCTTCCTTCAATCATCACCCCCTCCCCCACCCCCCAACATCTATCAACCTATCACTTGCCTGACTTAGTCCTGCCCCCAATCCTCATCCAGCCTCCTCCCTCCAATCACAATCAGAGTGAAGAAGGGTCCCAACCCGAAACGCCACCTGTCCCCCAGAGATGCTGCCTGACCCGCTGAGTTACTCCAGCATTGTGCTTGAGGTGAGGGAGGAGAGGTGCAGAAGTAACATTTGTTTGATGTATCCGGACTTACCTAGAGCTGGCTTTTTCCATTCTCCTTCTCTGTCTCTCCTGGTCTTGCCTGTGTGATGATCCAGTGGTCCCAGCACTGCCCGGGGGGGGGGGGAGGTCTTGGCACCGGGGCTTCTCCTGGTCTTCAGTTGTGTGTGTTCTCCTAGAGGAAAGCACAGAGGATGCTGGTGGTTCTTTCTGTAGCAGACGTGTATGTTAGGCTGCAAAGTACATCTCTTAATCAATATAGTCATTTGGCCCAAACTGGTCCGTGCCAACACAATGCCCCATCTAAGCTAGTGCCACGTCCGCAATTTTCCCATCTATCTATCTATCTATCTATACAAAACTAAAACTCTCATCTTGTGCTCTTCTGGTTTGCTTTTTTTTTACATTCTCCCCAAAGCGGTACCCGATAGCGCTACGAATTTTCGCCACCGTATCGCCAATCTCCTACGCTGCAAGAGCAACAAGTTTCTTTCCGACTGGTGGAATATTACCAAAGTTATTAAGGTTTAGAAAATCGTAAAACATCGCGCATGCGCAGATTGGTCTTCTCTCTTGTCATTCGTCGGGACGGCAACGCCCCTTCTGACACCCGCAGTTAATCACCGGGGCGAGGAGAATAAAGCATTCTTCTTCTCCTCCTCCTCCTCCTCCTCCTCCTCCTCCTCCTCCTCCTCCTCCTCCTCCTCCTCCTCCTCCTCCTCCTCCTCCTCCTCCTCCTCCTCCTCCTCCTCCTCCTCCTCCTCCTCCTCCTCCTCCTCCTCCTCCTCCTCCTCCTCCTCCTCCTCCTCCTCCTCCTCCTCCTCCTCCTCCTCCTCCTCCTCCTCCTCCTCCTCCTCCTCCTCCTCCTCCTCCTCCTCCTCCTCCTCCTCCTCCTCCTCCTCCTCCTCTCCTCCTCCTCCTCCTCCTCCTCCTCCTCCTCCTCCTCCTCCTCCTCCTCCTCCTCCTCCTCCTCCTCCTCCTCCTCCTCCTCCTCCTCCTCCTCCTCCTCCTCCTCCTCCTCCTCCTCCTCCTCCTCCTCCTCCTCCTCCTCCTCCTCTCCTCCTCCTCCTCCTCCTCCTCCTCCTCCTCCTCCTCCTCCTCCTCCTCCTCCTCCTCCTCCTCCTCCTCCTCCTCCTCCTCCTCCTCCTCCTCCTCCTCCTCCTCCTCCTCCTCCTCTCCTCCTCCTCCTCCTCCTCCTCCTCCTCCTCCTCCTCCTCCTCCTCCTCCTCCTCCTCCTCCTCCTCCTCCTCCTCCTCCTCCTCCTCCTCCTCCTCCTCCTCCTCCTCCTCCTCCTCCTCCTCCTCCTCCTCCTCCTCCTCCTCCTCCTCCTCCTCCTCCTCCTCTCCTCCTCCTCCTCCTCCTCCTCCTCCTCCTCCTCCTCCTCCTCCTCCTCCTCCTCCTCCTCCTCCTCCTCCTCCTCCTCCTCCTCCTCCTCCTCCTCCTCCTCCTCCTCCTCCTCCTCCTCCTCCTCCTCCTCCTCCTCCTCCTCCTCCTCCTCCTCCTCCTCCTCCTCCTCCTCCTCCTCCTCCTCCTCCTCCTCCTCCTCCTCCTCCTCCTCCTCCTCCTCCTCCTCCTCCTCCTCCTCCTCCTCCTCCTCCTCCTCCTCCTCCTCTCCTCCTCCTCCTCCTCCTCCTCCTCCTCCTCCTCCTCCTCCTCCTCCTCCTCCTCCTCCTCCTCCTCCTCCTCCTCCTCCTCCTCCTCCTCCTCCTCCTCCTCCTCCTCCTCCTCCTCCTCCTCCTCCTCCTCCTCCTCCTCCTCCTCCTCCTCCTCCTCCTCCTCCTTCTGCTTCTTCTTCTTCTGCTGCTGCTTCTTCTGCTTCTGCAATGGTAGGCAGCGGCAGACCACGGCACCGGCAGGCTATGGCAATGGTAGGGCACGGCAGCGGCAGGCCATGGCGACTATCCGGAGCCTGGGAGCTGAGCCTGGCTCTGAGGGCGTCGGCACTGTATGCAAATAGGGAAAGGATTGGCACCTTCGAAAGCCTGGGGAGGGTGAGGATGGAGCGGGGGGGGAGATTGAAGGAGATTCTACTTTAATATCTGCCATTCCGGGCCCTGGACTGGTGTTCCCCTCCTTTAGCCCCATCCCCCTCCCTCCCGCGGCTCCAGGACGCTGCCACCCCCACAGCCACTGCCTCAAGTACAACTTCATCGCCGTCTGGGGAGGTAAGCAGGGAGGCTGGGGGGGGAATGAGGGAGAGGGTGGGGTATGTGGGGGTGTTGGGGAGGGAGAGTGGGGAGGAGGGGGGGTAGAGGGAGTGGAGTAGGTGTTATGGAGGGGGGAGGGAGTGACTGAGGATAGGGGAAAGGAGATGGAGGAGATGGAGGGAGAGGTGACAGAGGGATTGGTGAGGGGAGGAGGAGAAGGGAAAGAAGAGGGATGAAGAGGAGGAGGAGGGAGTGCTGGGGATAAAGGGAAATGAGTTGTGCCAGCGCAGTTGGGGCCCTTCCAGAATCTCATTCAGAAGATCGCCATCTTTCTTCCCCCCTCTTCACGTCTCCATGGGTAAGTTTCGTTCTTTCCCCACCTGAAGCCCCCCACCGGCCCCCACCTGAAGCCGTCCCTCTCCCCCGGTTGCAGGTGGCTCCCCACCCCTGCCTGAAGCCACCCCCTCCCCCAGCTGCAGGACGGTCCCCCCCACCGTCCCCCTCCCCCGGCCCCGGCCTGAAGCCGACCCTCTCCTCCGGTTGCAGGGCGCTACCCCCCACCGCCTCCCGACAGCCCCCGACATACCTGCTTGAAGCAGTCACCTCCACCGGCTGCACGACGCCCCCCCCCCCAGCGACCCCTGACAGTCCCGCTAGAAGCGCCCCCGCCCCCCCCCCCCCGCTGCAAGAACCTTTCCCCCACATCTGACAGCCGGGCCTAAAAAAAACATTTCACTCAAATTCTTCAGTGTTCATTAACAACTGATATTGTGTTTAGGGTGCTTTTTTAACATCGTGGCAGGATGAGGGAGTATCAGAGCTGCAAGATGGTCAAGGAACGAAGCAAAGGGACATCGAGAAGCATCAAGAACCAGAAGGGAACAAAAGACGCAACAAAAGACAGCTCAACGTCTCGCAGATCAACAAGAAAGATCGCAAAGAAGAAGGGATAAAGAGACACAACCAAAAAGAACTGAATGTCTCGTGGATCAACGAGAAAGAAGGCATAGAAAAAGGCATGAAGATATGCCACTAAGAATAAGAGAGTGACTCAAGGATCAATGAGAAAGAAGGCAAATAAGAAGGCATGCAGAAACGTGAGATGAAATAACTAGAAGACTGGCTGAACAATGGGCCAGAGATACAAGACGACAAAATGCACAACTGGCAAGGACAAAATCTTTCTGCTGATGTTGGTGAAATGACCAACGCTTGCCCTCAGTGTCGAGCGTGCCATTTTACTGGAGAAACCGCCAACTTTTGCTGCATGAAGGGTCAGGTGAACATTGCCCTCTGCGGGCACTGCCTGATCAACTCATGAGATTGTATACATGACAAAGCACAAGCAAACGAGTTCAGAAAGATTATTAGACACTACAACTGTCTCTTTCAACATTCGGTGCTAAGGAAGTGGTGCCACCCGGATGGAATCCTTCAATGATCATTCAAGGCCAAATTCATCCTGACCTTGGTTCGTTGATGCCTGACCTACACCAGCAAAGTCGATTCTTGCAGATCTATTTTATGGACCCCCAAGATAGCATTTAATTGCAAATGGGTATATTGCGCAATGCTGGTATTCAAAGGGAAATTGTTCCATTGCTTGAACACTTGATAAGACAAAACAACCCTTACATTGAAACACTTAAAATGGTAAAAGGAAAGAATCTAAGGTTTACCAGAGGCATCAATCATCATTCATCTAGATCGTCGGCCAGCTTTGGAACATGAAAGGCGGTTTAACCCACAAATTGGCAACAAAGATGCCGTCATAATACCAACGATAATCACCCTTAGGCAAAATCACGGCACATTGTCTTTAAATACAGAGGAGGAGACCTGAAAATCATTCCAGAGTCTCATAAGTTGTATGATAGTTTTCATTACAACCCTTTCTTTCCACATGGAGATGATGGCTGGCTTCACCAACTCCAAATGAGTAACCACAAGAAATTGACAGTAATGCGATATTATGCCTATAGGATCATGAATCATGATAATGAATTAAACCACATTTTGAGCGGAGGACGACTCTTTCAACAGTATGTGGTTGATATGGCAGCTATGATTGAGATGTTATACTCAATTATATTCGCATGAATCGAGCATCGTTGAGATCAACAACTTAGAGGTCTCACGGATGCATTTGGAAAACATCAGAAAGCACATCATCCTCTCCTCGACATTTGTCGGTGGACCAAGATACATGTTGGAACGATGCCAGGACGCCATGATGTACGTTCGGAAGTATGGCAATGCTTCGTTCTTCATTACGATGACTTGCAATCCGAAGTGGAGTGAGATGCGACAGTGACTCTTTCACAATCAGCAGCCGTGTGATAGACCAGACTTCATTGCAAGAGTATTCGATCTGAAAAGAAAGCTATTCATTTTCCTTCGGAGTAACGTGAGTCTAACGCATTGCGCAACGGCTGACTGGCGGGCGCGTTGCTCCTTCCAGCGGTAAGTTTAAAAATCCTCAGGTAAGTGTTTAAACTTTCTCTGAGGTCGTTTTGGCTTGGTTCTGTAAATTCTTGCCCACAGACAAGTTGGAACCTTTTGAGATGTCGAAGGCGAAGAGACGGTCCGCGGTGAAACACTTACCGAAGACCGCGGGAGTGCGGGTAGCGGGCGGCTGTCCATTTCGCCTTCGAGGTCGCTGACGGTGGAACCAGCGACATCATACTTGGTGCCGGGAGATAGCACCGTGGTCCCGCTTGGGCGGAAGGCCACGCACAAGTCTGTCAGGCTGTGGACTCCGATGAGTTGGGCCAGGAGGGTTCCCCTCCTTCACTGGGTAGCGTCTGCGGACAACTAGCCCAAATGGAGCACCTGATGGAGAGGTGGCTCCAGAATGATATGCTCCATAGGAAGGAACTATATCAGCGCGGGTCTCCGTGGGGGCCGGTGCCAGCGGCACCTGTCACAGGGCTGCACAGTGTCTCCCTCTCTGAGGAGGGGAGCACACGGAGTCAGTTTCTAGCTGACCCGGAGTTCGGCACAGCTGGTGAGAGCTGGGAAATAGCAGAAATGGCTTCTAAATTTGCCATACCGTCACAGTCAGGGGAACCCCTTGACGAAGACCTAGCCAGCAGCATTAATTATCTGGCTTCTCACCAGCTCCAACATCTGGCCATGGAGGAGACAACCAATAATACCATACTCCTGCCAACTGTGCCTCCCTGAATGTACCGGCCGTTAATCACTCGATCTGGGGTACTATTGGAGCGGGCGTCAGAGCCCAGGAGATGAAGCTCCAAATATTGTTTTAATTGCTCGCTGCAGGCATAACGGCCTTTGCCAGGTCAGTGGAGGGGGAGGCCCTATCTGACACACAGCAGGACTCAATGGCATTGATGTGCAATGCACATTTTGAAATTAATTGCGTGCGGAAAAATGCCATCAGGCCGGCACTTAACCCAAAATTTGCTGCGCTGTGCAAGGCCAGCAATGTCCAACAGGCCCAATTATCTGTTCGGGGAAGATCTGCCCAAGCAGATGCGGGAGCTGGACGATGAGGCAAAGACAATACGCCTAATGAAAGTCCCGGCTTCGCCCAAGGTCTCGTCATATCCTTACGCTCCCTACAACACCAGGCGGTACACCGGAACTGGTGGGAGACCCGAACAAATCACACGGGTCTTTTTTAGAGGTAGGCCCAAGCCAGCCAACTTCCAAGATGCGCGGAGGGCACCCGGCATCATTCATACCCCCCAAATCTCGGGGGCGGAAACCAGCACGATACCACCAGTAACATCTGAGGTAGGTGAATCTAGTTCCTCACGGAACACTTTACACTTGACTCAATCACAAGTTGGGAGAAGGTTGCAACATTTCTTGCATGAATGGCATTGGATTACACCAGATCCGTTTATACTTAATACTTGCTATATTTAGGAGGGAGTTAGATGTGGCCCTTGTGGCTAAAGGGATCAGGGGGTATGGAGAGAAGGCAGGTACAGGATACTGAGTTGGATAATCAGCCATGATCATATTGAATGGTGGTGCAGGCTCAAAGGGCTGAATGGCCTACTCCTGCACCTATTTTCTATGTTTCTATGTTTCTATACTGCACAGTATACAAGGTTTCCAAATTGAATTCCTTCGTAATTCGCTACCACCCTCACAACATTCACCAAACCCTACATATGTGTTTTCACAACAGGAAAGTTTGGATGTACAAGCTGAAATTGATAATTTATACAAAAAATAGGTCATCGAGAGGTCATCGCATGAATCTCACCAATTTGTATCTAACATTTTTTCTAAGCGGAAGAAGGATGGAGGATGTCGTATCATCCTAGACTTGACTGAACTTAACACCTTTGTGCAGTATAAACATTTTAAAATGGATACCTTTGTTTCTGCCATACAACTGCTTTCCAAAGGAGGTTATATGGCATGCATTGATCTTAAAGATGCATACTACTCGGTACCCATTCACAGGGAGCACAGGAAATTTTTAAGTTTAACTGGATGGGACAATTATGGCAGTTTAAAGCACTGCCTAATGGGCTAACTTCAGCTCCCAGGTTATTTACAAAACTATTAAAACCAGTCCTGGGGCGACTCCGAGCTCAAAGGCATATTGTCATGGCATATTTGGATGACATTCTAATCATCTGTTTCGGCCACCAAACTTATGCTTGAGTGATTGGGATTTCTCATCCATCCAGTTAAGTCCAAATTGATACCTACCAGTGTAATTGATTACCTGGGGTTTACCATTAACTCAAATCACATGTCTGTGACTGCCTTGCGGCAAGCAATCAGAATTAATCAAAGCCTGTACCGATCTCATTTTTAAGCAGCAGCATACTATTAAGCAAGTAGCTAGTGTAATTGGCAAACTAGTGGCTGCTTTCCAGCTGTACAGCTTGGGCACTATCAAAATTTACAACGTGCCAAGGAGCAGGCACTCAAATTCCATGTAGGTCACTTCGGGAGACCTATGCTATTTCCAGCAGAGACCATTGCTGAATTACAATGGTGGGTAACGAATATTCGCCATTGCTCCAGAAAAATTAGATACACCATCGGTTATCTTACAAACCGATGCAAGCGCCCTCGGATGGGAGCTACAAACACCATCAGTAGCTGCGGTGGAAGATGGAATGTACAGGATTCATTAATTCTTCAGCAACACAGTATTAACTACTTAGAGCTGTTGGCAGCACTCTATGGGCTAAAGGCTTATTGTACTAATATGCACCGTGTGCATGTTCAACTTCAGATTGACAACACTACTGCGGTGGCATATGTTAATCACATTGGTGGAATTAAGTCTATATCTTGTGATAAGTTGGCTAATCTTATCTGGCATTGCTGCATTGCGAGAAACATTTGGGTTTCAGCCATCTACCTACCAGGTGGATATAACATGGTGGCGGACACTAGATCACGGAAATTCAATGACAACATAGAATGGATGTTGAATCATGAAGTGTTTAAAGACATTGTCACCCGGTATGGCATACCGGATATTGATCTGTTCGCATCCAGACTAAATCACCAGTTGCCCAAATATGTATCATGGGAACCAGACCCAGAGGCAGTGGGAGTAGATGCATTCTCGCTCCACTGGGGGGGATGTTTTTGTATGCGTTTCCCCCATTTTGCCTCATCAGTCGGTGTTTGGCAAAAATTAAGCAAGACAATGCCACAGGTATTTTAGTAGTGCCTGACTGGCCTACACAGCCTTGGTTCCCACTAATCCTGGCTATGATAACACAGCCTCTTATGGCTGTCCCCAAAAGCAGAAATCTGCTGGTTCACCCAGTAACGGGGAGTAACCATCCTCTACATGACCGACTCAATTTATTGGTTTGCAGATTCTGAGAAGACCATACCTGGAGCTCGGGTTATCAGAACGGACAGTGGATGTGATAACTGCGGCCTGGAGGGACTGTACTAAAAAACAGTACATCTCTCACATCAAGAAGTGGGAGATGTTCTGTTCTATAACAGACATTACTTATGACTCAGTACGAATCACGGATGTGTTGGAATTTTTATCTACCTTGTACTATGATCACAACTGAGCTATAGTGCTATCAACCGTGCCAGGAGCGCATTATCCTCCTACTTAGTGCTGGGATCAGGTCCACCACTCTGTTGGAGCTCACCCTTTAATAACTAGGTTTATGAAGAGCATTTTAATTCTATGCCACCTAGGCCCTGGTACACGGAGATTTGGGATGTGAGCGTGGTACTCACTCTGCTTCGGCAGTGGGCACCAGCCTCGTCTCTGCCTTTATCTAAACTCACACTTAAAGTGGTCATGCTCATGGCGCTGGTGTCAGCGCAACGGGTCCAGACGTTACACAAATTACGACTGGACAATATGGCCACATCTGTTAACTATATTACCTTTTTTGTTTATGATTTGATAAAACAGAGCAGACCGGGGGTGTCAGGGCTCAAGCTAGTGTTCTCGGCATACCCCATGGACCCCACGTTTGTGTGTTGTGGATTATGGATTACATTCAAATAATTTTTTTCGATACTTACAATTTAAAGATTATGTTAAATCACATACACAAGAATACAGAACTAGAAAACCAGAGATTCTAGATGAATGTTTGAATAAACACCCTAATACAGTTAAATTAATATCTTACATTTATAATACTCTTTTAGACAGTGAGATTCCGTCGACGGAATTATATAAACTAGCATGGGAAAAGGAATTAGCCCAACCCATAACAAAAGATATTTGGGATGAAAGTTTACAACATATACATCAATGCTCATTAAATGCCAGACATTCTTTAATACAATTTAAAGTACTACATAGATTGCATTATTCAAAAACAAAATTAAATAGAATCTTTCCTAATATCTCTCCTATCTGTGATAAATGGCAATACTCGGCGGCTAATTTAACCCATACTTTTGTAAATTGTATAAAAATTAAAAATTACTGGATGGATATTTTTAAAATAATCTCTGTAGTTGTTAATACTCAACTGGATCCCAATCCTAAATTAATAATATTGGGCATATCAGAACAATACCTAAAACTTACAACAAACCAAAGAAATTTCCTTGATTACAGTATAATAATTTGGAAAAAATTAATATAAAAATGTTGGAAAAATCCTGCAACCCCCACAATTAAGATGTGGATTATGGAGATGTCGTAGACCTTACATTTGGAAAAAAATTAGATATGTCTTAATTGACAAACCAGAATTATTTACTAAAATATGGTCTCCATTTATAGATTATCTGAAGGGGTAGACTGGGCCGGTGTGGAGGCCTGACTGAAACCTGAACCCAGGACTGGATGAATAGTTATGTTTCTGACCTATGGACCTATCTAAGTTGTATTATTGATAGTTTATCTTACTTTTTTCTACTTTCTTCTCTTTATTTCTTTATTTTTCTTATCTATAAACATAAATAAATAATTAGAGGTAATGTTAATATGCAACCGATAAAGGGGGATCCAGCTACTTTGGTAACTGGATCCCCGGAACCCCGGATACTTAATATGTAATCGATAAACAAAGTTTGTATTGTTTTGGACTATGATATGCAGATACCTCTAATAAAAATTTATATTAAAAAAAAAAACAAAAAAAAACAAAAGCAGAAATCTGCTGGTTCACCCAGTAATGGGGAGTAACCATCCTCTACATGACCGACTCAATTTATTGGTTTGCAGATTCTGAGAAGACCATACCTGGAGCTCGGATTATCAGAACGTACAGTGGATGTGATAACTGCGGCCTGGAGGGACAGTACTAAAAAACAGTACATCTCTCACATCAAGAAGTGGGAGATGTTCTGTTCTATAACAGACATTACTTATGACTCAGCACGAATCACAGATGTGTTGGAATTTTTATCTACCTTGTACTATGATCACAAACTGAGCTATAGTGCTATCAACCGTGCCAGGAGCGCATTATCCTCCTACTTAGTGCTGGGATCAGGTCCACCACTCTGTTGGAGCTCACCCTTTAATAACTAGGTTTATGAAGAGCATTTTTAATTCTATACCACCTAGGCCCCGGTACACAGAGATTTGGGATGTGAGCGTGGTACTCACTCTGCTTCGGCAGTGGGCACCAGCCTCGTCTCTGCCTTTATCTAAACTCACACTTAAAGTGGTCATGCTCATGGCGCTGGTGTCAGCGCAACGGGTCCAGACGTTACACAAATTACGACTGGACAATATGGCCACATCTGTTAACTATATTACCTTTTTTGTTTATGATTTGATAAAACAGAGCAGACCGGGGGTGTCAGGGCTCAAGCTAGTGTTCTCGGCATACCCCATGGACCCACGTTTGTTTGTTGTAACACACATTGTTCAATTCGTTAAGGTCACCAAGAGCCTCAGAGGCTCCAAGCTATCCATACTCATTAGTTATAAAAAACCTTTTAATAAGGTATCAGTGCAAACCATTTCTAGATGGTTAAAAAAAGGTCCTGGCTATTGCAGGGGTGGACACTGACATTTACAAATCTCACTCCACCAGGGATGCATCTACTTCGGCAGCGAGGGCAATGGACGTCCCTCTCGACAAAATCCTAGCGGCTGCAGGATGGTCCAAAGAACATACGTTCCAAAGGTTTTACAATTAACGGTTGCCGACCCAGGTTTTTTTGCCAGTTCTGTTTTTGATTCTAGTTTATAGTTTCCCCCCAGGATGGGTGGGGTAACTATCATTTTCTTTTGATGATTAAAGCATCAGCATTTTTATCAAGTTTGTCATGTTTGAATGTATTAATCTTTTTCACTCATCCATCGTCGATCGATGCAGTGTGTGACGCTTGGACTCGTATCCGGCATGAAATCACAGAGCTTTGAAGTCTTCACGTAGTCACTCACGTGACTCCGAAGTAAAATAGTAAGATTAAACGAGAACTTACCAGTTTGAAGTTCGATCTTTATTTTATGACGAGTTACGATGAGCGATTACGTGCCCACCGCTCCCAACCCTCATATTATAAAGGTCATCTGGTAGTTTTTAGTTCTCCAATCTTACTATGTTTAGGTCAATTACTGCTATCTGTGATTTCACACCGCTG
This sequence comes from Malacoraja senta, assembly GCA_038087875.1. NCBI lineage: Eukaryota > Metazoa > Chordata > Chondrichthyes > Rajiformes > Rajidae > Malacoraja > Malacoraja senta. Next base: position 89,241 of record CM075983.1, read on the forward strand.
CTTTGAAGATTGACGCGCATGCGTGCTGACAGCCTTCTTCACGTATTCGCTCATCGTAACTCCTCATAAAATAAAGATCAAACTTCAAACTGGTAAGTTCTCGTTTAATCTTACTATCAATTGCTTCACTGGTCCACATGGTCTCTTGGCCACTGTGTAGCTTTTGTCTCCACTGTGGAATATCAGAAGAGAGGCCTGCCTCATTTGCACTGTCTGCTGTGGCTTGACGAAGCGATTAAGCCAAGAGCAAAACATTTTGATGGATTTGTGCAAGCTGAAATGCCAGATCCGCAAGTAGATTCCGAGCTGCATGAATTGGTACTCAAGCAGATGATTCATGGAGCGTTCTGCAACCACACCTCTCCATGTTGGAAGGATGGAAGATGCAGTAAGAGATTTCCAATTTTTTTTAGGGAGCACAAGGTGTGGGCATGATTCAAATGCTCTGTAAATGAGAAGATCTCCAGACATTGGAGGATTTCAGGGACATCAAGAGGGACACCGGCATCGACCTATTACTTTGGATTCGGTGGTGCCCCATAATGCTCAACTATTGAAGTTGTTCAAATCTCACATCGACGTTGAGATTTGCCCCTCTGTAAAGTCATTCAAATACGTCATCAAGTACACCTTGAAAGGGAGTGATCAAGCAGTTAACAGGCATGACAAGATTACACAGTACTTGACTGGCAGATACATTGGTCCATCAGAAGCAGTGCCATGAATCCTTGGATTTCCGACTCACGAGAGACACCCCGCTGTCTGTCGACTCCAGGTACATCTACCACAAGGACAACGAGTCGTTATCAGAGTCAATGCTGCTCAGTGAGTGAGGAATGATGATCTGGCGAGAACGACTTTAACTGAATTCATGGCATTGCGTTCTCGAGAGCAATTTGCATGAACAGTCTACTACGCTAATGATCCCCGATTTTACACATGGAACAGTAGGACATGGCAAAGAAGGAAGGTTGGCGAGGGAGTGGAAGATCTTCCAGGTATTTTGAAGCCAACGTTCTGGGACGAGTCTATACCGTATCCCCAAGATGTGGTGACCTCTACTACTTGTGACTACTTCTCCTTCATGTAAAAGGCCAGTTTCCTTTGATTCATTGAAGACACATGATTGAGGAATTCATCCTTCCTTCAGAGACATCTGCAGAGAAAGGTTTGTTGCAGACTGACGACCATTGGCAGCAAACAATGGAAGATGCTGACAAGACAAGGCTCCCCAGTGCAATGAGAGATTTATCTGTTGTTTTGCTGATGAATATTGAGATCAACAATCCACGACAATTATGGGATCGCTTCAAGAATTCAATGTCTGAAGATTACCTTGAAAAAGAACGGAGAACAATGAGTGATCCTAATATTATGATTGATGAGAAGTATCATATTCAGGCTCCGTTCGATATTCAAGACAAACTTGAGAATTACAACAAAACAATGGAATGCTTTCATTTGTCAAGACCAAGAAATGGAACGATGCCCCTTGATGATGACAATCCAGATTTGCTGCGGGAATTACAATGCAATAGAACTGAACAACAGCAATTTGTTGAGGAGGCTCATTGCCTCTGCTGAATGTTGAGCAGGGAGCAGTGTATGACCAGGTGTGCAACTGCTTGGAAATGAATCTTCCTTCAATGTTTTTCAGTGATTCACCAGAACAAACGGAAAAAGATTTATCATCAATTTGATCCTCTCCAAAGATAGGGATCACAGTAATGTGGCTTTTGCTGCGGCATCCTCTGGCATAGCATATGTTATGTTCATATATTAATGTATCGTGGAAGAACTACACATTCTCGATTCAACATACCCATCCAAGTGACCGAGGATACATTCTTCAACATTGAGAACTCAAACAAGGCAAGTGACTCATTGTTTGTGATGAATGCCCAATGATTAGGAGGGAGAGCTTTGAAGCGGTGGACAGAACTCTTCTAGATGCATGCACCAACGCTAAGCCGTTTGGCGGCATTCTTACGTTAAGGCGATTTTCGACAACTGCCTCCTGTAGAGAAATGGGAAATGATACTAATGTTGAAAATTCCTGCATCAAGAAATCATACATGCAGACGAATATGCGATTGAGAGAGGGTCATGGCGACTATTCTCAATTTTTGTTGCAAATTGGAGAAGACGAGATTTGAAAGAATGAAGACGACAAATTGAAATTGCACAAGACATGGTTCTGTCAGCAAATACACTGGAGGATTGTATTGATTTCATCTATCCCACATTTGACAATGCTGCAGAATTATTCTCCAATAATTATTTATTGGTTCTGCTCAACGATACGATGAGAAACATCAATTCTACCGTGCTGGCTCGAAGGGCCGAATAGCCAACGCCTGCACCTATTGTCTATTGTCCACATGTATCGGTCGCGTCCCTGGAATCATTATGGAGTACTTTTCTTTCAATGCTGTGATTGAAGGAACTAATGCTACTCACTTCCCAACAGAATTCCTCGATTCACTCGAGATCTCTTTATTATCACCACACAAATTGAAGTTGATAAAAGGCAAGACAAGGCAAATTTATTTATATAGCACCATTCGTGCAAACAGCAATTCAAGGTGCTTTACAGGAAAGGAATGGAGGGTTCCTTTATATAGCACTTTTCAGTCGATTTCAATCAAAAGCCAAAGTGCTTTACAGGGAAGACTATCCATACAAATAATAAAAAGAGGTAGAAAAAAATGACACAACACACTATAAGAAATTCAACACGAACATTCCCCCACAGTACAATCTACACTCTCCACTGTGAGGGAAGGCACCAAAATGTCCAGTCCTCCTCCTCCTCCTAGTCCACCCGAGGTCGGGTGGACTAGGAGGAGGTTTCAAGTAATGAGGTTTCAAGTAATGAGAAACTTGAAACCTCCAAATGGACGGAGGATATTGTGGAAGAGCTACACAATAATCTTATCGTTGTAAGATTCAACATGGGAGCCTTCAAAAATGACATTATTCTGATTTCTAGGATAACGCTCAAATTCATAGAAATTTCGCAATCCTTTTGACAGGTCATTAACCTACAAACCTTTACATTTTTGGAACGTGGGAGGAAACTGAAGGTCTCGGAGAAAACCCACGCAGGTGATGGGGAGAACGTACGAACTCCACACAGACAGCGCCCGCAGTCGGGATCAAACCCGGTTGTTTGGCGCTGCACTTGCAACTCTACCGCTGTGCCACCGTGACCGCCGCTCAGGTTCCAATTAAATCTCTCCTCCTACACTTTAACCTTAAGCCTCTTATTTTTGATGCAACTACCACGGGTAAGAGACTGTGCATTCACCCTCAATTTCCCTCATGATTTTATTATATTTTACAAGTTATTCACATTTTTAACTTTACAAAATACCACTTTGAGAATTTTCTTCCATCTACATTGGCAATGACAGCTATGACGTCAAAATGGGATTGCCGCCAATGTTCCCCCTAAAGGGTCTGTCTCAAGGTGTTGCGGTCATTGGCGGTGAAGCGCGGCATCGCCGGAAGAGGGGACTGCACGTCAACCACGAGAGCGGCGAGCCTATGCCGCGGGAGCACCGCACGGATGCTGCGCGGGGGCCGAGTGATCTCAGTACGGCCGGCACTGTTTAAAAATAATTTCTTACTGCACAGCCGCCGCCAGTGAGGCACGAGTGCGGCACGGTCACCGCCACAGCCGCCGCCAGTGAGGCACGAGCGCCGTGCGTGGAACTCTCACCGCCACAGCCACCGCCAGTGAGGCACGAGTGTGGCACGGTCACCGCCACAGCCAGTGAGGCACGAGTGCGGCACGGTCACTGCCACAGCCTCCGCCAGTGAGGCACGGGCGCCGCCACAGCGCCGCGATTCAGCACTACCGCCGCCACAGCCCCGCTTGACTTTTAGAAAGCAAAATATTCACATTTAGGAGATTATGTGGCTGCTGTAAAATGGATGCCAGAAATCAAGATTCAACAAAGTAGGAGACCTTTGGCTCTATTTCTCTACTTTCCCAGAACTCGTGTTCTGTTAGAGAATCACATCATGTCTGATCCCCAGCTGGGAAATAAATGCTTGCACAACTTAAATGAGACGCCAATCTCTGCTCAGCCATGACGATGAGGAGGGGGATCTCAGCCACACAAATTAAATATCTCCTCTCATGACAAACGGGGCTGTGGCGGCAGTAGTGCTGAATCGCGGCACTGTGGCGGTGACCGTGCCGCACTCGTGCCTCAATGGCGGCGGCTGTGGCGGTGACCGTGCCGCACTGGCGGCGGCTGTGGCGGTGAGCGTTCCACTCAAGGCGCTCGTGCCGCACTGGCGGCGGCTGTGGCGGTGACCGTGCCGCACTCGTGCATCACTGGCGGCGGCTGTGCGGTAAGAAATTATTTTTCAACAGCGCTGACTTTTTTTTAGCACCATGCGGTGTTGGGACAAACGCCGCACGGCCCCGGCGGTGTGCGTTTGACCGTACCCGCGGTCTCTGGCGGTCCACGAGCGGTAGATACTTCCTGTATCACCGCCAATGACCGCAGACTCATGAGACAGGCCTTTAAGTCCGCATGCCGCGGTTGGAGCGATCCCAGGCAAGGGATCGGCTCCAATACATAGATACATAGATACATAGAAAATAGGTGCAGGAGTAGGCCATTCGGCCCTTCGAGCCTGCACCGCCATTCAATACGATCATGGCTGATCATCCAACTCAGTATCCCGTACCTGCCTTCTCTCCATACCCCCTGATCCCTTTAGCCACAAGGGCCACATCTAACTCCCTCTTAAATATAGCCAATGAACTGGCCTCAACTACTCTCTGTGGCAGAGAGCTCCAGAGATTCACCACTCTCTGTGTGAAAAAGTTTTTCCTCATCTCGGTCTAAAAGGATTTCCCCCTTATCCTTACTGTGACCCCTTGTCCTGGACTTCCCCAACATCGGGAACAATCTTCCTGCATCTAGCCTGTCCAACCCCATAAGAATTTTGTACGTTTCTATAAGATCCCCTCTCAATCTCCTAAATTCTAGCGAGTATAAGCCAAGTCTATCCAGTCTTTCTTCATATGAAAGTCCTGACATCCCAGGAATCAGTCTGGTGAACCTTCTCTGCAGTCCCTCTATGGCTATAATGTCCTTCCTCAGATTTGGAGACCAAAACTGTACGCAATACTCCAGGTGTGGTCTCACCAAGACCCTGTACAACTGCAGTAGAACCTCCCTGCTCCTATACTCAAATCCTCTTGATATGAAGGCCAACATACCATTCGCTTTCTTCACTGCCTGCTGCACCTGCATGCCTACTTTCAATGACTGGTGTACCATGACACCCAGGTCTCGCTGCATCTCCCCATTTCCTAATCGGCCACCATTTAGATAATAGTCTGCCTTCCCGTTTTTGCTACCAAAGTGGATAACCTCACATTTATCCACATTATACTGCATCTGCCAAACATTTGCCCACTCACCCAGCCTATCCAAGTCACCTTGCAGTCTACTAGCATCCTCCTCCCAGCTAACACTGCCCCCCAGCTTAGTGTCATCCGCAGACTTGGAGATGTTGCTTTCAATTCCCTTGTCCAGATCATTAATATAAATTGTAAATAGCTGGGGTCCCAGCACTGAGCCTTGCGGTACCCCACTAGTCACTGCCTGCCATTGTGAAAAGGACCCGTTTACTCCTACTCTTTGCTTCCTGTTTGCCAGCCAGTTCTCTATCCACATCAATACTGAACCCCCAATACCGTGTGATTTAAGTTTGTATCCTAATCTCTTATGTGGTACCTTGTCGAAAGCCTTCTGAAAGTCCAGATACAACACATCCACTGGTTCTGCCCTATCCACTCTACTAGTTACATCCTCGAAAAATTCTATAAGATTCGTCAGACACGATTTACCTTTCGTAAATCCATGCTGACTTTGTCCAATGATTTCACCACTTTCCAAATGTGCTGCTATCCCATCTTTAATAACTGACTCTAGCAGTTTCCCCACTACCGATGTTAGACTAACTGGTCTGTAATTCCCCGTTTTCTCTCTCCCTCCCTTCTTAAAAAGTGGGGTTACGTTTGCTACCCTCCAATCCTCAGGAACTACTCCAGAATCTAAAGAGTTTTGAAAAATTATCACTAATGCATCCACTATTTCTGGAGCTACTTCCTTAAGTACTCTGGGATGCAGCCTATCTGGCCCTGGTGATTTATCGGCCTTTAATCCATTCAATTTACCCAACACCACTTCCCGACTAACCTGGATTTCACTCAGTTCCTCCATCTCCTTTGACCCACGGCCCCCTGCTATTTCCGGCAGATTATTTATGTCTTCCTTAGTGAAGACGGAACCAAAGTAGTTATTCAATTGGTCTGCCATATCCTTGTTCCCCATGATCAATTCACCTGTTTCTGACTGCAAGGGACCTACATTTGTTTTAACTAATCTCTTTCTCTTCACATATCTATAAAAACTTTTGCAGTCAGTTTTTATGTTCCCTGCCAGTTTCCTTTCATAATCTACTTTCCCTTTCCTAATTAAGCCCTTTGTCCTCCTCTGCTGGTCTCTGAATTTCTCCCAGTCCTCTGCTATGCTGCTTTTTCTGGCTAATTTGTACGCATCATCTTTTGCTTTCATACTATCCCTGATTTCCCTTGTTATCCACGGATGCACTACCTTCCTTGATTTATTCTTTTGCCAAACTGGGATGAACAATTTTTGTAGTTCATCCATGCAGTCTTTAAATGCCTTCCATTGCATATCCACCGTCAACCCTTTTAGAACTAATTGCCAGTCAATCTTGGCCAATTCACGTCTCATACCCTCAAAGTTACCTTTCTTTAAGTTCAGAACCGTTGTTTCTGAATTAACAATGTCACTCTCCATCCTAATGAAGAACTCAACCATATTATGGTCACTCTTGCCCAAGGGGGCACGCACAACAAGTCTGCTAACTAACCCTTCCTCATTACTCAATACCCAGTCTAGAATAGCCTGCTCTCTCGTTGGTTCCACTACATGTTGGTTTAGATAACTATCCCTCATACATTCCAAGAAATCCTCTTCCTCAGCACCCCTGCCAATTTGATTCACCCAATCTATATGTAGATTGAAGTCACCCATTATAACTGTTTTGCCTTTGTTGCACGCATTTCTAATTTCCTGTTTGATGCCATCCCCAACTTCACTACTACTGCTAGGTGGCCTGTACACAACACCCACCAGCGTTTTCTGCCCCTTAGTGTTTCGCAGCTCTACCCATACCGATTCCACATCCTCCAAGCTAATGTCCTTCCTTTCCACTGCGTTAATCTCCTCTCTAACCAGCAACGCTACCCCACCTCCTATTCCTTTCTCTCTATCCCTCCTGAATATTGAATATCCCTGGATGTTCAGCTCCCAGCCTTGGTCACCCTGGAGCCATGTCTCCGTGATCCCAACTATATCATAATCATTAATTGCTATCTGCACGTTCAACTCATCCACCTTATTACGAATGCTCCTTGCATTGAGACACAAAGCCTTCAGGATTGTTTTTACAACGCTCTTACCCCTTATACAATTATGTTGAAAAGTGGCTCTTTTTGATTTTTGCCCTGGATTTGTCTGCCTGCCACTTTTACCTTTCACCTTGCTACCTATTGCTTCCGCCCGCATTTTACACCCCTCTGTTTCTCTGCTCACCCATTTAAGAACCCCACCACCTCTTATTCTCTGTTTATTATTGTTTTCTTCTTTCCCCCCTACATGTTGGGTCTGAGTGCTTTCCTTCTCTGCCTCCTGCCTCACACACTGTCTAATAGCATTCTCTATTTGAGTCCCTCCCCCAACCATTCTAGTTTAAAGTCTCCCCAGTAGCCTTTGCAGATCTCCCCGCCAGGATATCGGTCCCCCTCAGGTTCAAGTGCAACCCATCCTTTTTGTACAGGTCGAACCTTCCACAAAAGAGGTCCCAATGATCCAGAAATTTGAATCCCTGCCTTCTGCACCAGTCCTTCAGCCACGCATTTATCCTCCACCTCGCTCCATTCCTACTCTCACTGTCGCGTGGCACAGGCAGTAATCCCGAGATTGTTACCTTTGCTGTTCTTCTCTTTAACTCCCCTCCTAACTCCCTAAATTCTCCTTTCAGGACCTCTTCTCTTTTTTTACCTATGTCATTGGTATCACGACCTCGGGCTCCTCTCCCTGCCCTTTCAGGATGTCTTGGATATTAAGTCCGCGCCCTGCGGTGGGGCCCACAACAGTCCGAGGAGGCCTCCAGCTCCATCGATGTTAGTCCGCAGAGCGCCCGGAGAATGTGATCCAAAAATTATTCACATTTCCGGCAAGGTAAGCACCTGAAGAAAAGTTTCCCCCGATCCCCTCCACATAAAACAAACCGGAGAACATTAAAACAACTTTTAACAAACAGTAAAAATTTTAAAAAAAGAACAGACTGCCGGCGGAGCAGCCATCGTATGGCGCCCCAAATGCGATTTGTGATCTTGAGTCATCATGGAACTAGAATTTGTTATAATAGTATGACAGTAAAATAGGTTTGTTTGAAAGTGATCATAGTTATGCAATTGTACCATTTAGTTTGACTTCAATTTTCATGATAGGAAATTGAAGTCGAACTAAATGTTGTATTCACATCACCATTCCATGTTGAAATTGATGTGATGTGAAGTTATTTGGTCAGTAGGACACACTAACACAGTCTAACAGTAACAGGCAATCAAATCAACACACGAACCATTTTCTAAAAAAAGGGTTTCTTTACTGCAAAACTTACAGTATTTTATTTGCAGTTTTTGCATGCTCCTTTATAAAAATTTTAATAACATTTTACAACAGTACAACTTGATTATTAAAACAAGGACAACTTCAATTCTTGATTTTTAAATATCTATGCAACAATGACCCCAATCATCCCATTCCACCCACTCATTACTGTTGACACCCAAAATTATTTCTGAAATAGTGGTCATAGATTTTGTGCAAAAATGCTCCAAAATAAGGCTCAGAGGCACCAGAGAGCATCTAAAACCCCAGAGCTGGACCCCGGCCGCGAGGGACCGCGCATCGCGCTCGTGATGTGCGTTGCGCATGCATTATTTCACATATTTTTTGTAATCCTGTCATGCCACCCCCCGTTTTGAAAAGCTTCGTACGGGCCTGTGAGGGGTGATCTTGTGGAGGCGTATAAAGTTATGAGAGGAATAGATCGGGAGACACACTGAGCCTCTTGCCCAGAGAATGGGAATCGAGAACTAGAGGACATGGCTTCAAAGTGAATGGGGAAAGATTTAATAGGAATCTGAGGGTTACCTCTTTCTCACAAAGGGTGGCGGGTGTATGGAACAAGCTGCCAGAGAAAGTAGTTGTGGCAGGGGATATTTTAACATTTAAGAAACACTAAGATAGGTACATGGATATGACAGGGTTTAGAGGAATATGGGCAAAACGCAGACAGGTGGGATCAGTGTACATGGGACATATTGGTAGGTGTGGGAAGTGTGAGATCAGGTAGGTGCAGGTGGACTGAACGAAGGTGCCACAAGTTTCCAGATCACCGCTACTTACGCGTCATCAAAGCTTTTCCACAAATCCCATTTGTTTTCGATGGCCATCATTTTACAAATATGACCTGGTCCTTAGCCCAACCCCCCCGTGGAACGTCTACCTACCCCCGTCGCCCCTCGCCCCCCTTCCTCTCCCCGCTTATCGTCTCTAAACCCGTAACACTGGCACATAGATACATAGATACATAGAAAATAGGTGCAGGAGTAGGCCATTCGGCCCTTCGAGCCTGCACCGCCATTCAATATGATCATGGCTGATCATCCAACTCAGTATCTCGTACCTGCCTTCTCTCCATACCCCCTGATCCCTTTAGCCACAAGGGCCACATCTAACTCCCTCTTAAATATAGCCAATGAACTGGCCTCAACTACCCTCTGTGGCAGAGAGTTCCAGAGATTCACCACTCTCTGTGTGAAAAAGTTTTTCCTCATCTCGGTCTTAAAGGATTTCCCCCTTATCCTTAAGGCTCTGTCTTACCTGTTTGCGGTCATCGGCGGTGAAGCGCGGCGTCGCCAGTAGCGGGGACCGCACGGCAACGGCGAGAGCGCCGAGCCTATCCACTGGAGCGCCGCACAGATGCTGCGCGGGGGCCGAGTAATTCAAACACGGCGGGTCCCACGTGCTTGCGGTAAGTTAAAAAAAGGGCGGGCCAACTGCGATGACGTCGGCCCGCCGCACGTGACTCACGAGCGGCGGCTGTGGCGGTGGCTGTGCCTGCGGCCGTGCCGCACACGTGCCTCACTGGCGGAGGCACGTGCCTCACTGGCGGAGGCTGTGGCAGTGGAGGTTTGACGCACGGCGCTCGAGCCACACTGGCGGCGGCCCGTGCGGGCGGCCGTGCCGCACTCGTGCATCACTGGTGGAGGTTGTGCGGTAAGATTATAGTTTTCAACATTGTCGGTTTTATTTTAGCACCGTGCGGTGTTGGGAACACCGCCGCACGGCCCCAGAATTGTACGTTCCCACGAGTGCGCGGTCTATGGCGGCAGATTCTTCCCGTTTCGCCGCCAATGACCGCAGACTCGTGAGACAGGCCTTTTAAGCTGTGACCCCTTGTCCTGGACTTCCCCAACGTCGGGAACAATCTTCCTGCATCTAGCCTGTCCAACCCCATAAGAATTTTGTACGTTTCTATAAGATCCCCTCTCAATCTCCTAAATTCTAGCGAGTATAAGCCAAGTCTATCCAGTCTTTCTTCATATGAAAGTCCTGACATCCCAGGAATCAGTCTGGTGAACCTTCTCTGCACTCCCTCTATGGCTATAATGTCCTTCCTCACATTTGGAGACCAAAACTGTACGCAATACTCCAGGTGTGGTCTCACCAAGACCCTGTACAACTGCAGTAGAACATCCCTGCTCCTATACTCAAATCCTTTTGCTATGAAAGCTAACATACCATTCGCTTTCTTCACTGCCTGCTGCACCTGCATGCCTACTTTCAATGACTGGTGTACCATGACACCCAGGTCTCGCTGCATCTCCCCATTTCCTAATCGGCCACCATTTAGATAATAGTCTGCTTTCCTGTTTTTGCCACCAAAGTGGATAACCTCACATTTATCCACATTATACTGCATCTGCCAAACATTTGCCCACTCACCCAGCCTATCCAAGTTACCTTGCAGTCTCCTAGCATCCTCCTCACAGCTAACACTGCCCCCCAGCTTAGTGTCATCCGCAAACTTGGAGATGTTGCCTTCAATTCCCTCATCCAGGTCATTAATATAAATTGTAAATAGCTGGGGTCCCAGCACTGAGCTTGCGGTACCCCACTAGTCACTGCCTGCCATTGTGAAAAGGACCCGTTTACTCCTACTCTTTGCTTCCTGTTTGCCAGGCAGTTCTCTATCCACATCAATACTGAACCCCCAATACCGTGTGCTTTAAGTTTGTATACTAATCTCTTATGTGGTACCTTGTCGAAAGCCTTCTGAAAGTCCAGATACAACACATCCACTGGTTCTCCCCTATCCACTCTACTAGTTACATCCTCGAAAAATTCTATAAGATTCGTCAGACATGATTTACCTTTCATAAATCCATGCTGACTTTGTCCAATGATTTCACCACTTTCCAAATGTGCTGCTATCCCATCTTTAATAACTGACTCTAGCAGTTTCCCCACTACCGATGTTACATTGTATAAACATCCCGCTTTCCACTTTAGTTGCTTCTGAAAATACTTCAGCTTCACTACAGGTCGTGATTCATTCCAGTTTGATCATACCGTATATTCCATTACAAAAATGTCCACGTTACCTGCAGGAGAGCGAGTAGTCGCGGAGATCTGGGCTTGTGGTCAGCTTCTGTCTTGCTGCAGTTCGAATGACCGGGCGTCTCCGAGTCGCTGTTTTATCTCTCAACCCAACAAATCTACGTGACTGTAGGTGTGTGTTAACAGTAATTAGAATGGTATCTGGCACGTGATGCTATTGGCAAACACAAAACGGGCTGATAGAAACTGCACACAGAACAACATGGATCACATTGAACTATCTTCAATCGGACTTTACCTTGCTCTAAACATTGATCCCTTATCATATATCTATCTGTGCACTGTGGAAGGGTTGATTGTAATCATGTATTGTCGTTCTGCTGACTGGAGAGCCAATGTGCTTGTCCTGATTTAAGCGAGCTCACAGCGGTTAGATTGTCAGAACACTGTCGGGTCATTATCTGTCGCTGGAAACAGAATGAACACATTCCTCCATGGCCATTATTCCAGCTCTCAGTACTGCACGCAGAGTGAACAGCTTCACTGTTACGACCCTGTCAACCCATACCCTAATCCTACTGCTTTGAACTGAATCGCCTCTCCAAATCCCAGTGAATATGGACTCAGTTTCTCCTCATTGAACATGCCAGTCATTCTGAGAATCCAGCTCAAGACTCCCGCATCCCCTCTCCCAAGCCAACTGTGCTGTGTGGTTTATGGAAACCGGAGCAAAACATAGAGCTCCAGGTGTGGGTCAGTTAAAGAAAACTTTAAAACACAACACAAAGATCTGGCAAGATAATCTAGACTTTATTCAACAGCGCCAAATACAGTGATTACTGGGGCAATCTAGGAGACTGCTCAACAAACATTCATCTGCTCCTTATATACAGACTTTCCTTTTGATGTCCCATTTACCACAGCAAGCACCTGAGGAATTTCCTTCTTCCCAAATGGTTTTACAATACTCACAGACCATTCACCTCCGGGAAACACAGAACAATAAACACAACTGAATGTCACACCATTAGAGCTCAAAGATAGCAGAGTGAAGGGATATGGGGAGAATGATATAACGGGGTACTGATTGTGGATGATGAGCCATGATCACATTGAATGGCGGTGCTGGCTCGAAGGGCCGAATGGCCTACTCCTGCACCTATTGTCTATTGTCTATTGTCCATTACAGATAAGTAAATCTCATGTTACCCTTTCGACCTTATTTTATTGCTTTACGATTGCCAATTGCCCGTTTACAACAGAGGACAGGATCTGACTGAAGTTGACTGCAGAAAGAGTACTTAACACATGCTCAGTTTCACCCTTCTTTAAAACAGAATTATTATAAGACATCAAACGGACTTTTAGTATTTCTTGGCACTCTCCCCATCCCCATCCCTTGCTGTCGTATTGAAACTTTACAATCCATCGTTGTCAGGTCCGGAGAACCCTGTGCAACTGCAGCATATCTTCTAAACACTTGTCATGATGTCACTTACAGGAAGGTCCAACCTTCCAATGATCTCCCCAGTTGATCGATGCCCGAGCACAGTAGGTTCCCGTGTTCACGGACGCGGACACACAATACCTTTGGTCATCACTTCTCACCAAGTTGGCTATGTTCTAGCTTTGGACTCTACTCGCAAAGTTGAGCGGTAATGATGTGATGGTATGTTTAATTGCAGCTGTGAAGTGCAAAGGGAGGAGTGCTTTGATCTTATCGAGAGAAAATTCGATAGCCAGATCTTGTACTTTCATATTATGGAACGAGTTGCCCACAGGAAGTGTGGTGGCGGGAATAATTGCAACATTTAAAGGGCATTTAGGCAGGTAGATGAATACGAGACGTTTAGAAGGATGTGGGACCAACACACATATACGGGGCTGTTCCTGTTTTATATTGTTCCGTGCCTATGTTGAATACGTTATCTTATCAACACCTGGATCGTGTTGAGAAATGAAACTATCAGAGTAAAGGGAAATCAAAGGTCATGCTGGGAGAGGCACTGGGCTGAGTTAGCAGGTGGTTATATTACAAGGCACATCAAGCTGGAGTAAAGATAGAAATTAAACCAGGCTGAGGGGTATAAATGATGAGATAAGAAACTTCACCCTTTGAACCAATTTACAAGACAAATTGGAGGTTTACTAATTAAGAGGGAACATAAAGTTGAAGGTTGATCGCTGATACTTTCAAAAATGGAAATTCCGAATATTTATCCACATTATACTGCATCTGCCAAACATTTGCCCACTCACCCAGCCTATCCAAGTTACCTTGCAGTCTCCTAGCATCCTCCTCACAGCTAACACTGCCCCCCAGCTTAGTGTCATCCGCAAACTTGGAGATGTTGCCTTCAATTCCCTCATCCAGGTCATTAATATAAATTGTAAATAGCTGGGGTCCCAGCACTGAGCTTGCGGTACCCCACTAGTCACTGCCTGCCATTGTGAAAAGGACCCGTTTACTCCTACTCTTTGCTTCCTGTTTGCCAGGCAGTTCTCTATCCACATCAATACTGAACCCCCAATACCGTGTGCTTTAAGTTTGTATACTAATCTCTTATGTGGTACCTTGTCGAAAGCCTTCTGAAAGTCCAGATACAACACATCCACTGGTTCTCCCCTATCCACTCTACTAGTTACATCCTCGAAAAATTCTATAAGATTCGTCAGACATGATTTACCTTTCATAAATCCATGCTGACTTTGTCCAATGATTTCACCACTTTCCAAATGTGCTGCTATCCCATCTTTAATAACTGACTCTAGCAGTTTCCCCACTACCGATGTTACATTGTATAAACATCCCGCTTTCCACTTTAGTTGCTTCTGAAAATACTTCAGCTTCACTACAGGTCGTGATTCATTCCAGTTTGATCATACCGTATATTCCATTACAAAAATGTCCACGTTACCTGCAGGAGAGCGAGTAGTCGCGGAGATCTGGGCTTGTGGTCAGCTTCTGTCTTGCTGCAGTTCGAATGACCGGGCGTCTCCGAGTCGCTGTTTTATCTCTCAACCCAACAAATCTACGTGACTGTAGGTGTGTGTTAACAGTAATTAGAATGGTATCTGGCACGTGATGCTATTGGCAAACACAAAACGGGCTGATAGAAACTGCACACAGAACAACATGGATCACATTGAACTATCTTCAATCGGACTTTACCTTGCTCTAAACATTGATCCCTTATCATATATCTATCTGTGCACTGTGGAAGGGTTGATTGTAATCATGTATTGTCGTTCTGCTGACTGGAGAGCCAATGTGCTTGTCCTGATTTAAGCGAGCTCACAGCGGTTAGATTGTCAGAACACTGTCGGGTCATTATCTGTCGCTGGAAACAGAATGAACACATTCCTCCATGGCCATTATTCCAGCTCTCAGTACTGCACGCAGAGTGAACAGCTTCACTGTTACGACCCTGTCAACCCATACCCTAATCCTACTGCTTTGAACTGAATCGCCTCTCCAAATCCCAGTGAATATGGACTCAGTTTCTCCTCATTGAACATGCCAGTCATTCTGAGAATCCAGCTCAAGACTCCCGCATCCCCTCTCCCAAGCCAACTGTGCTGTGTGGTTTATGGAAACCGGAGCAAAACATAGAGCTCCAGGTGTGGGTCAGTTAAAGAAAACTTTAAAACACAACACAAAGATCTGGCAAGATAATCTAGACTTTATTCAACAGCGCCAAATACAGTGATTACTGGGGCAATCTAGGAGACTGCTCAACAAACATTCATCTGCTCCTTATATACAGACTTTCCTTTTGATGTCCCATTTACCACAGCAAGCACCTGAGGAATTTCCTTCTTCCCAAATGGTTTTACAATACTCACAGACCATTCACCTCCGGGAAACACAGAACAATAAACACAACTGAATGTCACACCATTAGAGCTCAAAGATAGCAGAGTGAAGGGATATGGGGAGAATGATATAACGGGGTACTGATTGTGGATGATGAGCCATGATCACATTGAATGGCGGTGCTGGCTCGAAGGGCCGAATGGCCTACTCCTGCACCTATTGTCTATTGTCTATTGTCCATTACAGATAAGTAAATCTCATGTTACCCTTTCGACCTTATTTTATTGCTTTACGATTGCCAATTGCCCGTTTACAACAGAGGACAGGATCTGACTGAAGTTGACTGCAGAAAGAGTACTTAACACATGCTCAGTTTCACCCTTCTTTAAAACAGAATTATTATAAGACATCAAACGGACTTTTAGTATTTCTTGGCACTCTCCCCATCCCCATCCCTTGCTGTCGTATTGAAACTTTACAATCCATCGTTGTCAGGTCCGGAGAACCCTGTGCAACTGCAGCATATCTTCTAAACACTTGTCATGATGTCACTTACAGGAAGGTCCAACCTTCCAATGATCTCCCCAGTTGATCGATGCCCGAGCACAGTAGGTTCCCGTGTTCACGGACGCGGACACACAATACCTTTGGTCATCACTTCTCACCAAGTTGGCTATGTTCTAGCTTTGGACTCTACTCGCAAAGTTGAGCGGTAATGATGTGATGGTATGTTTAATTGCAGCTGTGAAGTGCAAAGGGAGGAGTGCTTTGATCTTATCGAGAGAAAATTCGATAGCCAGATCTTGTACTTTCATATTATGGAACGAGTTGCCCACAGGAAGTGTGGTGGCGGGAATAATTGCAACATTTAAAGGGCATTTAGGCAGGTAGATGAATACGAGACGTTTAGAAGGATGTGGGACCAACACACATATACGGGGCTGTTCCTGTTTTATATTGTTCCGTGCCTATGTTGAATACGTTATCTTATCAACACCTGGATCGTGTTGAGAAATGAAACTATCAGAGTAAAGGGAAATCAAAGGTCATGCTGGGAGAGGCACTGGGCTGAGTTAGCAGGTGGTTATATTACAAGGCACATCAAGCTGGAGTAAAGATAGAAATTAAACCAGGCTGAGGGGTATAAATGATGAGATAAGAAACTTCACCCTTTGAACCAATTTACAAGACAAATTGGAGGTTTACTAATTAAGAGGGAACATAAAGTTGAAGGTTGATCGCTGATCCTTTCAAAAATGGAAATTCCGAATGTAACCCATTGTGTCGCAAGAATATAGAGAATATAAAAGGGCTGTGAATCATAGAAACACTTTGGGTTGTCTCAGGGTGTTTCCAGGTATATGCTGTTAAGGCCTTGAATAAACAACCTGTTTGAGAAGGTCACACCTGCTCTACGAGATTGACCTTGTGCCCTGCCCCATAGCAGCTCAAACATACAATCCCCTCCAACTGCGCCCATCCCAGCCCTTCTCCCAATTCCTCCCAGTGCGGGTCAGTATCGGGAATTCCCGCTTCAGGTTGACACATTTAGCTCAAGTTGCACAAGGACTGGCCGGAGGACACGAACGTTGTTTAGACTCGTCATATTTGCCCATATCGCATAAAGCTCCTTCACACCGGAGCTGGAAATCCCCCCGTCCCAACCCCAGTGTGAGACACCCACGCCGACAGAATATTTCCCATTCCTACATGTTCCCTCAAAGCGACCTCTCTCACATAGATCAGAGTTGGAAGTGGAGGCAGTAAGGTGCAAGAGAACGGTTGCAGAGGGGTAGGGGCGAGAAGGGCTGGGGTGGGGGAGGGAGGAACAAGGGGTGGTTGCTTCGGACAGCTGGGTTTCCGAGGGAAAGGCGACAAGCGACTAGCAGGAGCTCTGGTGAAGGAACGCGATGTAGCAGACTCCGTCAATAATCCAGTGATCAGCTTCAGGATCAACACTGTCCGCCCGCGAGGGGTGGAGTTGGACATGGAACCAAATCACAGCAACTGCGCTGATGAAGGAAACTCTGGAAATTGTTTTTTAAATGGGCAATTTATAACATGTTGCACTCAACAGCTTCCATTCTGGGGAGCATGGGGGGGGGGGGGCAACACAGTGAAAGTAACTTAAAGGTCATGTGAGAAGGGACGATAAACTATTCATTATATACAGCCTATTTTCTAAATGGAGGGAGGATTCATAAATTGTAGGTGCAAAGCGATTGTGCACTGCTGATGTTGGATCCCTAAACTGATACAGGATGAGTCACCAGTAAGGGGAACAATGCAATGTTAGCATTGGGAGAGAGAGAGAGGGAGAGGGGGAGAGAGGAAGAGGGAGAGGGAATGGGAGAGGGGCAGAGAGAGGGGCAGAGACAGAGAGGGAGAGAGAGAGTGTGTGAGATAAATATAAACGAGATAACTGAGAGAAGGAAATGGTGAAAGGGAGGGTGAAAGGGAAACGATGAGGCAGAGAAAGGGAGGTTGAGAAGGAAAGAGAGACGAGAGAGAGCAAAAGAGGGTGAGACAGATGGAGGGATGGGAGAAAGAGAGGAAAGGGGAGAGAGGGGAGAAGGGAAGAGAATGAAAGGGGAGAGCAGATAAAGAGGGAGGATAGAGGGGAGAGAGAGTGATAGGCAGAGAGAGGGAGATAGAGAGTGAAAGAGAGAGGAGAGGGAAGGGAGTGAGGGAAGGGGAGAGAGGGAGGAGTGTGGTTTGATCGTGGAATTGTGTTGCAATAAATAATATCATGAAGGAGGGAAGGGGATTCTCGACGTTCCGGATAGAACCCGTTCATCAAGACTGGGAATGGAGAGGGGAGGAGCCCGGTGTAAAGAGGAAAGGAGGGTGAGAACGGGACGGCAGACTATTGGTTGATGGAGAGGCATGGAGGGCGATGGGCAGATGGAGCCAAGTTGGGAGGAAGTCTGGATCTGGGAGTCAGGTAGATGATCGATAGTAGCAGACCAAAGTTTCAGAGGGAAGCAGGTGGAGGAAGAGACGGGAATTTGTCGGCAGCTCTGAAGATTACCAGCAGGAATAAAAAAGACCTGTTGGAATCTGATCAGCAAGAAAGGTGATGGGAACGATGACTGGAGAGGTAGAGGGCAGGTGGCATCAGGGGGAAGGGGAGGAGGGGGTCTGGTGAACAGTGTAGGTGGTAGACGGATAGAAGCACGGGGGAGAGGAGATTGGAAACGGGTGATGAATACAGGAGATATTGGAGAAGGGACAAAAGTAGTAGTGTTGTAGGTGGATCGGAAGGACAAGTTGGGAAGAACACAAGAGATAACATCAGGTGTTGTTCCTTTAGTTTGCTTTGGGCCTCACCTCGGCAATGCATGGACAGGTCGATGTGGGAATGGGAAGGGAAGTTTAAAACGGCTTATACCGGGAGCTGGCGATGGCCATTGCAGACAGATCCCAGTTTCTCTACTCATTCGACTCCCCTGCGCTTGGTCACATTGATGTAGGGGAGTCCTAGAGACAAATGGTCATACCGCACTAAAACAGGCCATTCGACCCAACTCGGGTACAGTATCCAAGTTAGTCCATTTTATCAGCTCCTAGCCCACTTCGCTCTCAACCTTTCCTAACCACCTACTTGCCTCAATAAAGTTAGTGTTCGTGTACCTGCCTCAATTACTTAATCTGGCAACTCGTCCCATATACCCGCCAACCTCTCCAGTCTGAAAAAGGGTCTCGAACCGAAACGTCACCCAATCTTTCTCTACAGAGACACTGCCTGTCCCGCTGGGTTACTCCAGCTTTTTGTGCCTCGCTTTCTGTGAAAACATTGCCTCTCGGGTTCCTGTTGAATCTTGCCCATCTTGTACCTGTACCATGTAGTTCATGATTTCTCCTAACCTGGGAAAAATACTTAGTGTGTTAGAAACATAGAAACATAGAAAATAGGTGCAGGAGTAGGCCATTCGGCCCTTCGAGCCTGCACCGCCATTCAATATGATCATGGCTGATCATCCAACTCAGTATCCCGTACCTGCCTTCTCTCCATACCCCCTGATCCCTTTAGCCACAAGGGCCACATCTAACTCCCTCTTAAATATAGCCAATGAACTGGCCTCAACTACCCTCTGTGGCAGAGAGTTCCAGAGATTCAACACTCTCTGCGTGAAAAAGTTTTTCCTCATCTCGGTCTTAAAGGATTTCCCCCTTATCCTTAAGCTGTGACCCCTTGTCCTGGACTTCCCCAACATCGGGAACAATCTTCCTGCATCTAGCCTGTCCAACCCCATAAGGATTTTGTACGTTTCTATAAGATCCCCTCTCAATCTCCTAAATTCTAGCGAGTATAAGCCAAGTCTATCCAGTCTTTCTTCATATGAGAGTCCTGACATCCCAGGAATCAGTCTGGTGAACCTTCACTGCACTCCCTCTATGGCTATAATGTCCTTCCTCAGATTTGGAGACCAAAACTGTACGCAATACTCCAGGTGTGGTCTCACCAAGACCCTGTACAACTGCAGTAGAACCTCTCTGCTCCTATACTCAAATCCTCTTGCTATGAAGGCCAACATACCATTCGCCTTCTTCACTGCCTGCTGCACCTGCATGCCTACTTTCAATGACTGGTGTACCATGACACCCAGGTTTCGCTGCATCTCCCCATTTCCTAATCGGCCACAATTTAGATAATAGTCTGCCTTCCCATTTTTGCCACCAAAGTGGATAACCTCACATTTATCCTCATTATACTGCATCTGCCAAACATTTATCCACTCACCCAGCCTATCCAAGTCACCTTGCAGTCTCCTAGCATCCTTCTCACAGCTAACACTGCCCCCCAGCTTAGTGTCATCCGAAAACTTGGAGATGTTGCTTTCAATTCCCTCGTCCAGATCATTAATATAAATTGTAAATAGCTGGGGTCCCAGCACTGAGCCTTGCGGTACCCCACTAGTCACTGCCTGCCATTGTGAAAAGGACCCGTTTACTCCTACTCTTTGCTTCCTGTTTGCCAGCCAGTTCTCTATCCACATCAACACTGAACCCCCAATACCGTGTGATTTAAGTTTGTATCCTAATCTCTTATGTGGTACCTTGTCGAAAGCCTTCTGAAAGTCCAGATACAACACATCCACTGGTTCTCCCCTATCCACTCTACTAGTTACATCCTCGAAAAATTCTATAAGATTCGTCAGACACGATTTACCTTTCGTAAATCCATGCTGACTTTGTCCAATGATTTCACCACTTTCCAAATGTGCTGCTATCCCATCTTTAATAACTGACTCTAGCAGTTTCCCCAATACCGATGTTAGACTAACTGGTCTGTAATTCCCCGTTTTCTCTCTCCCTCCCTTCTTAAAAAGTGGGGTTACGTTTGCTACCCTCCAATCCTCAGGAACTACTCCAGAATCTAAAGAGTTTTGAAAAATTATCACTAATGCATCCACTATTTCTGGAGCTAATTCCTTAAGTACTCTGGGATGCAGCCTATCTGGCCCTGGTGATTTATCGGCCTTTAATCCATTCAATTTACCCAACACCACTTCCCGACTAACCTGGATTTCACTCAGTTCCTCCATCTCCTTTGACCCGCGGCCCCCTGCAATTTCCGGCAGATTATTTATGTCTTCCTTAGTGAAGACGGAACCAAAGTAGTTGTTCAATTGGTCCGCCATATCCTTGTTCCCCATGATCAATTCACCTGTTTCTGACTGCAAGGGACCTACATTTGTTTTAACTAATCTCTTTCTCTTCATATATCTATAAAAACTTTTGCAGTCTGTTTTTATGTTCCCTGCCAGTTTCCTTTCATAATCTATTTCCCTTTCCTAATTAAGCCCTTTGTCCTCCTCTGCTGGTCTCTGAATTTCTCCCAGTCCTCTGGTATGCTGCTTTTTATGGCTAATTTGTACACATCATCTTTTGCTTTGATACTATCCCTGATTTCCCTTGTTATCCACGGATGCACTACCTTCCCTGATTTATTCTTTTGCCAAACTGGGATGAACAATTTTTGTAGTTCATCCATGCAGTCTTTAAATGCCTTCCATTGCATGTCCACCATCAACCCTTTTAGAACTAATTGCCAGTCAATCTTGGCCAATTCACGTCTCATACCCTCAAAGTTACCTTTCTTTAAGTTCAGAACCGTTGTTTCTGAATTAACAATGTCACTCTCCATCCTAATGAAGAACTCAACCATATTATGGTCACTCTTGCCCAAGGGGGAACGCACAACAAGTCTGCTAACTAACCCTTCATCATTACTCAATACCCAGTCTAGAATAGCCTGCTCTCTCGTTGGTTCCTCTACATGTTGGTTTAGATAACTAACCCTCATACATTCCAAGAAATCCTCTTCCTCAGCACCCCTGCCAATTTGATTCACCCAATCTATATGTAGATTGAAGTCACCCATTATAACTGTTTTGCCTTTGTTGCACGCATTTCTAATTTCCTGTTTGATGGAACACCTCTCACGATGTTTGAAGTTCACCCCCTCCACCTTCCATTCGACTCAAGTCTACTCCGCCATTCAATCATGCCTGATCTATCTCTCCCCCCTAACCCCATTCTCCTGCCTTCTCCCCATAACCCATGACATCAGTACTGATCGAGAATCTGTAAATCTCCACCATAACAAATTCCGCTGACTTGGCCTCCACAGTCGTCTGTGGCAATGAATTCCACAGATGGCCCCATAGCAGAAGCGTCTACGTCGCGGGGCTGGAAACTGGAAGCATCCTGAGCTAATTCGGCTGCCACCCTCATCTATTGCGACAAGTGATGGCTTCCACTGATTGTCGCCAGAAGCTTGCGTCCTTTTCAGGACGGACGATGACAGCGAGGCCAACATTTGTAACAAGATGGACACGAAAAGAAGAAGAAGAGAATTCCACAGATTCACCATCGTCCGACAAAAGAAATTCCTCCTCATCTCCCCAACGGAACGTCCTTTAATTATGAGGCTGTGACCTCTGATCCTAGACTTTCCCACTAGTGGAAACATCCTCTCCATGTTCACTCAATCCAGGCCTTTCAGTATTCAATGAGATCCCCCTCATCCTAAACTCCTCCCCATCTTTCCAAAGGTACGTCCATTTATTCTGAGGCTATGAACTCTTATCCTAGACTCTCCCACTAGTGGAAACATCCTCCACATCCACTCAATCCAGACTATTTCACTATACGATTCGATCATATACAGCCAGATGAGGTGAGCTTGACTTGACATCATGTTTGGCACAAACACAGTGGGCCAAATGGCCTATTCCCTGCTGTTCCATTCTATGTTCCTTACACAGAGGGTTGAGAGTGCCTGTATTGTGCTGCCGGGGGGGTTGTGATTGAGGCAGACAGTGGAATTTAACAGACTTCTATGCAGGCATACGGATGTGCAGGGAATGGGGGGATATGCATTATGTACAGGAAGATAAGAGTTGGTGTCTTGTCTGGCACAGCATCGTGGGCCGAAGGGCCTCACCCTGTGCTGCACTATGTTCTCTGAGCAGTTGGTAATATGTTAAACACAGTAGCTTACATACTCGGGGATGATGATGGGAAACGTTAACATGGTGAAGGTCACTCACAGGTCATGCTGGGAGAGGCCACAGGTAGAATCAGCACGTGGTCACATTACAGGGCACAGCTAGCTGGATCAAAGATTATAAGTAAACCAGATTGACGTTTAGTAATCATGAGATAAGACAGGGTACTTTTCCACCCAATTCGCAAACACAAGGGAGAACGGTTTAATAATTAATAGGAAACAGAATGTTGAAAGTAGATTGCCAAAGAATCATTTTAAAATATAATATCTCCATGTAATCCATTGTGTTGGGAGAATAGAAAGAGGCTGTGGGTGTTGTGAACCATTGAAACACTTTGCGTTCTTGATGGAGGATTTGCCAGTAAATACAGTTAAAGCCATAAATTAACTGGGCTGTTTGAGAAACTCACCGCTGCTCCATGAGATTGACTTTGTGCTCAAGATGCATCGTCCAGGTCAAACACACAATTCCCCCCAACTGCGCCCATCCCAGCCCTTCTCCCAGTGCGGGTCAGTATCGGGAACTCCCGCGTCAGGGCCAGGCTGGTGTTGACACATTTACCTCAAGATGCACAAGGACTGGCCGAGAACACGAACGGTGTTTGGACTCGCCATATTTCCGCAGAATGCCAAAAAGACTCTTCGCTCCGGACTGGTACCGCTCCACCCCCTCCCCCCTTGCACTCCCCCTCCTCCAACCCCCCTCCTCTACAACCCCCCCCCCCCCCCCACTCTAATCGTAGACTCTCCCACCAGTAGAAACATCCTCTCCACCTCCACTCTATCCAGGCCTTTCATTTTTCCTATCAGCGGGTATCGGAATTAGCTATCGGAAGAGGCTGGATGGAATTGGATTGTTTTCTCTGTAATGCCAGCGGCTGCAGTGGGACCTGAGAGCAGTATATAAAATTGCAAGAGGCATAGATAGGGTAGACAGTCAGAACCTTTTAACCAGGACGGGAATATCATACACTCGAGGGCATAGATTTAAAGTGAGACTAGACTAAGTGGGAACCGTTGGGTCCCATTCTCACACGGGAGGCCTGGTCCCCCAAGGCAATATTCCACCTGTCCACCAATTCCCATATTCCACCACTCACGCTTAGCCCCCAACTGCGCAGGCACGGTTGATGGATTCCTGTCGTGGTGCCCCTGATCCCCCCCTCCTCCCCTCACCCCCCCCTCCCCACTCCACCCTTGCCCTTCCCCCCAAACACTCACTCCACCCCCCCCCCTCAAACCCTCCCCCCCCCATCCACTCTTAGCGGCTCTCCGGCGGCGCAGCCATTCCCTCCCATTGGGTTCCCATTGTGACGTAGAACATGCAGGTATTACTGCGCAGGTGCAGCTGATGGCACGGCATGTGGAAAAGGGATTTATTAAAGCTTAAAATGTGAATAACTTAAAATATAACAGCAATTTAAACATTAAAGAGGAGATTCATTCTTTCTTGTTGCGTCTCTTGTTGCGTTCTGCATCCAGGTTTGGGGGTCGGCTTCAGGCGGGGGCTGTCATGGCTGTCGTGGTTCGGTGGCGGGAGCATCCTGCAGCCTGCGGAGGGGCACGGCTTCAGGCGGTGGCCAGTGGGGGGGGCTTTCTGGAGGGCTAGTATGGGTGTTGTGGGCCGAATGGTTCATTCACTCATGGCTGGTGGGCTCTTCTCTAGCTTCCTCTGGCAGCCCTACCCTCTGAGTGAGAGAGAGGGAGAGAGGGAAGGAGGGAAGGTTAGAGAGACAGAGGGAGAGAGGGAGGGGAAGAGAAGAGTATCACCTGAACAAGTGGTGAAACCTCTAACAAACTGTTCATGCCTATCCCCTTCCCTCCACAACCCATGGAATCAGATGGCCAACTATCATCTGCTCCTCTAGACCACCGCCTGCTGTCCTCTCCTCTTCACCCCACCACTCCCCTCCGAATCAGCAACTGTGGCACGAGAGCCCTCCATCCCGCCCCGTCATCCTTGTCCATTCCACTCAGCAAGAGACCAGTCTGGAGGCAGGGATCTGAGGAACTGCACATGCTGGTTTACACCAAAGATGGACATGGAATGCTGGAGTAACTCAGCAGGACAGGCAGCATCTCTGGTGAAAAGGAATAGGTGACGTTTCAGGTCGAGACTCCTATCAATGAAGCCTGACCCATTGAGTTGGGGCAGATGTGCAGCTCAGAGGAAATGAGAACAGCTTCCTGTTATAAATTCTTCCTTCGGAGATTGTTCTCCCATTATAAAAAAACATGTCAGGGCGGCACAGCGTGGAGCTACTCCCTTACAGCGCCAGAGACCCGGGTTTGATCTTGACTACGGGTGCTGTCTGTACGTTCTCCCCGTGACCTGCCTGGGTTTTCTCCGGGTGCTCCGGTTTCCTCCCACACTCCAAAGACATGCATGTTTGTGGGATAATTGGCTTGGTATAAATGTAAGGAATTGTCCCTAGTTTGTGTAGGATAGTGTTAATGTGCGGGGATCGCTGGTAGGTGCGGACTCGGTGGGCTGAAGGGCCTGTTTCTGCGCTGTATCTCTAAACTAAACTAAACTAACCTAAACTAAACATAAATAGATTGATGTCAACAACTAGTGTACAGTAGATACAATTAATAATGTCTTTCAAATGGCTTCCACTGACTCCTATCTCCTGTGAAGTGCATGTCGAGTGATATTCTAGAGCACCTTTGTATCAGGATAGTTGTGTACAGATTAAACGTCTGAGGTTTGGTCAATGGTAAAAATGTTTAGTCACTGAGCACTTCAGTGTGGCAGTTTGTGGTTGTTCTGAGACTAGCTCAAGGAGCTGTGCTTGTGTGTGGAGAATATAATGCAACACTACAGAATAATGGAGCAGTGGCCTTATGATTTAACCACTTAATTATCTCCAAACATCATCAACAATTGACTTGAAATGCAATTGAACAACTCCAACTTGACATCTCTAGCGGGAAATTCAATAGAAATGCTGTCTTGTTTCAGTGTTATGTGGCTGTAAATCCAGTTAGCCTCCTAGAGTGAGAGTGATGAGCCCGGCTACAGGCCATTCTCAGAGTGATTCACCTTCAGAGGCTGGTGCTCCTTCTACATGGTTCCTCATGTAACCTACCTTTCAGGTTACGGTGGGATTATTGGAACCACAGAGTCACATAGCACAGGGTGGCACAGTGGTGCAGCGGTAGAGTTGCTGCCTTACAATGCTAGAGATCCGGGTTTGACCCTGACCACGGGTGCTGTCTGTGTGGAGTTTGTACGTTCTCCCCGTGACTTGCGTGGGTTTTCTCCAGGATCTAGAGTTTCCTCCCACACCCCAAAGACGTACAGATTAGTAGGTTAATTGGATTGGCATGATACAAATGTAAAATTGTCCCTAGTGTGTGTAGGATAGTGTGTTAATGTGCAGGGATCGCTGGTCGGTGCGGACTCAGAGCCATAGGGCCTGTTTCCCAGCTGCATCCCTAAACCTACACTAAACTAAACAGATCCTTCATGTATGAACTGGTAATAATGATAATTCATTTGCTCCGAACTACTCCTTTTGGATCTGTACATATCTAGTCTGAGTATCCGTCATTGTCATGGAAGTACATGCAACAGGCTTCCCTTCCTGCAAGCATATGCTTCCAGGACAATGACGGAACTGAGACTAGATATGCAAAGATTGAAAAGGAGATGTCTTCGCATGTGCTAAGTTCAATGACTACATCTTTGGCAACCCAGTAACCATAGAAATGGAGCACCAGCCACTGGTAACTATCCTAAACAAACCCATCAACACAGCTCCAGCAAGACTGATGTCCAGACAGACAGGTATCATTCTTCCTGTCTCAGAGCAACTGCTAGAGCCACACGTATACAAGCCACAGGTGGTTCAGGCTCAACTACCCAATAAACGACTGTCACAGGAGGCGTGCTACGATCAATCGTCGATCATTCCAGCCTTTGATGGAAGGACAGACGGTCAGCGTACAAACCCAGAAAGGATAAGATTAATGTGACATGAACAGATTTAATTTAACAAATGGTCTTCGAATTATGAGCAAATTGATTAGTAGGACTGGATGTTACAATCCCTAAGGTTTTTCACCACAACTGACACCCGGTATTCTTGGGGGTGACCACGAGGTGATTTTGCTACCAATCACACACATCTTCAGCTGTGTACCTCAACATCACTGGGTGTTTCGGCCTTTTATCACAAGACACCTCAGTCGAGGCAGGCCTACCGCAGGGTGATCAGCCCTGGGTGTGTGTCTTATGGTTAGCCTCTAGATGGTCACGTGGCAGCCCAGACACCATCTTTTCTCTTAAGCCACAGCCAGTGACTGCTCCATTCGGCTTTTTCCCTTCCATCTTCCTCTCTACCGCTGACTGTGGCTGGATGGGCTCTGAACTCGTGTCCATCCGTTGGTGGGACAGTACTTGGTTGAGCTTCACCTGGGGTGCTCATACCCTGTGGACTGTGGTGGTCAACCTGCCACTGGGCTTCACTTGACTGATTTGGCATACCTCTTAGAAAGTAATGGTCAATGCGAGGCCCCTCACCAAGCTCTCTCAGGCACTTTTTCCTGCCCTGGTGGATCTTGAGACCATTCTTTGATGTTATCTTTTCCCAGCCACAGATGCAGCTTCGTAGCTTATGTCCTGCCTGTGCTGCAGGAATTATGAGCAAAAGGCACATGATCACATCGGCTCCTGTCACAGTTCACCTTAGTTCCATGCATTTATGAAACTGGACACAAAAAGCTGGAGTAACTCAGCAGGACAGGCAGCACCTCTGGAGAGGAAGAATGAGTTCATCTGCAGCTCATTCCATATACCCAGCACCCTCTGTATGAAAAAGCTGCACTTCAGGTCCGTAATAAATCTTTTCCCTTTCACCTTAAACCTACGCCCTCTAGTTTTACACTCCCCTACGCTGGGAAATTATTGTGACCATTCACCTCATCTATGCCACAACAAGCTTTTCACTGTACCTCGGTACACGTGACCAGAAAATAAACTGAACGGACTGATACAGTCATACGGTACCGTCAAAGGCCCTTCAGCCCAACTCGTACATGCTGCCCAAGAAGTTTATCTAAGCTAATCACATTTGCCTGCGTTTGGCCCATATCCACTTCAACATTCCTATCAATATATCCGTCCAAAAGAATTTTTTTTATAAGCATTATATTTATAAGCTTTTTAACACCTCTGCTGGCAGCTTGAACAAATGAAATCAGAATTGTCAAAGACATAGCTTTAAGCTGAGAGATGTAAAGTTTAAAGGAGATATGCAAGGCAAGTTTTTATACAGATAGTGGTGGGTGCCTGGAACATGCTGCCAGGGGTGGTGGTGGAGGCAGATACGATAGTGGTGTTTAAGAGGCTTTTAGACAGGCACGTGTGTTGGGAATGGAGGGATATGGATCATGTGCGGGCAGAGGAGATTAGTATGCAATCACGTCTGGTATGGATATTGTGGGCCGAAGGTCTTTTCCTGAGCTGTACTGTTCTATGTTGTAAGTACCTGCTTCCCCAACAAGTAACGCAAGACCACTAATGAGGCCAAAATCACCACTAGCTGCAGAAGTACTGACAAAGCCCAAGGTCCTACATCATCAATGTGTTAACATCAGCTATTAAAGCAAGTGTTAGATTTTATATTGTAAAGAGAGATTGTTGTCTTCATTCAAGGCGGTAACTTCAATCTCAGAGTCCTGAAGCAACTGGTTCCAAGTATCATCAAAGCTGCTTAACTGAATTAGTTCATCTCTTTGCCAGACATCTGTTGAGCGCAGCGAGGAAAATTAATTTTGAATTGAGAAAAGTCTAATCCAAACCTCAATACACGTGAGATGTCAACAAAGTTAATGACTGCCAAAGACAAGAATCAGGTTTGAACCACTGGGGTGAAGGAGTTGTCTTGTAAGGAGCGATCTATTGGAAGCATTGCCTCAAGAAGGCAGCCAATATCATCAGAGACCCACACCACCCTGGCCACGCTCTCATCTCGCTGCTACCATCAGGAAGAAGGTACAGGAGCCTGAAAACCGTGAGCTCCAGGTTCAAGAACAGCTTCTTCCCAGCAACCATCAAGCTCTTGAACACTGCACAACACTGACCTCAGCAACTGTGATCTACTCTGCCCTGCATTTTTGGCTATGGACTTTGGTTTTGCGCCATTATGATTACCTGGTATTACTGCTAATAATTTATAAAATTTTTGATTATTACATATTTATCTGTGTTGTTGCATTAATGGGCTTGTTAATCTGCAGTAAATAAAAATGTCATTGTGTGGCGGGGACGTGAAGGAGTCCAGCCAAAAACTAATCGGACATGAGTTGTGTGCACTAGACGCGTTTATTCTCTCCAATACAGCTCCCTACTCCACAAAGGTCACGGGCATTCCCCAGCCTTCAATACCAACTCGGGTGCCGACCCTGTGACTAGCGCCTCCCACAACTAGCCGCCGCCCTCTAGAGCCGATGGTTTGTTGTGCCCTTGGGTTGCCACCAGGTGCCGCCACATGACCCCCCCCCCCCCCCCCAGAACCAGAGGCACCGAATCGTACGGGACACAGAACGGGGCAGCCCGAATGCGTAAATACAATCCCGCGCCCCGGGGGCTTGCTCGGTGCGAAAGAATCTCCGGGAGCATGGGACGGCGGACCCCCGCGACGGGGAGGTTGAGCCACATGGATTTTCTCGCTCAGGTCCAAGTGGGTCGGTTTCAAACGAGCCATATACACAGTTTCACGCCGGCCTCCCATGTCCAAAATAAATGTAGTAGGCCCATGCCCGAATCCCCATCAGGACCCACGGCAACTCGTCCATTCACCCAGGACCCATGAGACGAGCCTTCATGGCAGCCTTCAGACAGCGGTGGAACCGCTCCACAAACCCATTTGACTGGGGATGGTACACTGTCGCTTGGTGGAGCTGTGTCCCCAACAGGCCACCAGGTGCCGCCACCATTGTTCCATTGCTGGAACATATGACAATTAAACACTCTTGACTCTTGTGTAGGAAGAAACTGCAAATTCTGGTTTAAATCGAAGATTGACACAAAATGCTGGAGTAACTGTCCATACACTTCCTTATCTATGTACCTCCCACTCCCCTGACATCAGTTGAAGAAGTGTCTGGACCTGAAACATCACCCATTCCTTCTCTCCAGAGATGCTGCCTGTCCCGCTAAGTTCCTCCTGCATTTTGTGTCACTCTTGACTCTTGAGTTGGTTGAACCTGTAGTCAATGGAGATCAGAAGAATGTTGGAACAATGAAGGCTTGAGGGGTGGGGGGAGAGGGAGGAGGGGGAAAGGCAGGGGATATTTTTTGGGTGACACTGTGAGGATATCCCTCCTCATGGAGAAGTTCAGAGCGTGGTGTCAGAATCAGGGATGGCCGTATAACTTGAAGACGATGTAATTGGTCTTCTGCAGAGGGTCATGAACTTGAAGGTTGAGATAGAATTGTAGACTTGTATCTGGATTGTGGATAGAATTGTTTAGGGCAGCATGGTGGCACAGCGGTAGAGCTACTGCTTTACAGCACCAGAGACCCGGGTTCGATCCTGACTATGGGCACTGTCTGTACGGAGTTTGTACGTTCTCCCCGTGACCTGCGTGGGTTTTCTCTGAGATCTTCGGTTTCCTCTTGGACGGTTTTCTTGGACTACTCCAAAGACGTACAGGTTTATAGGTTAATTGGTTTGGTATAAATGTATAAATGTAAAATTGTCCCAAGTGTTTGTAAGATAGTGTAAGTGTGCGGGGGTCGCTGGTCGGCGCGGACTGGGTGGGCCGAAGTGAGCTGAGGTCAAGATCAGATCACCCATGATACTACTGTACTGTGGAGCAGACTCAATGGTCTGAATGACCAATTCCTACTTCTATCAACAATCTTATGTTCTTACTTTAAATAATCTGCTCAAGGAAAAAGTTAATCAATGTTTCCACCAGGGAAGAATGCTTTATAACTATTGGAGTAACTTCCCAAATACCTTCATGGTCCATGATCTCAGCTGATGCACAAGTTAGACCAGATTCTTTCCAGACCTGTTTCTGTACTGCATGACTCTGTGACTCTACACCGGAGGATAATTCTGGTGGATCAATTGCCCTCAGCATTCCTGGACCAAAGAGGAGTCCCTGTGCCTTATTACGATCTAGCCAATATTGAAATGCTAGAAGCACAGATTTAAGGTGAGAAGGCAAAGTTTGAAAGAGATGTGCGTGGCAACTTTTTTACACAGAAGGTGGTGAGTGCCTGGAACATGCTGCCATGGTTGGTGATTGACACAGATATAACATTCAGAAAAGCAGGGATTGGAGGGATATGGATTATGCACTGGTAGATATGAGATAGTCTTGGCATCCTGGTGGGCACAAACATTGTGGGCCAAAGGGCCTGTTCTTGTGCTGTACTGTTCCATGTTCCATGGTCCATGAAAGATTATTTGATCAGATTTATCTGTGATTTGCTGGCCTTGTTGAACAAGGAGTAGATTGTGAAATATTGCAAATAAACCTTCAAATAAATATAAAGGAGAAATCAACATCAAATACAATTAATAGGAAGGATTTCTGCTATTTCGCACCTTATATTTTTCTGAGTTATTGCTTTCCCATCGCAGTTAACCCCACAATTAGTTTAGACCTTTTTATCATCTAATGTTACCCCATGTTTAACAATTCTGGTTGAGCCTCATCTTTTATTTCTCTGTTATGATAGAAATTAAAGTTTCAAGATTAAGTTTCAAACTTAGTTCATCCCAAGTTTCACCTTCGAGCTGGGATTTATGAATTTTCATTAATATAATCCCGCTGTCACAATAAATTCAATCAAATGTTAAATTCAGTCACTTGTACCTAAGAGAACAAACAGCTTCAGACTAAGTTGAACTCATTTGTACCGAACATATGCGATGTGAGTGATGATTGTCCGGTGGGGTTGTTACAGTTGGGTAATCTAATTTAAGGTCTGTGACTCTCTGCTCAATCTTGGTTTGTGGGCTGGAGTCAATCTCTGCCGACCAGCAAATTCTATATTTCATTAAATCAAGATTGGCCACAGGAAGACTCGAATTGACAAACGAGGCACAATTAGTTCTGGGCCGAAGAAATGTATGTCGAAACACAAGTGCTACTGCGCACGCATAAATTTACAATCTGACACTGACACATTGAGGTCATAAGGGCATAAGTGATCGGTGCAGAATTAGGCCATTCGGCCCATCAATATTCTGCCATTCAATCATGGCTGATCTATCTCTCCCTCCTAACCCCATTCTCCCGCCTTCTCCCCGTAACCCCTGACACCCAAGAGATAATCAAGAATCTATCCATCTCTGCCTCAAAAATATCAATAGACGGCCTCCACAGCCTTCTGTGGCAATGAATTCCACAGATTCACCATGTGGGCAGCAGTGCTTAAGTACGAGTTTATCTAAATCGGAGAGTGCCTGCATATGCAAATTGACAGATTAACCGGCCACTTTAAATTGTCACTAATTTGAAGGTGAGTTGTGTGAGTGTGTGTGTATGAGTGTGTGAGTGTGTGCATGTGTGTGTGTATGAGTGTGTATGAGTGTGTGTGTGAGTGTGTGTGTGTGTGTGAGAGAGTGTGAGTGTGTGAGTCTGTGCGTGTATGAGTGTGTGAGTGTGTGTGTGTGTGTGTGTGTGTGTGTGAGTGTGTGTGTCTCTGTGTGAGTGAGTCTGTGTGATTGTGTGTGAGTGTGTGTGTGAGTGTGTGTTAGTGTTTATGGGGGGTTGCATGTAAGGTCACCGGGTGAAAGGGCTTGACGCACGGAGCCGCTCAATCCATCTGGAGGACATCGCAGCTTCCAGTATATGTTGTTAATACATGAAACTCGTACTTTCCTACCTGCTAAAAACAGCCAAAATTGTGAATATTTGCGCTGCAAATAATTGTGGAAGTCGGGGTAACTGTGAAAGACATCTATTCTACTTCAGAATTCCAAAAGTGAAGAGAAATGAAGGTAAAGAGAAGCGAGAGCTGAAGGGACAACAACAGCTAAAGTGCTTGGTGAACATTGGCCGTGCAGATATCGAGATTGAAAATATTGGGAATTATCTTGTTTGCTCACTGCATTTCATCAACAGTAAGGCATTATTTGTGTTTTTTCTTTATTCCTTTGGTATCTCTAAAAAGTTTCAGAAGTGATAAATCTGGCTGTAAAATTTTAAAATCCCCCAATGGTTTTCAAGTAGGTTTTTACATAAAAAAGAAAACGCTTTTGATGCTAAATTTATCATTAAAAAATCTCCAGACTTACGGGTGTTATGTGGAAAAGTAAGTTTTCTATCATTATGCTATTGAGATGTATATTTTGGCAAATAATAAAATGTCCTGACAGCTTAAACACCCACTCCCTTTCAATAGGATATTGTCAATTTGCTGAGGTTGATTATGTCCAATTAACAGCTAACAATTATGTCATTCCTTGGCTTGCATCTGAGTAAAATGTAATTCAAAACCCACGTATGGTTTACAAATTGTTTTTTAATGATAAATTTTGCTTCATAGGCGTTTTCTTTTTTATGTAAAAATCCACTTGAGAACCATGGGCGATTTTCAAATTTTACAGGCAGATTTATCACTTCTGAAACTTTTTAGATGCCAAAGGGATCAAGAAAAAACACAAATAATGCCTTACTGATGATGAAATGCAGTGAGCAAATGCGATAATTCCCAATATTTTCCAATCTCGATATCTGCTCGGCCAATGTTTGCCAAGGACTTTGGCTCTTGTTGTCCCTTCAGCTCTCGCTTCTATCCAGCGTCATTTCTCCTCACTACTCCTATACTGAAATCCTCTTGCTATGAAGGCCAACATTCCATTAACCTTCTGCTGTACCTGCACGCCAACCTTCAGTGACCGGTGTACAAGGACACCCAGGTCTCGCTGTCCCTTACCTAACCTAACCCCATTGAGATAATAATCTGCCCCCTTGTTTTTGCCACCAAAGTGGATAACCTCACATTTATCTATATTATACTGCATCTGCCACGCATCTGTCCACTCACTCAACCTGTCCAGGTCACCCTGCAACCTCCTAATATCCTCTTCACAGTTCACACTGCCACCCAGCTTTGTGTCATCCGCAAACTTGCTGGTGTTGCTCCCAATTCCCTCTTCCAAATCATTAATATATATGGTAAACATTTGCGGCCCCAACACCGACCCTTGCGGCACTCCACTCGCCACTGCCTGCCATTCTGAAAAGGACCCGTTCACTCCTACTCTTTGCTTCCGGTCTGCCAACCAATTTTCTATCCATGTCAACACCCTACCCCCAATACCATGTGCTCTAATTTTAGTCACCAGTCTCCCGTGCGGGACCTTATCAAAGGCTTTCTGAAACTCTAGATACACTACATCCACTGGCTCCCCTTCATCCATTTTACTTGTCACATCCTCAAAAAATTCCAGAAGATTAGTCAAGCATGATTGCCCTTTCATAAATCCATGTTGACTTGGACTAATCCTTTTACTGCTATCCAAATGCCCCATTATAATCTCTTTAATAATTGACTCCAGCATCTTTCCCACCACCAAAGTCAGGCTAACTGGTCTGTAATTCCCCATTTTCTCTCTCGCTCCGTTCTTGAAAAGTGGGATAACATTAGCTATCCTCCAATCCACAGGAACTGATCCTGAATCTATTGAACATTGGAAAATGATCACCAATGCGTCCACTATTTCTAGAGCCACCTCCCTGAGGACCCTGGGATGCAGTCCATCAGGCCCAGGGGATTTATCATCCTTCAGTCCCATTAGCCTACCCAATACTATTTCTCGCCTAATGAGAATTTCTTTCAGTTCCTCGACCCCCTTAGATCCTCTGTCCTCCAGTACTTCTGGGAGATTGTTTGTGTCTTCCTCAGTGAAGACAGATCCGAAGTACCTGTTCACCTCTTCTGCCACTTCCTTGTTCCCCATAATAATTTCACCCGTGTCTGCCTTCAAGGGACCCACATTTGACTTTGCTACTCTTTTTCCCCTTAACATATCTAAAGAAGCTTTTACTGTCCTTCTTTATATTCCTGGCCAGCTTCCCTTCGTACTTCATCTTTTCAGCCCATATTGCCCATTGTGTTTCCTTCTGTTGTCCTATGAAAGTTTCCCAATCCTCTGGCTTCCGGCTACTCTTTGCTGTGTTATACATCTTTTCTTTTAGTTTTATTCTGTCCCTAACTTCTCTTGTCAGCCACGGTTGCCTCTTACTGAATCTTTCTTCCTATTTGGAATGAAATGATCCTGCGTCTTCCGGATTATGCCCAGAAATTCCTGCCATTGTTGTTCCACCGTCAATGCTACTAGTATCCCTTTCCAGTCTACCTTGGCCAGCTCCCCTCTCATGCCTTCATAGTCCCCTTTGCTCAACTGCATCACTGCCACTTCCGATTTAACCTTCTCCTTCTCAAATTGCAGATTAAAACTAATATTATGATCACTACCTCCAAGCGGTTCCTTTACCTCGAGTTCTCTTATCATATCTGGTTCATTGGACAACACTAAATCCAGAATTGCCTTTTCTCTGGTCGGCTCCATTACAAGCTGCTCTAAGAATCCATCTCGGGGGCACTCTACAAACTCTCTTTCTTGGGGTCCTGAACCAACCTGATTATCCCAGTCTACCTGCATATTGAAATCCCCCATCACCACAATGGCATTACCTTTCTTACATGCCAGTTTTAACTCCTGCTGCAACTTACACCCTACATCCGGGCTACTATTTGGGGGTCTGTAGATAACACCAATTAGTGTCTTCTTGCCTTTGCAATTCCTCAACTCAATCCACAGTGACTCTACCTCGTCAGTCCCTATGTCTTCCCTCGCAAGGGACTGGATTCCATCCCTCACCAGAAGAGCTACCCCCACCTCCTCCTCCTCTGCCCACCTGCCTGTCCTTTCTATAGGATGTATAACCCTGAATATTAAGTTCCCAGGCCCGATCCTCCTGCAGCCACGTCTCGTTAATCCCCACAATGTCATATCTACCAACCTCTAACTGAGCCTCAAGCTCATCTACTTTACTTCTTATACTTTGCGCATTCATATACAATACTTTTAATTCCTTACACGTCTCACCTTTCACATCAATCCCTATTACACTTGGCCATACTCTCCTATCCCTTTGTGAGCTTCCTTTCCCATTAATTCTGGAGCCATTAACTATCCCTTTACTCTCTTTCCCTTTAACTCCACCCTTGACTATCCCATTTGACACCCACCCCCCTTATTCGGTTTTAAACCACCTGTGTCGCAGTGGCAATCCTGCCTGACAGAATGCCGGTCCCCCACCTGTTAAGGTGTAATCCGTCCCTTTTGTACAGTTCCTCCTTACTCCAAAATAGATGCCAGTGGTCTAAGAATCTAAATCCCTGCCCCTTGCATCTGTTCCCCAGCCACAAATCCCTGCCCCTGTTCCTGCTCTCCTGCGAGGAGCTGGAAGCAAACCGGAGATAACCACCCTGGAGGTCCTGCTTTTCAGCACTGTTCCGAGCTCTCTAAAGTCACGCTTCAGACTATTCATCCCTTTCTTTCCGACATCGTTTGTGCCAACATGCACTATAACGTCCGGCTGTTCATCTTCGCTCTTGAGGATTTTTTGCACTCTCTCCATGACATCCTGGATCGTGGCACCAGGGAGGCAGCACACCATCCTCGAATCCCATCTGTTGCCGCAGAAACCCCTGTCCATACCTCGCACAATGGAGTCTCCAACCACCACTGCGTTGCCTGATGTTGGCCTCTGTGGTTTTGGCTCAACAGCCCTTTTTGCATCGCAAGCCAGTCTGCCGCTCAGTGCGTCAACGTCTTCTGTCCCAACAGCTTCTAAGTGAGTGAACCTGTTCACAAGAGGTACAACACCCGGGGACCTGTGCATTCCATGTTTCCCTCCCTTTCTCACTGTCACCCACCTTCTCTCTTCCAGTACCTTCAGTGTAGCAATCTTGCTGTAGGACTCGTCGAGGAACGACTCAGGCTCTCGGACGAACCTGAGGTCATCCACTTGCTTCTCCGGTTCCCCAACACGGTCCTTCAGGAGCTGTACCTGGATGCACTTCTCCCATTGTAGCTGCCAGAGGCACCAGCAGTGTCCTTGACCTCCCACATACTGCAAGCATCACACTGAATCAGCTTGCTTGACATCTCCTTCTTTCGTCTCTCCCTCTCCAGCAATTTGCGTAGCTCTTCGCCAAGGACTCTCGAGCCAAAGACTCACACTTTACTCACAAGACTGCTCCCTCACTGCTGCTCCCTAAGAGCCGCCTTGCTTATATTCACTGATAAATTGCCTAATTTACAAACCAAATTCCTCAGTTTTAAACTGTTTTCCCCCTCTGACTCACTTCTAACTCTCCTCCCACTCGGGCTAGAGCCAATCAGTGCTTTTTCCTGTTTCTCTTTGCTGCTGTTTCTTCAAAATCCACGGAGGCTCTGAGCTTACAATTTCTATTCACTGGTTTCCTTCAAGTCACATGTACAGAGATAGTGTTGGATGGTTTTATGCAAATTAAAATTATAGGTTTTATTATAGACTCTAGTCACTTAAACATTCGCAAATGGAAAACAACTGTATTAAAAAATCAATGAGTTCTGGCCGAGTTCTGAAATGCTTTTTTTTTAAATTAGCAAAGTTTTTCACAAATGGGCCAAACACCAGGTTGTTATAACATTACACAAGACACTGTGGGGCGGCAGTAAAACTAAATCTCTACCAAGGGGTTTGAATAGTGCTTTTGTAAATGAAACATGAATTTCCCAGCTTGGCTGTTATTTTCATCAGTTACCAGCTTCACTGTTATCAACCTTTCTCTATTCAACAAGTCCTTGTTGATATTTGAACTTGTCTAAGTGCTTGGAATTTCAATGAGGTAAATAATGTCCTATTCCTCCCTTTTTAATTCGAGGCCTCACATCCGCTCAGAAAATGTAATTGTGTTTTCCGGCTGTAGATATTCAACAAAATTGTGAGACTTTGATCAAAAAGCTCAGGTCAACTTGCCCTTCTGAAGAGATGTTGATTAACGCATGGTTAGTGTTCCTCCATCTGCAGGCTATGAGCAATTCTCACAAAATGCTTCCATCTTCAATGGACCAAGTCTTCTAGCCCATTAAAACTTTAACATTCATGTTCTGTAAAAGGCGTTGTCCACAACTGGAAGAGTAAAGTAATAAATGTTAGATCAGTTGCAAATCTTGCGTTCCAGTATCTTGTCTCTGAATCCATGCTGCAACATCGAGGATACAGTGGTATATGGCAGATAAACTGCAACTGTAAATATTTCCACCATGTCAAAGTCATACATCAGAGAAACAGGTCTTTGAGCCCAACAAACCCATTCCATCACGCCCAGTAACACCAATCCCATTTTATTCTGCCCACATTCCCATAAACTCCATCTCAAGAAGGGTCCCGACCCGAAACCTCACCTGTTCCTTTTCTCCAGAGATTACAATTACATTTTAGTTTATTGTCATTTGAACCTCAAATGAAGTTCAAACGAAATTTGGTTTCTGCAGTCATACAACAAGAAGAAACAATTAACAAGACACAATTAACACAATTTACATAAACATCCATCACAGTGAATCTCCTCCTCACTGTGATGGAAGGCAAAGTCTTGTCTCTCCCCTGCTCTCCATTCTTCTCCTGATATCAAAGCACCCGGCGGGCGAAGGCAAGTCCGGCGGCCGTTAAAGCCGCGCCGGGCGATGTAAGGCCCCGCAATTCGGGCGGTAGTAGCTGCCGTTGCGGGAGCTCCGAAAAGTGGTCTCCCACCAGGGACCCACGAGCTCCCAATGTCACCGTCCACAGGCCTGCGGCTGGAGCCTCCGAAGCTCCGGAGTCGGGCCGCAGCAGCGGGCCACCACAGCTCTACACGCTCCAAAACCGGCCAGCCCCACGATGGTAAGTCCACAGGCTCCGCGACTGGAGCCCCCAGGTCGTTCCGGTTGGAGGCCGCTCCACCGTGCTAGGCCCCAACGACAACGGAGACCCGACAGAGAAAAGGTCGGGTCCCCGTACAGGGAAGAGATTTAAAAGTTCCCCCCCCCTTCACCCCCAGCTCTGATGGTGATGCCACTGTGCTGTACATTGAGTAATAAGGATTGAAAGCTTATATTGAATCTAATGAAAACGCAGACACCGCTGTCTTGATTTGTGCCCCAGAGGTTTTATTGTATAGTCACCAACAGTAAATGAGGAAGTAGGTAAACACTAAGTAGGTAAGCACTTTATCTGTTTATTTATTGTGTGTGTATATATATGGTCTATGGTATATAGACACACTGAACTTTATCTCCTGTTCTGTATTATGGTTACATATTCTGTTGTGCTGCAGCAAGTAAGGATTTCATTGTCCTATCTGGGACACATGACAATACAACTCTCTTGACTTGACACTAGATGACTGATCTAATAAAAGATTTGAGATGGCAAGTATTTTAATTTTTAGTTAGGACTGCAGGGTTTTCATCAATTGTCTCTGCCTCCTTCCTGGTTAGGTGCTGTTAGGGTTAGGTTTATTATTGTACACAAGGTACAGTGAAAAGCTTACATTTGCGTGCTGACTAAACAGATCAGATATATTGCACATGGATATAATACAAACTGAAGTACAACAGGTGGAGCAGAGGGGGTTGTTACTGTCACCTGCACCAACTGCAGTGAATACTCTGTTACGCTAAAGATAGACACAAAATCCTGGAGTAACTCAGCGGGACAGGCAGCATCTGTGGAGAGAAGGAATGGGTGATGTTTCGGGTCCAGACCCTTCTTAGGGCACATGGTATTGGGGGTAGAGTGCTGACATGGATAGAAAATTGGTTGGCAGACAGGAAACAAAGAGTAGGGATTAACGGGTCCCTTTCAGAATGGCAGGCAGTGACTAGTGGGGTATCGCAAGGCTCGGTGCTGGGACCGCAGCTATTAACAATATACATCAATGATTTAGATGAAGTTATTCAAAGTAACATTAGCAAATTTGCAGATGACACAAAGCTGGGTGGCAGTGTGAACTGTGAGGAGGATGCTACGAGAATGCAGGGTGACATGGACAGGTTGGGCGAGTGGGCAAATACATGGCAGATGCAGTTTAATGTGGATAAATGTGAGGTTATCCACTTTGGTAGCAAAAAACAGGAAGGCAGATTACTATCTAAATGGCATCAAGTTGGGAAAAGGGGAAGTACAACGGGATCATAATTTAAGGTACACAAAAATGCTGGAGAAACTCAGCGGGTGCAGCAGCATCTATGGAGCGAAGGAAATAGGTAACGTTTTGGGCCGAAACCCTTCTTAATCATAATTTAATTCAATTTAAAATTTTACATAGATTATATTATTCAAAAACTAGATTGAATAAATGTTATCCAAATATATCCCCCATTTGTGATCAATGTCTATCCCAAAACGCAACTATAACACTCTTTCGTTTCCTGCATAAAACTTTATAAATTTTGGAATATTTTTGAAATATTTACAAAATTATTCAAGATAAGAATGGAACCTAATACTGAAATGATTATATTTGGAGTAATGGAAGATGGGAATAAATTGAACTCATCTCAAAATTTATTTTTAAATTATGGTTTAATAATCGCAAAAAAATTAATACTTAAATTTTGTAAAAATACACCAATACCAACGCTTAAAATGTGGATTGCAAGCATGTTGGACACCGCACATCTTGAAGAAATGCGATTCCTCCTAATAGATAAATCTGACCAATTCACAACGAGTTGGTCTCCATTTGTCGTCTTTTTGGAATCATATGGTGCAACAAAACTGTAGAAGCTAACTGTTCCAGGACTGGGTGGGGGATGGTCAAGCTTATAAATAATGATCTCCTTACTTTTCTTTTTCTATTTTCTACTCTCTTTTTTCTATTTTCTTTTCTTCAATTTTCTTCTTTCACTCTTTTTTTTATTTTTCACACACAATATATCTCACGTTTTTCTATCCTTTATTATCTACTTTCTTTTTCTTATTCTCTTTATCATAATAAAAAAAAATAAGAAGCTGTACATAAAATGTATTGTGTCAATATATATTAGGCACTTTGGGTGCCATATGATTGTACTTACTTCTAATACAATTAAAATATTTGTTTTTTAAATTTTTAAAGTTGGGAAAAGGGGAAGTACAAGGGGATCTGGGGGTCCTTGTTCATCAGTCAATGAACGTAAGCATGCAGGTACAGCAGGCAGTGAAGAAAGCGAATGGCATGTTGGCCATAACAAGAGGAGTTGAGTTTTGGAGCAAAGAGGTCATTTTGCAGTTGTACAGGGCCCTAGTGAGACCACACCTGGAGTATTGTGTGCAGTTTTGATCTCCAAATTTGAGGAAGGACATTCTTGCTATTGAGGGAGTGCAGCGTAGGTTCACAAGGTTAATTCCCGGGATGGCGGGACTGTCATATGCTGAGAGAATGGAGCGGCTGGGCTTGTACACTCTGGAGTTTAGAAGGATGAGAGGGTATCTTATTGAAACATTAGATTATTAAGGGTTTGGACATGCTAGAGGCAGGAAACATGTTCCTGATGTTGGGGGAATCCAGAACCAGGGGCCACAGTTTAAGAATAAGGAGTAAGCCATTTAGAACGGAGATGAGGAAACACTTTTTCACACAGAGTGTTGTGAGTCTGTGGAATTCTTGGCCTCAGAGGGTGGTGGAGGCAGGTTCTCTGGACACTTTCATGAGAGAGCTAGATAGGGCTCTTAAAGATAGCGGAGTCAGGGGATATGGGGAGAAGGCAGGAACGGGGTACTGATTGGGGATTGGGGATGATGAGCCATGATCACATTGAATGGGGGTGCAGGCTCGAATGGCCGAATGGCCTACTCCTGCACCTATTGTCTATTATCTTCCTGCAACACTGCGCTGTCTTCAACCTCGGCGCCAGTGAGAGAGTTGCAGACCCGCCCCTTTCTGGGAAAATGCTGGGTTTCACTTTCAGTCGAGCTGTTCCACTCCACGTTTCTGCAGTGAGCGAGGCGGCGCTGATACAGCCTGATCCCGGATCTGGACGGTAGCGCAGTCGGTGAGTTGCAAGGTGCCCCGTCATAAGGTGAGTGTGTGGACCCCGCTCCCACTCCCGGCCCGCTGGTCGAGCCGCTCCTGGTCGCTGCTTTAGTCCGTGTTGCTGAGTCGCATTGCTCAGTGCTGGGGGGTGGGAGGGGGGGGGTGAGAGGAGGCTCCAAGAGAGGGAGATACACAGTCCCCGAACAGTAGGGACCCGGAGCGGGGAGAACAAGCAGCTTATGACCGGTACTGACCCCCCGGGAGCTGTTTGGGGCCTTCGGGTGATCACGGAACTCAGCATTGTGGGCGGGGGATTAGAACAAAGAAAGGTACAAAATAGTTCACGCTTAACTAGAGTCCAAGATAAACTAAGTCCCCTTCCTGCATGCGACCCATGTCCCTGCATATCCATGTGTCTCTCCAAAAGCCTGTCTATTGCCACAAGTATATCCACCATCTCCAGTCCTGACACTAACCACCCCGTGTGTAAAAAACTTAGTTGCGCACATCTCCGTTACAATTTATTTGTTGTCATTTGAACCTAAGTTCAAAAGAAATTCTGTTTCTGCAGTCATACAAACAAGCAAAAAGAACCAAGACACAACACAATTTACACAAACGTCCATCACAGTGAATCTCCTCCCCACTGTGATGGAAGGCAAAGTCATAGAAACCTAGAAACATAGAAAATAGGTGCAGGAGGAGGCCATTCGGCCCTTCGAGCCAGCAGCGCAATTCATT
Source organism: Malacoraja senta (assembly GCA_038087875.1). Taxonomy (NCBI): domain Eukaryota; kingdom Metazoa; phylum Chordata; class Chondrichthyes; order Rajiformes; family Rajidae; genus Malacoraja; species Malacoraja senta. The sequence goes on from CM075983.1 coordinate 132,104, forward strand.
GTGATCATGGCTGATCATCCCCTATCAATAACCCGTGCCTGATTCTCCCCATATCCCTTGACTCCACTAGCCCCTAGAGCTCTATCTAACTCGCTCCTCTCATGTTAAAGCTGAAGCATTGAATGCCACATCTCCAGATCTGGGGTTGTGGACCCGCGGGAATAGGAAGTGGATTCGAAAGTGGGATGACATGGGACTAGTGTGAACGGTGGTCGGCATGGCCTCGGTGGGCCGAAGGGCCTGTATCCATGCTGTAACTCTGACCGTAAATCTAAAACAGCGCTCGCACGGCAGGAGAGGCTGAGTCCCTCTGTGGGACAGTCTCTGTTGTTGGGGTGTCTTGCTGAGTGTTTGTGTGCTGCTGTTCAAGGGTCTCTGATGCACTGGTGGAGTTTGTGTGAGTGAAGTCAGAATGTGCCTCACAGCGTCTGATTTCAGTCTCTCCCCGCCAATCTCAGTAGGAGTTACACACAATCATCAGGATTTAGCTCCAGTTCCTCAGGTCACAGAGTCTTTGAGTCAGAATCAGTGCCCTAAGCAACAAAACAGGCCCTTCGGCCCACCTGCCCATGCCAACAAAATGCCCAAACTCCACTAGTTCCACCTGCCTGCATTAGGTTCATATCCTTCTAAACCTGGACTGGAGGCCTGTGACTAGTGGTGTGCTACAGACGTCAGTGCTGGGACCACTACTGTTTGTCATTTAGATCAATAACTTGGATGAGAACATACACGGCAAGGTCAGCAAGATTCCAGATGATACAAAATGGGTGGTACTGCAGATAGTGAAAATGCATGTCAAAAATTGCAGCAGGTTCTAGATCGGTTGGCCAGGTGGGCTGAGGAATGGTTGATGGAATTTAATACAGAGAAATGTGAGGTGTTGCATTTTGGAAAGTCTAACATGGGCAGGACCTACACAGTGAATGTTGGGGCTCTGGGGAGTGTTGTAGACCAGAGGGATCCAGGAGTGCAGGTGCACGGTTCTTTGAAGTTGGAGTCGCAGGTAGATAAGGTGGTCAAAAAGGCTTTTAGCACATTGGCCTTCATCACTCAGCGTGTTGAGTATAGAAGTTGGAAGGTCATATTGCAGTAGTATAAGATGTTGGCGAGGCCACATTTAGAGTATTGTGTTCAGTTCTTGGCACTATGTTGCAGGAAAGACGTCAAGTTGGAAAGGGTATGTCGTGGTTATGAGACTCAGGGTTGGATAAGATGACACAGACACGGAGAATTCTTCAAGAAGACGAAAGCCTTTATTTGCAAACATTGGTTGGAACATTCAGAGATGACACCACCTGTCCGTTCTCTAATTGCTCTCCGATTCACAGAAACAGGCAGCTTTTTATTACAGTTTTTCAGCCCTATCTCTTCTACCTTATCTTGCATGCTGTACTCCTCTCCCATCAATCTATCTTCGATTCTAATATTCTCTGTCTCGCCACCATTAACTTCCGATCTCGGTTCAGTCTTATTAAACTTTACATTTCCCCTCATATCTCTTCCTCCTTCGCCACCCTTAAATTCCAACTGTTACTCTAATCTCCCAGCTATGTCTACTTCACCACCATTATGTTCTAGCTACAGCCAAGGTTACACACACCATATTATAATGTTACATATTAGTTTCTAAGTTTAGTACAAAGAGCTCCAGAGGAGGTAGTTGAGGCAGGGACTATTGCAACGGGTAAGAAACAATTAGACAGGTACATGGATAGTTTAAGAAGGACCTGCAGATTCTGGTTTAAACCGAAGATAGACACAAAAAGCTGAAGAAGGGTCTTGACCCGAAACGTCACCCATTCCTTCTCTCCAAAGATGCTGCCTGTCCCGCTGAGTTACTCCAGCTTTTTGTGTCTATCTTAGGTACGTGGATAGGTTTGGGGTATATGGGTGAAAAGAGATAGTGTAGATAGGACATGTTGGTCAATATTGGCAAGTTGGGCCGAAGGGCCTGTTTACATACTGGGTGACATTAAGACTATGACAATCAACCTTTCCTATCCATGCACCTGTCCAATTGTATTTTAAATGCAATTATAATGCCTGCCTCAACTACCTCCTCTGGCAACTCGTTCCATACACCCACCACCCTCTGTGTGGAAAAAGTTGCCCTTCAGGTTCCTGTTAAATCTTTTCCCTCTCACCTTAAACCTTTGTCCACTAGATTTTGATTTTCCTATCTGGGTAAAGTTGTGCAGTTACCGTATCTATTCCTCTTATGACTACACACCTCTATAAGATCACCCCTCCTCCTCCTGAGCTCCAAGGAATAAACTAGCCTTCCCCAACCACTCCCTGTAGCTCAGGCCCCACAGGCCTGGCAACATCCTCATGAATCTTAATAGCACGTTTCCCAGATTATGTCTTTATTTGTGGATCTATCTCCCCCTAGGAATAACATGGCCCAGTCAGTCCTGTCCAAGTACTTCAGTGACGCGGAGGTGAGGAGCCTGCAGACCGAGTACAGCAATGGAGAGGTGGTGTCAGTGATGCGGCGGATAAAGCGGGTGATGGATTCGGGCAATGTGCCGATTAACATCGCAGTGTTGGGAGACGGGGGGGCCGGCAAATCCACCTTCATCAACACCATGAGGGGTGTTCGCAGTGGTGACCAGGGAGCGGCTCCGGTGGGGAGTTATGAAGCCAGTGTGAATCCAGTGGGATATCCCTACCCCTCTCTGCCCAATGTCCAGCTCTGGGATCTGCCCGGATCCAACTCACTGGGCTTTGAGATGAGCCGCTACCTGAAGCAGGTGCAGTTTGAAAGCTATGACTTTTACATCATCGTGTCCCAGTCCCGCTTCAGAGAGAGTGACGGGGAACTCAGCAAAAAGATTCAGCAACAGGGGAAAGGCTTCTACTACATCCGCTCCAAGATCGACAACGACGCCTATTCCATGCAGATGCAGGGCACTGACTTTGGGGAAGGGCAGCGACAGATCCTCCAGGATTGTCTCAACAACTTCCATCGGGTCAGCGTTGAACCACCGGCCATTTACCTGATCTCCGGTCTGGAGGTGACAGGATATGATTTTCCCAAATTACAATCTGCCCTCGGCAGTGATCTCCAGAAGATCCAATCAACCGCCTTCCGTCTGGCAATCCCAAGGATGATGCGGGAAATACAGAGGCCCAGACGCCAGATGCTGATGTGGAGAATCGTGCTCTGTGCCTTCCTCTCCGGGGCACTGGGCGCGGTGCCGGCACCAGCCTTGCCTCTCCTCACTGCCACTCTGTGCACGGTCTCCGGGTGGATATATCTCCGGAGACAGCTGGGCGTCAGTGAGCGGGAGCTGGGAATCCTGTCCAGGGCAGTGGCCAAGCCCGTGTCACTGCTGCAAGCCGACATGGACCGACCATCGCCACGCAAGTGGCAGGTGTTGGTCCCCAAGTTGCTGCTAGGGGCTGTGACACTGGGCTGTACAGTGGCAGGGTTCACAGGCAGGGAATCTCTGTTTCGCTGGCCCAGTGACAGCCCTGCCCCACGCTGGCTCTGTGGCACAGTGTCATCGTTGGCGCTTACCTTCCTGTTTCTGAAGCATTCGCTGGACAGCCGTTTGCGATCGGTTGAACACCTCGCCAATAGCGCGTTCGACTAGACAGGAGCCATTAGCGTTAGCTCAGTGGCCCCCGTACAAGATAGAAAAGATAGAAAATAGGTGCAAGAGGAGGCCATTCGACCCTTCAGGCAGGCCAGTACCGCCATTCAATATGATCACGCCTGATCATCTAAAATCAGTACCCCGTTCCTGCATTTTCCCCAAATCCCTTGATTCTGTTAGCCCCAAGAGCTAAATCTAAATCTCTTAAACATCCAGTGAATTGACCTCCACTGCCTTCTGTGGCAGAGAATTCCACAGATTCACAACTCTCTGGGTTAAATTTAGCCCGTCCAATCCCTTACAAATTTTATATGTTACTATAAGTTCCCTTCATCCTTCTAAATTCCAGTGAATACAAGCCCAGTCGACCCATTCTTTCATCCTATGTCAGTCCTGCCATCCCAGGAATTAACCTGTGAAACTACGCTGCACTCCCTGAAAATGAAGTGCAACTTGACCTGGGGGTCCTTGTACACCAGCCACTGAAGGTAAACATGTAGTTACAGCAGGCAGTGAAGAAAGCTAATGGCATGTTGGCCTTCATAACATGAGGATTTGAGTATAGGAGCAAGGAGGTCCTGCTGCAGTTGTACAGGACCCTGGTGAGACCACACCTGGAATATTGTGTACAGTTTTGGTCTCCCTAATTTGAGGAAGGACATCCTTGTTACTAAGGCTGTGCAGGGTAGGTTCATGAGATTGATCACCGGGATGGCGGCACTGTCATATGAGGAAAGAGTGGGCTTGTATTCACTGGAATTTAGAAGGATGAGAGGGGATCTTATAGAAACGCGCAAAATTATAAAATGACTGGACAAGCTAGATGCAGGAAAAATGTTCCCAATGATGGGGGAGTCCAGCACCAGGGGTCACAGTCTAAGAATAAAGGGGAGGCCATTGAAAATTGAGATGAGGAAAACTTTTTCACCCAGAAAGTTGTGAATTTGTGGAATTCTCTGCCACAGAAGGCAGTGGAGGCCAATTCACTGCATGAATTTAAAAGAGAGTTAGATAGAGCTATAGGGGCTATCAGGATCAAGGGATATGGGCAGAAGGCAGCACAGGTTACTGAATGTGGATGATCAGCTATGATCACAATGAACAGTGATGTTGGTTCGAAGGGCCAAATGGCCTCCTCCTCCATCTATTTTCTATGTTCCTATTATCGACTCAACCATCTTCCCCACTGCCGATGTAAGGCCAACTGGACTATAATTCCCTGTTTTCTCTCTCCCTGCTTTCTTAAAAATGGGGTTACATTGGCTACCCTCCAGTCCACAGGAACTGATCCAGAGTCTACAGAACATTCCAATGCATCCACGATTTCTAGGGCCACCTCCTTGAGTACTCTGGGATGCAGACCATCAGGCCCTGGGGATTTATCTGCCTTCAGTCCCAGCAGTTTACCTAACACCATTTCCTGACTAATGTGGATTTCCTTCAGTTCCTCCCTCCCACTAGATCCTCAGTCCCCTAGTATTTCTGGGCGATTGTTTGTGTTTTCCTTAGTGAAGACAGAACCAAAGTACTTGTTTAACTGTTTCCTTGCCATTTCCTTGTTTCCCATTATAAATTCACTTGTTTCTGACTGTAAGGGACCTACATTTGTCTTCACTAATCTTTTCCTCTTCACATATCTAAATAAGCTCTTACAGTCAGTTTTTATATTCCCTGCAAGCTTTCTTTTATGCTCTTCCCCCTCTTAATTAACCCCTTTGTCTTCTACTGTTGAATTCTACATTTCTCCCAATCCTCCAGTTTACTGCTTCCTCTGGCCAATTTATTTGCCTCTTCCTTGGATTTCACTCTATCCATAATTATCCTCGTTAGCCACGGTTGAGCCACCTTCCCCGTTTTATTTTTTCTCCAGACAGGGATGAACAATTTTTGTAATTCATCCTTGCGATCTTTAAATCTTTGCCATTGCATCTCCACCGTCAATCCTTTAAGTATCATTTGTCAGTCTATCCTAAAATGCCCGTCATCGAAGTCGCCTTTCTTTAAGTTCAGGACCCTAGTCTCTGAATTAACCATGAATCCCACCATATTATGGTCACTGTTGCCCATTGGACTTTGCACAACAAGATCTCAGACTAATCCTTCCTCGTTACATAATACCCAGTCTAGGATGGCCTGCCCTCTAGTCTGTTCCTCTACATATTGGCTCAGAAAATCATCCCTTATCTATATTACTAAAAGTCTGATCTTGACCACTTCCTGTTTTGTATCTTGATTTTAGAAAAAACGCTGCCACTTACGGCTGTGATTTTTGGCCATCTTACTCGGTGTCCCCCTCCGCTGTGCAGGACAAGAGGATTTTCCCCATTGATGAAAAATAAAAGAGTGATTAGTGTTTAAAAAATGTTGAGATTCTCTCTCCTGAAGGCCACGCCCCTTCCGGAGGGACTATAAAACCCGGAAGTGTTGAGTGCCTCAGTCAGTCTCTGCAAGATGGGGGAAGCGAGAGGGTCACGTCTCTCAGTCTGAGCTGTGAATAACACTGAACACATGTCTACTAAATTGTGAATGGTTTTACTGACCTGTCAGTGCCCTTAATGTGGTTTGAAAATATAGTTTGGAAATGCTAAAGCTGTGTTGCCTTTGGTTTGGAAATGCTAAAGCTGTGTTGCCTTTTTTTTGGAAATGCTAAAGTTACCTTGCCTAAATAAAGTTGCCTTGCCTAATTAAAGTTGCCTTCCCTAATTAAAGTTGCCTTCCCTAATTAAAGTTGCCTTGCCTAATTAAAGTTACCTTGCCTAATTAAAGTTGCCTTGCCTAATTAAAGTTGCCTTGCCTAATTAAAGTTGCCTTGCCTAATTAAAGTTGCCTTGCCTTCTATATAATTAAAAGTCTAATCTTGACCACTTCCTGTTTGCGTTTATATTGATTTTAGAAAAAACGCTACTATGTATAGCTGTGATTTTTGGCCATCTTACTCAGAGTCGCCCTCTGCTCCTCAGGTGCCGAGGATTTTTCCCATCGATGAAAAATAAAAGAGTTATTAGTATGTTAAAAATGTTGAGATTCTCTCTCCTGTCAATCACGCCATGAAGGCCACGTCCCTCTGGTGGGAGGAGGGGAGGGACTATAAAACGCAGAAGTGTGGGCGTGGCTCAGTCTCTGCAAGATGGAGGAGGGAGAGGTCATGACTCGCTGTCTTTAGTGGCCTGGCACCCTGCTTGAAATTGTATGAAACTGCACTTGAATTTGGTGGCCTTGCACCCTGCTTGAAATGGTAAGAAACTGCACTTGAATTTGGTGGCCTTGCACCCTGCTTGATATGGAATTTCAAGGAATAGCCGTGAGTCAACTGCCAGCCCACCAGCCGTGAGTGAGTGTGCTGCCAGCACAACAGGCTTGAGTGACTGAGCCGCCAGCCCAAGAATACATTTGGCCCACAATGTCCATACTAGCCCTCGGGAAACCAGTCCCCCCGCCCACTGGCCACCAATATTGGAATTGGTGGAGAGGTGGAATATTGCATTGCGGGACCAGCCCTCCCGTGTGATGCTGGGACCCAACAGGTCCCACTTAGTCTAGTACATCCTAAAATCCTCCTCCTCAGTCCTGTTACCAATTTTGTTGGTCTAATCTATATGTAGATTAAAGTCACCCATAATAACCACTGTACCTTTGCTACATGCATCCCTAATTTCTTGTTTGATGCTATCCCCAACCTCCCTACTGCTGTTTGGTGGTCTGTGTACAACTCCCAACAAGCGTTTTCTGCCCTTGACTATTTCGCTGTTCTACCCGTACAGATTCTACAGCATCCAAGCTAATGTTTCTCTTTGCAATTGCATTAATCTCCTCTTTAATCAGCAATGCCACCCCACTTCCTCTTCCTTTCAAGTTTGTTTTTCTTATCTCCCTTCTACCTTTTGCTTCTGTCGTCACTTTACGGCCCTGTGTCTCCTTGCATTGGTTCCCATCCTCCTCAACTGTTAGATAAAACGTGACCTTTCCGACACTTTCTTTCCCTTTAACTGCACGCAGACGCTTCCATGTGCCGTGGGAAATACTGTGATAGCCTGGCAGGGCCCAACACTGAGTTACTCTGTCGAGCTGCCCGGTAGCTTCACACTTTGTAAAGTATAAATGCATTCACGTAGAAATAGCGGAGAGTGAACTATTGGTTATATTTTGCTTCCAATCATGCTTTTAAGTGACAGGAGCAGAATTGAGCCATTCGGCCCATCCAGTCTACTCCACCATTCAACCCTGGCTACTCTATCTCTCCCTCCTAACCTCATTCTCCTGTCTTCTCCATGCCCCCTTGACACGCGTACTAATCAAGAATCTATCTAACTGCCTTATAAATATCCATTGACTTCTGTGGCAATGAGTTCCACAGATTCACCTGTTCAATCACCTGCTGCCTGCTGTTCACGGGCAATTCTCATTGATATCCTCTGCTGTAAATGCTGTTTAGTCTTAGTTAACCTCGCGGGTCTGGGGGCCACAGTACAACACTGTGCCCCAATGCCTATTCAAGTGAGTCATTTCCACAGAGCTGTTACTGAATGTACGGACATTTCCATTGCTTGCTGTTCTAAATAAATACATGTAATCTTACATCACAGTGTTGTCATCTGTTGAATCCAGCGGCTTCTATTAACCACCAACATCCCTTCCACCGAGTTTAACTATCCCGCTCTGTCCCCAGCGATCAGGTGGGGAATGAGGGAAAGGCGGGTCCAAACAGGAAAGGGTCCCGGAAGCGGGCTGAGATGGGACCGTCTACGTGCAGCGCCAGGTGTGGCCCGGGTTGACCTGTGAACTGTGTCCGGCCACATTTGGCCGCATCAGTGACTCGCCGTGGGGCCACTGTCTCTGCGTCGCTCCATTGCGGAGTAAACCTGGGACAAGACCAGGGAAGAGCACTCCCTCCTCGGGACACTGCCCGCTTCACTCTGTGACCTTCAATCTCCCAATAAACTCCTTCCTTCCTGGATGCTGTCCTGGCTACTTCAGAGAGTCTGGCCTATTCTGTCCACTGGTTGCAGGAACAAAGAACTGCAGATGCTGGTTTACGCTGGAGTAACCCAGTGGGTCAAGCAACATATTGGCCTTTTTCTTACCTCCAATTCCCTCCCCACTACTTTCCAATTGAAGAAGGGTCTGTACCCGAAACGTCACCTATCCATGTTCTCCACAGATGCTGCCTGACCCGCTGAGTTACTCCAGCACTCTGTGAAACGTCACCTATCCATGTTCTCCACAGATGCTGCCTGACCCGCTGAGTTACTCCATCACTCTGTGAAACGTCACCTATCCATGTTCTCCACAGATGCTGCCTGACCCGCTGAGTTACTCCAGAAAGTTTGGAGTGTAGTAGCTCTGGCACAATGGTGTTGAATGCAGAGCTAAAATCAACAAACAGGATCCTCGCATAGGTCCCCTGGCGGTCTAGGTGCTGTAGGATGAAGTGCAGGCCCAGGTTGACTGCATCATCCACAGATCTATTGGCCCGATATGCAAACTGCAGAGGGTCCAGCAGGGGGCTTGTGATATTTTTCAGCTTGGCCAGCACAAACCTTTCAATTGTCTTCATGACGACAGAGGTCAGTGCGACAAGCCTGTAGTCATTAAGAGCAGTAATCCTTGCCTTTTTGGGTACAGGGACAATAGTGGAGACTTTGAAGCAGGCAGGGACAGTACATCTTTGTAGGGACTGGTTAAAAATGTCTGTATAGACCGGTGCCAGCTGTTTGGCACAGAGCTTAAGAGTAGAGGGGGAAACATTGTCAGGTCCTGGAGATTTCCGGCTCTGTTGTCCTCTGAAAAGCCTCTCCACCTCCTCTATTTTTTATTGTTGATATTGGATAAGTTATGTTGCCCCCTACCGTCGTGCCGCTAAACTGCAGGTGAACTGCAGAAACTTGTTTACACCGAAGACAGACACAAAAAGCTGGAGTAACTCAGCGGGTCAGGCAGCATCTATGGAGAACATGGATAGGTGACGTTTCACAGAGTGCTGGAGTAACTCAGCAGGTCAGGCAGCATCTGTGGAGAACATGGATAGGTGACGTTTCACACAGTGCTGGAGTAACTCAGCGGGTCAGGCAGCATCTGTGGAGAACATGGATAGGTGACGTTTCACAGAGTGCTGGAGTAACTCAGCGGGTCAGGCAGCATCTGTGGAGAACATGGATAGGTGACGTTTCACAGAGTGCTGGAGTAACTCAGCGGGTCAGGCAGCATCTGTGGAGAACATGGATAGGTGACGTTTCACAGAGTGCTGGAGTAACTCAGCGGGTCAGGCAGCATCTCTAGAGAAAGTGGATAGGTGACATAGAAACATAGAAGGGGAAAAGATGTAACAGGAATCTGAGGGGTATCTTTTACACACAGAGGGTGGTGGGTGTATGGAACAAGCTGCCAGAGGAGGTAGATGAAGCTGAGACTATCCCAACTTTAATGGCAATTTCAACCTTTTCCATTGTCCAACTATTTATTGCCATTACTACACAAGCGGGCAGGCAGGAGTAGAACTTACACAGACAATAACAAAAACTAATCCTCCAGTCGTTCTTTAATTGATTCTGTATTGAAGTAGTTGTACAGACAAAGAAGTGAACATACCCAATCCTCTTTATTCTTATACAAATTATAGCTTTCCGTTCTTACTATCTGAACTGGTAAAAAACTGTATTCTTTCTCCCGTGTCTGCTCCAGTCTGATCTGGCCATTCCCTGTCACTATGCTATATGTAACGTCCGACATATCAAAAGCCCACGCCCAAACGTTCTGCAAGAAATATCTAGACAAAATAATGAAATATGCTACCAGTAACTAGCCTGAGCATGAATGGCTCCGACACCAACAGTTAAGAAACAGTTGGACAGGTACAGGAGGGATAGGACATGTTTGGAGGGATATGGACCAAACGCGGACAGGTGGGATTAGTGTAGATGGGTCATGTTGGCTGGTGTGGTGAAGTTGGGCTGAAGGGCCTGTTTCAATGCCATATCACTATGAGTCTATGCGTGCCTGCAGAAGGACAAGGAACCCAATCTAACCTTCGTGTTATCAGGCATCTTATGTATTGAAACAACATATCTTTACAATCGTTCATTGCCACTTGGTCCGATGTGCAAATGACTGCTCCTTATTCTGCTAACAATTATATGATAATTTCTGCAAACATGCCTGATACGTGATCGGCTCGGGAAGCGGGGCACGGCAACCTCAGCACACGGAGAGGGAGGGGAGGCTGCTGGAGGTGATGGACGGTGCGTTGCGGTGGTTGTGGGCGCTGGTGTTGAGGGAGGTGGCTATGGGAGGCCTTAGATCAGCCGGGCGGGCTGGCGAGCGGATGGAGCGCAGCTTGCAGCAGCTGCACGGGGCGGCGGTGGAAGGAGCCGATGGCATCTCGCTGGGTCAGGCTCACCGCTCCTTCACCCACCCAGTGCCGCCACCACACCCGGCCATAACGTGAGGAAATAAGAAACTGCAGATCTCATTCACAAGTTATAGGAGTAGCCATTCAGCCCATCGAGTCTACTCTGCCGTTCAATCAAGGCAGATCTCTGCCCCCTAATCCCAATTTCCTGCCTTCTCCCCCTCACCCTTGACACCCATTCCAATCAAGAATTTGTCTATCCCTGCCTTAGAAATATCCACTGACTTGGCCTCCACAACCCTCTGTGGCAATGGCTTCCACAGATTAACTACCCTCTGACTAAAGAAGTTCCTCATCACCTCCTTTCTAATAGAGTGCCCTTTCAGAATGACGCTGTAACCTCTGGTCCTAGACTCTCCCACCAGTGGAAACATCCTCTCCTCATCCACTCTATTGGGCCAAGATCGGATGTTTCAGTGTATTGGAAGTTGCAAGGTGGCACCGGAACGTGGCGACTCTCTGCGTGCCGTTCCAGAAGAGGATCTATTGTACTCGTGTACAGTGGGATTGGACTGGATAGCCTGTGGAACACGCGTTTCACTGTATCTCTGTACACGTGACAATGAATAAACCAGTGAAATGTTGATTGAACCTTTATCTCAATCTGAGACAATGCATCCAAACGGTAAATTAATTTATAGATTTTCTCAGTGCATGCTGTTGACATATATTATGTAGGCTGGGTGTACCATTCTTCATGTCTTATTGCAGTAATGGGCCTATTAAGCTGCACCAAGGCAGTCTGAAGAAGAAAGGTCCCAACCTGAAACGTCACCTATCCATGTTCCCCACAGATGCTGCCTGACCTGCTGAGTTACTCCAGCACTGTGTGAAACGTCACCTATCCATGTTCTCCACAGATGCTGCCTGACCCGCTGAGTTACTCCAGCACTGTGTGAAACGTCACCTATCCATGTTCTCCACAGATGCTGCCTGACCCGCTGAGTTACTCCAGCACTATGTGAAACGTCACCTATCCATGTTCTCCACAGATGCTGCCTGACCCGCTGAGTTACTCCAGCACTATGTGAAACGTTACCTATCCATGTTCTCCACAGATGCTGCCTGACCCACTTCGATTTTCCAGCATCTGCAGTTCCTTCTTTAACACAACCTACAAACCTGCACGTCTTTGGAGTGTGGGAGGAAACTGAAGATCTCGGAGAAAACCCACGCAGACAATCAAGACAATCCCTTTCTTCTCCCCACCCCCTATCAGTCTGAGGAAGGGTTTTGGCCCGAAACGTTGCCTATTTCCTTCGCTCCATAGATGCTGCCTGACCCGCTGAGTTACTCCAGCACTCTGTGAAACGTCACCTATCCATGTTCCGGCAGCATCTATGGAGCGAAGGAAATAGGCAACGTTTCGGCCCGAAACCCTTCCGGGTTTCGGCCCGAAACGTTGCCTATTTCCTTCAGGGTTTCGGCCCGAAAGGTTGCCCATTTCCTTCGCTCCACAGATGCTGCCTGACCCGCTGAGTTACTCCAGCACTCTGTGAAACGTCACCTATCCATGTTCTCCACAGATGCTGCCTGACCCACCCGCTGAGTTACTCCAGCACTCTGTGAAACGTCACCTATCCATGTTCTCCACAGATGCTGCCTGACCCACCCGCTGAGTTACTCCAGCACTGTGTGAAACGTCACCTATCCATGTTCTCCACAGATGCTGCCTGACCCGCTGAGTTACTCCAGCACTCTGTGTGTTTCTTTGCAAGTAATGATTTCATTCTTCCATTGTTCATACATGTGAGAATTAAACACTCTTGCCTCTTAATGGCCAAAGAGGAATAATACCCTGGGTCTTACAACATGGAATGTAGAACGTTACAACACAGGGGGGCACGGTGGCACAGAGTAGAGCTACTGCCTTACAGCGCTAGGGACACGGGTTCGATCCTGACTACGGCTGCTGTCTTATACGTAGTTGTGAATCTGTGGAATTCTCTGCCACAGAAGGCAGTGGAGGCCAATTCACTGGATGTTATATATTGCTCTTAGGGCTAATGGAATCAAGGGATATGGGGAGAAAGCAGGAATGGGGTACTGATTTGGGATGATCAGCCATGATCATATTGAATGATGGTGCTGGCTCGAAGGACTGAATGGCCTACTCGATAGACAATAGGTGCAGGAGTAGGCCATTCGGTCCTTCGAGCCAGCACCGCCATTCACTGTGATCATGGCTGATTATCCACCATCAGTGCCCCGTTCCTGCCTTCTCCCCATATCCCTTGACTCCGCTATCTTTAAGAACTCTATCTAACTCTCTCTTGAAAGCATCCAGAGAACCGGCCTCCACCGCCCTCTGAGGCAGAGAATTCCACAGGCCCCTGGTTCTGAACTCTCCCAATATTGAGAACATGATTTCTGCCTCTAGCGTGTCCAATCCCTTAATAATCTTATATGTTTCAATAAGATACCCTCTCATCCTTCTAAATTCCAGAGTAAACAAGCCCAGAGAGATAAGAGAGTAAGGTCAGGGCTAATAGTGACCAGAGTGAGAGGGGAGGTGAAGTTAAAGTGTTGTATATGAATGCGCAAAGTATAAGAAATAAAGTGGATGAGCTTGAGGCTCAGTTAGAAATTGGCAAGTATGATGTTGTGGGAATTACAGAGACATCGCTGCAAGAGGGCCAGGGCTGGGAACTGAATATAGATACATAGAAAATAGGTGCAGGAGTAGGCCATTCGGCCCTTCGAGCCTGCACCGCCATTCAATATGATCATGGCTGATCATCCAACTCAGTATCCTGTACCTGCCTTCTCTCCATACCCCCTGATCCCTTTAGCCACAAGGGCCACATCTAACTCCCTCTTAAATATAGCCAATGAACTGGCCTCAACTACCCTCTGTGGCAGAGAGTTCCAGAGATTCACCACTCTCTGTGTGAAAACGTTTTTCCTCATCTCGGTCTTAAAGGATTTCCCCCTTATCCTTAAGCTGTGACCCCTTGTCCTGGACTTCCCCAACATCGGGAACAATCTTCCTGCATCTAGCCTGTCCAACCCCATAAGAATTTTGTACGTTTCTATAAGATCCCCTCTCAATCTCCTAAATTCTAGCGAGTATAAGCCAAGTCTATCCAGTCTTTCTTCATATGAAATTCCTGACATCCCAGGAATCAGTCTGGTGAGCCTTCTCTGCACTCCCTCTATGGCTATAATGTCCTTCCTCAGATTTGGAGACCAAAACTGTACGCAATACTCCAGGTGTGGTCTCACTAAGACCCTGTACAACTGCAGTAGAACCTCCCTGCTCCTATACTCAAATCCTCTTGCTATGAAAGCCAACATACCATTCGCTTTCTTCACTGCCTGCTGCACCTGCATGCCTACTTTCAATGACTGGTGTACCATGACACCCAGGTCTCGCTGCATCTCCCCATTTCCTAATCGGCCACCATTTAGATAATAGTCTGCCTTCCCGTTTTTGCCACCAAAGTGGATAACCTCACATTTATCCACATTATACTGCATCTGCCAAACATTTGCCCACTCACCCAGCCTATCCAAGTCACCTTGCAGTCTCCTAGCATCCTCCTCACAGCTAACACTGCCCCCCAGCTTAGTGTCATCCGCAAACTTGGAGATGTTGCTTTCAATTCCCTCATCCAGTTCATTAATATAAATTGTAAATAGCTGGGGTCCCAGCACTGAGCCTTGCGGTACCCCACTAGTCACTGCCTGCCATTGTGAAAAGGACCCGTTTACTCCTACTCTTTGCTTCCTGTTTGCCAGCCAGTTCTCTATCCACATCAATACTGAACCCCCAATACCGTGTGCTTTAAGTTTGTATACTAATCTCTTATGTGGTACCTTGTCGAAAGCCTTCTGAAAGTCCAGATACAACACATCCACTGGTTCTCCCTTATCCACTCTACTAGTTACATCCTCGAAAAATTCTATAAGATTCGTCAGACACGATTTACCTTTCGTAAATCCATGCTGACTTTGTCCAATGATTTCACCACTTTCCAAATGTGCTGCTATCCCATCTTTAATAAGTGACTAGCAGTTTCCCCACTACCGATGTTAGACTAACTGGTCTGTAATTCCCTGTTTTCTCTCTCCCTCCCTTCTCAAAAAGTGGGGTTACATTAGCTACCCTCGAATCCTCAGGAACTACTCCAGAATTTAAAGAGTTTTGAAAAATTATCACTAATGCATCCACTATTTCTGGAGCTACTTCCTTAAGTACTCTGGGATGCAGCATATTCAGGGGTATACGGCCTATCAAAAAGACAGGCAGGTGGGCAGAGGGGGTGGGGTAGCTCTGTTGATGAGGAATGAAATTCAGTCCCTTGCAAGGGGTGACATAGAATCAGGAGATGTAGTCAGTATGGATAGAACTAAGGAATTGTAAGGGTAAAAATACCCTAATGGGAGTTTTCTACAGGCCCCCAAACAGTCGCCTGGACATAGGGCACAAGTTGAATCAGGAGTTAAAATTGTCATGTAGTAAAAGTAATGTTGTGGTTGTTTTGGGAGATTACAACATGCAGGTAGACTGGGAAAATCAGGTTGGTACTGGACCCCAAGAAAGGGACTTTGTAGAGTGCCTCTGTGATGGATTCTTGGAGCAGCTTGTATTGGAGCCTACCAGGGAGAAGGCAATTCTGGATTTAGTGTTGTGTATTGAATGGATTTGATAAAGGAACTCAAGGCAATGGAGCTATCAGGAGTGAGCAATCTATGATGAGTTTTAATCTACAATTTGAGAGGGAGAAGGTAAAATCAGAGGT
The DNA here is from genome assembly GCA_038087875.1 of Malacoraja senta. Lineage (NCBI taxonomy): Eukaryota > Metazoa > Chordata > Chondrichthyes > Rajiformes > Rajidae > Malacoraja > Malacoraja senta. Next base: position 147,859 of record CM075983.1, read on the forward strand.
GTCAGTATTACAGTTGAACAAAGGAGACTATGGAGCCATGAGGGAGGAGTTGGCCAAAGAGGAGCTGGGAAAGAGACCCTAGCAGGGATGACAGTGGACCAACAATGACAGGTATTTCTGGGAATAATACAGAAGGTGCAGGATTGGTTCATTCCAAAGAGGAATAAAGATTCCAAGGGAAGTGAGGGGCGACCGTGGCTGACAAGGGACGTCAGGGACAGTATAAAAATAAAAGTGAAGAAGTACAACGTAGCAAAGATGAGCGGGCAGCAAGAGGATTGGGTAATGTTTAAAGAGCAACAGAAGATAACTAAAAAGGCAATACGGGAAGAAGAGATGAGGTACGAAGGTAGGCCAACCAAGAATATAAAGGAGGACAGTAAAAGCTTCTTTAGGTATGTGAAGAGGAAAAAATTAGTTAAGACAAACGTGAGTCCCTTGAAGACAGAAAAAGGTGAATTTATTATGGGGAACAAGGAAATGGCAGACGAGTGGAACAGGTACTTTGGATCTGTCTTCACCAAGGAAAACACAAACAATCTCCCAGATGTGCTAGTGGCCAGAGGACCTGGGATGATGGAGGAACTGAAGGAAATTCACATTAGGCAGGAAATGGTGTTGGATAGACTGATGGGACTGAAGGCTGATAAATCCCCAGGGCCTAATGGTCTGCATCCCAGGGTACTTAAGGAAATGGCTCTAGAAATCATGGATGCATTGGTGATCATTTTCCAATGTTCTATATATTCAGGATCAGTTCCTGTCGATTGGAGGGTAGCTAATTTCAAGAGAGAGCTAGATCGAGCTAGATAGGGCTCTTAAACATAGCGGTCAGGGGATATGGGGAGAAGGCAGGAATGGGATACTGATTGAGGTTGATCAGCCAAGATCACATTGAGTGGTGGTGCTGGCTCGAAGGGCCGAATGGCCTACTCCTGCAACTATTCTCTATTGTCCAATGTTATCCCACTTTTTAAGAAAGGAGAGATAAAACAGGGAATTACTGACCAGTTAGACTGCTATCAGTGGTGGGGAAGATGCTGGAGTTAATTATAAAAGATGAGATAGCCGAACATTTGGATAGCAGTAACAGGATCGGTCCGAGTCAGCATGGATTTACGAAGGGGAAATCATGCTTGACTTATCTTCTGGAATTTTTTGAGGATGTAACTTGGAAAATGGACAAGGGAGAGCCAGTGGATGTAGTGTACCTGGACTTTCAGTAGGCCTTTTATAAGGTCCCACATAGGAGATTAGTGGGCTAAATTAGAGTACATGGTATTGGGGGTAGGGTGCTGACATGGATAGAAAATTGTTTGGCAGACAGGAAACAAAGAGTAGGGATTAACGGGTCCCTTTCAGAATGGCAGGCAGTGACTATTGGGGTACCGCAAGGCTCGGTGCTGGGACCGCAGCTAATAACAATATATATGAATGATTTAGATGAACGGATTCAAAGTAACATTAGCAAATTTGCAGATGACACAAAGATGTGTGGCAGTGTGAATTGTGAGGAGGATGCTCTGAGGATGCAGGGAGAATTGGGTGAGTGGGCAGATGCATGGCAGATGCAGTTTAATGTAAATAAATGTGAGGTTATCCACTTTGGTGGCAAGAACAGGAAGGCAGATTATTATCTAAATGGTGTCAAGTTAGGAAATGTACAATGGGATCTGGGGGGTCCTTGTTCATCAGTCAATGAAGGTAAGCAGTCTGAAGAAGGGTTTCGGCCCGAAACGTTGCCTATTTCCTTTGCTCCATAGATGCTGCTGCACCTGCTGAGTTTCTCCAGCATTTTTGTTTACCTAATGAAGGTAAGCATGCAGGTACAGCTGGCAGTGAAGAAAGCGAATGGCATGTTGGCCTTGATAACGAGAGGAGTTGAGTATAGGAGCAAAGCGGTCCTCCTGCAGTTGTGCAGGACCCTGGTGAGAGAACACCTGTAGTATTGTGTGCAGTTTTGGTCACCTAATTT
>CM075983.1:150033-235045 GCA_038087875.1 Malacoraja senta
CACCAAGATGTGCCGTATTTCCTTCACCAAGGATTATTCTTAGTTTTGATGTATCATCTAGCTCAGTGGTACTCAACCTTGTTTGCCCCCATGCACCCCTTTTCACCATATGTCAGAATGTCATTCCCCCCCTCCTTTCCAAGATTGTCTGCCTCAAAAAGTGCATTCCAAATAATATGCATATAATTAGTACATATACATTTACAATTTTTACATGGATTATTTTTATAGTGGAGTTTTACAAAATTAAATGCCAATTGAAAAATGTTGATGGATTTATAAAACTTGAATAAAAGTAAAATAGTTTTTTTTTATATTTATAATGAATTACTTAACAGACCAAACTTGAAGCATAATGCAATAAACAAAAAGTTCAATAGAATACCAGGATATTGTAAATTTGTAATTAATTTTATTCAGATGAAGATTACAGTCAATGAGAAACCTGTGATTGTTTTTTTCTTCGCCAATTCTGGGATACGCGGAGGAGTGCTTGAAAGGGCACAACGCAGGTCATTTTCTACCTCTAATCTACTACGTTGCTTCGTTTTAATTTGCAACAGAGTTGAAAAGCCTGACTCACAAAGATATGTCGACACAAACGGAAGTAATGCACGGATAGCTCTTTCTGCCACTTTTTGGGTAGGAATCGCACATCAAGGGTCAAAATTCTGTGATTGATTTCTCATCGAACATATCTCTTGCTCCCGATACAGTTTTCAGCTCCAGAAATTCATCTTGACAATCATCAGGAACTTTTTCAACTGACAATTTGAATAGGATTTCACACTAAATCCAACTCATCATCACTGAGTTCAGGAAAATATTGAGCTGAATTCATTTTCCAGTGTTGTCAAATGCTCTGCAAAATTTCATTTTTTGCAAATTGTGGAAGCACCTTGTCTTCACCACCAACAACAAGAACGGATGACATTTTCTCAAACATTGCAACGTTTTTTATATTGATCTTTCTCTTCCAATTTTCCAGCTTGCTCTTGAAAGCTTTCAAGGCATCCATGATTTTATGATGTTTGTATTCCTTCCTTGCATCTGAAGATTCAGTTTATTCAGCTGCTCAAAAATATCAACCAAATAGGCAAGGCGCATGATCCATTCCCTCATCATCCAGCCAGGAGCAAAAAATTCCATCTTACCCTTAACTTCAAAAAATAATTTGAGCTCATCTCTAAGCTCAAATATTCACTCAGTTACATTTCCTCTTGACAGCCATCGAACATTTGTGTGGAAAAGAAGCAAATGATGGGCTGCATCCATGTCGGTACATAACTGCTTGAAAAGTCGTGAGTTGAGAGCTCCTCCTTTGACAAAATTCACAATTTGAATTGTTTGATCCAAAACCTTCGCTGGAAGGGTTTTTGAGGCCAGTGCCTGACGATGGATCATACAATGAAATGCCTTTCACTTTTGGAGCTCGCTTTTTCACACAAACTTGAAATCCTGATTTTGTCCCCCAACATAGCTGGTGCTCCATCTGTACAGCACCCACAGATATTATCCCACAAAAGATTTTCTGATTCAAAGAAAGATGAAACCTTTTCCAAAATATCCCGAGGCCTTGGTAGTTGTTTCAAGAGAAGAACAAAAGAGAAACTCCTCTTTAAATGAACCTGAGTGAGTGAATATACCTTGCTAACACCATCAACTGGGAACACGATGCCACATCAGTCGATTCATCAAGTTGAATTGAAAATAAGCCAAATGCTGAAGACTTGATCTCCTGCACAACTTGATCCTTGATGTCAATGGCCATATTGCTGATCCTCCTTTGAACAGTACTGTTTGATAGTGGAACCGCTGCAAGTTTTTTCACCAATCCATTTCCCAACACAATTTCCACCATTTTGAGAGAGCAAGGGTTTGATCAAATTTTTCCCCCAATTGTATGTGTTTTTTTTCTGCTTTGCTATCTCCAGTGCTACGATATAGGAAGCTTCAGTAACCTTTTTGGTTTGTTTCTTTGAATGCCCCTGTTGAATCCAGCTTCATCTTTTTGAGAGCATTCCCATGACGTTCAAAAAAGTTTTTGTCCTTTCCTTGTGTTGAGGATGAACATTCTGCAAATGTTGCTTCAACTTTGTTGGTTTCATAGAATCATTTGTCAAAGCTTTCTACTACAAATAACACATTGAGGCCCTTTCTTCTCCATTGATGATGATGGATGTGAATCCATATTCAATATATGAATGATCGTACCCTCTTTTTTTGACACTCATGATGGGGCTCCAAATTCTGTAAATAAAAACAAGAAAAAGTCAAAACTATAAATGGATATTTTCACAGATAAAAAAGTGAAATATTTATCTTTATTTTTTATTTAATCAGCAACATGGCTGGCATTAAGAAGTAAATAATGCCAGTGACGCACAAAAAAAATATAATATTAGAAGATATCAATTTAAACAAAGACCAAAAAGTATTCTTTAATTATGGGTTAATAATTGGAAGGAAATTGATACTTAAATTTTGGAAAAATACAGCTATACCAACTATTAAAATGTGGATTAGGAATATGACGGACATAGCATACCTTGAAGAAATGAGACTCCGCCTAATAGATAAATATGACCAATTCTTAAGGAGTTGGTCCCCTTTCATCGACTTTTTGGAATGCATCCCAGAGTACTTAAGGAAGTAGCTCCAGAAATAGTGGATGCATTAGTGCTAATTTTTCAAAACTCTTTAGATTCTGGAGTAGTTCCTGAGGATTGGAGGGTAGCAAACGTAACCCCACTTTTTAAGAAGGGAGGAGAGAGAGAAAACGGGGAATTACAGACCAGTTAGTCTAACATCGGTAGTGGGGAAACTGCTAGAGTCAGTTATTAAAGATGGAGGATAGCAGCACATTTGGAAAGTGGTGAAATCATTGGACAAAGTCAGCATGGATTTACGAAAGGTAAATCGTGTCTGACGAATCTTATAGAATTTTTCGAGGATTGTAACTAGTAGAGTGGATAGGGGAGAACCAGTGGATGTGTTGTATCTAGACTTTCAGAAGGCTTTCGACAAGGTACCACATAAGAGATTAGGATACAAACTTAAATCACACGGTATTGGGGGTTCAGTATTGATGTGGGATAGAGAACTGGCTGGCAAACAGGAAGCAAAGAGTAGGAGTAAACGGGTCCTTTTCACAATGGCAGGCAGTGACTAGTGGGGTACCGCAAGGCTCAGTGCTGGGACCCCAGCTATTTACAATTTATATTAATGATCTGGACGAGGGAATTGAAAGCAACATCTCCAAGTTTGCGGATGACACTAAGCTGGGGGGCAGTGTTAGCTGTGAGGAGGATGCTAGGAGACTGCAAGGTGACTTGGATAGGCTGGGTGAGTGGGCAAATGTTTGGCAGATGCAGTATAATGTGGATAAATGTGAGGTTATCCACTTTGGTGGGCAAGAACGGGAAGGCAGACTATTATCTAAATGGTGGGCCGATTAGGAAATGGGGAGATGCAGCGAGACCTGGGTGTCATGGTACACCAGTCATTGAAAGTAGGCATGCAGGTGCAGCAGGCAGTGAAAGAAAGCGAATGGTATGTTGGCCTTCATAGCAAGAGGATTTGAGTATAGGAGCAGAGAGGTTCTACTGCAGTTGTACAGAGTCTTGGTGAGACCACACCTGGAGTATTGCGTACAGTTTTGGTCTCCAAATCTGAGGAAGGACATTATAGCCATAGAGGGGAGTGCAGAGAAGGTTCACCAGACTGATTCCTGGGATGTCAGGACTTTCATATGAAGAAAGACTGGATAGACTTGGCTTATACTCGCTAGAATTTAGGAGATTGAAGAGGGGATCTTATAGAAACATACAAAATTCTTATGGGGTTGGACAGGGATAGATGCAGGAAGATTGTTCCCGATGTTGGGGAAGTCCAGGACAAGGGGTCACAGCTTAAGGATAAGGGGGAAATCCTTTAAGACCGAGATGAGGAAAAACTTTTTCACACAGAGAGTGGTGAATCTCTGGAACTCTCTGCCACAGAGGGTAGTTGAGGCCAGTTCATTGGCTATATTTAAGAGGGAGTTAGATGTGGCCCTTGTGGCTAAGGGGATCAGGGGGTATGGAGAGAGAAGGCCGGTACGGGATACTGAGTTGGATGATCAGCCAATATCATATTGAATGGCGGTGCAGGCTCGAAGGGCCGAATGGCCCTACTCCTGCACCTATTTTCTATGTATCTATGTATCTATGTGATGCAGCAGTACCATAAAGATTACTGATTTCAGGTCAGGTCGTGGATAGATTTACATCTCCAAACAAAGATTTGAAAATTTCTCTTTTAAGGGTCTTTTTCTACTATTTCTACTTTCTATTTTTTCTTTTCTTATATACGCACTTCACGTTTTTTCTATTTTCTTACTATTTATTTTTCCTCTTTCTTTTCTCTATTTTTTTCTTTATTTTTTTCTTATTTTTTACCTCCTTTTCAAAACACATAAAACTAGAGGTTGTACATAGAATGCATTACGTTAGGTCATAGTTGGCACCTAAAATTAGGGGTGCCACTGGTATTGTTATGTATTGTATTAACTTCTAATAAAATAAACAAAAAAAAAACAAACAAAAAAAAACGTTGTTGGTTTCATAGAATCATTTGTCAAAGCTTTACTACAAATAACGCATTGAGGCCTTTCTTCTCCATTTGTTGATGATGATGGATGTGAATCCATATTCAATATATGAATGATCGTACCCTCTTTTTTTGACACTCATGATGGGCTCCAAATTCTGTAAATAAAAACAAGAAAAAGTCAAAACTATAAATGCATATTTTCACAGATAAAAAAGTGAAATATTTATCTTTATTTTTTTATTTAATCAGCAACATGGCTGGCATTAAGAAGTAAATAATGCCAGTGACGCACAAAAAAAAATATGTGTAAAATACACAAATATGGGAGATTATGGTCCACGTTAACACCACAAAAACTAGAGAAGCACAGAGTCACCAATGTGAGTGCGAAACCAACAAAAGACTCACAAAAAGTGGCAAAAAACACAGGAGCTAACGGAGAGAAAACCCAGCGTGACCTCTCAGTAGCGCGGATCATTGAAGACTGCTCAGAACTGCAAGCATTGAAGTATGAGTCACACGTCATCTGCGAGAGTGGGGGCCCGGCAGGGGTGCAGCGGCGTCGCTTCATTGAAGGGTAAGGGGGTGTAGGGGGTGGGGTTACTCGTGACAGGAGGCTAGGTCTAGGACTCTAAGCAAAGCGTAAGCTTTCGTAAGGGTACTTGCAGAAGGACCACTCGGTGGCGCCTATGTCTTTCCTTTGTGGCAGCCCTGTCTATGGGTAATCTATTTTGATCCTTACGGTTCAGGAGCTTGTGGTGAACGGTTTGATAGGCTGCTTGCAGCAGGTAACCGATGCATACTGAATTTTGTGCCGCCCTGGGGAGCTCAAAGGCAATAAAAAGATCAACATTCTAACAGTTTGAGTTTGCTAATCTGTGGTCCCAATTCCCCCCCCCCCCCTGAAAACCTGAAATCCCCCCCTGGGGGGAATTCCCCCCTGGTTGAGAACCCCTGCGCTAGAGGCAGGAAACATGTTCCCGATGTTGGGGGAGTCCAGAACCAGGGGCCACACGCAGGTTAAGAATAAGGGGTAAGCCATTTAGAACGGAGACGGGGAAACGCTTTTTCTCACAGAGAGTGGTGAGTCTGTGGAATTCTCTTCCTCAGAGGGCGGTGGAGGCAGGTTCTCTGGATACTTTCAAGAGGGAGCTAGATAGGGCTCTTAAAAATAGCAGTGCTGGCTCGAAAGGCCAAATGGCTTACTCCTGCACCTATTGTCTATTGTCTATTGAATCCCTACCCTGGCACTTTGTTTCTGACAACACTGTCTTTCTGTCTCATCCTCAGAACAGAAATCCAGCCTCCCGTTTACCCGCAGTGTAAAACACACGTCAGACCATTCACTTTATGCGTGAAAACCTCCTGAAAGGAACAAGGAGTCCACCACTGCCCAGTCCACCATCGGCTCTGACCTCCCCACCATCGAAGGGATCTATCGCAGTCGCTGCCTCAAAAAGGCTACCAACATCATCAATGACCCACACCATCCTGGCCACACACTCATCTCTCCGTTGCCATCAGGAAGAAGGTACAGGAGCTTGAAATCTGGAACATCCAGGTTCAGGAACAGCTTCTTCCTCACAGCCATCAGGCTATTAAACTCGCCATCAAACAAGCTCTGAGCAATAACAGCCTATTGCACTTTATCTGTATATTTATTGTATATATATATATAGGGTCTATGGTATATAGACACACTGAACTTTTATCTCCTGTTCTGTATCATGTTTACATATCCTGTTGTGTTGCAGCAAGCAAGAATGTCATTGTCCTATCTGGGGCACATGACAATAAAACTCTATTGAATTGACTCTTGCTAGCCTGCATGACCCTGTATATCTTTCCTGTATGATTCATATTCTTTATCCGCAAAGCGCAACGAAGTTCAGGTTACACAAAAGAACACAACTGAAAGTATGAATGGATGGGGAAAAGTGATCAGTAATCTTCAGTCTGAAGAAGGGTCTCGACCCGAAACGTCACCCATTCCTTCGATCCATAGATGCTGCCTCACCCGCTGAGTTTCTCCAGCATTTTTGTCTACCTTCGATGTTTCCAGCATCTGCAGTTCTTTCTTAAACAGTAATCTTTCTTAGTGACTGCGAACTGCAGATGTTGGCTTAAACCAAAGATAGACACAGAAAGCTGGCGTAACTCAGCGGGACAGGCAGCATCTCTGGAGAGAAGGAATGGGTGACGTTTCGTGTCGAGTCAAGTCACTTCAAGCGTCAAGAGTGTTTTATTGTCATATGTCCCAGATGGGACAAAGAAATTCTTACTTGCTGCAGCACAACAGAATATGTGAATATGTAAACATTGTATATAACGGAGAAAGAGGAAAAAAGGAAAAGTTCAATAACTAACAAATATAGTGCAATAATAATATAGTCTTTTGCAGTTCAGAGCTTATTTTTTTGTGGTGTTTAATAGCCTGATGATTGTAGGGAAGAAGCTGTTCATGAAACCTGGGCGTTACAGTTTTCAGGCCCCTTTACCTTCTTCCCGGTGGCAATGGTGAGATGCGTATGGCCAGGATGGTGTGGGTCTTTGATGATGTTGGCAGCCTTTTTGAGGCAGCGACTGTGATAGATCCCTTCGATGGTGAGGAGGTCAGAGCCGTTGATGGACTGCGCAGTGGTCACAAATTTCTGCATTCTTTTCCTCTCCTGGACGTTCAAATTACCGAACTGGGCCATGATGCAACCGGTCAGCATGCTCTCGACCTTGCACCTGTAGAAATTTAGGAGAATCCTCTTCGACATGTCGAATCTCCGTAATCTTCTCAGGAAATTGAAGCGCTGATGTGCCTTCTTTATAATTGCATCGGTGTGCTGGGATCAGGAAAGATCTTCGGAAATATGCTCGCCCAGGAATTTGATGTTATTAACCCTCTCCACCATCGTCCCATTGTTATGAACAGGATTGTGGGTCCTCATCCTTCCCCTACCAAAGTCCACAATCAGTTCCTTGGTTTTGCTGGTGTTGAGAGCCAGGTTATTGTGCTGGCACCGTTTGGTCAATCGGTCGATCTCACTTCTATACTCTGACTCGTCCCCATCTGTGATTCTTCCCACAACAGTGGTGTCGCCGGCGAACTGGGTGATGGAGTTGGCATTATGTCCGGCTACGCAGTCATGGGTATAGAGTGAGTAAAGCAGGGGGCTGAGCATGCAGCCTTGAGGTGCTCCCGTACTAATTGTTACTGAGGATGAAGTGGTTCCTCCAATTCGAACAGACTGTGGTCTGTGGAGTACTTAGGGAAAAGGAAAAACGTGAGGAAAAGACGATGTAGAGAGGTAATGAATGAAAGATATGCAAAAAAGTAACGATGATAAAGGAAACGGAGATGATAAAAGATGCTGTTCCTCCAATTTGCGTTTAGCCTCACTCTGACAATGGAGGAGACCTAGGACAAAAAGGTCAGTGTGGGAATGGGAAGGAGTGTTAATGAGTGATCGGTTCATTTAATCTTCAGCCCAGTGTATCCCGCTATTTATGTGAAGTGGGACATTCAGGTCCAGTGATCTCTGCTTTGATCACAAACATGTGACTGCGATTTTGCTTCTGTGTCTCATGAAATACACATTTGGAGATGTATTAAAAATACAATATGTTCACGTCTTTCCGCAGAGATACGACGGCTTCGTCTTCAGAATCTGTGTGCTTCAGCCGGCGGGAAATCAATGAACTGGAGACTACATATGATCAAGATGGGCTGAGCAAGTTTGCGACAAAGATCATGAAGAAATTGAACGATATGAAAAATGCAAAGCTTAACATCGCTGTGACAGGAGAAACAGGTGCAGGGAAATCCACCTTCATCAACGCCATGAGGGGGCTGCGGGGCTGAGATGAGGGCGCCAGGCAAATTGAAAAAACAATGAAGCCAACTCCATACAAACATCCCGACTTCCCTAATGTTTGCTTCTGGGACCTGCCGGGATTTGGAACAACAAAGTTTCCAATGAAGGATTACGTCAGCAAAATGGAATTTACTACATACGAATTTTTCATAATAATCTCACAGAATCGATTCACCGAAAACGATGCAAAGGTCGCCAAAGAGATTACAAACTTGGGGAAGAAGTTCTACTTCGTACGAAGTAAAATTGACAACGACATCCGTTCTTTAGAAATGCAGGGTATAGTTTTTGACAGAAAAGAGAAACTTGATAAGATGAAACAAGACATCAGTCGCAATTTGATGGAAGCGGGGATTTCAGAACCCATTATTTTCCTGATATCAAGCTTTAAAGTATATGTTTGATTTTCCTCAGTTAAAGAGAAAGCTTATAAATAGTCTCGATGGAATAAAAAAAGATGCTTTATTGATGTCACTTCCAAGCACAACACTGAAGATTGTGGAGCAGAAACGAGCCCAGTTGAAGAATCGTATCTGAATGTTGGCAACAGTCTCAGAGCTGTGGGAGCGGTGCCTGTTCCCGGATTGTCTGTCGCCGTTGACCTCGGGATAATAGTCACTGCAATACTAGATTTCCGCAAAATTCTCGGCCTCGATGATGCCTCCCTTCAGAGACTGGCCAATGCCGCAAAGAAACCTGTGGAATTTCTGAAAGCAAAAGTGAGAACCCCTCTGGTGGGTGATCTAAATAAGGAGTTTGTGAAACAAATGTTGGTGCGTTCCAGTTTTGTTGCTGTTTCAGTGGCGGAAGTAGCCCTTAACTTTATACCAATCATTGGCTACATCTTCGGGGCAGTATCGTCATTTGGAATGACTTACAATTTGTACACCAACGTACTGGATGAACTTGTGGAGAATGTCCAGAGAGTGGTGAAAGTTGCATTTACCACTGATCCGAGTCATCCGTAATAAAGAATCCGCTACTGAGTTGCTGCAAGTCATCGTGGATGCGCGAATGGAAAATAAATATCATCTTTCACATCGTCATTAAGTTCCAAATTATTTCACAGCTGATGAATTATTTTAAAAGCTGTTGTCACTGCTGTAATCTTCGCAACCAATTCACTACAAACACCTTAAGCGCACCAACCCGCCGGAGAACTTGTCTTATTCTAAAACGGACCCGACCTGAAATGACTCCGATGCATGTTCTGTAGAGATGCTGCTTGACCCGCTGAGTTACTCCAGCGTTTTAAACAATAGACAATAGACAATGGGTGCAGGAGTGGGCAATTCGGCCCTTCGAGCCAGCACCGCCATTCAATGTGATCATAGCTGATCATCCCCAATCAGTACCCCGTTCCTGGCTTCTCCTCATATCCCATGACTCCGCTATTTTTAAGATCCTTATCTAGCTCTCTCTTGAAAGCATCCAGAGAACCTGCCTCCGCCGCCCTCTGAGAGAATTCCACATCCTCACCACTTTCTGTGAGAAAAAGTGTTTCGTCGTCTCCGTTCTAAATGGCTTACTCCTTATTCTTAAACTGTGGCTCCTGGTTCTGGACTCCCCCAACATCGGGAACATGTTTCCTGCCTCTAGCGTGTCAGAACCTTTATCAATCTTACATGTTTCAATGAGATTCGCTCTCATCCTTCTAAACTCCAGAGTGTACAAACCCAGCTGCTCTATTCTCTCAGCATATGACAGTCCCGCCATCCCGGGAATTAACCTTGTAAACCTGCGCTGCACTCTCTCAATAGCAAGAATGTCCTTCCTCTAATTAGGGGACCAAAACTGCACACAATACTCCAGGTGTGGTCTCACTAGGGCTCTGTACAACTGCAGAAGGACCTCTTTGCTCCTGTATTCGATTCCTCTTGTTATAAAGGCCAGCATGCCATTCGCTTTCTGCACTGCCTGCTGTACCTGCATGCTTACTTTCATAGACTGATGTACAAGGACCCCCAGATCCCGTGGTACTTCCCCTTTTCCCAACTTGACGCCATTTAGATAGTAATCTGCCTTCCTGTTTTTGCTACCAAAGTGGATAACCTCACATTTATCCGCATTAAACTTCATCTGCCATGCATCTGCCCACTCCCCCAACCTGTCCAAGTCACCCTGCATTCTCATAGCATCCTCCTCACAGTTCACACTGCTACCTAGCTTTGTCTCATCTGCAAATTTGCTAATATTACTTTAAATCCCTTCATCCAAATCATTGTTGTATATTGTAAATAGCTGCGGTCCCAGCACCGAGCCTTGCGGTACCCCACTAGTCACTGCATGCCATTCTGAAAGGGACCCGTTAATCCCTGCTGTTTGTTTCCTGTCTGCCAACCACTTCTCTATCCATGTCAGCACTCTACCCCCAATACCACGTGCCCTAATTTTGCCCACTAATCTCCTATGTGGGACCTTATCAAATGCTTTCTGAAAGTCCAGATACACTACATCGACTGGCTCTCCCTAGTCCATTTTCCCAGTTACATCTTCAAAAAATTCCAGAAGATTAGTCAAGCATCATTTCCCCTTCGTAAATCCATCCTGACTCGGCCCGATCCTGTTACTGCTATCCAAATGTTTGGCTAACTCACCTTTTATAATTGACTCCAGCATCTTCCCCACCATCGATATCAGGCTAACTGGTCTATAATTCCCTGTCTTCTCTCTCCCGCCTTTCTTAAAAAGTGGAATAACATTAGCTACCCTCCAATCCACAGGAACTGGTCCTGAGTCTATAGAACATTGGCAAATGATCACCAATGCATCCACGATTTCTAGAGCCACTTCCTTAAGTACCCTGGGATGCAGACCATCAGGCCCTGGGGACTTATCAGCCTTCTGTCCCACCAGTCTATCCAACACCATTTCCTGCCTAATGTAAATTTCCTTCAGTTCCTCCGTCACCCCAGATCCTCTGGCCACTACTATATCAGGAAGATTGTTTGTGTTCTCCTTAGTGAAGACAGATCCAAAGTACCTGTTCAACTCATCTGCCATTTCCTTGTTCCCCATAATAAATTCACCTTTTTCGGTCTTCAAGGGTCCAACTTTGGTCTTAACTAATTTTTTCCTCTTCACATACCTAAAGAAGCTTTTACTATCCTGCATTATATTCTTGGCTAGCTTACCTTCGTACCTCATCTTTTCTTCCCGTATTGTCTTTATGGTTATATTCTGTTGTTCTTTAAACATTACCCAATCCTCTTGCTTCTCGCTCATCTTTGCTACGTTGTACTTCTTCGTTTTAATTTTTATACTGTCCCTGACGTCCCTTGTCAGCCATGGTCGCCCCTTTCTCCCCTTGGAATCTTTCATCCTCCTAGGAATGAACTGATCCTGCACCTTCTGTATTAGTCCTAGAAACACCTGCAATTTTTGTTCCACTGTCATCCCTGCTAGTGTAACTTTCCAGTCAACTTTGGCCAGCTCCTCCCTCATGGCCCCATAGTCCCCTTTATTCAACTGCAACACCTGCGATCTACCCTTCTCCCTCTCCAATTGTAGATTAAACCTGACCATGTTCCATGACCAACGTTCCATTCGCATTTCAAAACAAGTGGGCTTGAGGAAGCCGCTGATTGGTGGAAGCGGACAAGAGGGAGCAGCTGATTGGGAGTCAGATCCCTGCTGATTTCTTCCAGCAGTTTGTATTGTATTGTATTGTACTTTGTATTGTATCCAGGGTGAGGGGGGGAGTATGAGGGCCAGGGCAGTTTACTGTTCTGGATGTCAGATGTGGGAGATCAAGGAATCTGATAGCCTTCCAGACGTCGACAGCTGCGCCAGGGCAGACCAATTGAATAACTACTTTGGTTCTGTCTTCACTAAGGTCTAGTATTACATAAAAGTATCATAAATTATATACAAAACCACAATACATGATTTAAAATCCGGAATAAAAAACTAAGATCAGTGTCCTACAGCGAGACAGTGATACCAATGTCTCCACAACTGGGATTCGTAGATTGTAGTGCTAAACCGTATGTTTGACAAGGCCACGATAATTACATTTTTATTATTGTTCGCTGTTTGTTGGGTGAAAACGAGAAGCTGGTGCAACTTGGTGGGGGAGGGATAGAGAGAGAGAGAGGGAATGCCGGGGTTACTTGAAGTTAACAAAATTAATCTTCATACGACTGGGCAGTAAGCTGCCCAAGCGAAATATGAGTTGCAGTTCCTGGAATTTGCGTTTAGCCTCACTCTGACAAAGGAGGAGACCGAGGACAGAAAGGTCCGTGTGGGAATGGGAAGGAGTGTTAATGAGTGACCGGTTCATTTAATCTTCAACCCAGTGTATCCCACTACTTTTGTGCAGTGGGACATTCAGGTCCAGTGATCTCTGCTTTGATCACAAACATGTGACAGCGATTTTGCTTCTGTGTCCATGAAATACATATTTGGAGATGTGTTAAAAATACAATATGTTCATTTCTTTCCGCAGAGATACGATGGATTGGTTTTCAGAATTTACATTCTTCACTGAGCAAGAAATGAAAGACCTGAAGACTGCGTATGAGCAGGGTGGGCTGAGCAAGTTTGCGACACGGATCATGACGAAATTGAACGATATAGGAAATGCAGAGCTTAACGTCGCTGTGACAGGAGATTCGGGTGCAGGGAAATCCACCTTCATCAACGCCATGAGGGGTCTGCGGGGCTGCGATGAGGGTGCAGCTGAAATCGGGATCAGGGAAACCACAATGGAGCGAACTCCATACAAACATCCCACCTTCCCTAATGTTTGCTTCTGGGACCTGCCGGGAGTTGGAACAACAAAGTTTCCAATGAAGGATTACGTCAGGAAAATGGAATTTACTACATACGATTTTTTTCATAATAATCTCACAGAATCGATTCACCGAAAACGATGCAAAGGTCGCCAAGGAGATTAAAAACTTGGGGAAGAAGTCAATGACATCGAATCTTTGAAAAAGCAGGGTATAGTTTTTGACAGAAAGGAGACACTTGATGAGATGAAACAAAAAATAAGTTGCGGTTTGATGGAAGCGGGGATTTCAAAACCCATTATTTTCCTGATATCAAGCCTTTCCTTAAATGAGTTTGATTTTCCTCAGTTAAAGGAAACGCTTGTATATAATCTCGATAGAATGAAAACAGATGTTTTATTGATGTCACTTCCAAGCACAACAGTGAAGATTGTGGAGCAGAAACGAGACCAGTTGATGAAACGTATCTGGATGGTGGCAATAGCCTCAGGAGCCGTGGGAGCGGTGGCTGTTCCCGGGTTGACTTTCGTCGTTAACCCCGGGATAATAGCCACTATAATACTAGATTTCCGCAAAAGTCTCCGCCTGGATGATGCCTCCATTGAGAGCCTGGCCAATATCGCAAATAAATCTGTGGAATTTCTGAAAGCAGAAGTGAAAACCCCTCTGATGGGTGAAATAAATAACGCGCTTGTGCACCAAATGTTTGGGCGTTCCAGTTTTTTGTGGAAGTGGTCCAAAGCATGCTACCAGTCATAGGCTCCATCTTCGGGGCAGTATCGTCATATAGAATGACTTCCAAGCTGCTGACCGACGCACTGAATGAACTTGTGGAGATTGCCCAGAAATTTGTGGAAGTTGCATTTACCACTGATCCAAGTCATCCGCAATAAAGAATCTGCTACTGAGTTGCTGCAAGTCATCGCGGATGCGCGAATGGAAAATAAATATCATCTTTCACATCTTCATTAAGTTCCAAATTATTTCACAGCTGATGAATTATTTTAAAAGCTGTTGTCAGTGCTGTAATCTTCGCAACCAATTCACTGCAGACACCTTAAGCTCACCAACCCGCCGGACAACAGAAGATAACTCTCCCGGGGAGACTCAGTGTGACGTTGCCACCGCGTTCAACAAGTTCTCACCAATGGAACCATATCAACATCTAGTCAAACCTCCAAGGGTCTCGAATGTTTCAAAAAGACAACCTCTTCTTCCAGTCTCCAAAGAATACAGATCTAACTTCTTCAGTCTTACATGAGAAGATGATCTTCTGATCCCAGTGGGCTGAGTGTGTTGTCCTGTTCTGTACAATTGGCCAACTAAATCTATGCACAACATTCTAGACATTCTAGTTACAATGATGACAGCATTTCCCCATTTCTAAACTCCAACCCCATTGTAATAAAAGCCAACATGCCGTTAGCATTCTTAACCTCTTGTTTCACCGACCCACTAGTCACTTGTACCTCATGGATACAAACATCTTAATATTTATGTGCCTCCTTTATCTACAGACTTTCTCCATTTAGATCACATCCGACCTTAGATTCCTCCTATCAAAATGTATTTCCTGCGTTAAACTCCATTTTCGGAGTGCTTTGCTCACTCACTCAACTTATCTACATAATTTTGCGGAGTCCAAATATCCCCATCACCCCCTGCCATCCCAGGTATCCCTCACGTCCTTGACCAACCTGGATACCTTGTACACTGCTCTCTCCTCCAGACCATTCACGAAAATAGAAAGTTATATTCAGCTCCTTCAGCTGCGTGGGTTTTCTCCGGTGCTCCGGGATTCTCCACACTCCAAATATATGGTCATTTGGAGATTAATTGGCTTCGGTAAGGATTGTAACATTGTCCCCAGAGTGTGTAGGATAGTGATCTTGTACGGGGTGATCGATGGTCTGCGCGGAATCAGTGGGCCGAAGGTCCTGTTTCCGCGCTGTCTGTCTAAACTAAACTAAACTAAACTAACTTATCCTGGATGAATATTTCTTCCTTGATTCTAGACTCCAACATCTTGCCAAAGACAGATGTTGAGTCAGGTGACCTGTGTTCATATTTTGTCCTCCTCTCTTAAATGTGAGAGTAAAAGTGGCGATAATTCAGGATGCTACTGAGAACCTGGAGGCCAAGTGAAATACAGGACACCTCACAAACTAGACACCTGCCCAGCCCATCAAGCGCCACCTGAGGTACAGTCCGCGGGACCCACATCGATCTCATCACCCACCGCGTAAACAACAGAATCCGAGTGACCAGAACCCGATAGAGAAGTGGTTGGCAGATAGGAAACAAAGAGTAGGGATTAACGGGTCCCTTTCAGAATGGCAGGCAGTGACTAGTGGGGTACCGCAAGGCTCGGTTCTGGGACCGCAGCTATTTACAATATACATCAATGATTTGGATGAAGGGATTCAAAGTAATATTAGCAGATTTGCAGATGGCACAAAGCTGGGTGGCAGTGTGAACTGTGAGGAGGATGCTATGAGAATGCAGGGTGACATGGACAGGTTGGGGGAGTGGGCAGATGCATGGCAGATGCAGTTAATGGGGATAAATGTGAGGTTAACCACTGGTAGCAAAAACAGGAAGGCAGATTACTATCTAAATGGCGTCAAGTTGGGAAAAGGGGAAGTACAACGGGATCTTGTACATCAGTCTATGAAAGTAAGCATGCAGGTACAGCAGGCAGTGAAGAAAGCGAATGGCATGTTGGCCTTTATAACAAGAGGAATCGAATATAGGAGCAAAGAGGTCCTTCTGCAGTTGTACAGAGCCCTAGTGAGACCACACCTGGAGTATTGTGTGCAGTGTTGGTCCCCTAATTTGAGGAAGGACATTCTTGCTATTGAGGGAGTGCAGCGTAGGTTTACAAGGTTAATTCCCGGGATGGCGGGACTATCATATGCTGAGAGAATGGAGAAGCTGGGCTTGTACACTCTGGAGTTTAGAAGGATGAGAGGGCATCTCATTGAAACATATAAGATTGTCAAGGGCTTGGACACGCTGGAGGCAGGAAACATGTTCCGGATGTTGGGGGAGTCCAGAACCAGAGGCCACAGTTTAAGAATAAGGAGTCATTTAGAACGGAGACGAGGAAACACTTTTTCTCACAGAGAGTAGCGAGTCTGTGGAATTCTCTGCCTCGGAGGGCGGTGGAGGCAGGTTCTCTGGATGCTTTCAAGTGAGAGCTAGATGGGGCCTTAAAAATAGCGGAGTCAGGGGATATGGGGAGAAGGCAGGAACGGGGTACTGATTGGGGATGATCAGCTGTGATCACATTGAAGGGCGGTGCTGGCTCGAAGGGCCAAATGGCCTACTCCTGCACCCATTGTCTATTGTCTATTGAGTGGAAGCAAGTTATTCTCCAACTCAAATGAACTCTGCGCGTTAACCTCCGATTACCGAGCCTGTTCTTCACAAATTCTAAAGGTTACTGGCAGTCCAGTTCACGTACAGATTCGTCCCAAATTATAACACGCCGGGAGCAGTTCACTCAGTAAAAATACAGTGAACGATGGTTGCTTTTTTAATCTGTTCAATGACAGAATTTACATGAAATATTTATTGAAACCCCACGGTGCCAGAGATTCGGTCACAGTCTGAGTTTTTCATCTGATGAACATCTAATTATGGATTGTAAATCTTTCACCGTTTCACAAACAGCATAGCCCATTTCAACGTTATTTTGCCAGAGATTAACTTCTTTAATTTCTATGAAACTTCGTCCAATTTTCTCCACAAATATTATTTCCCACTTGTGTCCGGAGCTGGAGATCAACAATACAAAATAACAGGCAAAAATCCACTCAGGGCCGCCAGTCCCCGTGAAAGAGGAGCAGAGAGAATTTCCCCTCCACAGACGCTACATAACCTGCTGAGCTTTTCCAACAACCTCTGTTATTAACTGCAGGTGACTTTATTGAACACAGTCCGGTCAGTTTACATTTACTGACAGAGAAGCTATCGACCAAAGACGGAGGGTGGTTAAAGAAGTTAACTAATGAAACCATTCAGCTTTGTACAGTCGGGCGGGTTTGTACAGTCGAGTCGCTGACTGGACCTCAACGGCCAAGGCGGAGTCTCCGGAGCGAGCGGGGAACGATCTTCTACTCGGCTGCTTCCGGCCCGCAGACCGCGTGTTTGGGAACATGTTAAACCGAGCTCAGTGGTGTGGGGGGAATTGTGTTGGCGTGACAGGGCAAATCTTACTGAGGTGTAATCTCTTGGGAGACGAATAAACGTTGATCTAATCGCATAGAGATAACGGCAACAAAATTCACACGGGGGAGACAGTGCAGTAAATTCTAATAGTATCGAGATATTCGAAGATTAATCCACGAATGTACGAAAATTCGAATCTGAAGGCAGATGCCAACCAAAATGTTACTTAATAGTAGTGAGGTATTTGCAGCATAACCCAGCAGCGTAAGAACAACATAACAGAGATGATTGCACCCGAGTCGAGCAGCCGGGAAGCAATGTAGCATTGTAGTGTAGTGTAGAACTAATTGTGTCATAATCTAATGTTTTACAGCAGATTTAATCATTTTACACAAGTTAGCACAGAAATAGTCTGATCCTTTAGCAGAGCAGTAACAGGTGCATGGTCTATTAGTACAGCGCTTATTTCAACAAATAAGAATTATATAGTGGCATTTAACTTAGATCTTAACGGTACCAAAATAACTGAATAATAACGGAAAATATGAGGAAGAAAAGTAAATAAAATAAGGAGACGTGAAATGTGATGCAGTGGTGGGGCCCGGATGTAACCAGGCTACCACAGCAACAAGTGACCTGTAGAGACACTTGCAATATTATCCATCAGGATACAGTGAACAAGTGTACCAGTGGACAAGTGGACCAAAACTGCATCCACGCAGAGGCGCCGCACCGTCATTGTTCAGCCAGTTGGTGTTGTATTCGCAATGATTACTCTAAACATTGGGTTTCTCTTGTACTGGGAGAGTAAAGCAATAAAGTCCTCGTTGGCATCACACTCAATGGTTTCCTGTCCAGTTTATCTGTGGAAGCTCTTTGTAAACCGGCCGCCCTGTCCCTGCTGCCCCATCACCAGCTCCCCGGGTGTGATTCTGCAGGCGAAGGAATTTAATTCACCCCCTTCTTTCTCCCCGCTCCCTCTCCTCCCTTGGAACATGGCTGACCTCGGATCGCCCCCCTCCCATCCTCCCTACTGAACAGTTTACAATAGATACATAAATCTCAACGTTTCTATCCCTGATCTTAACAATCACAACTATTTGTGTGAAAATGACTGCAGCACAAATATCATCGTCGCACAGTCATTCAGCACGAAAATAGGTCCTTCATGGGGAAGATGCTCGAGTCGATTATTAAAGATGTAGAAGCAGTTCATTTGGAAAGCAGTGACAGGATTGGTGAGGATTTATGAAGGAGAAATCATGCTTGACTAATCTAGAATTTTTGAGGATGTAACAAGTAGAATGGATAAGAGAGAGCCAGTGGATGTGGTGTATCTGACTTTCAAAACGCCTTTGACAAGGTCCCACACAAGACATTAGTGTGCAAAATCAGATCACATGGTATTAGGTGTAGGGTATAGACATGAATAGAGAACTGGTTGGAAGACAGGAAGCAAGGAGTAGGGATTAACGGGCCCTTTTCGGAATGTCAGGCAGTGACTGGTGGGGTGCCGCAAGGCTCAGTGCTGTGACCACAGTTATTTACAGTATATATTAACGATTTAGACAAAGGAATTAAATGTAAAATCTCCAAGTTTGTGGAGTGACACAAAGCTGGGTGGCAGTGCGAGCTGCGATGAGGATGCTATGAGCTGCAGGGTGACTTGGATTGGTTGGGTGAGTGGGCAGATGCATGGCAGATGCAGTATAATGTGGATAAATATGAAGTTTTCCACTTTGGTGGCAAGAACAAGAAGGCAGATAATTACCTGAATGATGTCAGATTAGGAAAAAGGGAAGTGGAACGAGACCTGTGTGTCCTTGTACATCAGTCACTGAAAGTAAGCATGCAGGTACATCAGGCAATAAAGAAAGCAAATGGCATGTTGGCCTTTATAGCAAGAAGATCTGAGTATAGGAGCAAGGAGGTCCTACTGCAGTTGTACAGGGCCATGATGAGACCACACCTGGAGTATTATGTGCACTTTCAGTCTCCTAATTTGAGGAAGGACATTCTTGCTATTAAGGGAGTCCAGCGCAGGTTCACCAGGTTAATTCCCGGGATGGCGGAACAAATATTATGAAAGAATGGATCGACTGGCCTTATATTCATTGGAATTTAGAAGGATGAGAGGGATTCATAAGGATATAATTCTTCTATGTTTCTGTGTTTCTAAGAAGCTTGAAGCTGTTCGGAACACTGACACGTGGGAGTTGTCAGTTTGGAGGCGACATCTCCCATCATTGAGGATGAGGTAGCTCCAACAACTGAGTGGGTCAGAGAATGATACAGTGTGGAAACAGGCCCTTCTTCCCAACTAGCCCACACAGGCCAATAATTTCCCAGCTACCCTAGTCCCACTTGCCTGCGCTTGGTCCATAACCATCCACACCTGTCCTATCCATGTACCTGTCCAACTGTTTCTTAAACAATGGGGTAGACCCAGCCTTTTCTACCTCATATGGCAGCTTGTTTCATACACTATGTGAAAAATTTACCCCGCGGATGCCTATTAAATATTCACCCCTTCACCTATGTCCTCTGGTTATCGATTCCCCTACTCTGGACAAGAGACTCTGTGCATCTACCCGGTGTTGGGAATGTTCAAAGTTGAACATCTCCCAATGGGAACTCTGTTGTTTGTGATACATAGAAATGATCTGGATGTAAATATAAGTGAGTTTAATGAGTGGATTTGCAGATTACATAAAGATCTGTGGAGAGAGAGAGAGAGAGAGAGAGAGAGAGAGAGAGAGAGAGAGAGAGAGAGAGAGAGAGAGAGAGAGAGAGTTTAATGAGTGGATTTGCAGATTACATAAAGATCTGTGGAGAGAGAGAGAGAGAGAGAGAGAGAGAGAGGAGAGAGAGGAGAGAGAGGAGAGAGAGGAGAGAGAGAGAGAGAGAGAGAGAGAGAGAGAGAGAGAGAGGAGAGAGAGGAGAGAGAGGAGAGAGAGAGAGAGAGAGAGAGAGAGAGAGAGAGAGAGAGAGAGAGAGAGAGAGAGAGAGAGAGAGAGAGAGAGAGAGAGATAGGAAAATAATACTAAATAACGTGGGTGACCGTGAATGAGGAACTTACCTGCAAGCCGGCCAGGAAACCCGTAATGACCTGACCTGTATAAATCCGATACCCGTTTTAATAGTAAGATTAGACGAGAACTTACCTACGTTTGAAGTTTGAACTTTATTTTATGAGGAGTTACGTTGGTGATTACGTGAAGAACCCCGCCAGTGCGCCTGCGCGTCAATCTTCAAAGCAGCGGTGTGAAATCACGAAAAACAACAAGCGGAGTAATATAGTCTCATAATAAAACGAGTAATACAAGAACTTCCATCTGACCTTTATGATAGAGGGTAGGGTCGTGGTGGGCACGTAATCACCAACGTAACTCCTCATAAAATAAAGATCAAACTTCAAACTTAGGTAAGTTCTCGTTTAATCTTACTATTTTACTTCGGAGTCACGTCGTGAAGATTTTAAAGCTTTGTGATTTCATGCCGCAGACAAATCCCGGCTTCTCACTGCATTGATTGACTCGGAACGAGAATATTCAATAATGCATTAATAATAACATTTGTACCACAAATGCAGTAATTCATTTATTTGAATAAAATAATTAATATTATCCCCTTTAACCCAGGGGAAATTAAGCAGAACTTAATATAGTATCTGCAAACAGCCCCGTATTGGCAATAGCCCGATGGTAAAAGTGTTGAAACACCAACTTATCAGAACACCCGGCGGCTGTGAGAATATGATCGACGGGACTTCCTTCGCCCTGGTCGTCAATGTTGCTGCTAAACTGAATGGAATGTAAAACCATCAATGTTCACACGTGCAGCAACTAAAACTTGTTTTTAACCACCTTAAAATCGTCTAAACTGACACTATCTTGTATGGTTTTTCGTGAATGATAAACAATCTTGTTTTCATATTTCATAAGATCTTTGTAACATCAATTTTTTGCAATCAATATCTTAACATATAGACATGGATCCATAGAATATATTAATAAAACAATCTTGAATCCTGTCACTCCTGATCCTACTTCATTTGAGTAGTTCATAAAATGTAAAACATAACATAATCCTGAGGTACTTCTGTGTATCTGTAACTTTGTAATATTACAAGTGCCATAAACATGAGTACCTTCATGCTGAACTTGGCCAAATCAGAATCGTACCAAGACTCCTTTGATGAAGTAGCTTAAAACAATTCTATATTCCAGATTCCCTCCTAGGTTTAGAAGGTCTGGAATTAAAATTCCTTTCATTAATCTGGAAATAAAAGAACGAGACTCAACAGGATGTCTTTCCAACCTCATCAAATAAAAACGAGGAATAATATACTTCTGTGTGAATAAATCGCACTATACCTCAACCCATTAAATAGGGGTCAATCCAAGATATTTGAAACATGTGCCGTACAACATTCCATATTCTTGTATACACAGACATTTTTCCCCTCATTCTTTACATAATGGGAAAGCAGTATTTACAGAGTCACAACTCAGATTCACAAATGTACTGCTTTTGAGTACTCTTCCGCCAGACTGCTGTAAGCATGTCCACAGCATGCCCAGACAATCCTCATTTTTAAAACCTGCATCCATACAGGCATATGACGGATGTTACTCTCCAATTATCAAATACACCAGTAACTTCCTTCTTTTGGGAACATTTATCAGAAACTGTGTCATAAATTCCAATATCAAAGGGAACCATGGCTGCGTAGACCCGTCGGGTACCACGAATACCCCAGAGGCAGCATACTGCTTCGTTTTAAGCAGACACCGATTTATGAGACAGGATGAAGTAAAATGCATATAACAACATACCATCCTAATATAGCGAGAAACATCCATCGCTATTGTCTCCCGATGTAGTCCCATAACACATATCTCTGTACCTGGTGATTGAGTCTGGATGGAAACAAGTCATATCTGGCTTCCCAAATCTGACTATTATATCATTAAAAAATCTTAAGGTTAAACATCCATTCTTTGTTATCATGGAAATTCCACCCATACAATTAATACATACCATTGCTGTAGCGTTGTTAATTTGAAACTAACATGCAGATTAGTTGTATTTAACAACAAGCTTGTAGCTCATAAGCCTTCCAATAGACTTTAAAACGTCGATTCTCCATGTCTGTAAAATAATACTTCTTCCATATTCCATCCGTCCACAGATGGATACCTTTTCAGTGGCACCAATCCTAGTACACTGATATCAGTCTGTTAAGACCATGGAAGGCTGTTCAATCCGTATCTTGCTTGAACTACTGAAGACATGTTAATTCCACTACTGCAATCAGAAGCAGCATTTGTTGTTTAATTGCATGGCCTATCAAAAAATGGGCATCATGCATCTTAGTGTTTTTCCTTTTTGCAGTCTGCAGCTGCTGGTAGTCCAATGGCCCATATTGTATTGCTGGAAATAACACTAATTCTCCTAACAAGCTGGCCACCTGTCTTAATTGAAGATTGTTGCTTTTCCAACTGCTTAATACAACCATCAATTAGCTTTACCCTTTACCCTGGGTAAATTACTACCTTTTCAATTGAATCAAATAATCAATTGTTGTAAGTATCGTTAACTTAATTTCTCTCTGGATGAATTAAACCCAACTTTCAAAAGTGGTTTCAATAATTTGAGAGATACTCACGAATTCTCTTGTTCGTCCTAATTAGGACATCATCCAGTTAAGCCATCCGCATCTGTCCTTGGACTCTAATTAGCCGCAAAATTGGTTTTACCAATTTAGTGATTTTCTAGGGACTGACGTTAACCCATTAGACAGAACTTTGAATTGCCATAATTGTTCCTTTAGATAATTTTATCTTATAAATGAACAAACACTAAGTAATATACATCTTTCAGATCTATAAGTGACATAAAACATCTTTTTTGAAATAAATTGTTTGGCAGTCTCAAAGTCTCTATTTTGTGTTTATACTTCACAAAATTTTAAAGACTTGTCAGATCTAAAATATTCCTCACCTTTTTAGGTTGAGAAATTTTAAACACAATTTGGTGGTTTTGATAAACCGACCTTTCAATTACTTGTTTAGAAACAAGTTTTCAATTCAGCTTGAACCTCCATCAATTATTTTTATGTGAAATTGGAATGTTCTGCTTGGAACATACTGGATGGCAAATCAGTATTTGAATCGAATCAATTAGAAACCTTTCTATAATACTCAGAATAATACCTGAAGTAATTTGCTTCCAATATTTGGCTGTTTTTGCCTTAATATGTTCCCATAAGAACCAGGTCCACCTACCTCCTTTTTCATCTGAGTGACCTGTGGTCCCTGGCTCCTGGCAGGCAAATCCCACGCTTTTTCGTTTTCCTGCTGCAGGACATCAACTGCGTACCTGCTTCAATGGTCGATTTGATCCTGATGTCGGTCCAGGATTTTGTATGATGTCTGAAAGGATACGTCCTCTTTGCAGACTTGACGATCATTGATGTTGTGATCAACTTTGCTGTTTTTGCCTCATTATCCAACTCTTTCCCATGATTCATGAGGTTTTTTCTCTGAAGAATAAGTTGAATGACTGCACATTGCTGGGCTTTACAGAGTTGCTGCAACTTTGGGTTGATGGTGGACCGAATGGCATACTTCCTGAAACAATTCATCTTGAAGTAGGCGCTACATAGCAACCTTAGTGCCACTTGATGCATCTCCATCCATGGCCTCCACCCATCATTTTGCAAATTGCAGTTGTTCATCAACCCAGCAGCTTCAATATTCTCTGCAGTTTAGACTTACATGCCTTCGCCCATCTGACCCCTTATCTTGATTCACTGCTAGTACTTTCAGCAATACGCAGTTCCTTGGGATCTCGTGCTTTTTTTTTGGCATTTTCATCCATCATAAGCTACTAGAGCTGACGGCAGACAATAATTGATCACAGAGACCACGTCCTTTCCAGTGGCTCTCCTGACTCTGACGGGGCAGCGAATCGTACTACCAGGAGTAAAACATCTGGCAGCTTCCGTCTTCGCTTGTATCGGCCTCACCGTCAGACTCAGGGTCAGAACTCTCACGGAGCAGCAAATCGTACTGCCAGGAATAGCCCATCTGGCAGCTGCCGTCTTCGCTTATTTTGGAAACTCTGCTGACCCTGTGCACGCGCCTCATCAATAAGGGTGCTATCAAGCAGCCCTATACTAGGTGCTGCTGACCTGGCTTCTGGAGCCTGGTTGTGCCATCACTCCTCCTGGAGTATGTTTTGTTGGAGCAACCCGTGTACAGGTTCTCCATTTGGAATATCCACTTCAGAAAGTGGTATCCCGCCTTGGACGTGAATCCCAAACTGACTCTTGCTCCATGGCCCTGACTTGTATGTTGCCTAGCACCCAACTGACGCTGGCTCCGTTCTTTTCTTTAATGCACAAGTCCACAGTTCGCCCCGCTCCCAGCCAGCGACTGTTGTAGGGTATGATGCAGTCCTTTACCGACCGCATTCCCGCAGCTTTTTATCGGCTTTGCCTTGCCCCACTGGTGCTGACTAAATTCACTTCAGCCCCAATATCCCCGGTCGCTATGCTGTCTGCTGGCGACTGTACAGTGGTCAGAGGCGGCTGGTCGCCGACCGCAATCTCGCGACTTTCTACCGGCTGAGTCGCTCGACTCCTCCCCTTGCCCGTTTTTTCCATGGCGCCTGTGGAAAAAATCCCCACAGACCCACGGCAAACGGACACGGAAATATCCCAAAAAGTTATACTTACCTTGTAGTTTAAAAACGACAATTCCTCTGCGTCTGACGTAATGACGTGCAGGCGCACTGGCGGGGTTCTTCACGTAGTCACTCAAGTGACTCCGAAGTAAAATCTTTCCCATCCACCAATATATTCAATTAGTTCAAATGGTAACTGTACCCGCATCAAACAGCTTTAAGATATTCTCCGTGAATACCTTCAGTAATACTTGAAGGTCAAACCACAATTGGTGACACATCGTGTTAATACGATGTTAATAGAGACATTTAACAAGCGCTCAACAGTGACACCCCCACTGTCTTGTGGAAAGCTGAGATTATAATGATTTATTTTCCACTGAATTTCAAAATCCGCTTTACAAAACAACTCAGCGATATGTCGGCACCTAAAATGCGCTATCGGGGACGTGGTGAAACAGATAGGATGACGTTTAAGAGGTATTTTGGCAACAAATGAAGAAATATGAGATGCTGTTCCTCCAATTTGCGCTGGGCCTCACTCTGACAATCGAGGAGGCCCAGGACAGAAAGGTCAGATTGGGAATGGGAGGGGGAGATAAAGTACTGAGCAACCGCGAATCAGAAAGGTTAAGGTGGACTGAGCGGAGGTGTTCAGCGCCCGAAGTTGGGCCGGAGTGTTTGTTTCCACACAGTATGACACCATGACTCTATGGATGGGATGAGTTGGATCAGCATCAACATTCGTGCAGCCATTGTGGGCCGAAGGGCCTGTTCCTGTGCTGTACTGTTCTTCCTTCCCACATAACATCACCCACTGCAACTAGAGGAGTTGATTTTGACCATCTTGGACATAATTCACAATTAAAGTGTAAAGATTGTATCAGATACAGACACCAACACATGAGAAAGAAAGGAATGTGTGGATGTGAGAACGGGAAAGCTGGAGGTACAGGTGTTTACGACAGCAGGTATTTACCTGCAAGGTTGGAGTTCCCAGCCACTTGGGCACTGTGGTTACTTATGTGGCCGGACACAGTTCACAGGAGGTCAACCCGGGCTCCAGGCTACACCTGGCGCTGCACGATGACAATCCCGTCTCAGCCCGCTTCCGGGACCCTTTCCTGTTAGGACCCGCCTTTCTCCCATCCCCCGCCTAATCGCTGGGGACAGAACGGGTTAGCTAAACTCAGTGTAAGGGATGTTGGAGGTTAATAGAAGCCGCTGGATTCAACAGATGACAACACTGGGATGTAAGATTAAATGTATTTATTTAGAACAGTGAACATTGAAAATGGACATACATTGGGTTACAGCTCTTGGAAATCACTCATAGTTAAACCTTGGAGCCCAGTGTTAAACAAGGTTTAACTATGAGTCCCTGGTCTCCGTGTGTTTAACGAAGCTCAGCACATTTAATTTCGGCAAATGTTCCAGCAGAGGGTGAAGCCCAGAATAGCCCGTGTCACGGAGCAGCGGGTAGCAGTGGATGGGAGTGAGATATAGAGGTCACCAATAATTCACACACAGCTATTTCTACGTGAATGCATTTATACTTTACAAATTGTCGGATAGAGCGCCAGAACACACCAGTGTTGGCCCTGCCAGCGTAATGCACTCTTACCCGTGTTCAAGCTGTACTGAGAGCCACCGACCTCAACACCGTCACCATTGTCTCGTCGAAGAGCGCACCTGCCTGGTTCTGTACAGATCGCAACCGCTCATCCAGAGAACCAATCAGAACCAGCAGGGTAAAAGCAAGAGAGGACACTGCGTCACAGACCATGAGCAGCACTCGAGGGAAGGTGTCCGTGAACCCAACTACTCCAAAGGCCACAATGACAATCAACAACAATGCTTGAGGAACCAATTGTTTAAGCTTGCGTGGCGAGGGTCGGTCCATGTCGGCCTTCAGCAGTGACACGGGCTAGGCCACTGACGCGGACAGGGTTCCCAGGTCCCGCTCACTGACGCCCAGCTGTCTCCGGAGATATATCCACCCGGAGACCGTGCACAGAGTGGCAGTGAGGAGAGGCAAGGCCGGGAGTCGCAACACGCCCAGTCCCCCGGAGAGGAAGGCCCAGAGCACGATACACCACATCAGCATCTGGCGTCTGGGCCTCTGTATTTCCTGCATCATCCTTGGGATTGCCAGACGGTAGGCGGTTGATTTGATCTTCTGGAGATCACTGGCGAGGGCAGATTGTAAATTTGGAAAATCATATCCTGTCACCTCCAGACCGGAGATCAGGTAAATGGCCGGTGGTTCAACGCTGACCCGATGGAAGTTGTTGAGACAATCCTGGCGGATCTGTCGCTGCCCTTCCCCGAAGTCAGTGCCCTGCATCTGCATGGAAAAGGTGTCGTTGTGGATCTTGGAGCGGATGTAGTAGAAGCCTTTCCCCTGTTGCTGAATCTTTTTGCTGAGTTCCCCGTCACTCTCTCTGAAGCGGGACTGGGACACGATGATGTAAAAGTCATAGCTTTCAAACTGCACCTGCTTCAGGTAGCGGCTCATCTCAAAGCCGAGTGAGTTGGATCCGGGCAGATCCCAGAGCTGGACATTGGGCAGAGAGGGGTAGGGATATCTCACTGGATTCACACTGGCTTCATAACCCCCCACCGGAGCCGCTCCCTGGTCGCCACTGCGAACACCCCTCATGGTGTTGATGAAGGTGGATTTGCCGGCCCCCCCGTCTCCCAACACTGCGATGTTAATCGTCACATTGCCAGAATCCTCCACCCGCTTTATCCGCAGCATCGCTGCCATCACATCTCCGTTACTGTACCTTGTCTGTACGCTCCTCACCTCTGCGTCGCTGAAGTACTTGGACAGGACTGACTGGGCCATGTTATTCCTGGGCTTGGAATAAGAATAGTCTCGGCTTGTATTCACTGGAGTTTAGAAGGATGAGGGGGTATCTTATAGAAACATATACAATTATAAAAGGACTGGACAAGCTAGATGCAGGAAAAATGTTCCCAATGTTGGGCGAGTCCAGAACCAGGGGCCACAATCTTAGAATAAAGGGGAGTCCATTTAAGACTGAGGTGAGAAAAAACGTTTTCAGCCAGAGAGTTGTGAATTTGTGGAATTCCCTGCCACAGTGGGCAGTGGAGGCCATGTCACTGGATGGATTGAAGAAATAGTTAGATAGAGCTCCCGGGGCACGAGGAATCAAGGGATATGGGGAGAAGGCAGGCACGGGTTATTGATTGGGGACGATCAGCCATGATCATAATGAATGGCGGTGCTGATCCAAGGGCCGAATCGCCTCCTCCTGCACCTATTTTCCATGTTTCTATGGAATAGATCCACAAATATCACGTAGACTGGGTACATTCGGCGTGTGAATCACTAACATGCTGTAAAATTAAACTAATCTCCACTGACTGCACTGTCCCATATCCCTCCATTCCACGAATACCCATGCACCTGTCTTCAAGTTTAAATGCCACAATCTATCTGGCTCCATCACCATCCCCGGCAACGCGTTCCAGGCCCCTCCCACCATCTGTGTAAACACTTTGCCCGCAGATTTCCTTCCAACTTTGCCCTTCTCACAAAGTTATGCCCTCTAGTCTTTGACATTTCCACCCTGGGAAAACAGATTCTGACTGTCTACCCGATCTATGTCTCTCATGGTGTTATAAACTTCTATCAGGTCTCCCCCCGACCTCTGGCGTCCCAGAGAAAACAATCCAAGTCTGCCCAACCTCTCCTTGTAGCTAATACCACTAATCCAGGCAGCATTCTGGTCAACATCTGTACACCCTCTCCATACTCTCCACTATATTCCTGTAATGAGACGACCAGACTGCACATAATTCGTGGCCTGGCTTCAGTTTTATAAAGCTGCATCATGACTTCCTTACACTTCCACTCAATGTCCCGACTGACACAGGGAGTTCACCACACGGCCACTTTGTCTTGCTGCTGTTGCTGGTGTCGATGCTGGTTATTCCAAAGATAGACACAAATTCTGGAGCAACTCAGCTGGTCAGGCAGCATCTCTGGAGAAAATGGACAGGCGACGATTTGGGTCGGGCTCGGGACCCTTGAAAACATCACCCGTCCATTTTCACCAGAGATGCTGCCTGACCCGCTGAATTACTCCAGCATTTTGTGACTATCGTTAGTTTATCTTGGCACCATTTTGTGCACTAAGTTAGTGGGCCGAAGGGCCTTTTCCGATGCTGTACTTTTCTATATTCTATATTCTAATCCCCCACCCAAACTGCTCAATAGTTCTCTGATCACACGAAGGCCCCAAACAGCTCCCGGGGGTCAGTACCGGTCACAAACTGCTTATTCTCCCCGCTCCGGGTCCCTACTGTTCGGGGATTGTGCATCTCCCTCTCCCGGAGCCTCCTCTCATCCCCCCCCCCCCCCTCGCCCCCAGCACTGAGCAATGCGACTCAGCAACACGGACTAAAGCAGCGACCAGGAGCGGGGCGACCAGCGGGAGGTGGGTCCACACACTCACGTTATGACGGGGCACCTTGCAACTCACCGACTGCCCTACCTTCCCGATCCCGGATCAGACTGTTTCAGCGCCGCCTCGCTCACTGCGGGGACGTGGAGTGGAACAGCTCGACTGAAAGTGAAACCCAACATTTTCCGAGAAAGGGGCGGGACTGCAACTCTCTCACTGGCGCCGAGGTTGAAGACAGCGCAGTAGTGTGGGAAGAAGGGTCTCGACCCGAAACGTCACCAATTCCTTCTCCCCACAGATGCTGCCTGTCTCACTGAGTTACTCCAGCATTTTGTGTCTATCTTCAGCGTAACAGAGTATTCACTGCAGTTGGTACAGGTGACAGTAACAACCCCCTCTGCTCTACCTGTTGTACTTCAGTTTATATTATATCCATGTGCGATATATCTGACGTGTTTAGCCCGCACGCAAAGGTTACCTTTTCACTGTAGCTCATGTACAATAATAAATCTAACAGCACCGTAACACCTGATTGCAAACAATCCATGCCACCTCAACCAGGGGCCAAAAGACAGACACCCTTGATATGGATGTGGGGGTGACCCCGAGATTCCGCTTATCATCATCATTAATGTTGAAAACATCAACGGGCACGGTGCCTTACAATGCCGTGTACGACAGTGATCGCAACTTCTACTGAAGTGTGGATGGCTTTTGGCTCGCTAGAAGCTCATCCGCCCTTTGACAGATCTTGATTTTGGTCCTGCTGGGGGCCCACAGCCCCCTCCTCACCTGGCAACCAGGTGGGGGAGACGGTTTAGTCACCGACTATCCGCTTATGTACTCCTATAATTCCGGGTCTTTTGGCTGTTAAAGGCTGCCCCCTGGCACGCTCCAGACTGCAGGGGCAGGGGCAGGGGCAGGGGCAGTGGCAGGGGCAAGGGCAAGGGGAGGGGCAGGTGCTGAAGCTCGTGGCAGCCAACACCAAGGTTCTGTTGGGGAGGCCGACATTTTACGGTGCCTAGACTTCCCTCAGGGGAAGGAAGGTACCCGGGGAGGGGGTGGTTTGGGTGGGAAGGGACGCGTTAACCAGGGAGTAGTGGAGGAAACGGTCACTGTTTAAAGCAAAAAGTATTGGGGATGTGAAGATGGGGCTAGTGGTGGGATCCCATTAGATGTGGCGAAAATGCCGAAGGAATATGTGTTGTATGCGGCGACTGATGGGGTGAAAGTTGAGGACAAGGGGGACTCTCTTGCGGCTTGGGGGAGGGGGAGCAAGAGCAGGGCTCCAGGGTATCGAAGAGTCACGAATGAGGGCCTCAGCTATAAGGGAAGAGGGGAATCCCCGTTCCCTAAAGAATGGGGATATCTCGAGGTATCTTGGGATTGACACAAGAAGCCGGAGTAACTCAGCGGGACAGGCAGCATCCCTGGTGAGAAAGAATGGGTGACATTTTGAGTCCAGACCATTCCCGAACTTCACCCATTCCTTCTCTCCAGAGATGCTGCCTGTCCCGCTGAGTTACTCCAGCTTTTTGTATCTATCTTCGGTTTAAACCTGCATCTGTAGTTCCTTCTTACACACCTCATCTTGGACGCAGATGAGGCATAGACGGAGGAATGGGGAATTGGGATCAACATTCCCCGATGGACATCTCACTCTGCTGATACACCGTCTGTGAAAACCCAAAGTGTTTCAATGGTTCACATCACCCACAGCCTCTTTGCATTCTCCCGCCATATTGGGTTACATGGGAATATTACATTTTTAAATACATTTTTGGTGGTCTATTTTCAACATTCTGTTCTCTCTTAATTATCAAACCGTTCTGCCTTGTGTTTGCGAATTGGGTGGAAAAGTCCCCCTTCTTATCTCATGTTTAAGAAAGAACTGAGAGGTGCTAAAAATAACGTAGACAAAAATGCTGGAGAAAGTCAGCGGGTGAGGCAGCATCTATGGAGCGAAGGAATAGGTGACGTTTCGGGTCGAGACCCTTCTTCAGACCTTCTTCGTCAGCTGACCTTATCTGCCTGTATGTTCTGAAGAAGGGTCTCGACCCGAAACGTCACCTATTCCTTCGCTCCATAGATGCTGCGTCACCCGCTGAGTTTCTCCAGCATTTTTATCTACCTTTCTTATCTCACGATTTCTAATCGTCAATCTGGTTTACTTATAATCTTTGATCCAGCCAGCTGTGCCCTAAATTGTGACCACCTGCTGATTCTACCCGTGGCTTCTCCCAGCATGACCTGTGTGACCTTCACCATGTTAACGTTTCACATCATCATCCACGAGTGTGTAAGCTACTGTGTTTAACATATTACCAACTGATCAGAGAACTTAGTACAACACAGGGTGAGACCTTTCGGCCCATTGTGCGGTGCCGGCGGGATAAGGCATCAACTCCTATCTTCCTGTATATAATCCATATCGCTCCATTCCCTGCATATCGGTATGCCTGCATAGAAGCCTGTTAAAGGCGACTGTGGTATCTGCCTGAATCGCAACACAATACAGGCCGTCTCCACCATATGTGTAAAGAACCTAGCACTGAGAACACAGACCCGTGTGGCACTCGTACAAGCCCTACGAACAACAGTGCTTGTGATGAACATGATGCCATTAAGCTGACCTCATCTGCCTGTATATTATTCATATCCCTCTTGCTCCGCTTGTCTCCGTTAATCTTTATCCATCTTCCCTCGAGTGTATGATATTCCCGTCCTGGTTAAAAGGTTCTGACTGTCTACCCTATATATGCCTCTTGTATTTTTTATATACTTCTCCCAGGTCCCACTGCAACCCCTCGACATTCCAGAGAAAACAACCCGGTTCCGTCCAACCTCTTCCTATAGCTAATACCCCCTAATGGAAAAGTGAAAGGCCTGGATAGAGTGGATGTTTCCACTCGTGGGAGAGTCTAAGATTAGAGAGGGAGTGGGGGGTGGGGGGGAGCATTCCTGGCCTGGTACGAAGGGTCTTTTTGGCATTCTGCGGAAATATGGCGAGTCCAAACACCGTTCGTGTTCTCGGCCAGTCCTTGTGCATCTTGAACTATATGTGTCAACACCAGCCTGGCCCTGACGCGGGAGTTCCGGATACTGACCCGCACTGGGAGAAGGGCTGGGATGGGCGCAGTTGGGGGGAATTGTGTGTTTGACCTGGACGATGCATCTTGAGCACAAAGTCAATCTCGTGCAGCAGCGGTGAGTTTCTCAAACAGGCCAGTTAATTTATGGCTTTAACCGTATTTACTGGCAAATCCTCCATCAAGAACGCAAAGTATTTCAATGGTTGACAACAAATTCAAGATTCAAGATTCAAGAGAGTTTATTGTCATGTGTCCCAGATAGGGCAATGGAATTCTTGTTTTCCTTCAACACAATAGAATATAGTAGGCATAAATAAATACAGAACGGAACAGATCAGTGTGTCCATATACCAATGAATATATATATATATATATACACACACATAAATAAACAGATAAAGTGCATTGGGCTGTTAATGTTCAGAGTTTTGTTTGAGTTGAGTTTAATAGCCTGATGGCTGTGGGGAAGTTATACCTGAACCTGGTTGTTGCAGTGTTCAGGCTCCTGTACCTTCTAACTGAAGGCAGCGGGGAGATGAGTGAGTGGCCAGGATGGTGTGGATCCTTGATGATGCTGGTAGCCTTTTTGAGGCAGCGACTGCGATAGATCGCCTCGATGGTAGGGAGGTCAGAACCGATGATGGACTGGGCAGTGTTTACTACTTCTTGCATTCTTTTCCGTTCGTGGGCGCTCAAGTTGCCGAACCAAGCCACGATTGAACTGGTCAGCATGCTCTCTACCGTGCAACTGTAGAAGTTCGAGAGAGTCCTCCTTGACAAACCGACTCTCCGTAATCTTCTCAGGAAGTAGAGGCGCTGATGTGCGTTCTTTATTATTGCATTAGTGTGCTGGGACCAGGAGAGATCTTCGGAGATGTGCACGCCCAGGAATTTGAAGCTCTTGACCCTCTCCACCATCGAGCCGTTAATATAAACGGGACTATGGGTCATCATCCTACCCCTACCAAAGTCCACAATCAGTTCCTTGGTTTTGCTAGTGTTGAGGGCCAGGTTATTGTGCTGGCACCATATGGACAGTTGCTCGATCTCTCTTCTATACTCTGACTCATCCCCATCAGCGATAGGTCCCACAACAGTGGTGTCGTCAGCGAACTTGATGATGGAGTTCGCACTATGTCCGGCTACCCAGTCATGAGCATAGAGTGAGTATAGCAGGGGGCTGAGCACGCAGTCTTGAGGTGCACCCGTGCTGATTGTTATCGAGGCTGACACATTTCCACCAATACGAACAGTCTGTGGTCTGTGAATGAGGAAGTCGAGGATCCAATTGCAGAGGGATGCGCAGAGACCCAGTTCTGCGAGTTTGGTAACCAGCTTGGAGGGGATGATTGTATTAAATGCCGAGCTGTAATCAATGAATAACAGCCTGACATGTCAGTTTTTGTTGTCCAAGTGGTCCAGAGCGGAGTGGAGGGCCAGCGAGATCGCATCCACCGTTGATCTGTTGTGGCGGTAGGCGAACTGCAGTGGATCCAGGTTTTTGTCGAGGTAGGAGTTGATTTGCGGAATGATCAACCTCTCAAAGCACTTCCTCACCACAGGTTTTAGTGCCACAGGTCGATAGTCATTGAGGCACGTCACCTTTCTCTTCTTGGGCACCGATATAATCGATGCCCTTTTAAAGCAGGTGGGAACCTCAGACCTCAGAAGAGATTGAAAATGTCCGTAACAACTCCAGCCAGTTGGTCTACACAGGTTTTTAGAACACGACCAGGTATACCATCAGGTCCAGGCGCTTTTCGAGGGTTCACTCCTCTGAAGGATTTTCTGACGTCGACCTCTGTGACTGAGACTGAAATACCATCACAGCGAATGGGGGCTCGGGAAGGCACATCGGTGTTCTCCCTATCAAAGCGTGCGTAAAACGCATTGAGCTCGTCAGGGAGTGATGTTTCGATGACATTTGAGCTGCCTCCTGATTTCGCCTTGTAGGAGGTGATTGCATTCAGGCCCCACCACAGCTGCCGCACATCCGTCTCATCCTCCAGCTTGGAGCAGAAGTACCTTTTGGCCTTTTTGATGGCCTTACTAAGGTCATATCTGGTCTCGTTGTAGTCCTCAGTATCTTCAGACATGAATGCCCGGTGTCTGGACTTCAGAAGAGTGCGGATCTCATGGTTCATCCAAGGCTTCTGATTGGGAAACACTTGGAAGGTTTTTGTTAGGATGCAGTCCTCCACACATTTCTTAATGAAGTCTGTAACGACCGTGGCGTATTCATTTAGGTCCGTTGCCGAGTCCCGGAACATTGCCCAGTCTACAGACTCCAAACAGTCCTGGGGTTGTTTTTTCTCCCACCCTCCCCTACCAGCTCTGTGCTGTCCTCGCCTCTGGGGGTGCCCTCTTTAATTGCTGCGGGGTAAGACGTCTGGTGTTTGCTGACATAGAAACATAGAAACATAGAAACATAGAAAACAGGTGCAGGAGGAGGCCATTCGGCCCTTCGAGCCTGCACCGCCATTCAATATGATCATGGCTGATCATCCAACTCAGTATCCTGTACCTGCCTTCTCTCCATACCCCTGATCCCTTTAGCCACAAGGGCCACATCTAACTCCCTCTTAAATATAGCCAATGAACTGGCCTCAACTACCTTCTGTGGCAGAGAGTTCCAGAGATTCACCACTCTCTGTGTGAAAAATGTTTTTCTCATCTCGGTCCTAAAGGATTTCCCCCTAATCCTTAAACTGTGACCCCTTGTTCTGGACGTCTCCAACATCGGGAACAATCTTCCTGCATCTAGCCTGTCCAACCGCTTAAGAATTTTGTAAGTTTCAATAAGATCCCCCCTCAATCTTCTAAATTCTAGCGAGTACAAGCCGAGTCTATCCAGTCTTTCTTCATATGAAAGTCCTGACATCCCAGGAATCAGTCTGGTGAACATTCTCTGTACTCCCTCTATGGCAAGGATGTCTTTCCTCAGATTTGGAGACCAAAACTGTACGCAATACTCCAGGTGTGGTCTCACCAAGACCCTGTACAACTGCAGAAGAACCTTGTGTTAAAGAAGGAACTGCAGATGCTGGAAAATCGAAGGTACACAAAAATGCTGGAGAAACTCAGCGGGTGCAGCAGCATCTATGGAGCGAAGGAAATAGGCAACGTTTCGGGCCGAAACCCTTGTTCCCGATTGAACCTCCCTGCTCCTATACTCAAATCCTTTTGCGATGAATGCTAACATAGCATTCGCTTTCTTCACTGCCTGCTGCACCTGCATGCCTACTTTCAATGACTGGTGTACAATGACATCCAGGTCTCGTTGCATCTCCCCTTTTCCTAATCGGCCACCATTCAGATAATAGTCTACTTTCCTGTTTTGCCACCAAAATGGATAACCTCATATTTATCCACATTATATTGCATCTGCCATGCATTTGCCCACTCACCCAACCTATCCAAGTCACCTTGCAGCCTCCTAGCATCCTCCTCACTGCTAACATTGCCCCACCAGCTTCGTGACCACGGCGTGCAGCTCCTCCAGTGCCAGACGGTCGTCTGCTTGAGGTGCGATGTAGACCGCGGTCAGGATGATTCCCTAGGGAGGTAGAAGGGAAGGCACTTCACCGCCAGATGTTCGAGGTGTGGAGAGCAGGAGTTGGATAGGACTGCCACGTCTGAGCACCACGCAGAGTTGACCATGAGGCAGACGCCCCGCCCCCCCCTCTCCCTTTCCCAGATGCCAGTGTCCGGTCCATACGGTGGATGAAGAAACCTTCAGGCTAGACCGCTGAGTCTGGGGAGCTGGGGGTGAGCCATGTCTCTGTGAAACAGAACACAGAGCATTCCCTCAGCTCTCTTTGATAAAGCAGCCTTGCCCTTAAGTCCTCCACTTTGTTTTCAAGTGACTGTACGTTGGCCAGTGGGATATTGCGGAGAGGGGCCCGAAGTCCCCACAGCCTCTTTGTATTCTCCCGACACATTGGGTTACATGGAGATATTACATTTGTAAATGATTCTTTGGCAATCAATTTTCAACATTCTGTTTTCTATTAATTATTAAACCATTCTCCCTTGTGTTTGCGAATTCGGTGGAAAAGTACCCTTTCTTATCTCATGATTTCTAATCGTTAATCTGGTTTACTTATAATCTTTGATCCTGCTGGCTGTGCCCTGTAATGTGACCACGTGCTGATTCTACCTGTGGCCTCTCCCAGCATGACCTGTGAGTGACCTTCACCATGTTAACGTTTCCCATCATCATCCCCGAGTATGTAAGCTGCTGTGTTTAACATATTACCAACTGAACAGAGAACATAGGACAGCACGGAATGAGGCCCTTCGGCCCACTATGCTGTGCCGAACAAGACACCAACTCTTATCTTCCTGTACATAATGCATATCCCCCCATTCCCTGCATATCCGTATGCCTGCATAAGTCTGTTAAATTCCACTGTCTGCCTCAATCACAACCCTCCCCCCCGGCAGCACAATGCAGGCACTCTCAACCCTCTGTGTAAGGAACATAGAATGGAACAGCAGGGAATAGGCCATTTGGCCCACTGTGTTTGTGCCAAACATGATGTTAAGTTAAGCTCACCTCATCTGGCTGTATATGATCGAATCGTATAGTGAAATGTCTGGATTGAGTGGATGTGGAGGATGTTTCCACTAGTGGGAGAGTCTAGGATAAGAGTTCACAGCCTCAGAAATAAAGGATGTTCCGTTGGGGGGATGAGGAGGAATTTCTTTTGTCGGACTGTGGTGAATCTGTGGAATTCATTGCCACAGACGACTGTGGAGGCCAAGTCAGCGGAATTTGTTATATTGGAGATTGACCGATTCTCGATGAGTACTGGTGTCATGGGTTATGGGGAGAAGGCATGAGAATAGGGTGGGGGGGGGGGAGGGGTGAGATAGATCAGCCATGATTGAATGGCGGAGTAGACTTGAGCCGAATGGAAGGTGGAGGGGTGAACTTCCAACTTCATGAGGGGAATAGGGTGAACACACTGAGTAATTTTCCCAGGTTAGGAGAAATCACGAACTAAATGGTATAGGTACAAGAGGGGCAACATTCAACAGGAACCCGAGAGGCAATGTTTTCACAGAGAGCGAGACACAAAGCTGTAACTCAGCGGGACAGGCAGCGTCTCTGGAGAGAAGGAATGGGTGACGTTTCGGGTCGAGACGCTTCTTCAGACTGGAGAGGTTGGCGGGTATATGGAACGAGTTGCCAGATGAAGTAATTGAGGCAGGTACACTAACACTAACTTCATTGGGGCAAGTAGGTGGTTGGGAAAGGTATAGAGCGGAGGTACACAAAAATGCTGGAGAAACTCAGCGGGTGCGGTGTGGGCTGGGCGCTGGCAAAGGGGACTAGGTATAGAGCGGTGTGGGCTGGGCGCTGGCAAAGGGGACTAGCTTGGATACTGTACCCGAGTTAGGTCGAATGGCCTGTTTTCGTGCCGTATGACCATTTGTCTCCAGGACTCCCCTACATCAATGTAACGAAGCGCAGAGTAGTCGACTGAGTAGAGAAACTGGGGTCTGTCTGCTTTGGCCATCGCCAGCTCCCGGTATAAGCCGTGTTTAACTTCCCTTCCCATTCCCATATAGACCTGTCCATGCACTGCCAGGGTGAGGCCCAAAGCAAACTAAAGGAACAACACCTGATGTTATCTCTTGTGTTCTTCCCATCTTGGCTTTCCGATCCACCTACGACGCTACTAGTTTTGTCCCTTCTCCAATATCTCCTGTATTCATCACCCGTTTCCATTCTCTTCTCCCCCGTGCTTCTATCCGTCTACCACCCACACTGTTCACCAGACCCCCTCCTCCGTTTCCTTCTGATGCCATCTGCCCTCTACCTCTCCTGTCATCGTTCCGATTACCTTTCTTGCTTATAAGATGCCAACAGGTATTTTTTTATTCCTGCTGGTAATCTTCAAATTCCCCTCTCTTCCTCCACCTGCTTCCCTCTGAAACTTTGGTCTGCTACTATCGATCATCTACCTGACTCGCAGATCCAGACTTCCTCCCAACTTGGCTCCATCATGCCTCTCCATCAACCAATAATCTGCCGTCCCGTTCTCACCCTCCTTTCCTCTTTACACCGGGCTCCTCCCCTCTCCATTCCCAGTCTTGATGAACGGGTTCTATCCGGATCGTCGAGAATCCCCTTCCCTCCTTCACGTTATTATTTATTGTAACCCAATCCCACGATCAACCCACATTCCTCCCTCTCTCCCCTCTCCGCGCTCTCTCCCCTCTCCTCGCTCTCCTCTCTCACTCTCCATCTCCCTATTTCCTCCCTCTCCCTTTCCTCTCTCTATCTCACTCTTTCCTCTCTCTCTCCCCATCACTCCATCACACTCTCTCCCCTCGTCCCTCTTTATCTTCCATCCTCTTTCATTCTCTCCCCCTTCTCCCCTCTCTCTACCCTTTCCTCCTCCCTTTCTCCCGTCCCTCCATCTATCCCTCGCCTCCCTCTTTTACTCTTTTTCCTCTCTCTTCTCAATCTCACTTTCTCTGCCTCGTCCCCTCTCTCTTTCCCATTCCATTCTCTAAGTTATCTCCTTTATATAAATATATATCTCACACACTCTCCCTCTTCCTCCCCCCTCTCAGTCTCTCCCCAGCACCTCCTTTCGCCCTCGAAATTAATGGTAACATTGCATATGTCTTCCTTACTGGTGACTCATCCTGCAACGTCATCAGTTTGGGGAACCAGCATCAGCAGTGCACGTCCAATTTATGAATCCTCCCTCCATTTAGAAAATAGTCAATAGACAATAGACAATAAGTGCAGGAGTAGGCCAATCGGCCCTTCGTGCCAGCACTACCATTCAATGTGATCATGGCTGATCATCCACAATCAGTATCCCGTTCCTGCATTCCGCCCATATCCCCTGACTCCGCTATCTTTAAGACCTCTATCTAACTCTCTCTTGAAATTATCCAGAGAACCGGCCTCCACCGCCCTCTTTGTGTGTAAAACTGTCCCCCCATCTACGTTCTAAATGGCTTACTCCTTATTCTTAAACTGTGGCCCCTGGTTCTGAACTACCCCAACATCGGGAACATGTTTCCTGCCTCTAGCGTGTCCAACCCTTAATAATCGTATATGTTTCAATAAGATCCCCTCTCATCCTAAATTCTAGAGTATACAAGCCCAGCCGCTCCAATCTATCAACATATGACAGTCCCGCCATCCCGGGAATTAACCTGGTGAACCTACGCTGCACTCCCTCAATAGTAAGAATGTCCTTCCTCAAATTTGGAGACCAAAACTGCAGTGATCATTCGCCTGGCCGACAGATTTTGTTCAGTTTATTACTGGGGTGGGAGATTGCAACCTTCACGTGGCCCGCCCTGTTTCGATTAATGCAATCAA
Organism: Malacoraja senta; assembly: GCA_038087875.1. Taxonomy (NCBI): domain Eukaryota; kingdom Metazoa; phylum Chordata; class Chondrichthyes; order Rajiformes; family Rajidae; genus Malacoraja; species Malacoraja senta. The sequence continues at coordinate 189,973 of CM075983.1, forward strand.
CCCGGCGTGCACAATCAAATAAGATCAAATAGAACAAGTTGCCCTTCAACCTTAGGCTGTGCACGCCATACACAAGAAGAAGTTTATTATTGTCACGTTTACCGAGGTAGAGGGAAAAGCTTTTCTGTTGCGTGCTATCCAATCAGCAGAAATACAATACATGATTACTATCAAGCCGTTACGTGTTTGCTAATTGCGTGACAGATACCATTCTAATCACTGTTAACACACACCCTACAGTCACGTGGATTTGTTGGGCTGAGAGATAAAACAGCGACTCTGAGACGCCCGGTCATTCGAACTCCAGCAAGGCAGAAGCTGACCACAAGCCCAGATCTCCGCGACTCCTCGCTCTCCTGCAGGTAACGTGGACATGTTTGTAATGGAATATACGGGATGATCAAACTGGAATGAATCACGACCTGTTGTGAAGCTGACGTATTTTCAGACATTTTACCAAAAAAGCGGGCAGCGGGTTGTTTACAATGAGCCTGTGTTACGGGATGAAGCTGAGATGACAATCTGACCCCTGCGCGGACGTTGCAGAGTTATTGTCCCAGATGTGATGGGCTCCATGTGAAGCCAATGGGACCCGGGGATGCAGGACTGATGATGAGCTGATTTCGGGGAGCGCGGGGTTTGTCTCATTGGTCAAAGGGTGAGAGAAGATAGGATATGTGGGTGGGATTGTGGTGGGTTTAGAGACGGTAAGCGGGGAGAGGGGGAGAGGGGGGGGGGGAGAGGGGGGGGGGGGAGGGCGACGGGGGTATGGAGACGTTGGGCTAAGGACCAGATCATATTTGTAAAATGATTGATGGCCAGCGAAAACAAATGGGATTTGTGGAAAAGTTTTGATAACGCTGTAAGTAGCGGTGATCTGGAACCTTGTGGCACATTCGCTCAGTCCGGGGTATTTCGAGCCTGCGACACTTTGTCAGACCTGTTGAGTTTTGCCAGCAATTTCTGTCTTCGCTTCCAGTTCCAGCATCTGTAGGTTCTCTGATCTTCCTGTCCAGTAACACGTGGCAGTAATGTCCAGGCCTGCTGGTAACTGTGAATTTCTGCTGTTGCTCTGAGACATGGGTGAGTTACCGGATGATCGCTGGACAAGGGTGAACTGCTGCATAATTGGAGGGTGGATAACGTTGTGTCTCCATCGAAAATGCCTTGAACTTAAAAGCCTGGGAATTATAGACCAGTGAGCCTAAACTGTGTGGTAGGAAAGCTACTGGAGAGGATTCTAAGGAGAAGATATAGGCATTTGGAGGTGTATAAAATCCTGAGGGAAATACATACGGCAAATGCAGAGGGTCTTCGACCCAGAGTCGGGAAATGATCAAATGGAGAACCTATTTTAATGTGAGAGGGAAACATTTAATAATAGCCGGAGGAACGACTTCTCACAGAGGGTGGTGGATATATGGAATGAGCTGCCAGAGGAGGCAGGTACTATAACAATATTTAAAATACACTTGAACAGTACATGTTACATGGATAAGAATGATTTAGAAGGATGTGCGTCAAACGCAGGCAACAGGAACTAGCTTAGATGGATCATCCTTGTCATGGTCGAGTTGGGCGGAAGGACCTGCTTCTATGCCGTGTGATTATGCGAGTCAGTGATGGCAGAATATCGTCTGACACACGAGCGAACTACACGTGCTGTTGATTACATCGGTGACAGAAATCAACATTGTGACAAATGTTGGAATATTTAATTGTATCTTATATCCCACCATCTTATACCTTATACCTGACCTCATATCCCACCATCTCCCCAGTTACCCTTTTATCGTAACGGACTTATAAAGAGCATTGGGATTTCCCTAATCCGACTTGCAAATGAACCTTCTTTATTCTATCTGCTTAGAGGACCATGCAGGTCCTGAACTCTGATTAAAGTCAGCTGGTTTAGGTTAGTTCAGCGGCCCATATAGTTCCCACCGAATACGTACTACCGAAAATTTACACATACACCAAGCCAATTAACCTACAAACCTGTACGTCATTGGAGTGTGGGAGGCAGTCGAAGTTCTCAGAGAAACCTTACGCAGGTGACGGGCAGAATGCCGTACAGACAGCACCCGTGGTCAGGATCGAACCCGGGTCTCCGGCGCTGCAAGCGCTGTAAGGCAGCAACTCTACCGCTGCGCCACCATGCCGGTCTTTAAAAGACTGGCGGAGAGGCATGCACTGCGGTCGATCTCTGCAGAGGCGCAGATGTGGCACTGGCTGTGGCAAAGCGATGGCAGAATGTCGTCTGACACACGGGCGAACGAACGACTGCCATGTGGTTGAAGTGGACTTACCCAATAACTACTGCTCTGTCGGCATGTCAGGCAGCATGTCAGGCAGCATCTCTGGAGAACATGGACAGGAGGCGTTTCGGGTCGATTCCCTTCGAAAGGGGACCGGACCTGCAATGTCTCCTATCCATGTTCTGCAGAAATGCAGCTTGACCCGCTGAGTTACTCCAGCGTTTTAGACAATAGGGAATAGACAATACGTGCGGGAGTAGGCCATTCGGCCCTTCGAGCCAGCACTGCCATTCAACGTGATCATGGCTGCTCATCGCCAATCAGTACCCCGTTCCTGCCTTCTCCCCGTAACTCAACTATCCCTAAGAGCTCTATCTAACTCTCTCTTGAAAGTATCCAGAGAACCGGCCTCCACCGTCCTCTGAGGCAGAGAATCCCACACATTCACAATTCCCTTTATGAACAAGTTTTTCCTCATCTCCGTTCTAAATGACTTACCCCTTATCCTTAAACTGTGGCCACTGGTTCTGGACTCTCCCAACATCGCGAACATGTTTCCTGCCTCTAGCCTGTCGAAACCCTTAATAATCATATGTTTAAATAAGGTTCCCTCTCACTCTTCCAAATTCCAGAGTATACAAGCCCAGCCGCTGCAATCTATCAACATATACGTAACTGTCCCGCCATCCCGGAATTAACCTTGTGAACCGACGCTGCACTTCCTCAATAGCAAGAATGTCTTTCCTCAGGTTTGGATAAGAAAACTACACACAGTACTCCAGGTGTGGTCTCACCATTGCCCTGTATAACTGAAGAAGGACCTCTTTGCTCCTATACTCAACTCCTCTTGGTATGAAGGCCAACATGCCATTCGCTTTCTTCGCTGCTTGCTGTACCTGCATGCTTACTTTAATTGACTGATGAACAAGGACCCCCAGATCCCGTTGTACTTCTCCTTTCCCCAACTTGACACCATTTAGATAATAATCTGCCTTCCTGTTTTTGCCACCAAAGTGGATAAATTCACATTTATTCACATTGCATCTGACATGCATCTGCCCACGCACCCACCCTGTCCAACTCACACTGCCTCATAGCATCCCCCTCAAAGTTCACACTGCCACCCAGTTTTGTGTCGGCTGCTAATTTGCTACTTTTATTCCCTTCATCCAAATCTTTAATATATATTGTAAATAGCTGGGTTCCCACCATAATGCCTAGCGGTACCCAACTAGTCACTGCCTGCCATTCTGAAAGGGACCTATTAACCCCTAACCTTTGTTTCCTGTTGACAACCAATTTTCTATCCATGTCAGCACCCTACCCCCAATACCATGTGCTCTGATTTTGCCCACTAATCTTCTATGTGGAACCTTATAAAATGCTTTCTGAAAGTCCAGGTACACTACATCCACTGGCTCCCCCTTGTCCATTTTCCAAGTTACATCTTCATAAAATTCCAGAAGATTAGCCAAGCATGATTTCCTCTTCGTAAATCTATGCTGACTCGGACAGTTCCTGTTACTGCTATCCAAATGTCCCGCTATTTCATCTTTTATAATTGACTCCAGCATCTTCCAGATTACCGATTATCGAACTGGTCTATAATTCCCTATTTTCTCTCTACCGCCTTTCTTAAAAAGTGGGATAACATTAGCTACCCTCCAATCTACAGGAACTGATCCTGAGTCCAGAGAACATTGGAAAATTATCACCAATGCATTCACGATTTCTAGATCCACTTCCTTAAGTACCCTGGGATGCAGAACATCAGGCCGGGGGGATTTATCAGCCTTCAGTCCCATCAGTCTACCCAACACCATTTCCTGCCCAATGTGAATTTCTTTCAGATCCTCTGGCTAGATCCTCTGGCCACTAGTGTATGAGAGAGATGGGTTGTGTCTTCCTTAGTGAAGATGGATCCAAAGTACCTGTTCAACTCATCTGCCATTTCCTTATTCTCCATAATAAATCCTGTCTCCAAAGGTCCAACTTTTTCTGTCTCCAAAGGTCCAACTTTGGTCTTAACTATTTTTTCCTCTTCATAAACCGAAAGAAGCTTTTACTATCCTCCTTCATATTCTTGGCTAGCTTACCTTCGCACCTCATCTTTTCTCCCGGTGTTGCCTTTTTAGTTATCTTCTGTTGCTCTTTACAAGATACCCAATCCTCTGGCTTCCTGCTCATCTTAGCTATGTTATATTTCTTCTCTTTTATTTTATTTACTTTCCCTGACTCCCCTTGTCAGCCACAGGCGCCCCTTACTCCCCTTGGAATCCTTCCTCCTCTTTGGAATGAACTGATCCTGCACCATCTGTATTATTACAAGAAACGCCTTCATTGTTGTTCCACTATCATCCTTGCTAAGGCATCTTTCCAGTCAGCTCCTCCCTCATTACTCCAAGGTCCCCTTTGTTCAACTGTAATACCGACACCTCTGATTTACCCTGCTCCCTCTCAAATTGTTGATTATAACTTATATTATGGTCACTACCTCCTAATGGCTCCTTTACCTCGAGTTCCCTGACCAAATCCGGTTCATTACACAACACTAAATCCAGAATTCCCTTCTCCCTGTTAGGCTCCAGTACAAGCTGCTCTAAGGATCCATCACGGAGGCACTCCACAAACTCCCTTTCTTGGGGTCCAGTACCAACCTGATTTTCCCAGTCTACCTGCATGTTGAAATTTACCATAACAACCGTAGCATTAACTTTACTACATGCCAATTTTAACTCTTGATTCAACTTGCACCCTATATCCAGGCTACTGTTTGGGGGCCTGTAGATAACTCGCATTAGGGTATTTTTACCCTTACAATTCCTCAGTTCTATCCATACTGACTCCACATCTCCTGATTCTATGTCACCCCTTGCAAGACCTGTCTGTCTTTTCGATTGGACGTATACCCTTGAATATTCAGTTCCAAGCCCTGGTCCTCTTGCAGCCGTGTCTCTGTAATTCCCACAATATCATACTTGCCAATTACGAACTGAGGTCAAGCTGCTTCACTTTATTTCTTATACTTTGCTCATTCATATACAACACGTTAACTGTGGTATTCACCTCCCCTCTCACACCGCTCACTGTTGGGTCTGACCTTACTCTCTTATCCCTTCTCAAACGTTGGTTCCCATTAATTTGGGAGTCCTTTGTCACTTTTCCTGTACTTACTTCCCCTTTAACTCCATCTTTATATTCCCAATGTGTCAATCCTCCCCCACCCCCCACTATTTAGTTTAAACCCACATGTGTAGCTCGAGTAAACCTGCTAAAACGTTGGTCCCCCTCTAGTTAAGGTGTAATCCATCCCTTTTGTACAGGTCACACCTACCCCAGAAGAAATCCCAGTGGTCTATAAAGCAAAATCCCTGCTCCCTGCACCAGCCCCCCAGCCACACATTCAGATCCCCTATCTCCCTGTTCCTGCCCTCACTTACATGAGGTACTGGAAGCAATCCAGAGATAACCACCCAAGGTGATTTATTTCTGAGTTTGGTATAAACCAGCATCTGCAATTGCGGTGTATAGAAAAACTACAGATTTTGGTTTAAACAGATAACAGACACAAAAGGCTGGAGTAACTCAGCAAGAACGGCAGGCAGATTATTATCTGAATGGTGTCAGGTTAGGAAAAGCGGAGTACAGCGAGACCTTGTACATCAATCACTGAAGGTAAGTATGCAGGTGCAACTGGCAGTGAAGAAAGGTAATGGCATTTTGCCTTCAAAACGAGAGGAGTTGAGTATAGGAGAAAAGAGGTATTTCTGCATTTGTACAGGGCCCTGGTGAGACCACACCTGGAACATTGTGTGCAGTTTTGGTCTCCTAATTCGAGGAAGGACATTGTTGCTATTGAGGGAGAGCAGCGTAGGTTCACGAGGTTAATTCCCGGGATGGCAGAACTGTCATATGATGAAAGAATGGAGCGACTGGGCTTGTATTCACTGGAAATTTGAAGGATGAGAGGGAATCTTATGGAAACATATAAAATTATTAAGGGCTTGGACACACTAGATGCAGGAAACATATTCCCCATGTTGGGGGAATTCAGAACCAGGGGCCACAATTTAAGAAAAAAGGGTAAGCCATTTAGAACTGAGATGAGGAAAAACTTTTTCAGAGTTGTGAAATTGTGATATTCTCTGCCTCAGAAGGCAATGGATACTGATTCACAGGATGCATTCAAAAGAGAGTTAGATAGAGATCTTGGGGCTATTGGAATCAAGGGGTATTATGTATCATATATTAATCCACTCATTTCTGGGATCATTCTTGCGAACCTCCTCTGGACCCTCTCCAGCGCCAGCACATCCTTCCTCGAAAGGGGGCCCAAAGCTACTCCAAATGCGGTATGTTCAGCGTCTTATAAAGCCTCAGTATTACATCCTTTTTTGTATCTAGTCCTCTTGAATAAATGCTAGCATTGTGTTTGCCTTCCTCTGCACCAGTATTCCCAAGTTCATTTGCACCAACGATTTCTGATTTCTCTCCACATTTAGAAAATATTCTACACCTTTATTCCTGCTACCAAAATGCATGACTTCACACTTTTCTACACTGTATTCCATCTGCCACTTCTCTGATCACTCTCCCAATACTTCCTTCTGCAGAGTACCTGCTTTCTCCACACTACCTGCCCCTTAACCTACCTTTGAGTAATCTGCAATCTTGGCCACAAAACCTTCAATTCCCTCATCTAATTTATTGATATAGAACGTGAAGAATAGCGGCCCCAGCACCGACCCCTGCGGAACTCCACTGGTCACTGGCAGCCAACCAGAAAAAGCCCCCTTTATTGCCACTCTTCGCCTTCTGCCATCCAGCCAACCTGCTATCCATGCTAGTATCTGCCCTTTGATATCATGGACTCTCATTTTCTTCAGCAGGGTCTCGTGCGGCTCCTTGTCAAAGGCTTTTATGAAAATCTAGGTAAACAACATCCACTGAGTCTCTTTTGTCTATCTTGCAGGGATTGTGGCACACAAATCTTATTCAGCTTTTTGAATATGTGACCAAAACGATGGTTACATCTTTGATGAAGGCAAAGATGCAGACGCTATATATGTGGTTTTCAGCAAGGCATTTGACAAAGTACCGCATGGCAGGCTGCTCTGGATGGTTAGATCGCATGGCTTCGAAGTAGAGGTAGCCAATTGGATGGGTAATTGGCTTATTGGAAGGAGGAAGATTATGACAGTGGAATGTTACTTTTTGGATTGGAGGCCTGTGATTAGTTGTGTGCCTGGGACCATTTACCCCCCTCGACTCCGTCCAAGAACCCTGACAGTCCTTTCAGGTTCGGCAGAGGGTCATTTGCTCCTCCTCCAACCTCATCTGTATCCGCTGTTTTAGGTGTAGACTCCTGTATATCGGTGAGACCAAGCGCAGGCTCGGTGATAGTTTCACTGAACACCTCCGCTCAGTCTGCATAAACCTACCTAATTTCCTGGTTGCTAAACACTTTATCTTCAATGACTGGTGTCATGGTACACCAGTCATTGAAAGTAGGAATGCAGGTGCAGCAGGCAGTGAAGAAAGCGAATGGTATGTTAGCTTTCATAGCAAAAGGATTTGAGTATAGGAGCAGGGAGGTTCTACTGCAGTTGTACAGGGTCTTGGTGAGACCACACCTGGAGTATTGCGCACAGTTTTGGTCTCCAAATCTGAGGAAAGACATTCTTGCCATAGAGGGAGTACAGAGAAGGTTCACCAGACTGATTCCTGGGATGTCAGGACTTTCATATGAAGAAAGACTGGATAGAGTCGTCTTATACTCGCTGGAATTTAGAAGATTGAGGGGGGATCTTATAGAAACTTACAAAATTCTTAAGGGGTTGGACAGGCTAGATGCAGGAAGATTGTTCCCGATGTTGGGGAAGTCCAGGACAAGGGGTCACAGTTTAAGGATAAGCGGGAAATCTTTTAGGACCGAGATGAGAAAAACATTTTTCACACAGAGAGTGGTGAATCTCTGGAATTCTCTGCCACAGAAGGTAGTTGAGGCCAGTTCATTGGCTATATTTAAGAGGGAAATAGATGTGGCACTTGTAGCTAAAGGGATCAGGGGGTATGGAGAGAAGGCAGGTACAGGATATTGAGTTGGATGATCAGCCATGATCATATTGAATGGCGGTGCAGGCTCGAAGGGCCGAATGGCCTACTCTTGCACCTATTTTCTATGTTTCTACGTTTCTAACTCCCTCTTGCATTCCCACACTGCCCTTCCTGACCTGCACCTCTTCCGTTATCAGACTGAGGCCCAGCGCAAATTGGAGGAACAGCATCTCACCCCAGCGGTTTCTTCTTCTTCTTGCGTATGGCGTGCACAGCCTAAAGTTGTAAGACAATTTGTTCTGTTTGATCTTCTGTTTTTGCACGCCAGGTTGATTTAATTCGTTGAAACAGGGCGGACCACGTGAAGGTTGCAATTTCCCACCCCAACCCCAGCGGTATGTACATTGACTTCTCCAATCTCAAGTAACCCTGGCTTTCATTTTCTCCATCCCGTTTCCTTCCCAGTTCTGCCATCTGGCTGCATCTCCGACTACATTTTATCTCTGTTTTCTTTGTTGTTCCCTTCTCCCAGCTAACAAAACATTAGATAGGAAATGGTGTGAGGCAAACCGTTGGGATTGAAGGCAGATAAATTCTCAGGGGCTGATGGTCTGCATCCTAGAGTACTTTAGGAGATGGGCCCCATAAATCGTGGATACATTGGTGATCATTTTTCAATGTTCTCTCCACTCTGGACCAGTTCCAGAGAACTGAAGGGTAGCCAATGTAACTCCACTTTTTAAGAAAGGAGGAAGTGAGAAAACTGGGAATCACAGACCAGTTAGTCTTACATCGGTCGTGGGGAAGATGCTCGAGTCGATTGCTAAAGATGTTATATCAGCAGATTTGGAAAGCAGTGATAGGATCGGTCAAAGACAGCATGGATTTATGAAGCGGAAAGCATGCTTGAGTATTCTTCTTGAATTTTTGACGATGTTACAAGTAGAATTGATAAGGGAGAACCAGTGGATGTGGTGTATCTGGACTTTCCAAAAGTATTTGACAAGGTCCGATACAAGAGATTAATGTGCAAAATTAGAGAACATGGTATTTGGGGTAGGGTATTGACATGAATAGGGAACTGGTTGGCAGGCAGGAAGCAAAGAGTGGGAATTAACGGGTCAATTTCAGAATGGCAGGCAGTGACTAATTGTGTGCCGCAAGGCTTGATACTGGGATCCCAGTTATTTACAATATATGTTAATAATTTAGACAAGGGAATTAAATGTGACATCTCCACGTTTACGGATGACACAAAGCTGGGTGGCACACTGGGAGGTGAAGAGGATGCTATGAGGCTGCAGGGTGAAGTGGATAGGTTGGGTGAGTGGGCAGATGTATGGCAGATGCAGTGTATAAATGTGTATAAATTTGAGGTTATCCACTTTGGTGGTAAGAACACAAAGAGAGATTATTATCTGAATGGTGTCCTATTAGGAATAGGGGAGGTGCAACCAGACCTGGGCGTGCTTGTACATAAGCTACTGAAAATAAGCAAGCAGGTACAGTAGGCAGTGAAGAAAGCAAATGGCATGTTGGCCTTCATTGCGAGAGGATTTGAGTTCAGAAGCAAGGAGGTCCTCCTGCAGTTGGACAGAGCCCTGGTGAGTGCACCTGAAGTATTGTGTGCAGGTTAGGTCTCCTAATTTGAGGAAGGATAATTATGGCTATTTAAGGAGTGCAGCTTCGGTTCACCAGGTTAAATCCTGGGATGGCGAGAATGTCATATGATGAAAGAATGGGTTGACTGGGCTTGTATAAGTAAGTAAGTACGTTTATTGGCCAAGTATTCACATACAAGGAATTTGCCTTGGTGCTCCGCCCACAAGTAACAACATGACATACAGTGACAGTTACGAATGACTCAGAAAACAGTAAACATTAATAATAATAAAACATTAATGATAAAATACGATTGATCAAGCATGTGAACCAACAAAATACCAGATCAAAGGGAGGCTTCAGATTTTTGGCTGTTGAGTAGAGCAACTACTTGTGGATAAAAAACTGTTTTTATGTCTGGCTGTCGCAGCTTTGACAATCCGGAGTCGCCTTCCAGAGGGAAGTGATTCAAAGAGTTTGTGGCCAGGGTGAGAGGGGTCAGAGATGATCTTATTCACTGGAATTTAGGATGAGAGGGATTCTTATTAAAACATCTAAAATTATTAAGGGTTTGGACACGCTAGAAGCAGGAAAAATGTTCCCGATGTTGCGGGAGTCCAGAACCAGGGGCCACAGTTTAAGAATAAGGGGTAAGCCATTTAGAACGGAGATGAGGAAAAACGTTTTCACCCAGTGAATCTGGGGAATTCTCTGCCTCAGAAGGCAGTGGAGGCCGATGCACTGGATGCATTCAAAAGATATTTACATTTACATTTACATTTACATCAGAAATAAGACAGGTCTCTTACAGGTCTGTCATCCAGCCTGGCACTGCCCCAGTTCCACTATGGCCGTTACCCTCACTCTCCCCACTATGGCAGTCAGTGCGGTTCAGTAAACGGGGGAACCCAGAAGATCTGTCCTGACCCTTTAATTAGGCAGGTTCATGAGCCCTTAAAACCTGGGACCTCTGCTGCAGTCTCATTATATTTCCTATTAAAGCGACTGGAAGATGCCTTGCAGGACTGTCCCCCAGCCTGGAACTGCCCCAGTCCCACTATGGCCGTGACCCCCCACTCTGCACACTGGCAATCAGATGGGTTAGAAACATAGAGACATAGAAAATAGCTGCAGGATTAGGCCATTTGGCCCTTCGAGCCTGCACCGCCACTCAATATGATCATGGCTGATCATCCAACTCAGTATCCCGTACCTGCTTTCTCTCCATACCCCCTGATCCCTTTAGCTACAAGGGGCACATCTAACACCCTGTTAAATATAGCCAATGAACTGGCCTCAACTACCTTCTGTGGCAGAGAATTCCAGAGATTCACCACTCTCTGTGTGAAAAATCATCTCGGTCCTCATCTCGGGTTCAGTAAAGGGAGGAACCCACAAGAACTGCCCTGACCTATTAATTAGGCTGGTTCAGGAGCAGGACCTCTGCGACAGTGTCATTAAAAAAACACTCACAATTATATTCATCATATTATTTTTATAAAATATAATTATACTTAATTATATATGATTACAATCATATTTACGTCATATATATATATATATATATATATATATATATATATATATATATATATATAATGGTATAAATCCTATATAGTTTAAATGGACTGCAAGACGGAAATAGGCTGCCCATGCTGTAATATGGGCATTGGCCATTAGATGGCGGTTACTTTCCCGATCTCATCTTCTAATTAGTTTAATTAATTAATGTGCAACTTTTGGCACTGACGAATTATGACATCCTTCTCAATTATATTTCATCTAAATCTGTGGAAACGTTCATGTATTTCTGTGACGTGGGTCACGAAAATCGATTTCTAGACACATTTTTGATGCTCGGCCCACAGCCCAATACAGCTCTTAGGGCTATTGGAATTAAGGGTTATGGGGAGGGCAGGTAAATGGTTGTGGATGATCAGCCATGTTCACATTCAATGGCGGTGCTGGCTCAAAGTCCTGAATGGCCTACTCCTGCTCATATTTTCTATGTTTTTATATTTCACTTGGGTAGTTTACACCCCAGCGGCATGAACATTGACTTCTCTAACTTCAAATAGCCCTTGCTTTCCCTCCCTCTCCATCCCCTCCCCTTTCCAGTTCTCCCACCAGTCTTTCTGTCTCCGAATACATTCTATCTCTGTCCCGCCCACTCACCGGACATCAGTCTGAAGAAGGGTCTCGACACGAAACGTTACCCTTTCCTTCTCTCCAGAGACGCTGCCTGTCCCGCTGAGTTAATCCTGCATTTTGTGTACCTTGATTGCTGCTAAAACGTTCTAGGAAAGCACGGGCAAATAATATAGTTCTATAAATGATCGCAGAAAATGAGTTTCATTTCCACATTAATCACTTGCAGAAGCAATGAAAAATACGTCACCTCTTTTGCTGCCCACACGGCCCTTAACTGAAGCGACTCTACACTTCGGGGTGAATCCCTACCCTGGCATTTAGTTTCTGACAACACTATCATTCTGTCTCATCCTCAGAACAGAAATCCAGCCTCCTGTTTACCCGCAGTGTAAACATACGTCAGCCCATTTGGTACCTGTGTGAAAACCTCCTGAAAGGAACAAGGAAATCGGCTAACTCTACATTAGATACCAATGCTAGCCTGCATGACCCTGTATGCCTACCCTGAATGATTCATATTCTTTATCCGCAAAGCACAACAAAGTTCAGGTTACACAAAGTGAACACAACTGAAACTATGAATGGATGGGGAAAAAGTGATCAGTAATCTTTCTTAGTGACTGCGAACTGCAGATGTTGGTTTAAACCGAAGATAGACACAGAAAGCTGGAGTATCTCAGCGGGACAGACAGCATATCTGGAGAGAAGGAATGGGTCGAGGACTTTCTTCAGACTACTCAGGGAAAAGTAAAAACGAGATAAAAAGACGATGGTGTGGAATGATAAAGAACAATGAATGAAAGATATGCAAAAAAGTAACGATGATAAAGGAAACATGCCATTGTTAGCTGTTTGTTGGGTGAAAACGAGAAGCTGGTGCAACTTGGTGGGGGAGGGGTAGAGAGAGAGGGAATGCCGAGGTTATCTGAAGTTAGCAAAAGCAATCTTCATATGACTGGGCTGTAAGCTGCCCAAGCAAAATATGAGTTGCTGTTACTCCAATTTGCGTTTAGCCTCACTCTGACAATGGAGGAGACCTAGGACAGAAAGGTCAGTGTAGGAATGGGAAGGAGTGTTAATGAGTGACCGGTTCATTAAATCTTCAGCCCAGTGTATCCCGCTATTTCTGTGAAGTGGGACATTCAGGTCCAGTGATCTCTGCTTTGATCACAAACATGTGACTGCGATTTTGCTTCTGTGGCTCATGAAATACTCATTTGGAGATTATTAAAAATACAATATGTTCATTTCTTTCCGCAGAGATACGATGGCGTCGTCTTCAGAATCTGCATACTTCAGTCAGCAAGAAATCAATGAACTGAAGACTGGTTATGATCAGGATGGGCTGAGCAAGTTTGCGACACAGATCGTGAAGAAATTGAACGATATTAATAATGCAGAGCTTAACATCGCTGTGACAGGAAATTCGGGTGCAGGGAAATCCACCTTCATCAACACCATGAGGGGTCTGCGGGGCTGCGATGAGGGTGCAGCTAAAATCGGGATCATGGAAACCACAATGGAGCGAACTCAATACAAACATCCCGACTTCCCTAATGTTTGCTTCTGGGACCTGCCGGGAGTTGGAACAACAAAGTTTCCAATGGAGGATTACGTCAGCAAAATGAAATTTACTACATACGATTTTTTCATAATAATCTCACAGAATCGATTCACCGAAAACGATGCAAAGGTCGCCAAAGAGATTACAAACTTGGGGAAGAAGTTATACTTCGTACGAAGTCAAATTGATAATGACCTCAATGCTTTAGAAAGGCAGGGTATAGATTTTGACAGAATGAGGGAACTTGATGAGGTGAAGCAAAACATAAGTCACGGTTTGACGGAAGCGGGGATTTCTGAACCCATTATATTCCTGATATCAAACTTTAACATAAATGAGTTTGATTTTCCTCAGTTAAAGGAAACGCTTTTAAATAATCTCGATGGAATTAAAAAAGATGTTTTATTGATGTCACTTCCAAGCACAACAGTGAAGATTGTGGAGCATAAACGAGCCCAGTTTAAGAAACGTATCTGGATGTTGGCAATCGCCTCAGGAACTGTCGGAGCGGTGCCTGTTCCCGGATTGTCATTCGCCGTTGACCTCGGGATTATAGTCACTGCAATACTAGATTTCCGCAAAAGTCTCGGCCTGGATGATGCCTCCCTTCAGAGACTGGCCAATGTCGCAAAGAAACCTGTGGAATTTCTTAAAGCAGAAGTGAGAACCCCTCTGGTGGGTGAAATAAATGAGGAGTTTGTGAAACAAGTGTTGGTGCGTTCCAGTTTTGTTGCTGTTTCAGTGGCGGAAATGATCTTTGACTTTATACCAATCTTTGGCTCCGTCATCGGGGCAGTATCGTCATTTGGAATGACTTACAAGCTGTTGACCGACGCATTGGATGATCTGGTGGAGAATGCTAAGAGAGTGGTGAAAGTTGCATTTGACACTGATCCAAGTCATCCGCAATAAAGAATCCGCTACCGATTTGCTGCGTCATCGCGGATGCGCGAATGGAAAATAAATATCATCTTTCAATCGTCATTATGTTCCAAATTATTTCACACCTGATGAATTATTTTAAAAGCTGTTGTCACTGCTGTAATCTTCGCAACCAATTCACTGCAAACACCTTAAGCGCATCAACCCGCCGGACAACAGAAGATAACTCTCACGGGGTGACTCAGTGTGACGTTGCCACCGCGTTCAACAAGCTCTCACCAATGAAACCATATCAACATCTAGTCAAACCTCCAAGCGTCTCGAATGTTTCAAAAAGACAACCTCTTCTTCCAGTCTCCAAAGAATACAGATCTAACTTCTTCAATCATACATGAGAAGATGATCTTCTGATCCCAGTGGGCTGAGTGTGTTGTCCTGTCCTGTACAATTGGCCAACTAAAACTATGCACAACATTCTAGACATTCTTTTTTTTGTTTTTGTTTTTTTGTAATAATATTTTTTATTGGAGGTAAATACATATCATATTAAAATCGTTACGTCTTTTATTTCTAAATTCATAGTATTGTCAAACATTATTCGTATTATCTCCAATGATTTTTTCTTTCTTTTTTAAGTAAATAGAAATAAAAAGATAGGTGAAATAAAGAGAGTAAAGAGAGAGAAGAAAAGAAAAAAAGGAGATAATAAAGAAGAATGGAATAACTTACTTAAAATACTTCATTGGAGATATATTCGTACATTTCAGAGTATAACATTTCATCTAATCCTTGGCTCGAGTGCTAGTCAGGTTCTCGTGCTGAACCATTCTGACCCTTTAGATAATCAATAAATGGAGACCATGTTCCAACAAATAATTCTTGTTTGTCCAACAGGACAAGTCTAATTCTTTCCAATTGTAAGGTCTCCGTCATTTCTATAATCCACATTTTAATTGTGGGGGTTATAGGACCTTTCCAAAATTTTAAAATTAATTTTTCCCGGTTATTATACTATAATCAATAAAGTTTCTTTGAGTTGTTGTAAATGTTTGATTTGGTTCTAATATTCCTAGTATTATTAATTTTGGATCCGGGTCCAATTGAGTGCTGGTAACTATAGATATTATTCTAAAAATATTTGCCCAGAATTTTTAAATTTTTATACAATTCGCAAACGTATGAGTAAAGTTAGCATCTAAATGTTGACATTTATCACATATATAGGAAATATGTGGGAAGATTTTATTTAATTTTGTTTTAGAATAATGTAACCTATGTAGTCCTTGGAATTGTATTAGAGAGTGTCTGGCATTTAATGAACATTGGTGTATGTGTTGTAAACTTTCTTCCCAAGTATATTTCGTTATTATTTGATTTAGTTCTTTTTCCCATGTTTGTCTGTGTAAATCCGTCGATGGAATCTCGCTATCTAATAAAATATTATATATGTAAGATATTAATTTTCTGTATTAGGATGCTTATTCCAACAGTCATCAAGAATTTCTGAATTTCTAATTCTAAAGTTTTGAGTACTTGCTTTAACATAATCTCTAAGTTGAAGATATCTGAAAAAATCATTTACTTGAAGTCCATAAATCTGTTGCAGCTCCTGAAATGAAAGAAAAGTGCCTTTCTTGTAAAGTTGTCCCATCCTTTTAATTCCATAATTTTTCCATTGTATGAAACCTTTATCCAACCATGAGGGTTTAAATAAAGGGTTATTTACAATTGGAAGAAAAAGTGATAAATTATCTACTTTTAATGTCTTTTTTAATTGTTTCCAAATTCGCATAGCACTATATATTATAGGATTTTCCTAGGAATCACGTTACAATTATGACAGCATTTCCCTATTTCTAAACTCCAACCCCATTGCAATAAAAGCCAACATGCCGTTAACATTCTTAACCTCTTGTTTCACCGACCCACTAGTCACTTGTACCTCATGGATACAAACAACTTAATATTTATGTGCCTCCTTTATCTACAGACTTTCTCCATTTAGATCACATCCGACTTTAGATTCCTCCTATCAAAATGTATGGCCTCACAATTTCCTGCGTTAAACTCCATTTTCGAAGTGCTTTGCTCACTCACTCAACCTATCTACATCATTTTGCTGAGTCCAAATATCCCCATCACGCCCTGCCATCCCAGATATCTCTCGCGTCCTTGGTCAACCTGGATACCTTGTACACTGCTCTATCCTCCAGATCATTCACGGAAATAGAAAGTTACATTCAGCTCCTTCAACTGCGTGGATTTTCTCCGGAACTCCGGGATCCTCCACACTCCAAATATGTGGTCATTTGGAGATTAATTGGCTTCGGTAAGGATTGTAACATTGTCCCCAGTGTGTGTAGGATAGTGATCGTGTACGGGGTGATCGATGGTCTGCGCGGAATCAGCGGGCCGAAGCGCCTGTTTCCGAGCGCTCTCTAAACTAAACTAAACTAATCTCCCCTGGATGAATATTTATTTCTTGATTCTGGACTCCAACATCTTGCCAAAGACAGATGTTGATTCAGGTGACCTGTGTTCACATTTTGTCCTCCTCTCTTAAATAGACAATAATTGCAGGAGTAGGCAATTCGGCCCTTCGAGCCAGCACCGCCATTCAATGCGATCATGGCTGATCATCCCTAATCAGTGCCCCGTTCCTGCCTTCTCCCCATATCCCCCGACTCCGCTATCTTTAAGAGCCCTATCTAGTTCTCTCTTGAAAGTATCCAGAGAACTGGCCTCCACCGCATTCTGATGCAACGAATTCCACAGACTCACAACTCTCTGTGCGAAAAGGTGTTTCCTCGTCTCCGTTCTAAATGGCTTACCCCTTATTCTTAAACTGTGGCCCCCTGGTTCTGGACTCCCCCAACATGGGGAACATGTTTCCTGCTTCTAACGTGTCCAAACCTTCAATAATCATATATGTTTCAATGAAATCCCCTCTCATCCTTCTAAACAACGCCAGCCGCTCCATTCTCTCAGCATCTGACAGTCCCGCCTTCCCCGGAATGAACCTTATAAACCTACGCTGCACTCCCTCAATAGCAAGAATGTCCTTCCTCAAATTTGAGGACCAAACCTGCATACAGTACTCCAGGTGTGGTCCCACTAGAGCCCTACACAACTGCACAAGGACCTCTTTGCTCCTATACTCAACTCCTCTTGTTATGAAAGCCAACATGCCATTCGCTTTATTGACTGCCTGCTGTACCTGCATGCTTACTTTCACGGACTGATGAACAAGGAACCCTCCAGATCCCGTTGCGCTCCCCCCTTTCCCAACTTGACACCTTTTAGATAATAATCTGCCTTCCTGTTTTTGCTACCAAAGTGGATAACCTCACATTTATCCACACTAAACTGCATCAGCCATACATATGCCACTCACCCAACCTATCGAAGTCACCCTGCATTCTCATAGCATCCTCCTCACAGTTCACACTGCCATCCAGCTTTGTGTCATCTGCAAATTTGGTAATGTTACTTTGAATCCTTTCACCTAAATCATTGATGTATATTGTAAATAGCTGCGGTCCCAGCACTGAGCCTTCCGGTATCCCACTAGTCACTTCCTGCCATTCTGAAAGGAACCCGTTAATCCCTGCTCGTTGTTTCCTGTCTGCCTACTAATTTTCTATCCATGTCAGCACTCTACCCCCAATACCATGTGCCCTCATTTTGCCCACTAATCTCCTATGTGGGACCTTGTCAAATGCTGTCTGAAAGTACAGGTACACTACATCCACTGGTTCTCCCTTGTCCATTTCCCCAGATACATCTTCAAAAAATTCCAGAAGATCATTCAAGCATGATTTCTCCTTCGTAAGTCCATGTTGTCTCGGACCGATCCTGTTATTGCTATCAAAATGTGCCGCTATTTCATATTTTATAATTGACTCCAGCATCTTCCCCACCACCGATGTCAAGCTAACTGGTCTATAATTTTCTGTTTTCTCCTTCCCGCCTTTCTTAAAAAGTGGGATAACATTAGCTACCTTCGGATCCACAGGAACTGATCCTGAATCTATAGAAGATTGGAAAATGATCTCTATTGCGTCCACGATTACGAAAGCCACTTCCTTAAGTACCCTGGGATGCAGACCATCAGCCCCTGGGGATAGAAACATAGAAACATAGAAATTAGGTGCAGGAGTAGGCCATTCGGCCCTTCGAGCCTGCACCGCCATTCAATATGATCATGGCTGATCATCCAACTCAGTATCCCGTACCTGCCTTCTCTCCATACCCTCTGATCCCTTTAGCCACAAGGGCCACATCTAGCTCCCTCTTAAATATAGCCAATGAACTGGCCTCGACTACCCTCTGTGGCAGAGAGTTCCAGAGATTCACCACTCTCTGTGTGAAAAAAGTTCTTCTCATCTCGGTTTTAAAGGATTTCCCCCTTATCCTTAAGCTGTGACCCATTGTCCTGGACTTCCCCAACATCGGGAGCAATCTTCCTGCATCTAGCCTGTCCAACCCCTTAAGAATTTTGTAAGTTTCTATAAGATCCCCTCTCAATCTCCTAAATTCTAGAGAGTATAAACCAAGTCTATCCAGTCTTTCTTCATAAGACAGTCCTGACATCCCAGGAATCAGTCTGGTGAACCTTCTCTGCACTCCCTCTATGGCAAGAATGTCCTTCCTCAGATTTGGAGACCAAAACTGTACGCAATACTCCAGGTGTGGTCTCACCAAGACCCTGTACAACTGCAGTAGAACCTCCCTGCTCCTATACTCAAATCCTTTTGCTATGAAAGCTAACATACCATTCGCTTTCTTCACTGCCTGCTGCACCTGCATGCCTACTTTCAATGACTGGTGTACCATGACACCCAGGTCTCGCTGCATCTCCCCTTTTCCTAGTCGGCCACCATTTAGAAAATAGTCTGCTTTCCTGTTTTTGCCACCAAAATGGATAACCTCACATTTATCCACATTATACTGCATCTGCCAAACATTTGCCCACTCACCCAGCCTATCCAAGTCACCTTGCAGTCTCCTAGCATCCTCCTCACAGCTAACACTGCCCCCCAGCTTAGTGTCATCCGCAAACTTGGAGATATTGCCTTCAATTCCCTCATCCAGGTCATTAATATATATTGTAAATAGCTGGGGTCCCAGCACTGAGCCTTGCGGTACCCCACTAGTCACTGCCTGCCATTGTGAAAAGGACCCGGTTTACTCCTACTCTTTGCTTCCTGTTTGCCAGCCAGTTCTCTATCCACATCAATACTGAACCCCCAATGCCATGTGCTTTAAGTTTGTATACTAATCTCTTATGTGGGACCTTGTCGAAAGCCTTCTGGAAGTCCAGATACACCACATCCACTGGTTCTCCCCTATCCACGCTACTAGTTACATCCTCGAAAAATTCTATAAGATTCGTCAGACATGATTTACCTTTCGTAAATCCATGCTGACTTTGTCCAATGATTTCACCACTTTCCAAGTGTGCTGCTATCCCATCTTTAATAACTGACTCTAGCAGTTTCCCCACTACCGATGTTAGACTAACTGGTCTGTAATTCCCCGTTTTCTCACTCCCTCCCTTCTTAAAAAGTGGGGTTACGTTTGCTACCCGCCAATCCTCAGGAACTACTCCAGAATCTAAAGAATTTTGAAAGATTATTACTAATGCATCCACTATTTCTGGAGCTACTTCCTTAAGTACTCTGGGAGGCAGCCTATCTGGCCCTGGGGATTTATCGGCCTTTAATCCATTCAATTTACCCAAAACCACTTCCCGACTAACCTGGATTTCACTCAATTCCTCCAACTCCTTTGACCCGCGGTCCCCTGCTATTTCCGGCAGATTATTTATGTCTTCCTTAGTGAAGACGGAACCAAAGTAGTTATTCAATTTGTCCGCCATATCCTTGTTCCCCATGATCAACTCACCTGTTTCTGACTGCAAGGGACCTACATTTGTTTTAACTAATCTCTTTCTTTTTACATATTTATAAAAACTTTTGCAGTCAGTTTTTATGTTCCCTGCCAGTTTTCTTTCATAATCTATTTTTCCTTTCCTAATTAAGCCCTTTGTCCTCCTCTGCTGGTCTCTGAATTTCTCCCAGTCCTCTGGTATGCTGCTTTTTCTGGCTAATTTGTACGCATCATCTTTCGCTTTGATACCATCCCTGATTTCCCTTGTTATCCACGGATGCACTACCATCCCTGATTTATTCTTTTGCCAAACTGGGATGAACAATTTTTGTAGTTCATCCATGCAGTCTTTAAATGTCTTCCATTGCATGTCCACCGTCAACCCTTTTAGAATTAATTGCCAGTCAATCATGGCCAATTCATGTCTCATACCCTCAAAGTTACCTTTCTTTAAGTTCAGAAGCATTGTTTCTGAATTAACAATGTCACTCTCCATCCAAATGAAGAACTCAACCATATTATGGTCACTCTTGCCCAAGGGGGCACGTACAACAAGACTGCTAACTAACCCTTCCTCATTACTCAATACCCAGTCTAAAATAGCCTGCTCTCTCGTTGGTTCCTCTACATGTTGATTTAGATAACTATCCCGCATACATTCCAAGAAATCCTCTTCCTCAGCACCCCTGCCAATTTGATTCACCCAATCTATATGTAGATTGAAGTCACCCATTATAACTGTTTTGCCTTTGTCGCACGCATTTCTAATTTCCTGTTTGATACCATCTCCAACTTCACTACTACTGTTAGGTGGCCTGTACACAACACCCACCAGCGTTTTCTGCCCCTTAGTGTTTCGCAGCACTACCCATACCGATTCCACATACTCGAACCTAATGTCCTTCCTTTCCATTGCGTTAATCTCCTCTCTAATCATCAATGCTACCCCACCTCCTTTTCCTTTCTCTCTATCCCTCCTGAATATTGAATATCCCTGGATGTTGAGCTCCTAGCCTTGGTCACCCTAGAGCCATGTCTCCGTGATCCCAACTATATCATAGTCATTAATAGCTATCTGCACATTCAACTCATCCACCTTATTACGAATGCTCCTTGCATTGAGACACAAAGCTTTCAGGCTTGTTTTTACAACACTCTTACCCCTTATACAATTATGTTGAAAAGTGGCGCTTTTTGATTTTTGCCCTGGTTTTGTCTGTCTTCCACTTTTACTTTTCACCTTGCTACCTATTGCTTCTACCCTCATTTTACACTCCTCCGTCTCTACGCTCACACATTTAAGAAACCCTTTCCCTTTAACTCCATCCTCCACTATCCCATTCGACACCCCACCCCCTTATTCAGTTTAAAACCACCCGTGTAGCATGTATCAGACTTCAGTCCCATCAGTCCACCCAACACAATTTCCTGCATAATGTGGATTTCCTTCAGTTCCTCCGTCACCCCAGATCCTCTGGCCACTACTATATCAGGAAAATTGTCTGTCCTCCTTAGAGAAGACGGATCCAAAGTACCTGTTCAACTCATCTGCCATATCCTTGTTCCCCATAATATATTCACCTTTTTCAGTCTTCAAGGGTCCAACTTTGATCTTAACTAATGTTTTCCTCTTCACATACCTAAATAAGCGTTTTACTATATTCTTGGCTAGCTTAACCTTCGTACCTCATCTTTTCTCCCCGTATTGCCTTTTTAGTTATCTTCCGTTGCTCTTCAAACTTTACCCAACCCACTTGCTTCCCGCTCATCTTTGCTACGTTGTACTTCTTCTCTTTTATTTTTATACTGTCGCTGACGGCCCTTGTCAGCCACGGTCGCCCCTTACTCCCCTTCGAATCTTTATTCCTCTTTGGAATGAACTGATCATGCACCTTCTGTATTATTACCAGAAATACCTGTCATTGTTGTTCCACTGTCACCCCTGCTAGGGTATCTTTCAAGTCAAGTTTGGCCAGATCCTCCCTCATGCTCCATAGTCCCCTTTATTCAACTGTAACACTGAGTCCTCCGATTTACCCTTCTCGCTCTCCAATTGTAGATTAAACTTGACCATATTATGGTCACTACCTCCTAATGGCTCTTTAACCCCAAGTTCCTTTATCAAATCCGGTTAATTACATAACACTAAATCCAGAATTGCCTTCACCCTGGTAGGCTCCAAAACAAGCTTCTCTGAGAATCCATCAAGGAGGCACTCCACAGACTCCCTTTCTTGGGGTCCAGTACCAACCTGATTTTCGCAGTCTACCTGCATGTTGAAATCTCCCATAACAACCGTAGCATTATCTTTACTACTTGCCAATGTTAACTCCTGATTCAACTTGCACCCTATATCCAGGCTACTGTTAGGGGGCCTGTAGATTAGTCACATTAGAGTATTTTTACCCTTACAATTCCTTAGTTCTATCCATACTGACTCCACATCTCCGTTTCAATGTCACCCCTTGCAAGGGACTGAATTTCATTCCTCACCAACAGGGCAACCCCACCCACTCTGCCCACCTGTCTGTCTTTTTGATAGGAGGTATACCCTTGAATATTCAGTTCCCAGCCCTGGCCCTCTTGCAGCCATGTCTCTGTAATTCCCACAACAGCATACTTGCCAATTTCTAACTGAGCCTCAAGCTCGTCCACTTTATTTATTATACTTCGCGCATTCATATACAACACTTTGACCTCTGTATTCACCTCCCCTCTCGCACCGCTCGCAATTGGCCCTGACCTTACCCTCTTATGTGCGAGTAACATTTGCAGGTGTCCAATCCAATATTAGTCACCAATATTAATGACCTGCCCCAACCCCCCTCTCCTGCACAGAGAACAATAACATTTAGTCACCTGTCATTGACACAAAATGCTGGAGTAACTCAGTGGGACAGGCGGCACCTCTGGAGAGAAGGAATGGCTGACGTTTGTGGTCGAGAGACGTCTTTAGACTGGTCACCTGACACTAAACTCCTGAAGCAGCCACTCTACACTGAGCCGTATCACCACGGACGAGCTCCACAGAGACAGAGCAAACAATGTATAATGTTCTCAAACTTAAAAACTGTCACTGATTCTGTGGAATTCCTGGCCCGTGACTGATGAAAGTGGCGATAATTCGGGATGCTACTGAGAACCTGGAGGCCAAGTGAAATACAGGAGTGTCCACCTCACAAACTAGCCACCTGCCCAGCCCATCAAGCGCCACCTGAGGTACAGTCCGCGGGACCCACATCGATCTCATCAGCCACCGCGTAAACAACAGAACCCGAGTGGAAGCAAGTTATTCTCCATCTCCAATTAACTCTGCGCGTTAACCTCAGATTACCGAGCCTGTTCTTCACAAATTCTAAAGGTTACTGGCAGTCCAGTTCACGTACAGATTCCTCCCAAATTATAACACGGCGGGAGCAGTTCACTCAGTAAAAATACAGTGAAGGATGGTTGTTTTTTTAATCTGTTCAATGACAGAATTTACATGAAATATTTATTATAACCCCACGGTGCCAGATATTCGGTCACATTCTGAGTTTTTCATCCGATGAAATTCTTTCACCGTTTCACAAACAGCATAGCACCTTTCAACGTTATTTTGCCAGACATTAATTTCTTTAATTTCCGTGAAACTTCCTCCAATTTTCTCCACAAATGTTATTTCCCACTTGTGTCCAGAGTTGGAGATCAACAATACAAAATAACAGGCAAAAATCCACTCAGGGCCGCCAGTCCCCGTGAAAGAGGCGCAGAGAGAATTCCCCCTCCACAGACGCTACATAACCTGATGAGCTTTTGCAACAACCTCTGTTATTAACTGCAGGTGACTTTATTGAACACAGTCCGGTCAGTTTACACCTACTGACAGAGAAGCTATCGACCAAAGACGGAGGGTGGTTAAAGAAGTTAACTAATGAAACCATTCAGCTTTGTACAGTCGGGCGGGTTTGTACAGTCGAGTCGCTGACTGGACCTCAACGGCCACGGCGGAGTCTCCGGAGCGAGCGGGGAACGATCTTCTACGCGGCTGCTTCCGGCCCCCAGACCGCGTGTTTGGGAACATGTTAAACCGAGCTCAGCGGTGTGGAGGGAATTGTGTTGGCGTGACAGGGCAAATCTTACTGAGGTGTAATCTCTTGGGAGACGAATAAACTTTGATCTAATCGCATAGAGATAACGGCGATAAAATTCACACGGGGGAGACAGTGCAGTAAATTCTAATAGTATCAAGATATTCGAAGATTAATCCACGAATGGACGGAAATTCGAATCTGAAGGCAGATGCCAACCAAAATGTTACTTAATAGTAGTGAGCTATTTGCGGCATAACCCAGCAGCGTAAGAACAACATAACAGAGATGATTGCACCCGAGTCGAGCAGCCGGGAAGCATTGTAGCATTGTAGTGTAGTGTAGAACTAATTGTGTTATAATCTAATGTTCTACAGCAGATTTAATCATTTTACACAAGTTAGCACAGAAATAGTCTGATCCTTTAGCAGAGCAGTAACAGAAGCATGGTCTATTAGTACAGCGCTTATTTCAGCATATAAGAATTATATAGTGGCATTTAATTTAGATCTTAAGTATACCAAAAAAGTGAATAATAACGGAAAATATGAGGAAGAAAAGTAAATAAAATAAGGAGACGTGAAATGTGATGCAGTGGTGGGGCCCGGATGTAACCAGGCTACCACAGCAACAAGTGACCTGTAGAGACACTTGCAATATTATCCATCAGGATACAATGAACAAGTGTACCAGTGGACAAGTGGACCAAAACTGCATCCACGCAGAGGCGCCGCACCGTCATTGTTCAGCCAGTTGGTGTTGTATTCGCAATGATTACTCTAAACATTGGGTTTCTCTTGTACTGGGAGAGTAAAGCAATAAAGTCCTCGTTCGCATCACACTCAATGGTTTCCTGTCCAGTTTATCTGTGGAAGCTCTTTGTAAACCGGCCGCCCTGTCCCTGCTGCCCCATCACCAGCTCCCCGGGTGTGATTCTGCAGGCGAAGGAATTTAATTCATCCACTTCTTTCTCCCCGCTCCCCCCTCCTCCCTTGGAACCTGGCTGACCTCGCATCGCCCCCCTCCCATCCTCCCTACTGAACCGCTTACAATAGATACATAAATCTCAACGTTTCTATCCCTGATCTTAACAATCACAACTATTTGTGTGAAAATGACTGCCGCACAAATATCATCGTCGCACAGTCATTCAGCACGAAAATAGCCCCTTCATGGGGAAGATGCTTGAGTCGATTATTAAAGATGTACAAGCAGTTCATTTGGAAAGCAGTGACAGGATTGGTGAGGATTTATGAAGGGGAAATCATGCTTGACTAATCTAGAATTTTTGAGGATGTAACAAGTAGAATAGATAAGAGAGAGCCAGTGGATGTGGTGTATCTGGATTTCAAAACGCCTTTGACAAGGTCCCACACAAGAGATTAGTCTGCAAAATCAGATCACATGGTATTGGGGGTAGGGTATAGACATGAATAGAGAACTGGTTGGAAGACAGGAAGCAAGGAGTAGGGATTAACGGGCCCTTTTCAGAATGTCATGCAGTGACTGGTGGGGTGCCGCAAGGCTCGGTGCTGTGACCACAGTTATTTACAGTATATATTAACGATTTAGACAAAGGAATTAAATGTAAAATCTCCAAGTTTGTGGAGTGACACAAAGCTGGGTGGCAGTGCGAGCTGCGATGAGGATGCTATGAGGCTGCAGGGTGACTTGGATTGGTTGGGTGAGTGGGCAGTTGCATGGCAGATGCAGTATAATGTGGATAAATATGAAGTTTTCCACTTTGGTGGCAAGAACAAGAAGGCAGATAATTACCTGAATGATGTCAGATTAGGAAAAAGGGAAGTGGAACGAGACCTGGGTGTCCTTGTACATCAGTCACTGAAAGTAAGCATGCAGGTACATCAGGCAATAAAGAAAGCAAATGGCATGTTGGCCTTTATAGCAAGAAGATTTGAGTATAGGAGCAAGGAGGTCCTACTGCAGTTGTACAGGGCCATGGTGAGACCACACCTGGACTATCATGTGCACTTTTATTCTCCTAATTTGAGGAAGGACATTCTTGCTATTAAGGGAGTGCAGCGCAGGTTCACCAGGTTAATTCCCTGGATGGCGGAACAAATATTATGAAAGAATGGATCGACTGGGCTTATATTCATTGGAATTTAGAAGGACGAGAGGGTATCATAAAGAAACATATTAAAAAATTTAGGGATTGGACAGGCTCGATCCAGAAAAATGTTTCCGATATTGGGGGAGTCTAGAACCAGGGGTCATGGTTTTAGAATAAGTGGTGGGCCAATTAGGACTGAGATGAGGAAAAACTTTTTCACCCAGAGTGTTGTGAATCTGTGGAATTCTCTGCCACAGAAGGCAGTGGAGGCCAATTCACTGGGTGTTTTAAGGGGAGAGTTAGGTTTAGCTCTTAGGGCAAAGGAATCAAGGGATATGGAGAAAAAGCAAGAACGGGGTACTGATTTTGGATGATCAGCCATGATTATATTGAATGGTGGTGCTGGCTCAAAGGGCCGAATGGTCTACACCTGCATCATTCCAGGTGGGTCTAGCTCAGCGATATGTCGGCACCTAAAATGCGCTATCGGGGAGGTGGTGAAACAGATAGGATGATGTTTAAGAGGTATTTTGGCAACAAATGAAGAAATATGAGATGCTGTTCCTCCAATTTGCGCTGGGCCTCACTCTGACAATGGAGGAGGTCCAGGACAGAAAGGTCAGATTGGGAATGGGAGGGGGAGATAAAGTACTGAGCAACCGGGAATCAGAAAGGTTAAGGTGGACTGAGCGGAGGTGTTCAGTGCCCGAAGTTGGGCCGGAGTGTTTGTTTCCACACTGTATGACACCATGACTCTATGGATGGGATGAGTTAGATCAGCATCAACATTCGTGCAGCCATTGTGGGCCGAAGGGCCTGTTCCTGTGCTGTACTGTTCTTCCTTCCCACATAACATCACCCACTGCAACTAGAGGAGTTGATTTTGACCATCTTGGATATAATTCACAATTAAAGTGTAAAGATTGTATCAGATACCGACACCAACACATGAGAAAGAAAGGAATGTGTGGAAGTGTGAAAGGGAAAGCTAGACGTGCAGGTGTTTACGACAGCAGGTTTTTACCTGCAAGGTTGGAGTTCCCAGCCACTTGGGCACTGGGTTACTGATGTGGCCGGACACAGTTCACAGGAGGTCATCCCGGGCTCCAGGCTACATCTGGCGCTGCACGATGACAGTCCCATCTCAGCCCGCTTCCGGGACCCTTTCGTGTTAGGACCCGCCTTTCTCCCATCCCCGCCCAATCGCTGGGGACAGAACGGGTTAGTTAAACTCGGTGGAGGGATGTTGGAGGTTAATAGAAGCCGCTGTATTCAACAGATGACAACACTGTTGTGATTAAATGTATTTATTTAGAACAGTGAACATTGAAAATGAACATACATTCGGTTACAGCTCTTGGAAATCACTCATGGTTAAACCTTGGAGCTCAGTGTTCTACCGACCCCTGGTCTCCGTGTGTTTAACGAAGCTCAGCACATTTAATTTCGACAAATGTTCCAGCAGAGGGTGACGCCCAGAATAGCCCGTGTCACGGAGCAGCAGGTAGCAGTGAATGGGGGTGAGATATAGAGGTCACCAATAGTTCACACACAGCTATTTCTACGTGAATGCATTTATACTTTACAAAGTGTCGGATAGAGCGCCAGAACACACCAGTGTTGGCCCTGCCAGGGTAATTCACTCTTACCCGTGATCAAGCTGTACTGAGAGCCACCGACCTATACACCGTCACCACTGTCTCGTCGAAGAGCGCACCTGTCAGGTTCTGTACAGATCGCAACCGCTCATCCAGTGAACCCATCAGAACCAGAAAGGTAAAACCAAGAGAGGACACTGCGCCACAGACCATGAGCAGCACTGGGGGGAAGGTGTCCGTGAACCCAACTACTGTAAAGGCCACAATGACAATCAACAACAATGCTTGAGGAACCAATTGTTGAAGCTTGCGTGGCGAGGGTCGGTCCATGTCGGCTTTCAGCAGTGACACGGGTTTGGTTACTGCCCCGGACAGGATTCCCAGCTCCCGCTCACTGACGCCCAGCTGTCTCCGGAGATATATCCACCCGGAGACCGTGCACAGAGTGGCAGTGAGGAGAGGCAAGGCTGGTGCCGGTACCGCGCCCAGTGCCCCGGAGAGGAAGGCACAGAGCACGATATACCACATCAGCATCTGGCGTCTGGGCCTCTGTATTTCCTGCATCATCCTTGGGATTGCCAGACGGAAGGCGGTTGATTTTATCTTCTGGAGATCACTGGCTAGGGCAGATTGTAATTTGGGAAAATCATATCCTGTAACCTCCAGACCGGAGATCAGGTATATGGGCGGTGGTTCAACGCTGACCCGATGGAAGTTGTTGAGACAATCCTGGCGGATCTGTCGCTGTCCTTCCCCAAAGTCAGTGCCCTGCATCTGCATAGAAAAGGCGTCGTTGTCGATCTTGGAGCGGATGTAGTAGAAGCCTTTCCCCTGTTGCTGAATCTTTTTGCTGAGTTCCCCGTCACTCTCTCTGAAGCGGGACTGGGACACGATGATGTAAAAGTCATAGCTTTCAAACTGCACCTGCTTCAGGTAGCGGCTCATCTCAAAGCCGAGTGAGTTGGATCCGGGCAGATCCCAGAGCTGGACATTGGGCAGAGAGGGGTAGGGATATCCCACTGGATTCACACTGGCTTCATAACCCCCCACCGGAGCCGCTCCCTGGTCGCCACTGCGAACACCCCTCATGGTGTTGATGAAGGTGGATTTGCCGGCCCCTCCGTCTCCCAACACTGCGATGTTAATCGGCACATTGCCCGAATCCTCCACCCGCTTTATCCGCAGCATCGCTGACACCACATCTCCGTTACTGTACCCGGTCTGTAGGCTCCTCACCTCTGCGTCGCTGAAGTACTTGGACAGGACTGACTGGGCCATGTTATTCCTGGGGGGAGATAGACCCACAAATATCAGCGTAGACTGGGTACATTCGAGGTGTGAATCACTAACATGCTGTAAAATTAAACTAATCTCCACTGACTGCACTGTCCCATATCCCTCCATTCCACGAATACCCATGCACCCGTCTTAAAGTTTAAATGCCACAATCTATCTGGCTCCATCACCATCCCCGGCAACGCGTTCCAGGCCCCTCCCACCATCTGTGTAAACACTTTGCCCGCAGATTTCCTTCTAACTTTGCCCTTCTCACAAAGTTATGCCCTCTAGTCTTTGACATTTCCACCCTGGGAAAACAGATTCTGACTGTCTACCCGTTCTATGTCTCTCATGGTGTTATAAACTTATATCAGGTCTCCCCCCGACCTCTGGCGTCCCAGAGAAACAATCCAAGTCTGCCCAACCTCTCCTTGTAGCTAATACCCACTAATCCAGGCAGCATTCTGGTCAACATCTGTACACCCTCTCCATACTCTCCACTATATTCCTGTAATGAGACGACCAGACTGCACATAATTCGTGGCCTGGCTTCAGTTTTATAAAGCTGCATCATGACTTCCTTACACTTACACTCAATGTCCCGACTGACACAGGGAGTTCACCACACGGCCACTTTGTCTTGCTGCTGTTGCTGGTGTCGATGCTGGGTATTCCAAAGATAGACACAAATTCTGGTGCAACTCAGCTGGTCATTCAGCATCTCTGGAGAAAATGGGCAGGCGACGTTTTGGGTCGGGACCCTTGAAAACATCACCTGTCCATTTTCACCAGAGATGCTGCCTGACCCGCTGAATTACTCCAGCATATTGTGAGTCTCATTAGTTTATCTTGGCCCCATTTTGTGCACTAAGTTGGTAGGCTAAAGGGCCTTGTGGGGTTGACCACGAGATTCCGATTATCATCATCATCAATGATGAAAACATCAACGGGCACGGTGCCTTACAATGCTTGTGTACGACAGTGATCGCAACTTCTACTGAAGTGTGGATGGCCGTTGGCTCGCTAGAAGCTCATCCGCCCTTTGACAGGTCTTGTTTTTGGTCCTGCTGAGGGCCCACAGCATCCTCCTCACCTGGCAAACCAGGTGGGGGAGACGGTTTAGTCATCGACTATCTGCTTATGTACCTCTATAACTCTGGACCTTTTGACTATTAAAGGCTGCCCCCTGGCACGCTCCAGACTACAGGGGCTGGGGCAGGGCAGGGGCAAGGGGAGGGGCAGGTGCTGAGGGACGCACTGAAGATCGCTGCAGCCAACACCAAGGCTCTGTTGGGGAGGACGACATTTTAGGGTGCCTAGACTTCCCCCAGGGGAAGGAAGGTACCCGGGGAGGGGGTGGTTTGGGTGGGAAGGGATGAGTTAACCAGCGAGTTGTGGAGAAAACAGTCACTGTCTAAAGCAAAATGTAGTGGGGATGGGAATATGTGGCTAGTGGTGGGATCCCATTGGAGGTGGCGACAATGCCGGAGGATTATGTGTTGTATGCGACGACTGATGTGGTGAAAGGCGACGACAAGAGGGACTCTGTTGCGGCTTGGGGGAGGGGGAGCATGAGCAGGGTATCGAGGAGTCACATTTCGGGTCTAGACCATTCCCGAACTTCACCCATTCCTTCTCTCCAGAGATGCTGCCTGTCCCGCTGAGTAACTCCAGCTTTCTGTATCTATCTTCGGTTTAAACCTGCATTTGCAGTTCCTTCTTACACACCTCATCTTGGGCGTAGATGCGGGGAATTGGGAGCAACATTCCCCGATGGACATCTCACTCTGTTGACACACCCTCGGTGTTTCAATGGTTCACAAAAATGCTGGAGAAAGTCAGCGGGTGAGGCAGCATCTATGGAGTGAAGGAATAGGTAACGTTTCGGGTCGAGACCCTTCTTCAGATCCTTCTTCTGCCAGTATGGCAGACCTTATCTGCCAGTATGTTCTGAAGAAGGGTCTCGACCTGAAACGTCACCTAGCCCTTCGCCCCATAGATGCTGCCTCACCCGATGAGTTTCTCTAGCATTTTTATCTACCTTTCAAATCTCACGATTTCTAACCGTCAATCTGGTTTACTTATAATCTTTGATCCAGCTAGCTGTGCCCTAAATTGTGACCACCTGCTGATTCTACCTGTAGCCTCTCCCAGCATGACCTGTGAGTTACCTTCACCATGTTAACGTTTCACATCATTATCCACGAGTATGTAAGCTACTGTGTTTAACATATTACCAACTGCTCAGAGAAGATAAAGCAGCACAGGGTGAGGCCCTTCGGCCCATTATCCTATGCCGGACAAGACACCAACTCTTATCTTCCTGTATATAATCCACATCCCCCCATTCCCTGCATACCCGTATGCCTATATCCCTGCATACCTGTATTCAGAACATCCTCGAGAGAGAAGATGAACAGCCAGCAATAGTTGTGCACGTGGGCACAAACGACATGGGGAAGAAGAGCAAGGATGTTCTCCAACATGACTTCAGAGAGTTCGGAAGAAGACTGAAATGCCGGACTTCTAGGGTGGTTATCTCTGGATTGCTTCCAGTACCTCGTGCTAGTGAGGACAGGAACAGGGAGATAGGAGATCTGAATGTGTGGCTGAGGGGCTGGAGCAGGGAGCAAGGATTTAGATTTATAGACCACTGGGATCTCTCTGAGGTAGGGTGACCTGTACAAAAGGGACGGGTTACACCTTAACTGTAGGGGGACCGTTACTCTGGCAGGCATGTTTGCTAGGGCTACACGTGTGGGTTTAAACTAAATAGTGGTGGGGGAGGGATTGACAAATTGGGAGTATAAAGATGGAATTGAAGGGGAAGTGGCTACAGGAACAATTACAAAAGATTCTCGAATTAATGAGAAGGAAAGGTCGAGAAGGGATAAAAGAGTAAGGTCAGGGCCAATGGAGAGCGGTACGAGGGGGGAAGTGAATACGGAGGTCAAAGTGTTGTATCTGAATGCGCGAGGTATTAGGAAT
This sequence comes from Malacoraja senta, assembly GCA_038087875.1. Lineage (NCBI taxonomy): Eukaryota > Metazoa > Chordata > Chondrichthyes > Rajiformes > Rajidae > Malacoraja > Malacoraja senta. Next base: position 222,387 of record CM075983.1, read on the forward strand.
CAAGTGGACGAGCTTGAAGCTCAGTTAGGAACTGGCAAGTATGATGTTGTGGAAATTACTGAGACATGGCTGCAAGAGGGCCAGGGCTGGGAACTGAATATTCAAGGGTATACCTCCTATCAAAAAGACAGACAGGTGGGCAGAGGGGTGGGGTAGCTCTGTTGGTGAGGAATGAAATTCAGTCCCTTGCAAGGGTGACATTGAAACAGGAGATGTGGAGTCAGTATGGACAGAACTAAGGAATTGTAAGGGTAAAAATACCCTAATGGGACTAATCTACAGGCCCCCAAAGAGTAGCCTGGACATAGGGCGCAAGTTGAATCAGGAGTTGAAATTGCCATGTAGCAAAAGTAATGCTGTGGTTGTTATGGGAGATTTTAACATGCAGGTAGACTGGGAAAATCAGGTTGGTACTGGACCCCAAGAAAGGGACTTTGTAGAGTGCCTTCTGATGGATTCTTAGAACAACTTGTATTGGAGCCTATCAGGGAGAAGGCAATTCTGGATTTAGTGTTATGTAATGAACCGGATTTGATAAAGGACCTCGAGGTTAATGAGCCATTAGGAGGCAGCGACCATAACATGGTCAAGTTTAATCTACAATTGGAGAGGGAGAAGAGTAGATCGGAGGTGTCAGTGTTGCAGTTGAATAAAGGGGACCATGGGACCATGTGGGATGCGCAGGCCAAAGTTGACTGGAAAGATACACTAGCAGGGATGACATTGGAACAAAAATGGCAGGTATTTCTAGGAATAATACAGATGGTGCAAGATCAGTTCATTGCTAGGAGGAAGAAAGATTCCAAGGGGAGAAAGGGGCGACCATGGCTGACAAGGGACGTCAGGGATAGTATAATAATTAAAGCAAAGAAGTACAACGTAGCAAAGATGAGCGGGAAGCAAGAGGATTCGGTAATGTTTAAAGGACAACAGAAGATAACCAAAAAGGCAATACGGGGAGAAAAGATGAGGTACGAAGGTAAACTAGCCAAGATTATAAATCAGGATAGTAAAAGCTTCTTTAGGTATGTGAAGAAGAAAAATTAGTTAAGACCAAAGTTGGACCCTTGAAGACTGAAAAAGGTGAATTTATTATGGGGAACAAGGAAATGGCAGATGAGTTGAACAGATACTTTGGATCTGTCTTCACAAAGGAGGACACAATCAATCTTTCTGATATAGTAGTGGCCAGTGGATCTGGGTGACGGAGAAACTGAAGGAAATCCACATTCGGCAGGAAATGGTGTTGGATAGACTGATGGGACTGAAGATGATAAATCTCTAGGGCCTAATGGTGTGTATCCGAGGGTACTTAAGTAAGTGGCTGTGGAAATCGTGGATGCATTGGTGATAATTTTCCAATGTTCTATAGACTCGGGATCAGTTTCTGTGGATTGGAGGCTAATGTTATCCCACTTTTTTAAGAAAGGCTGGAGAGAGAAAACATGGTATTATAGACCAGTTAGCTTGACATCGGTGGTGGGGAAGATGCTGGAGTCAATTATAAAAGATGAGATAGCCGAATATTTGGATAGCAGTAACAGGATCAGTCCGAGTCAGCGTGGATTTACGAAGGGGAAGTGTGAACTGTGAGGAGGATGCTATGAGAATGCAGGGTGACTTGGACAAATTGGGGGAGTGGGCAGATGCATGGCAGATGAATTTAATGCGGAAATATATGAGGTTATCCACTTTGGTAGCAAAAACAGGAAGGCAGATTACTATCTAAATGGCGTCAAGTTGGGGAAAAGGGGAAGTACAACGGGATCCGGGGTCCTTGTACATCAGTCTATGAAAGTATGCATGCAGATACACCAGGCAGTGAAGAAAGCGAATGGCATATATAAGAGCAAAGATGTCCTTCTGCAGTTGTACAGAGCCCTAGTGAGACCACACCTGGAGTATTGTGTGCAGTTTGGTACCCTAATTTGATGAAGGACATTCTTGCGAATGAGGGAGTGCAGCGTAGGTTTACAAGGTTAATTCCCGGGATGGCGGGACTGTCCTATGCTGAGAGAATGGAGCAGCTGGGCTTGTACACTCTGGAGTTTAGAAGGATGAGAGGTGATCTCATTGAAACATACAAGATTGTTATGGGTTTGGACACGCTAGAGGCCCGAAACATGTTCCCGATGTTGGGGGAGTCCAGAACCAAGAGCCACAGTTTAAGAATAAGGAGTAAGCCATTTAGAACGGAGGAAACACTTTTTCTCACAGAGAGTGGTGAGTCTGTGGAATTCTCTGCCTCAGAGGGCGGTGGAGGCAGGTTCTCTGTATGCTTTCAGAGAGAGCTAGATAGGGCTCTTAAAAATAGCAGAGTCGGAGGATATGGGGAATAGCAGGGTCAGGACGGGGTACTGATTGGGGATGATCAGCTATGATCACATTGAATGGCAGTGCTGGCTCGAAGGGCCGAATGGCCTACTCCTGCACCTATTGTCTATTGTCTCCAGTACATCTGGGAAATTATTTGTGACTTCCTTATTGAAGACAAATCCGAAGTACCCATTCAACTATTCTGCCATTTCCTTGTTGCCTATAATAATTTCACCCATGTCCGCCTTCAAGGGACACACATTTGACTTTGCTACTCTTTTTCCCTTTACATATCTAAAGAAGCTTTTACTGGCCTTCTTTATATTCCTGGCCAGCTTCCCCTCGTACCTCATCTTTTCAGCCCGTATTGCCCATTTTGTTTCCTATGAAAGTTTCCCCAATCCTCTGGCTTCCGGCTACTCTTTGCTGTGTTATACATATTTTCTTTTAGTTTTATTCTATCCCTAACTTCTATTGTCAGCCACGGTTGCCTCCTACTCTCCTTAGAATCTTTCTTCTTTTTTGGAATGAATGAATCCTGCATCTTCCGGATTATTCCAGAAATTCCTGCCATTGCTGTTCCACCGTCATTCCTGCTAGGATCCCTTTCCAGACTACCTTGGCCAGCTCCTTTCTCATGCCTTCATAGTCACCTTTGTTCAACTGCATCACTGCCACTCCCGATTTAACCTTCGTCTTCTCAAATTGCAGATTAAAACTAATCATATTATGATCACTACCTCCAAGCAGTTCCTTTCTCGTAGGCACTCTACAAACTCTTTCTCGGGGTCCTGAACCAACCTGATTTTCCCAGTCTACCTGCATATTGAAATCCCCATCACCACAGTGGCATTACCTTTGTTGCCAGTTTTAACTCCTGCTGCAACTTACACCCTACATCCGGGCTACTATTAGGGGGTCTGTAGATAACACTAATTAGTGTCGTCTTGCCTTTACAATTCCTCAACTCAGTCCACAGTGTCTCTACCTCGTTAGTCCCTATCTCTTCCCTCGCAAGGGACTGAATTCCATCCCTCACCTGCAGAGCTACCCCCCTCCTCTGCCCACCTGCCTGTCCTTTCTATAGGATGTATAACGCTGAATATTAAGTTCCCAAGCCCGATCCTCCTGCAGCCACATCTCAGTAATCCCCACAATCTCATATCTACCAACCTCTAACTGAGCCTCAAGCTCATCTACTTTACTTCTTATACTTTGCGCATTCATATACAATACTTTTAATTCCTTACGCATCTCACTTTCACATCGATCCCTATTATACTTGGCCATACTCTCCTATCGCATTGTGAGCTTTCTTTCCCGTTAATTCTGGGGTCATTAACTATTTAACTATCCCTCTTTCCCTTTAACTCCGTCCTTGACTATCCCATTTGACATCCCGCCCCCCCGTTATTTAGTTTAAAACCACCCGTGTAGCAGTGGCAAACCCGCCTACCAGAATGCGGTCCCCCACCTGTTAAGATGCAATCCGTCCCTTTTGTACAGTTCCCCCTTACTCCAAAACAGGTCCCAGTGGTCTAAAATCTAAATCACTGCTCCCTGCACCAGTTCCGCAGCCACACATTCAGGTCCCGTATCTCCCTGTTCCTGCTCTCGCCAGCACGAGAAACTGGAAGCAAACTGGAGATAACAACCCTGGAGGTCCTGCTCTCTGCATTTTTCCGAGCTCTCTAAAGTCACCCTTCAGAATATTCATCCCCTTCTTTCCGACATCGTTTGTGCCGACATATACTACCACTTCCGGCTGTTCACCTTCGCCCTTGAAGATTTTCTGCACTCTGTCCGTGACATCCTGGATCCTGGCACCAGGAAGGCAGCACACCATCCTCGAATCCCGTCTGTTGCCGCAGAACCCCCTGTCGGTACCTCTCACAATGGAGTCTCCAACTACAATGGCGTTGCCTGACGTCGAGTATATTCTTGTAATGAGACGACCAGACTGCACATAGTTCGTGGCCTGGCTTCAGTTTTATAAAGCTGCATCATGACTTCCTTACACTTACACTCAATGTCCCGACTGACACAGGAGTTCACCACACGGCCACTTTGTCTTGCTGCTGTTGCTGGTGTCGATGCTGGTTATTGCAAAGATAGACACAATTTCTGGAGTAACTCAGCTGGTCATTTTGGGTCGGGACCCTTGAAAACATCACCTGTCAATTTACAACAGAGATGCTGCCTGAGCCGCTGAATTACTCCAGCATTTTGTGACTATCATTAGTTTATCTCGGTACTATTTTGTGCAGTGATTTGGTGCGCCGAAGGGCCCTTTCAGATGCTGAGATTCTCCCGCTCCGGGTTCCTACTGTTCGGGGGCTGCGTACCTCTCTCTCCCGGCCCCCCCCCCACCCACTGAGCAATGCGACTCAGCAACACGGGCTAAAGCAGCGACCAGGAGCGGGGCGACCAGCGGGGCGGGAGCGGGAGCGGGGTCCACACACTCACCTTATGACGGGCACCTTGCAACTCACCGACTGCGCTACCGTCCCGATCCGGGATCAGGCTGTTTCAACGCCGCCTCGCTCAGTGCGGGAACTTGGAGTGGAACAGCTCGACTGAAAGTGAAATCCAGCATTTTCCGAGAAAGGGGCGGGACTGCAACTCTCTCATTGGCGCCGAGGTTGAAGACAGCGCAGTAGTGTAGGAAGAAGGGCCTCGACCCGAAACGTCATCCATTCCTTCTCTCCACAGAGGCTACCTGTCTCGCTGAGTTACTGCAGTATTTTGTGAATATCTTCAGCGTAACAGAGTATTCCCTGCAGTTGGTACAGGTGACAGTAACAACCCCCTCTGGTCTACCTGTTGTACTTCAGTTTGGTAAGGCATGAATTGGGTTTTTTCTTGATTCCTTTGGTATCTAAAAAGTCTCAGAAGTGATAAATTTGGCTGTAAATTTTGCTTCAGAGGCGTTTTATTTTTGTATGTAAAAACCCACATGAGAACCATGGGCGATTTTAAAATTTTACCGCCAGATTTATCCCTTCTGAAACTTTTTAGATGCCAAATGAATCAAGAAAAAACACAAATAATGCCTTAGTTGATGAAATGCAGTGAGCAAACGGCCAATGTTCGACAAGCACTCTGGCTATTGTTGTCCCTTCAGCTGTCGCTTCTATCTACCGTCATTTCTCCTCACTTTTTGAATTCTGAAGTAGGCTAAATGTCTCACGCTTATCCCGATTTCCATAATTATTTACAGCGCAAAAATTGACAATTTCGGCGGGTTTTAACGGGCCCGCTACGCTGGAAACAATGGTAAGTGCTTACCCGCAGTTCATCGCGTGTAATCCATTTGGCGTTGCATAGCAACAGTACGGGTCATGGGTCGTGACCCGACTGCCGAGAAACCTCCCTATATCTGACGTGTTTAGCCCGCACGCAAAGGTAAACTTTTCACTGTACCTCGTGTAGAATAATAAACCTAACCCTAAGTAACAGCACCGTAAACACCTGATTGCAAGCAATCCATGCCACCTCAACCAGGGGTCAAAAGACAGACACCCTTGAGATGGATGTGGGGGTGACCCCGAGATTCCGCTTATCATCATCAATGTTGAAACATCAACGGGCACGGTGCCTTACAATGCTGTGTATGCAGTGATCGCAACTTCTATGGAAGTGTGGATGGCTATTGGCTCGCTAGCAGCTCATCCGCCCTTTGACAGGGCTTGTTGGTGGTCCTGCTGGGGGTCCACAGCCCCCTCCTCACCTGGAAAACGAGGTGGGGGAGACGGTTTAGTCGTCGACTATCCGCTTATGTACCCCTATAATTCCGGGCCTTTTGCCTATTAAAGGCTGTCCCTGGCCTGCTCCAGACTGCAGGGGAAAGGGGCAGGGGCAGGGGCAGGGGCTGAGGGGCGCACTGAAGCTCGCTGCAGCCAACACCAAGGCTCTGTTGGGGCCGACGACATTTTAGGGTGCCTAGACTTCGCTCAGGGGAAGGAAGGTACCCGGGGAGGGGGTGGTTTGGGTGGGAAGGGACGAGTTTTCCAGGGAGTTGTGGAGGAAACGGTCACTGTCTAAAGCAAAAAGTATTGGGGATGTGAAGATGTATTTAGTAGTGGGATCCCATTGGAGGTGGCCAAAATGCCGGAGGATTATGTGTCGTATGCGGCGACTGATGGGGTGAAAGGTGAGGACAAGGGGGACTCTGTTGCGACTTGGAGGAGGGGGAGCAAGAGCAGGGCATCGAAGATTCACGAGTGAGGGCCTCAGCTATAATGGAAGATGGGAATCCCCGTTCCCTAAAGAATGAGGACATCTCGAAGTATGGAGCACCTCATCTTCGGAATGCCACAAGAAGTCGGAGTAACTCAGTGGGACAGGCAGCATCTCTGGAGAGAATGAATGGGTGACATTTCGGGTCTAGACCATTCCAGAACTTCACCCATTCCTTCTATCCAGAGATGCTGCATGCCCCGCTGAGTTGTTGGAGCTTTTTGTATCTCATTTGTAATTCCTTCTTACACACATCATCTTGTGCACAGATGCGGCATAGACGGAGGAATGGGGAGTTGGGAGCAACAGTCCCCGATGGACATCTCACTCTGCTGACACAGCGTCTGTGAAAACCCAAAGTGTTTCAATGGTTCACATCACCCACAGCCTCTTTCAACATTCTGTTCACTCTAAATTATCAAACCATTCTCCCTTGTGTTTGCGAATTGGGTGGAAAAGTACCCTTTCTTATCTCATGTTTATGAAAGAACTGCAGATGCTGGAAAAATCGAAGGTAGACAAAAATGCTGGAGAAAGTCAGCGGGTGAGGCAGCATCTATGGAGCGAAGGAATAGGTGACGTTTCGGGTCCAGACCCTTCTTCGTCAGCTAACCTTATCTGCCTGTAGTTCTGAAGAAGGGTCTCGACCCGAAAGGTCACCTATTCCTTCGCTCCATAGATGCTGCCTCACCCGCTGAGTTTCTCCAGCCTTATTATCCACCTTTCTTATCTCACGATTTCTACCCGTCAATCTGGTTTACTTATTATCTTTGATCCAGCTAGCTGTGCCCTGTAATGTGACCACCCGTGATTCTACCTGTGGCCACTCCCAGCATGACCTGTGAGTGACCTTCACCATGTTAACGTTTCCCATCATCATCCACGAGTGTGTAAGGTACTGTGTTTAACACATTACCAACTGTTCAGAGAACATAGGGCTGCACAGGGCGAGGCCCTTCGGCCCATTATGCTGTGCCGAACATGACACCAACTCCTATCTTCCTGTATATAATAGTAAACGAGAACTTACCAGTTAGAAGTTTGATCTTTATTTTATGAGGTGTTACGATGAGCGATTACGTGAAGAAGGCCGTCTGCACGTATGCGCGTCAATCTTCAAAGCAGCGATGTGAAATCACAGATAACAGTAGTTGACCTGAATATAGTAAGATTGGAGAGAACTTGAAACTACCACATGACCTTCATAATATGGTTATGATGTAGAAATTTTTTAAAGGTGGGCACGTAATCGCTCATCGTAACTCCTCATAAAATAAAGTTTAAACTTCAAACTGGTAAGTTCTCGTTTAATCTTACTATTTTACTTCGGAGTCACGTGAGTGACTACGTGAAGACTTTGAAGCTCTGTGATTTCATGCCGGATACGAGTCAGGCGTCACACACTGCATCAATTGACCATGGATGAGTGAAAAAGATTAATGCATTCAGACATGACATCATTTGTTAAAAATGCTGATGCTTAATCATCAATGGAAATTAATAGTGACCCTTCCCATCCTGGGGGGAAAGTATGAAACAGAACATAAATGTAATTGGCAAATACCCCCGGTCTGGCAATGGGTATTATAAAAGGTTGGAAAGTTCGTTCGTTTGACCATTCTACAGCCACTAGGATGTGGTCCAGTGGAACGTACTTAACCCTGCTGCTGATGTTGTAGCAGCCCTAGTGGAGTGAGATTAGAAAATATTAGTATCTACTCTGGCATAAGCCAAAACCCGCTTTGGCCACCTGGAGATGGTCTGGATTGATACCTTTTATGAGGTTTTTAGTAACTAACAATCATTGCTAGTGCAGAGCCTCTAAGGCTCCAGGTGACCTTGACGTATTGTTGTAAATGTGTGACCACACACAACCAAAGGTCCATGGGGTATGCCATGAGAAATTGTTTGGGACCTGACGCCCCTGGTCTGCTCTGCTAACTACATCATAAACATAAAATATATATTATTAGCAGATGTAACCATCCTGTCCAGTCGCAATTTAAGTAGTGGCTGGACCAGTTGCGCAGAGACTAGCGCCATGAGCATAACCACTTTGTAAGCGAGTTGACCAGGGATAGAGATGTACCTGGGCCCTACTGGCGAAGCAGTTTAAGAACAATGGTAACATCCCATATCTCCGAGTACCTGGGCTTGGGAGAATCTGGATATCAGAGGGTGAGACCCGACAGAGTGGGTCCCGATCGCTGCAGCAACTATGATGAGGAAGCACGTTGGCACAGTAGTGGTACTATAATTTATTTAATTGTCAAAAAAAACATCTGAAAATGAACTCCGAGATGTTAGTTATCCGTGCCGTATTATATGTAACATTGGTATGAAAACAAAACACTTCCCATCTCGTGATGAGGAAAAATGTGCTGCTTTCTCGGTGCTATCCCTGCACTCTACAGTGAGCAGGTACATAGATCGGTCTGGCAACCCGAGCCCCTGAACGGTCTCCTCAGAGTCTGCAAGTCTATAAATTGATTTTTATCATGCAGAGGATGGTTTCCAGAGTCACGGGGTGAACAACCAATTTTTGGTGTTTAGGATAACCATATAAGGTCCTATTATCATTCCCAACATTTAGCGGGAACCATGGCTGCATAGGCCAGTCAGGCAGTACGAAATGCCTGAGGCGAGATCTTGCTGGATTTTGTGCAAGACCGGACTGATGAGGCAAAATGGAGCCAACACATAGAACATTCCTCCTCAGTGTAGCGAATACATGTATTGCCACTGTGCACATATTTTTGCAATGGTGATAGGGCCTGGATGCAAACATATTGATATTCGGTGTTCCATCGAACCACAATGTCATTAAATACTTTGTGATACAACATCCATTCTGTTTTGTCATAGATTTTTACGTGATGATACACCAGCGTCAAATGAGGTTAGGTAAATTATCACAGGATATTTAACTTGACTGCACCCATGTGATTAACATATGCCACCACCATAGTGTATCAACTTGGAGTTGAGCATGCAGATTATGCATATTCGCACAATAAACCTTTAACCCATAGAATACACCTAGTGTTTTATAGGCATCTCATCCAAAGCCCATCAGCCTCCGTAACTAGAGATGGTATTCGTAATTTTTCATATTTGAGTACTAGCATCAGTTTGGAATATAACTGAAGAGTTACTGAGCAAAAGGTACAGGAGCAATGTTATTTCTGATAATGCAAAGGTCCAAATGCACAGCTGAAAGCACAGCCACTATATTGCCAATTACTCTTGATGAATAGAGGCTGCTTCATAACAACAAGGTTGTTACAGGCTTTTATTAATTCCAGTCTTTTGCCGCAGGGCGGAGTCACAGCAAATTAATAGAGTTAAAGGTAATTTCTAATAATCATGAAGTTAGGCCATAACAAGTGTTTTTGAGCTCTAAGCAGCTCAAGCACCGGTTCAGTAAAGAAGTTTGCCATGTTCCCTTTGTCATTTGTACAAAAATTTGTATTACTAACTTGTAAATGGTTCACATACCCCATGTTTCGGAAAGAACCAGACCCACATACCTTCATGGTTACTGGTGGTCTTATGGTAAGCCCAAAGGCCCCTGATGCGGGTTCTATTTCCGTCCTTGATTGGAGAGTAGGACTAGTAGGGTACGAGGATTCCATATTTTTCCTGAGACCGGCTTGTGCCTTGGCCTAAAAGAGCTTTGCCCAGCTTGCTGGCTGCCACCAGCTTCAGTGAACCGCTTACTGCCGATGGAGGCGTGGGTCTATTGTCGCCGAAACGATTAGGCTGTACTAGTAGTTCGACAAGATACGGCGGCTGGTTTCCTGGGGTACCATGCCCCTCCAACGTCACCCATGATAGCGCTGTTCACTGCCGGCACTTTCAGGAACTTCAGTATGTGCCACGGACATACTTCCGAGTTTAGAGTCAGTTACACACGAGGGCGAGGGCCATAGCGAGGGCGATAGTAAGCAGCCCTGAAAAATGTGCTGCCACAGGCCCCGAGGAGACTTTCGCTGATATGTCCCCTCCACGGACCATATCCTTCGTGCCTCGTGGTATGCTCCCCGGCTATACCTCCGAACTCCGAGTCAGACAAAACTGACCTCGACTGCTCCCCTCCTCAGAGAGGGAGACACTGTGCAGCCCTGTCCACAGGTACTGCTGCCGCGGGCGCCGCAGAAACCCGCGGTGATATAACTCCCTCCTCGGAGCATACCATTGTGGAGCACCTCTCCATCAGGTGCTCCATGTGGGTTTGACGTCCGAAGACGCTACCCGTAGAAGGACCGGTTCTTCCTGGCCCAACTCGATTGAGTCAAGACTTTCTCCGTGGCTACCCTCCAAGCGGGTTTGCCAAGGTGCTGCCGGCACCAGTCTGGAGCCGCTGGCTCCACCGCCAGCTCCACCGCCAGCGACTCGGAAGGCGAATTAGACCGTCGCCGCTACCCGCACTTCCGCGGTCTCCGTAGCCGTTTCCCTGCGGTCCGTGGCCGGGATTCCCCGAGGTCGTGACCGGGATTCCCCACGGTCCGTGACTGGGACGCGGTCCATAAAGGTTTCTCCGCGGCCCATCCCGACTTCGCCCCGAAATCCAACAGGAAAACTCTGTGAGAAGAGATTCCTGCAATAGAAACATAACCTGGAAAGTTTAAAAAACTTACCTGCAGCTTTAAACTTACCGCTGGCAGGAGCAGCGCGCCTGCCAGTCAGCGTTGCGCAATGCGGTAGACGTAATGACGCGGATGCGTGCTGACGGCCTTCTTCACGTAGTCACTCAGAAGTAAAATCCATATCCCTCCATTCCCTGCATATCGGTATGCCTGCATAGGTTTGTTAAATGCGACTGTGGTATCTGCCTGAATCGCAACCCAAGACAGGCCCTCTCCACCATCTGTGTAAAGAACTTAGCACTGAGAACACAGAACCGTGTGGCACTTGTACAAGCCCTACGGACAAAAGTGCTTGTGATGAACATGATGCCATTAAGCTGACCTCATCTGCCTGTATATTATTCATATCCCTCTTGCTCCGCATGTCTCCATTAACCTTTACCCATCTCACTTTAAAGCTATGCCCTCGAGTGTATGATATTCCCGTCCTGGTTAAAAGGTTCTGACTGTCTACCCTATCTATGCCTCTCGTAATTTTATATACTTCGCCCAGGTCCCACTGCAACCGCCGGCATACCAGAGAAAACAATCTAATTCCGTCCAACCTCTTCCTATAGCTAATACCCCCTAATGGAAAAGTGAAAGGTCTGGATAGAGTGGATGTTTCCAATGGGGGGAGAGTCTAGGATTAGAGATGGGGGGGTGGGGGGTGGGTAGGGTGCCGTGGTGGTGGGGGGGGGGGGGATGGGGGAGGGGGAGAGAAGGCTCATTTTGGCATTCTGCGGAAATATGACGAGTCCAAACACCGTTCTCGGACAGTCCTTGTGCATCTTGAACTAAATGTGTAAACACCAGCCTGGCCCTGACGCGGGAGTTCCCGATACTGACCCGCATTCGGAGGGGTCGGGAGAAGGGCAGGGATGGGCGCAGTTGGGGGGAATTATGTTCTTAACTTTGGTTCTGCCTTCACTAAGGAAGACATAAATAATTTTCCGGAAATAGCAGGGGACCGGGGTTCAAATGATGGAGGAACTGAGTGAAATCCAGGTTTGTCGGGAAGCGGTGTTAGGTAAATTGAATGGATTAAAGGCCGATAAATCCCCAGGGCCAGATAGGCTGCATCCCAGAGTACTCAAGGAAGTAGCCACAGAAATAGTGGATGCATTAGTGATAATTTTTCAAAACTCTTTAAATTCTGGAGTAGTTCCTGAGGATTGGAGGGTAGCTAATGTAACCCCACTTTTCAAAAAAGGAGGGAGAGAGAAAACGGGGAATTACAGACCAGTTAGTCTAACATCGGTAGTGGGGAAAATGCTAGAGTCAGTTATTAAAGATGGGATAGCAGCACATTTGGAAAGTGGTGAAAACATTGGACAAAGTCAGCATGGATTTATGAAAGGTAAATCATAGAAACATAGAAAATAGGTGCAGGAGGAGTCCATTCGGCCATTCGAGCCAGCACCGCCATTCATTGTGATCATGGCTGATCGTCCCCAAACCCGTGCCTGCCTTCTC